>BSBN01000568.1:8677500-9277500 GCA_027924645.1 Cunninghamia lanceolata
GACCAATCTGTTTACCTCCTTTCTCCTATTTCTATAGCACTTCATTCATTACTACATCTGGGAAAGAAAACCCTAAATGCCCACCATCTACCATAAATGCACTCGCCAACATGTACCTACTACATTTGTGTCTCAATTACCTTGAATTGAGTTGGCTTGAGCATTTATGGCGACAAGGAAGTAGGTGCAGAACTCAAACTGAAGAAAGCTCATGAAAAGTGTGTTTTAAAAAAATGTGATTTGAATATTTTAAAACCATTTAAAATATTGCTCGTATTACTTGGTTTATTTCATTTAACTTTCAGCTCATTTTTTCAATCTTTCTTTCTCTCTTCTCCTTGCCTTCTTTCAGTGAAATTTTTGGCAGGTTCACAAACCTGCTAAACCATTGCAACACAAAGAAAAATCAAAGCCTTTTCAGCCTTTCGACGGGTTTGTGAACTTGCAAACCTTTTGAAAAGGAAAACACATGAACTTTATACTTAGAATTTTTAGAAAGGGGAACCCATAAAAGATAGTCTCTAATCAAATATTATTGATGGGTTAAAGGCCAACGCAACAAAGGCACAATAAGGGGATACTAATGGATTTAGGAAAAAATTATTTGGGTTTGGGAACCAAAACATTTGAGTCCCAACAAGTCACTTAGTAAAAGACTGTAGTTCCCTATTGGAATTGCATTGAGGTTATCATCAATCAAGAGAATATACAGTAAAAGTGGCTTCTGTCTTGCCTTAAAATTTGACATAAAGCCTCAGAGAGACAAGAAAATCAATACAGGATTCTTCTAAGTACTATATTTGTTGATTACTATTTAGATCACTATTATTGTTAAATTTATAGTCATTAAATCCACGAGTCCTAACAAAAGAGAACTCATGGACCATGCACAAAAAAACCCAAGTTTTTACCCAAAATGCCTACATATTCATATTCATGGAATTGAGGTATTTAAGTATGTAGTTCTAGCTCATTTTTGGGTTAGGTGACTGTAGCAGGTACTATAAGTGGCCAAAATTGCATGAGCCAACATGACAATCTAATAATGACCTAACAGGTCCAACACATGACCCATGTGGCATGATACACCTCCTCTTAGTATTTTCCAATTCGATGACAATCCCTCATCCTTCTTAGCTCCTTATCCATCTTGTTTAGCTCTTGGATTGGGTCCAAGTCTTCATGCACCTCCAAACTCCTTTTGTAGATCTACAACTAGAGGGTCACCTAAGTGACCTGACATAAGTTATAGGGTTGCTAGAGTAATCAACCCTAGCAAAACAGGTGACTCTATCCCTAAAAGGGGCAACCTTGTCATCTTTTGAAACATGTGATTATTTTATTTTTGACCATTTTGCCACTATTTTTTCACATAATTGAGAATTTTTTTTGGTCCCGACTGAGCCATCACCCACTAACTATTTCTCTTCTCAGGTCTTGACTCTCAAATAACTCTCCAATCATCTATCCATTATCTCTCTAGTCTTCTCCCAATCATCTCCTTAAAGTTTGTGAGCTTCTTTCCTATAAATATTCCCATTGCACCTAGCATCTAGGAGGTTGTCCACTTCTACATTGTAACCATTTATTTACAAGAATCTCTCATTTTATTCCTCTCTAATAGGATTTTGAATCATGTTTTAAGACTTAGGATATCCTTTGGATAGCAACTCGACAACATTTTTATGATCATACAAAACTACCCATGCCTTTTCAAAATTTTCCAAGAAGCTTCAAAGTTTCCTCAATCTTCCAAGTAGTTTGTAATTTTCCTAGATCTAGAGATTCCTTATTCCTATTGTCATCAAAGAAAACTACCAAATTGTTGTAGAGGAGGATACAAAATAAGTTGGATTCCCTAAGGTCACAAGCCAATAGAGGCAACACTGAAAAGCTTTTTTGAAGCTTCATACTTTCACAGGTTCTTTATTTTCAAAAGTTTTAGAATAGAATAGTAATTAACAAACCTCAATTTGCCTAAGGAAAGCAATATTTTGTTTCCATTCCTTGGTTATAGTAGAAATTGTTTTGTTTTCTTAGACTAGTGAAATTATTATTTTTTAGATTAAGAAAGATTTAGCTTTGTTTGCATTCTTTGGAAAACCCTTGATATCAACACAAGGGACAAGGCACTTCGAGCAAGTAAAACCCTCAATTCCAACACAAGGTACTCAAAACAATTCATAACAATCATGAAAAACTTGGAAAATGAGAGGTTCCAACACTTTCATCAAAAATAATTAATCACGTTGCATTAGAAAAAAGCCATTTAATTGCATTCATTTAGTGAATGTTTATTTTCTACAAATAGTTAATTACATAACATTTAAATTTGTGAAAATACAAAAAGTTAAGATAATTTTGCATATATTTAGATTAGATTGCATCTAGAGATTTCATCAAAAACATGAATAACACAAAAAATGGAAAGCATAAGCCCTCAATTTCATCTCATTCAAACCATTAAAAACAAAAAATAATTCAAATTCCTCAAGGCTAATTTATCTACAAATACCCTTGTGACTCTTCACTTGGCCTCTCATGCCGATATGTCTTGGAGTTTGAGAGGATTGGGTTGCAACTATCTTGAGAGAGATCAAGTCTAATCAACTAGCCCATGAGATTATTTACCAAGCCTAGGTCCAAAAGCAAGCACAAATCTTGCAAGAAATAGAGAAAAATAGAATAAGAGCTCAAATAGAAAGAATCTTTTAGATACAAGGTCAAATCATAAACCATTTTCTTACTAACATTAGAGAAGACATAAACATCACTTGAGAAATAGGAAACACAAATTGGAACTTGTTACAAGAGCTGATAACAATGCTCTATCAAATCAATGTAACCAACAATAATAAGCATCAAATAACCATCCAAGGTGATTAATGACCAAACCCTACTACCACTCATATGATCCTTCTCCCTTGAGAAGAGGATAGTCTTGCAGTTGCAACCCTACTCCATTGGCTATTTCCATGAGAGTAGGAGTGACTTACCCACTCTAGATTGATGTAGAGCAGGGGATGACTTCTCAACCTTCACAAACATGAGTTGACTGATCATTCTTAGGGTGGACAGCAAACTTGCAAAACATGGCACCTAAAACCTTCATTCATGAGCCCAAATTGGTTTGGGTATATGGGATGATTTTCAACACTTAAGGAGGACATGAGACATGTTCATTTGTCCTATGGATGCTCACCAACCTCACAAATTGATCCAACTAACTGTCCTACCTAATGTTCCTTCACAAACTGACAAATTTCCTTGTAGCCCTTGAAATGAGGTTTTGAGGGCATAACTCTCAGACTTCCCAAACAACTCACTGAACTCTTTATCTTTTCAAGTACCCATTAAGGCCCTCTATAACATACTTGACATATAGGGTGCCTTGTTTTGGAACAAGTGCCTTGAAAAGGACTATACCTACTGTTCCAAGGGGCAATTAGCCTTGTTTTACAAAGGAAGTACCCCACCAATCTTGTCCAAAAATTTCTAACCAACTCCGGGACTTAGGATGGATTGCAACTAGATGGATTTAATAGGTCTTGGGGCTTCTTGGGCATTTCAAGTCACTTTACCAACACCAACTCACTCTAGCTATGTCAAATGGCTTAATACATGATGATATCAAGCCAAATCCACCTCCAAACTTGCCTCAAACAGCTCCCCTGCTCCTGCACACAAAAACCAATGTAAAACATACCTAACTAAATCTAATGCATCTATTTTGGGGCCCCAACACAGTGATTTGGGTCAAAACCCCATCATTTTCCTTAAACCCTACCAAACCCTCCTTGAAACAACAAAATCAGAACAATGACTATAAGATCCTTCTACCACAGTGTCAAAGCTCCTAAATTGATTTAAATGAAAGGTAAAACAAAAATTTACACCATTATTAGCATGAGTGCCCTTGACATGACTGTATGGGTAGGTACAGTAGCAAAGAACAACGAAAAAGATAGCAAAAAGGCATAAAAATAGTCTTCTCTTATATTTTCTATCTTAAAACTTCATTCCTCTTGCTGCTCGAGTTGTATGGGGATAAATACAATGTAAAACAAACTCCACTTCCATCATACAAGATTCTCCTCGATCCAAAACGCAAAAAGATGACTAAAAATTAGCCTTTCCACTCTTTCTAAACATAGAAACATGCTATTATGTGAAGTTCCACTACAAAAGAATTCTAAAAATCAAGAGAGTGGTCTGAATTAGACCTTATTACAATAATAAATACACACATAACCCCTCCTAGGCTCATAATGAGCATAAAATCCAAAAATGTAGGCTCCTAGTGAGCACACAACCCAAAATTAGCTATGGTGGTCTCTGCACCATACAACCGGGGTAAAAAGATTTCAATCTCCTAATGAAATGAGCTCTTAGAAAGATGCTCCATGTTGCTTGATTTCTTCTTCTATCATCCATGTAGCATCTTCAATTGGAAAACCATGCCATTTCACCAAATGTTCATTGTAGACTTTATTTCTTGTCCTCTTAACCTCCCTTGTGTCCAAGATAGTTTCAAGCTTCACTAGATGACTAGGTGGAAGATCCTGTTGGCAAGAGACACTATATGGATTCATGGTTGTTGTCATTGATGGCAACAAAGGTCATCCCACATATCCGCAAGTCATGATATATCTCTACCGGAAGTCAGATTGAAGATTGTTGTGGTCCGGTGAACAAGAACAGAGCATGTGGCAAGGTCCGACAGATTGGTCCGGATCTCTCAGAGGAAGTGTCTTGGCACAGTGCGGATCTGGGGAAGTCAAGAGGACTATCTTGAGTAGTATATTCCAAGGATTTAGCCTCCGGAGATGGACAAAGAAAAAGATATGAATAGTTGAGTACCGGATTCCTGAGAGACAGTGAAAACAGAGGAAGAACTGACTGATAGAGTATCAGACTACTTTCCGGATGTGTTACAGATGATGATAAAGGTTGCGGAGGCATGAATCATGTTTGGCTGACATAATTGATGATATCTACAAGTATATGCTTGATCTGCATTGCTTGGTGAGCAAGGATTCAGCCGACAGAACTAAGTTTGTAAGAAACTAGACTGTTCCGGATGCCGACTAGAAAGGTGATGAAATTACTTGTGCGGATATATATAGAGGATGGATTTAGTTGTAAAGTGTGCGAAGTGTGTGAAAGGATATGCGAACAAGTTCAGAGTAGAGCAGAAGTAGCAAGAAAGATCCGATATGTGAAAGGATAGCAGACTAAAGAACAGAGGAAAGATGAAGTGCAGCAGATCAGTATACTGAACTTAACCGGAACTGAACTCCAGCATATGCAGATGCTTCCAATCAGTTCAAGACTGTGATTCTTATCACTTTGTAAGACAGTGTGTCTTCTTGTAGGCAGTGAGCCTCTTGTGAGCAGTGTGCTCGGGCAGTGAGCCCTAATTGGCAAGTGCCATTTTTGTAATTTCCTATTCTTCTAACAGAGAATAATTCTTGGGTTAATCACCCCGTGGTTTTCTCCCTTAACAGGGTTTCCACGTCAAAAATACTGTGTCATGTGTTTCTTATTTCATGGTTAATGTTTTGTGTTTGATTTTATGCTGCTTCAATTAAAAGGAAAGTTCAATAAGGGAAATAATTAGGATAACTGATTCACCCCCCCCCCTCTCAGTTATCAACAATTGGTATCAGAGCCAAGTTCCTCCTAATAGAGCCTAACAGCTTGAGGAAGATCTGGGATTTCAAATGGATGCATATGGTTTAAAGGAGCAACTCAAGACTGCCCTTGAGGATCTTGAACAGTCAAATTCTGAAGTCAGTGAATTAAGAGAAAGACTCAAACAGGCTGATGAATTCATGAGGGAATTAAAAGACAAATTAAGTCTCTCTATGAAAAAGAGAAAGGAGCTGCTCCAACAGTTGGCAAGACAAAGTGAAGAAAGCAATACAAATGAAGAATTGACTGAGCAAACCAAGTTATGTGAAAAGTTATCAAAAGAAGTCATTATGTTAAGACATGAAATGGAATCAGGAACTATAAAGTTCACTCAAGAGATTGAAGAAAAAAGAAAGGCTGAAGACAATCTAAGACAATCTCTTAAGGAAAAATCAGAAGAATGCCACCAGATGGACAGGATTATCAGACATCTTGAATCTGATCTTGAAGATGCCAAAGATAATGAAGAAAAACTTGAGGATCAAATTACCTCTCTCAAAAGAGATCTTCAAACAGCAAATGAATATAAAGAGAAATTCAAGATAAGTTCTGCTCAACTTGAAGTTCTTCTTGGAAGTCAAAAGAGGACTGATGACAAGTATGGTTTGGGATATGAGAAAGGAGAAAGCTCCGGATCCGGTCAGAGGAATCTTGGATCAGAAAATCCAAGGAGCAGGCCTAGAAGACCTCCGGTAAGACAGCCAAATGCTCAAAAATATCCATCCTTCAATGGATACTGCCACAGCTGCAACCATTTTGGTCACAAAGCTAATCAGTGCAGAATGAGAATGAATCAGATTAATTCATCCTTCTCCGGACAGTGCTTCAACTGCAAAAGGTATGGACACAAATCCCATGAATGCAGAATTATGCAAGTAAACAAATCATTCAAAGGTAGATGCTTTACATGCAATAGAGTAGGTCATATGGCTAATCAATGCAGATCAAGGGGATATCAGTTAAATATGCAAAGAAATGTTATTTGCCAAATCTGCAATAGGTCCGGTCATAATGCTAAAGTCTGCAGAAACAAGAATCAGGACAAAAGAGGTCCGGTGTATAATCAGAATCAAGACAAGGGTAAACAAAAGATGAATGCGGATGAAGTTAGGAATCAGATGAGCAAGATTTGGGTGAAGAAAAGCTCAGAGAATGTAGAGGTTGGATCCGCACCAGATTCTGGTGCTGATATTTCTTCCGGAAATTAAAAAGTGAGCTCAGGCTCAGGGGGAGACTCAAAGAAGATTCTGTTCCCCCAGCCAAACAAGTTGTGCCGGATGTGGCACAAGATGCGGATTAAAGGGTTTGTAGATATAAGTCCTGAGATGCTTCAGTCAAGTTTTCAGAGGTCCGCATGGAGTTATGAAGAAGCTGTGTTCGATTAAGTTAGACCTGTTCAGGAAGGTGCTCCGGTATGATAAAGGATTACAAAAAGGTCCGGAGAGATCCGGAAGTGCACGATCTTGTCTTGCGGATTGGACAGAGTGTTTGGGATGTTCTTGTAATATGTTACCTAGATTTATTCATGATTTAAAGATCCGGATGATATTCAGTGATCAGGACTGATCCGGGATACTCCAAGCTGTCCAGACATGGTAAACCGGAATAATGCAGGTGAAGCATTTATTGCAGACAGATATTAGGGTTTGCGGAGCAATATAAAGATTTCTCAAAAGTTATCTGCTCATTCTACACTTGAGAAGAAGCGAATAGTGGAGCTCTGCAACAAGGTTCATCAAGCACACCAAGGATCTCCTGCCAAAGCTATTGAATAAAGAAATCAATCCAAACACTCCGTGCAAACCGAAGGCGCATAAGGTATTCTTCGTTTTTCATTGCCTCACTGCAAATCTTTGAAGAATGGCTACTCCAAACATAGTTAAGATCTCTGATAGACCTCGCCCCTCATTCAAGAAACATCCCTACAAATCATTGGAGGTAGATCCACTAGGAGCCTTCTCTAGTGTTCCCCACGGAGTCTTACATACTGAAGATATTAGGGTTTACATACACGCAAACATTGAGGAATTTGGGGAATTCAAATTAAGAGACCTCTATCACAAGCAACTGATAGACAATGCTTTTGAGCTCAAACCAGAGTATAAGGGTATCCAGAAGAAACAATTTGAGCAATTCATTCATTTCCCTAGCTTTGAAGAAGATGAATGGGTCCGGTATGTACTGAGCAGGATGCATGACAACTTCCTTTGGCTAGATAGACCCTGTAAGATCACAAAAGAAGCAATTAGAGCAGTAACTGGTCTATACTCTTCCGGGGGGGTACCTATCCTCAAATCTGTCAAGAACAACGTTGTAACTGAGGCCACCGGATCAAAATATGATAAGAGGGCAATGACCATTGAAGATATTTCGGATCCGGATATCAAATATGCATCAATGATAATAGGATATAAGATCTATCACTCCAGCAGGGAGAATTCTGTATCCGGAACTGCAATATACACAGCATATGAAATGCTAAGAAAGAATGCAGATTATGATCTTTGTGAACTACTACTAAGCCAATTAATGGAAAATGTTCAGAAAATCAAGAAAGACAAGAAGAACTCCTTTAAGTATGGTACTCTCATTGTATGTCTATTCTTTTACTTCATGAATGAGCTACCCGGAACAAGTGGATGGGTATGGCAGAATGACAAACCTGTTGCAGTCCAGATAAGAGACTATTTGCATGGACTTGGGGATGCAAAAGCGAGGAATACAGCTCTATGGGGATACTTCAAAAACTTTCAGAGCATGATGCAAGCAAGAGAGAGAATTCCCCAGTCTCTCATTGAGAAATACAAGGACTCAGTATGTTTTATGGTTGACACTGATCAGTGCCTAATGGAGGCAGTGGAGCCAAGGACTGTCTGGATCATGCCCATGGGGTATGAAGTTGATGAATAGATAGTAGAGCTGCATGTTCAACACATGCTAAGTCAGCCCAAAGATCCTAAGGCAGAAAGGTTTGGAACCTTTGAGGAGCTGAGTGTGAAATTACATGTAGAACTCAGGGAACCTGAGATTAAGAGAAAAGTGAGAAAAGAAGTAGAGCACATTGCTCAAGGCCTAGGCATCTCAAAAGAGGCACTTGATGCCAGCCGGGAAAAGAGGAGAAAGGCTGAGGAAGAAGAGAAAAGCAAAGAAAGTGCTCCGGTTGAAACCCCCACCCGGACCAGATCAACAAAGAGATCTGCACCTCCCTCAACCAAAAGTTCAAAACCGGAAGTCCAGGCATCCGGAAAGAGATCAAAGGCAAAAGCCACAAGGGCTTATGGAAGCCAAAAGGATGAAGAGGAGACAGAATCAGATGAAGGAGTAAGAGAAGTAAAGAAACAGAAAAAGAAAGGATCCGGTAAGCCCTCCACAGGCCAAGACAAGGAGGAAATGGCAGAGGTAACTGTTGAAAAGCCCACTCTGTCACTAGAGAGCATAATCAAGTCGGTCACGGTGGATGGAAACCTTCAACCAATGACTGAATCCTATGATGACTTCAGTGAGGCAGACCAAAAGACTCTGCAGGAAGCCACAGTTAAATATCTGAACACATACAATAAGGCTTTCATTGAGATCATATCTCTCATTCCTAAAAGCCTAGAGAAGGAAATGGAAGTAAGAAAGAATAATGCTCATGCCAAAGATCTTGAGATCCGGGAGCAGATAGCTATTCAGCTATATCCTCAAATTGATCCCAAGACAATGAACATGATCTTCAAGGACTGCAGAGATGAGTTCAGAAGTAAAGCCAGGATGAATCAGCTCATGCTTGGTGAGACTGACAAAGTGGCACAAGAGACAGAAGAGATCCTCCGGAAGGCCTTCAAAAGGTTCAATCTTCCTGTTGTAGAGGACTTAGGTGCAGAAACAGCTGCTGATTTGGAATCTTCTGTTCCGGAAGAAGTGAGCCATGAACAGACAAGTGAGGACTTGGGACCCTCTGCTCCAGAAGAAGTGGCCCATGAACAAGCAAGCATCTCTCCTCCGGTTTCCCCTACAGTCTCCGGATCCAAAGAAGAAGAGCAATTGCAGGAGAAGGAAGCAGTGGTGACAGACAAAGAGGTTGACAGTTCTAAGACTGCAGAAGAAAAGAAACATCTGTCTCCGGCAAGAGACACTGCACAAACTGTTCAACAATTTTTGAGCAAAGAAACTCTAGAGATTGATGAACCGGAGCTTCTAAAAGGTCCATTTGATTTTGACTCTCTCTCTCCGGTACAAACAATGAAGATAGCTTCATTTGCAAATGCCAAGGCAAATGAAAAACTCCTGAAGTCTCATATGGAAGACTGTGAGTTGATAGAGGCTGCTTCCGGAGTACTTGTAAAGATCATGCCATCAATCCAGATAGATCTGACAGCCTCCACTTCCGGTAATCTAAAAACCTTAGTCAGCAGTATTGATACACATTTTAATTCTCTAGAAAAATCAGCTGAAGAAAAGGTCCGGAAGGAATTTTTGGATAAGAGATTTTCTGAAATATTAGAATTAATCTCTAAGGATAGGAAGATTGTAAGCATTGGAATAAAGAGCTTAGAAAATGCTCTTAAGGATGGCGGTGACATCTACAAATTTTGTATATCTTGGTCAAAGGCAACAGCAGCAATTGACAAGAAAATAAAAGAGGAACAGGACAAGCTTCAAAGCTTATCTCAAAGTTTTGATCCTCTCTCTTCCTCTATAATAAATCAAGAATGTCAGACTATTGCAGTCTTGAATGAAATAAAGAATCTTGAGAAGGAGAGGAAGAACATTACCAACCGGATGGGAGAACTTAGAAGGATTATAGTCCCTAAGTTGGAAACTATGCATGAGGCCATCAGTGATGCCCAGACCACCGCCCATACAAAAGATCCGACAGATCTCAGGTGGGCAGAAGCTTTTGCATTTTTGTTGAGTGGTCACATTTCAATCTTAGACAGAATGAAGCTAAGTTGGGCTACTGAAATGGTTCAACTGCAGACATCCTTTGCAGACATTCTGCAGTATATGTGAGTATGTAAATATGCGGCTATATATAGAAAATTTTTGAGAATTTTGGTGTGCGGACCCTACCCTTTGCCATTGATGTCAAAGGGGGAGTGAGGAGCAGTGAAAAATGAGGAATCCAACTCAGGGGGAGTTCCAGAAATTGTACATAAAGACAAGAGCATCAGCAAAGGGGGAGCATAGTGTAAACACTTAGTCATTTTTCACTAAGTGTTGCCATCAATGCCAAAGGGGGAGATTGTTGGCAAGAGACACTATATGGATTCATGGTTGTTGTCATTGATGGCAACAAAGGTCATCCCACATATCCGCAAGTCATGATATATCTCTACCGGAAGTCAGATTGAAGATTGTTGTGGTCCGGTGAACAAGAACAGAGCATGTGGCAAGGTCCGACAGATTGGTCCGGATCTCTCAGAGGAAGTGTCTTGGCACAGTGCGGATCTGGGGAAGTCAAGAGGACTATCTTGAGTAGTATATTCCAAGGATTTAGCCTCCGGAGATGGACAAAGAAAAAGATATGAATAGTTGAGTACCGGATTCCTGAGAGACAGTGAAAACAGAGGAAGAACTGACTGATAGAGTATCAGACTACTTTCCGGATGTGTTACAGATGATGATAAAGGTTGCGGAGGCATGAATCATGTTTGGCCGACATAATTGATGATATCTACAAGTATATGCTTGATCTGCATTGCTTGGTGAGCAAGGATTCAGCCGACAGAACTAAGTTTGTAAGAAACTAGACTGTTCCGGATGCCGACTAGAAAGGTGATGAAATTACTTGTGCGGATATATATAGAGGATGGATTTAGTTGTAAAGTGTGCGAAGTGTGTGAAAGGATATGTGAACAAGTTCAGAGTAGAGCAGAAGTAGCAAGAAAGATCCGATATGTGAAAGGATAGCAGACTAAAGAACAGAGGAAAGATGAAGTGCAGCAGATCAGTATACTGAACTTAACCGGAACTGAACTCCAGCATATGCAGATGCTTCCAATCAGTTCAAGACTGTGATTCTTATCACTTTGTAAGACAGTGTGTCTTCTTGTAGGCAGTGAGCCTCTTGTGAGCAGTGTGCTCGGGCAGTGAGCCCTAATTGGCAAGTGCCATTTTTGTAATTTCCTATTCTTCTAACAGAGAATAATTCTTGGGTTAATCACCCCGTGGTTTTCTCCCTTAACAGGGTTTCCACGTCAAAAATACTGTGTCATGTGTTTCTTATTTCATGGTTAATGTTTTGTGTTTGATTTTATGCTGCTTCAATTAAAAGGAAAGTTCAATAAGGGAAATAATTAGGATAACTGATTCACCCCCCCCCCCTCTCAGTTATCAACAGATCCCTTATCCAATCCTCATTAGCAACCTCCTCTATTTATTCATCTACAACATTAGATCCTTTGAAAGGATATAGGTCTGCAACATTGAGAATGGGGGAGATAGCAACTCCAGGAGGGAGTTCTATCTCATAAGCATTCTGACCAAATTTGTGGACCAGCTTGTAGGGTCCTATCTTCTTCATCATCAGTTTTGTATATCTTCCCTTGGGCAGTCTCTCTTTCCTCAAATGAGCCAGCACCATGTCACCTACCTTGTATTGAACATCTCTTCTTCTAAGGTCAGCTTTCTCCTTGTATTTGGCAACACTCTTCTCAAGAGTTTCTCTAACTTGCTGATGTATGTCCCTCATGATAGTGGCAAAATCTTCTCCTTATGCACTTCTATTGTCCACTCCTCTTAGGTCTCTCAACTCATAAATGCCTCTTGGCTTCAGGCCATACACCACTTCAAAAGGTGTTCTTCCTATGCTCCGGTTGACAAAGTCATTGTAGGCATATTCTGCTTGGGGTAGTAGGAGATCCCATGACTGATTATGCTCATTTGTTAGACACCTTAACAAGTTTCCCAAAGATCTATTGACAACCTCAGTTTGTCCATCTGTTTGAGGATGGTAGGCACAACTGAAGGTTAGATTTGTTCCCAACTTCTTCCACAAGGTCCTCCAAAAGTGACCAATGAACTTGGAATCTCTATCAGACACTATTGTCAAAGGCAATCCATGGAGTCTTACAATTTCCTTGAAGAACAGACTGGCAATATGAGAGGCATCATTAGTGGACTTACAAACAATGAAATGTGCCGTCTTACTAAACCTATCTACAACAACAAAAATGTTGTCTTAACCTCTTTGTGTCTTGGGCAGACCTAGAACAAAGTCCATGCTGATTGACTCCCATGGCTGATTGGGTATTGGTAAAGATTGATATAAACCTGCATTAGAACTTGATCCTTTAGCCCTCTAGCATATCACACAACTCTCCACAAACTTCTTCACATCATTATGCAGCCTAGGCCAGTGATAAAACCTCTTGACCTACTCCAAAGTTTTGTCATAACCAAAATGACCACTCATGCTGCCACAATGTTTTTCCCTGATCAAATTTTCTCTCATGGAGCATATTAGCACACACAACTGAGCTCCCTTGAATAGTAAACCATCTTGTACTACAAACTCAGAAAATTCATTGTGCAAAACATCTTGGGACTGATTGCAAACAACAAAAACATCACTGAAATCTTCATCATTCTCATACATACATTTAACTGCCTCAATACCTACACTTTGCAACTTGATCTCCTGCACCATCATGGACCTTCTACTTAGAGCATCAACAACTTTGTTTGCTTGTCCTTTCTTGTGTTTGATGGTGAATGTGTAGGCCTGCATATACTCCATCGACTTCATGTGTCTATGACTCAACTTATGTTGGTTGTTCAAGAAATTCAAAGCATGATTGCCTGTGAAGACAATAAACTCCTTAGGTAATAAATAGTGTCTCCATTTCTTGAGTGATTGTACCATAGCATAGAGTTCAAGGTCATAGGAAGAGTACTTCCTCTTGGCTTCATTGATTTTTTCACTAAAGAATGCAACCGGTCTCCCATCTTGGCTTAGGACTGCACCTATGGCATATCCACTTGCATCACATTCAATTGTGAACACCTTGCTGAAATCAGGGAGTGCAAGAATAGGTTGTTGACCCACCCTTGTCTTCAAGTATTCAAAGCTTTTCTCAGCTTCATTAGTCCATTGAAACTTTCTCTTCTTATCTCCTTTGATGGTATCAAGAATAGGAGAACAAATTTGACTAAAATTTTTTATAAACTTCCTATAAAATGTACAGCCAAACCATGAAAACTTCTTACCTCTGTTGCTGTTCTAGGAGTTGGCCAACTGAGTATGGCTTCTACCTTGGATGGGTCCATCTTGAGTGTACCCTTGGAGATCACAAACCCAAGATAGACAAGATCTTCTTTCATGAATTCACACTTCTTGAGGTTGATCATCAATTTCTCCTCATTCAACCTCTTCAACACCATGTCTAAGTGCTGCAAGTGTTCTTCTTTGGTTTTGCTATACACAAGAATGTCATCTAGATAGACTACTACAAACTTGCCTATGAAATTCTTTAAGACTTCATTCATAAGTCTCATGAATGTACTTGGGGCATTTGATAACCCAAATGGCATTACCAACCACTAGTAAAGACCTTCATTAGTCTTGAATGTTGTCTTCCATTCATCACCCTCTCTTATTCTTATCTGGTGGTAACCACTCTTTAAATCTATCTTTGAAAAGTAACATGCATCACCCAAACTATCCATTAGATCTTCTATTTGGGGTATGGGAAATCTATACCTGATTGTTATCCTATTGATGGCTTTGGAATCAGTGCAAAGTCTCCATTTGATGCAGAGTGCACAGTGGAAGCGGACAAAATAGATCAAAACATATACATCGCTTGACTTGTTATCACTGGTTCACATGCCTGATTCACCATTACACTCAGTCTTTGCTTGTATCAATGGCAAACTCCTTGTTCATCCTCTTGATATGCCGATATACATTGACTTCGTTGTGACTTCAACTTTCAGAGAACTCTTGTGATCTCTCACCTCTAGTCTTGTCTTCAGCTTTCAGCGAACTTGTATTCCTTGGCCGATGCGCCGATAGTCCCAGCTCCTTCGGCAAGACTTACTCCACAGTTGTCGACTCTCAGATCTCTCCCAATGAACTTTAGATGTTCTTCATTCGCTGATGAGACATTTACCATTGGCCGCCTAGGGCTTGCTACACCGATTCACCAATGCACAACCTGCCTTCACCGAACCCTAGCACATAGAGATGCTAGGATCTCTCAGAGCATAATGTATGCGATCCTAGAAACATGAACATGAACAAAACAGAAAACAAAATGAAAACACTATATAGCCATTCCACTGATTTCAAAGAAATCTAACCGGTGGAATGGGCTAAGAACCCATCTCGACCTCAGAACAGAAAATTGATTTACACAGAGAAAGAAATGAACTCGAATGCCAGAAAGATGTACAACACAGAACTTGTTTATTATGCTTTCTAGAAAATGCACATATAGATGCTCTATTTCTCAAATACAAATCACACTAATCTCTGATCTCTCTAATCTCAACTACAACTGATCACAATTGATCTAATCTTGGGCATTTATCTACTCACCATGAGTAGTACTGAATTGACTCCAAGCGGCTGGGAGATCTAACAACCTCCAACGACCTAACAACCTCCTAACTACCTAACAAACTTTGTGATTACAGATCAACAAGTGTCCCTTGGGACTTACAACATAAACCTAGATATAAACTAAATTAACATGCATTGGTCAAATAGACCTTATTACATTGAATCGTCTACTAGGACCTTATTGGAAACAACAAACATGAACATAAAATAGTTAAATGCCTCATGGAGGCCACTGTGGATTAGGTGCTCCTGCACCATACTCCCCACCGAGAAAAGAACTCATGCCCCATGAGTTAATCCTTTGTCTTGATCCACCTTTATCCATTGTTGCTTCATGCCTTCCCCATGATCTCTAAACTGCAACCTACTTCTTTGGAATCAAAGACTCATGCCTAGCAGTGTAGGCCCTAACACTTGTATTGTAGACCCTAGTGAATGCTCCTTGTACTGTTGTTATGGCAAAATAGGTTTGCCTTTCAATCCTTGTTGGTTCTAGAGGACAAGCAATAGTCCCTACTATGATTGCATCCTTGTCTTTCCAATCAACTTGTGACTGCTTACAGACCCGCTCTTTGACCTTCTGTTGATCCATCTGATCTCTATCAATTAGAACTGAAATCTTCTTCAAACTCTAATCTCCACTCCTTGAGATATCCTCAACTTCCTTTGACTCTGCTATAGGCATCTTCACAAACTTCTTCTTACCTACCAAAATAATCTTAGTTGTCTTCTTTGCTTTAGCATCCTCCTGCAATGGTGTCATCACAAAAGTCCTCCCATCCTTCTTGATGGTGTCGGTGTTAGCATATCCATCATACAATGCTCTCCTATCAAATTGCCATGGCCTACCTAAAAGTAGGTGACAACATTCCATGGGCAATATGTCACATAAAACTCTATCCTGATATTCCCCAATCTAAAAATCAACATATGCTTGTTCATATACCAAAAGTGACTGACTATCACTTACCCAAGATGCTTTGTAAGGGGTTTGATGTGGAATCCTCTCCAGTTTCAATTTATCCACCATTTCCTAAGATACCATATTATCTGTTGAACCAGAATCAATTACTACCTTGCATATTTTACCTTTGGTTTTGCATTTGGTACTGAAAAAGTGCTCTCCTTTGTAGCATGTCCTTAGATGTCTTCAAGAGTGTTCTCCTTAGCATCAATGATTCTCCATCTTGAGCTAGGGCTAAACTCCCCATTGGAGGGTTAACATTCTCAGCTACCTCCTCTTCTTGCACATATTGAACTCTCTTTTAATTCTTCCTATCACCTCCTGATGGTGAACCTTGCCTTTCTAGACATTTGAAAAATGGGTGACCAATTTCATTACAATGATAACATCTCCCAGTGAAAACATTAGAACCCCTACCACCTCCAAATCTACCTCTTGTGCCTCTCCATCCACCCTTGAAATCAGACTGCTCTTGTCCCTTACTAGCCTCTTCTTGGCTAAACTCACCACTAGGTCTCTGGTTAGGACTTCTTCCTCCAAAACTGCCTCTAAAATTTCTATCACCTCTTCCTCTATCTTGTTGCTCACCTTTCCTCTTCAGCTTCTCTACAGCTCTTAATGCTAATTGGAAACACTTGTTCACTATTTCTGGTGCTAAGATGTTGATCTCATCTTGGATGTTCATCCTTAGGCCATTCATGTACCTGGCCACCTTCTCTGGCTCTTCTTCCTACCTCTTTGATCTAAGACTAAGTTTATGAAACTCTTGTGTGTATGCATTCACATCAAGATCTCTCTATCTGAGATTCTGCAATTTTGTATACATCTGCACATTATAATCTAGAGGTAAAAATTATGCCTTGATTTTGGTCTTCATCCTTTCCCAGGAGGTTATCATATTTTTCCCCTCCTTGACTCTCTCTCCTTGTTCGTAATTCCACCATGCAAGAGCAGATCCCTTCAATCTTGCCTTTGCCAACTTAACCCTCTTATCATCAAGGATTTCTCTATAGTCGAAATGATTGTTCAATGCCTCAATCCAATCAATCACCTCTTCAGCTTCCATACTTCCACTATACATAGGCAACCCATCTATGGTGTCCTGATTGACTGACTTTAATGTATTTAAAAATGCCCTCTAGTCTGCTGGTATCTCCTCTGCCTTTTTACTGGTTTCAACAATTTTTGTATCACCTTCATCACTGTCACTTTTAGCTTCCCTTTCTTTGCTTTTGGTCTACTTGAACTCTCCCAACTTGGTTGCAAGCATCTCCTCAATCAGCTTCTTAACGACGTCCTGCGACATGCTTTTGGGAGGCATCCTCTCTGCCTCTGTAATGCTTTCTTTGTTTGACATAAACATACACAAACAACACCCAAATGCCAATACTCATGCAGATCCTCAATTTGACCTACCGCCCAAATCTTTTGCTGAGCTCTGATACCGATATGATGCAGAGCGCACAGTGGAAGCAGACAAAATAGATCAAAACATATACATCACTTGACTTGTTATCGCCGGTTCACATGCACTGATTCACCATTACACTCGGTCTTTGCTTGTATCAATGACAAACTCCTTGTTCATCCTCCCGATATGCCGATATACATTGACTTCGTTGTGACTTCAAATTTTGACGGACTCCTACGATCTCTCACTGCCAGTCTTGTCTTTAGCTTTCAGCAAACTTGTATTCCTTGGCCAATGCACTGATAGTCCCAGCTCCTTCGGTGAGACTTACTCCACAGTTGTCAACTCTCAGATCTCTCCCAATGAACTTCCACTATTCTTCGTTCGCTGATGAGACATTTACCATTGGCCGCCTAGGGCTTGCTACGCCGATTCACCAATGCACAACCTACCTTCACCGAACCATAGCACATAGAGATGCTAAGATCTCTCAGAGCATAATGTACGCGATCCTGCAAACATGAACACGAACAAAACAAAAAACAAAACGAAAACACTGTATAGCCATTCCACCGATTTCAAATAAATCTAAAAGTGGAATGGGCTAAGAACCCATCTCGACCTCAGAATAGAAAATTGATTTGCATAGAGAAAGAAATGAACTCGAATGCCAGAAAGATGTACAACACAGAACTTGTTTATTATGCTTTCCAGAAAATGCGCATACAAATGCTTTGTTTCTCAAATACAAATCACACTGATCTCTGATCTCTCTAATCTTAACTACAACTAATCACAATCGATCTGATCTTGGGCATTTATCTACTCACCATGAGTAGTACTGAATTGACTCCAAGCGGCTGGGAGATCTAAAAACCTCCAACGACCTAACAACCTCCTAACTACCTAACAAACTTTGTGATTACAGATCGACAAGTGTCCCTTGGGACTTACAACATAAACCTAGATACAAACTAAATTAACATGTATTGGTCAAATAGACCTTATTACATTGAATGGTCTACTAGGACCTTATTGGAAACAACAAACATGAACATAAAATAGTTAAATGCCTCATGGAGGCCACTATGGATTAGGTGCTCCTGCACCACCATTCTCCACCCTTCTTAGGTGCTAGGATAGTTGGAACAACACAGGGACTTAAACTCTCCTTGATCAGCCCTTTGTCCAATAGTTCTTGAATCTAATTTTTGACCTCTTCATTTTGTTGTGGTGTCATCTTGTATGTTTCCTTGTTTGGAAAACTTGCACCAAGGATGAGATCAATATGATGGCTTACATCTCTCACAGGAGGTAATGAGCTTGGTAGGTCTTTCACCACTATGTCTTCATACTTGTCCAATAGGACTTGCACCTCCTCTGGTATCTTTTCTACCTTTATTTTTGCCTAGGCTGATATAGGCTTGCCAATGATGGCGTATACAACCTCTTATTCTTTCAGTGTCTTCAAAAACTCCTCTTTTACCATCATCATGCTTGGTCCTTCATGGACTACTGTACCATCTTCTTTTAGTGGAGTAAGTTGGTATGACACTCCATCCTTCACAATCATGTAGGTGTTCTCCTCTCCATCATGCTTGGTCTTCCTGTCAAATTGCCATGGCCTACCTAGTAGTAGAGGGCATACATCCATGGGGATGATGTCACATAGGATCTTGTCCTTGTAGGCATCAATGTCGAACTCCACCCAAGCTTTCTCATTCACAAGTACTTGCTGACCCTTATTGAGCCATGATACCTTGTAGGGTGTAGAGTGAGGAATCCTCTTGATCTTCAACTTTTCTACCATTTCCAGAGACACAAGATTGTTAGTAGAACCAAAATCAATAATCACCTTACATACCTTCCCTTGTGCTTTGCAAGTTGTCCTAAATAAGGCCTTCCTTTGTGGGGGCTCCTTGGCTGTTGGTACTTTTAGTAATGTCCTTCTTATCATCAAGGACTCTCCTCCTTCTAGGTTTGCATGTACAAAAGATGAGTTCACACTCTCTTGGTCCTCCTCTTGTACTATTTGGATTCTTCTATCACCTCCATGGGAACTTGATGTTTGTTTGTCTGGGCACTTGAATGCAAGATGCCCAACTTGGTTACAGTTGTAGCATTTGCCTGTGAGGGTGCTTGACCCCCTACCTTGGCCTCCAAACCTACCTCTACTATTTGATCTTCCTCCTCTAAAGTTGCCTCTTTCACTTGAATCTCCTCTTGGTTCATGGTTCTCTTTATTGCTATCATTTGTCTCTCCTTGCTGCTTCTGTCCTCTTCCACCAAAATTTCCTCTTCCTCTGAAGTTCCTTCCTCTACCCCTTCCATTTTGTTCTTGTTCCTTTTGATCTTCTCCTCATCTCTTACTGCCAACTGGAAGCATTCTTCCACATTCCTAGGTGTAGT
This sequence comes from Cunninghamia lanceolata, assembly GCA_027924645.1. Taxonomy (NCBI): domain Eukaryota; kingdom Viridiplantae; phylum Streptophyta; class Pinopsida; order Cupressales; family Cupressaceae; genus Cunninghamia; species Cunninghamia lanceolata. Next base: position 8,697,529 of record BSBN01000568.1, read on the forward strand.
AATACTTAGTTCATCTTGGATATTGAACCTAAGCCCATTCATGTATCTAGCAATCTTTTCAACTTCATCCTCATTATGGCCAGTTCACATATTGAGCTTATGAAACTCCTCTATGTAGGCCATTACATCCATCTCTTTCTTTTTTAAGTTCTACTCTAAAGGTTTGAATGGTATAATCTTTTGGAAGGAATTGACCCTTCACCTTGGACACCATCCGGTCCCATGAACTAATTTTTGCTTTTCCTTTTCTCAACCTCTCTGACTGAACATAGTTCCACCATGTCAGTGTTGCTCCCTTCAACTTGGTCTTTGCCAGTTTGACTTTCTTCTCTTTAGGCATCTCTTTGTACTCAAAGTAGTTATCTAAGGAATCAATCCACTCTAGTACCTCCTCAATGTTCATCTTCCCTTCATACATGGGCAACTCCATCTTGACATCAGTGCTTTCTCCTTTCACAGTCTGCAGCATCTTCATAAACCTTTAATCATCTAGATCCATCTCTGAATCATTGGATCCCTCTTGAGGGTCTACATTTTCACCCTCATACTCTTGGTCACTATCTTCCTCAATGACCCCACCTCTCCTTAGGTTTGATTCAATGGCTGCAAGTCTGGTTAGGACTCCATCTTGAGATTCCTTCATCAATCTCACTTCTCTAGTGAGGATTGGACTATTCTTAGGAGGCATTTTGTACTCCTTCTTCACACTTTCCCAATCAAAACTTGTGCTCTGATACCAATTGATGCAGAGCAGGGGATGACTTCTCAACGTTCACAAACATGAGTTGACTGATCATTCTTAGGGTGGGCGGCAAACTTGCAAAACATGGCACTTAAAACCTTCATTCATGAGCCCAAATTGGTTTGGGTATATGGGATGATTGTCAACACTTGAGGAGGACATGAGACATGTTAATTTGACCTATGAATGCTCACCAACCTCACAAATTGATCCAACTAACTGTCCGACCCAACGTTCCTTCACAAACTGACAAATTTCCTTATAGCCCTTGAAATGAGGCTTTGAGGGCATAACTCTCAGACTTCCCAAACAACTCACTAAACTCTTTATCTTTTCAAGTACCCATTAAGGCCCTCTATAACATACCTAACATGCAGGTACCTTGTTTTGGAACAAGTGCCTTGAAAAGGACTGTACCTACTATTCCAAGGGGCAATTGGCCTTGTTTTACAAAGGAAGTACCCCACCAATCTTGTCCAGAACTTTCTAACCAACTCCAAGACTTAGGATGGATTGTAAGTAGATGGATTTAACAGGTCTTGGGCCTCCTTAGGCATTTCAAGTCACTTTACCAACACCAACTCACTCTAGCTATGTCAAATGGCTTAATACATGGTGATATCAAGCCAAATCCACCTCCAAACTTGCCTCAAACAGCTCCCCTGCTCCTATACACAAAACCCAATGCAAAACATACCTAACTAAATCTAATGCATCCATTTTGGGGCCCCAACATAGTGATTTGGGTCAGAACCCCGTCATTTTCCTTAAACCCTACCAAACCCTCCTTGAAATAGCAAAATAAGAACACCGACTATAAGATCCTTCTACCATAGTGTAAAAGCTCCTAAATTGATTTAAATGAAAGGTAAAACAAATATTTACACCATTCTTAGTATGAGTGCCCTTGACAGGACTGTACGGGTGGGTATAGTAGCAAAGAACAATGAAAAAGACAGCAAAAAGGTAGAAAAATAGTCTTCTCTTGTATTTTCTCTCTTAAAACTTCATTCCTCTTGCTCCTTGAGCTGTATGAGGATAAATACAATGTAAAAAAAACTCCACTTCCATTGTGCAAGATTCTCCTTGATCCAAAAGGCAAAAAGATGACTAAAAATTAGCCTTTCCACTCTTTCTAAACATAGCAACATGCTATTATGTGAAGTTCCCCTACAAAATGATACTAAAAATCAAGAGAGTGGTCTGAATTAGACCTTATTACAACAATAAATACTCACATAACCCCTCCTAGGCTCATAATGAGCATAAAATCCAAAAATGTAGGCTCCTAGTGAGCACACAACCCAAAATTAGCTATGGTGGTCTCTGTACCATAGATGCACAATGGCAACGTGTGTAATGCGTAATCTCTCACATGTGTACAATAGTAGCAGGATGGATTTTATTGATTATAGGTACACAACCCTTTCTAGGGCCTTATTTCCCCATACAATTTTCTATCAACTACTACCTATTTGGATAAGCAACAACGACCTACTTGGTTACCAAATCTCTCTTTTTTGTTGTAAGTTTAATTTCTTGTTTAAGTACAATTTCATGTACAATAAAAAGTAGCTAATTGAGGACTATCTTGAGGAAGATCTCTCGCTTCACTCATAACTTAGAAAGAAATAAAAAGATAAAAAAATATCCTTACCTCTCCCTGATGGTTTATAGGAAGGAATCTATAAATGTCATTGTTGCAACTATATCAGGGGTTCGATGTAGTAGTTAAAATGTGATGACTTCGCCTTTAAACATGAATTGGAGGCATCATGTATACTAAATGTTGTGATTTGTTTCGTCTTACATAATTTGTTTTGATTATTAGATTTATACTATAAAAATGAATAGTGTAAGATATTAAAGTTACAATGAAACTTGAAAATATCAATATTTTGAATTGAGGGTATGAATAATCATCATCACCCTAAGTTATCAAGTTTTTAGTACTTAATTCTAGTTTATTTCACACATGCCTAAGATTGTTTGTTCATAAGACTCACCATAGGTCTAGAATTAACATATATGTAATGTCAATCATTTCATTCTTCTAATTTCTTTGAGCTTAGAAGTCAACCAACTGACCTAGCTTAAGTTGTAGGGTTGTCTGAGTGATCTGCCTTGGAAAAAGGGTTAACTCTATCCTTGAAAAGGATGACCCTATCATCTTTTGGAATGTGTGATTATATTAGATTTGACCATTTTGCCACATTTTTTTCTCATGATTAAGAGTTCTTTCTAGTCTTGACTAAGCCATCACTCCCCCTGACTATTTCTCCTCTCCTCTTGGCTCTCAATTAAATCTCCAGTCATTTATCCATCATCTCTCTAGTCTTCTCACAATCATCTCCCCAAAGTTTGTGAGATTATTTCCTATAAATACTCACATTGCCTCTTGAATCTCGGAGATTGTCCATTTCTACAATGTAGCCATTTATTTACAATAAGATCTCATTCTCTTCCTCTCTGATAAGATTGTGAACCACCTTTTAAGACTTAGGCTATCCTTTGCACAATAACCACACAACATTTGTATGCTCATATAGGACTACTTGTGCCTTTTCAATTTTTTCTAAGAAGCTTCAAAGCTTCTTCAATCTTCCAAGTAATTTCTAATCTTCCCCAATCCAAACCTTCCTTATTCCCACTATCATCAAAGAGGAGTACCTAATTTTCGTAAAGGAGGATACAAAAGAAGTTGGATTCCCTGAGGACACAAACTAATAAAGGTAGCACCAAAAATATTCTTTGAAGCTTAATATTTTCATAGATTCTTTATTTTCAAAAGTTTTCTATTAGAATAGTAATTGGTAAAACTTAATTTGCCTAAAGAAAGTAATATTTTGTTTTCATTCCTTGGTTAGAGTAGACATTGTTTTGTTTTCTTAGAATAGTGAATTTATCGCTTTTCAAATTAAGGTAGATAAAGGAAGATTTAGCTTTGTTTGCATTCTCTGAAAAGCTCTTGATCTTAACACAAGTCACAAGACATTCCAAGCAAAAAAAACCCTCGATTCCAACATGAGGTACTCAAAACAATTCTAATAACATTCATACAAAACTTGGAAAATGAGAGGTTTCAACACTCTCACTGAAAATATATATATATTGTGCCTGGTAAAAAAATTTTACGTGACCGGTAATGCTGGCACGACACTCCCTCCGGTACCATGGGAACGAGGGGAGACTGGACCTCGTGACCATCTTTACCGCAACATAATTACTTAGCCAATCGAGCCAGGTCCCCGCCCGTCTCACTGAAAATAATTAATTGCATTCATTTAGTGAAATTTTATTATTTTCTAATAGTTAATTACATAACATTTAAATTGGTGAAAATATAAAAAGTTAGAATGACTTTGCATACATTTAGATTAGATTGCATCTAGAGATTTCATCAAAAACACAAAAAACACCAAAAATGGAAAGCATAAGCCCTTGGTTTTATCATGAGGCGCGCAACTATGTTCATTTAAACCATTGAAAACAAGAAATGCTTCAAATTATTCAAGTCTAATTCATCCACAAATCCCCTTGTGACTCATCACTTGGCCTCTCATGTCAATATGTCCTAGAGTTTGAAAGGATTGAGTTGCATATGTCTTGAGAGATATCAGAGCTAATCAAATAGCCCACAAGACTATAGACCAAGCCTAGGTCCAAGAGCAAGCATAAATCTTGCAAGAAATAGAGTAAAATAAAATAAGAGCTCAAATAGAAAGATTATTTTAGATACAAGGTCAACTCATAAACCAGTTTCTTATAGACATTAGAGAAGACATAAACATCACTAGAGAAATAGGAAACACAAATCACAACTTGTTACAAGAGTTGACAACAATGCTCCATCAAATCAATGTTACCAACAATAATGAGCATCAAGAAACCACCTAAGATGATCAAAACCCAAACCCTAATATGGCTCATAGGACAATTCTCTCTCAAGAAGAGGATAGTCCTATATTCACTCCCTCGCTCCATTGGATATTGCCATGAGAGCAAGGGTGACTTTCCCACTCACCACATAGACAATGTGAATGCATTTGATGTGTAATCTCTCACCTATGCACAATAGTGGCAAGATGGATTTTACTGATCACAAGGGCACATCCCTCTCTAAGGCCCTATTTCCATAGATAGTTTCCCATCGACTACTACCCACTTAGATAAGTTGTGATGACCTTCTTGGTTACTAAGTATCATTTTTGTTGTAAGTTTAATTTCTTATTTAAGTATAATTTCATGTACAATTAAAAGTAGTTAATTGAGGACTAGCTCGAGGAAGATCTTTTGCTTCACTCATAACTTAGAAAGAAATAAAAAGATAAAAAATGTCCTTATATCTCCTTAATGGGTCGTGGGGACAAAGCCACAAATATCATTATTGTAGCTATAATACTTCACTTGTAAACATGAACTAGAGGCATCTTGTATATCGAATGCTACAATTTGTTTTGGTTTTCATAATTTGTTTTGATTATTGAATTTTAACTATAAAATTAAATATTGCAAGATATTGAAGTTACAATGAAACCTACCATATGTCATTATATTGAATCAAGGGTATAAATAATAAATCATCACCCTACTATTAAGTTTTTAGTACTTAGTTCTAATTTTTTTTCGCACTTGTCTAAGATCATTTGTAAGGTTACAAGACTCATCATAGGTCTAGAATTAACATATTTGTATTGTTAATCCTTTCATTCTTCAAAATTCTTTAGGCTTAGAAATCAACCTATTCAAAGATAATTATATACATGTTAGTCAATTTTGTAAGGAACCATCTTAACATGCTTGTGTGACCACTTTTGATAGTGGAGTTATGGGAACCTTTGTATGAAAGGAAATACCATGTTCCTGAGTGTGATTGAACCTAGTTTACTCTTTTAAGAGTTATGCATTTGTATGTGAAAGAGATGATGTTTTGATCATATGCATGATATGTGAAGAATATTTTTGTGGTAATGCTAGTTTAAATGAACCTTGCATTGTGCACCTTTTTGTGTGTATGTTTGTTTCAAGAGTAGCATACCCTCGTAATGCTTGTCATATTTGTTTATTAATTGCCTATGTATGGTGAATTGGAAATGCTTGCCTGAAATGCATATTGCATTGTCTTCTTGAGAGCATGTCCCTATGTGTGGATTAATTATATGATTGTAAGAAAGAAAGTGTTGCATTGCATTGCTAGAATAGATCATTTGGGTAATGACATATGTCCCCAAATTGCATTCTTCCCTAGGATTCATGTGGGAACCTGGGTGTAATTATTGCATTGCATTATTTGAAGAGTTAAAGAGAAAAGGGGTTGTGAAAATGGTCATTTACATAGTCCTTGTGATGTTTGAGGTGTTATAATCATGAGTGAAGTAGCAAACCCTGCATCTTGTGTTTCCCCTATTGTAATGTGTGCATTTAGTATGCTTGTCATCATGCTGTGGAGAAATTTAACATCATGTGAATGGAACATTGGGTGAGTTCTTGAGCCCAAACCTAATTCTCCCTCGTGTTTTGATTTGTGTTGTATGTGATTGTTGCATTAATGCATTATCCATATGCTTGGTTAATCCTTGTTTGGTTAGAAATGCTAACCACTCTTGTTGTGAAAGTGATGTGTTTAGATATCTCAGTTTGTGAACTTGATTTTGTCCTAGCTTAATCTTGGTTACTAGATGTTTGCTAGTGTGTGACTTTATGTGTCATTGCATGGTGATTGTGATTCCCTTGAATGGGATGCAACCTTTGTTACTGGGAATCTTGAGTGATGTTTGTTTGGTTAAGTATAAATGATCTCATGTTTTGACATGATTGTAGTCTTAAAAGATTTGTTTGCTTAGAGTGATTGAATGTGCTCTCTGTTGCAAGTATGTTCCTAATCGGTGTTGTCATTGATGTCAACATATCTGTGTTGTCATTGGTGTCAACTGTGCTCTTGCTTTGTTGAGGATATTGAGAAAATTAGCCCCTTCAGTGATAACAATGTGTTGCAGTAGAAACAGTGCATTACATACAGAAGAATAGTCCAGAAGAATGCTCCGTATTTCTTGTAGAATAAATATCTTTGCCTGCAGATTGGAAGTTATTTAGAAGCTTGTCTAAAGATGTTATATTCCGGGTTTGAGCCTCCGGTATGAAGAATTTATTGAGTTATGTTCACTAGAGTAAAAACAACTTTTTTTGTATGTTTGGTGGTGACAGGGAGAAAGTGTTTTACTCCGCATTCCTTCGCATTGAAGTATTTTGGTATGCGGTTTTGGAATTAAGTCTGTGATGATGTTAAGTACTTTCAAATTCAATGGTTCATGATTTGGTGGTCCACAAGCTATCTTTTACTCATGATAGTGGCTGATAGTGTTGTTCCTGTACTCCAGTTTGAAGAATCTTATTGATAGAGTGCGGTTGTTCCTGGTGATTACAATGTGCTTGTGAATGTCTATTGATCATGCTCCTACATTCAGATTGGTCTGCAAGGTGTAATTTAGATTGTAAATGAAGTGTGTTCTTGAGAATACTTGTGTTAACATCAGTCTTGGCTGACCTGGTTGAATTCATCATCTGCGGAGATGCATCTAAGATTGTGATAGCATGTTATAGTGTGGAAGATTGTGTTTGAGTCCCTGCTAAGGCGTGGCATGATCCACATTCTTTTCTTTTCTTTGTAAATCTTTTTAGCTCCAGACCTATTGTGATGTAACATATGTTTGCCAACCTTGGATATTGTTCCAACGGTTGATGATTGTAATGCCGACCTTGATGATCATTGCAAGGTTGATGAAGTGTATAAATACTTGTAATTGAGTCATGAAAATGTATCCAAGGGCGAAGATGCGAAGATAGAAGTGAAGTAAGGTAGCAGAGTAGAGCAGAGGTGTTTGTGCTTCAATGGAACTAAAGCTTGGCAGGAGTAGATGTTGTTATCTCAGTTCAACCTTTTGGCAGTGAGCCACCTTTTGGCAGTGAGCCTTCCTTTGGCAGTGAGCCATCCATAGGCAGTGAGCCTTTCTTTGCAGTGAGCAATTTGGGCAGTGAGCCTCTATTTTTTGGTATTGATATAACTTATATATATTTTTGTGGGCTAACACCCACCGTGGTTTTTCCCTTTTAGGTTTTTCCACATAAAAATTGGGTTTCTCCTGTGTTATTTATGCTTTTGTGTTGAGCTTCTCATTCGATGCTTTCATGGTTATATCTGAATATAAGTAATTGATAAGTTGATGATCATAATTGGTTAAAAGTTTTAAGGCAACTAATTCACCCCCCCCCTCTCAGTTGTCTGGTGTAGTCCAACAATTGCTATCAGAGCCAAGTACCTCAGAAGAAAGCCTAACAACTTGAGGAAGATCCAGGATGTCTTATAAGAAGGAAGCTCCACATTTTGATGAGACAAATTATGCTCTTTGGAAGGTTCGAATGAAAAGCCATCTCCTCTGTCTTGGTTATAAAGAATGGCTAGCTACACAGTCACAATTTGTCATGCCTAAAGGTGGGTTGACAACTAAAGATGATATCAAAGAATATGAATTGGATGTCAAAGCAAAGGCTCTGTTAAGTTCCTTGAGTGACTCGGTGTTGACAAAATTTGTAGGCCTTGAATCTGTAAATGAGGTATGGGAGAAGCTAAAAAATCTGTATGAAGGAGATGATTATGTAAGAGAAGCTAAGCTACAAAGCCTAAAAGTGAAATATGAGGGTTTGAAGATGAATGAAGATGAAAATATAACTACCTTTATGCAAAGAGTTGATGAACTTGTTACTGGAGTAAAAGCTATGGGAGGAACTCTTAGTGATAAGGAAGTTGTGATGAAAATTCTCATATCACTACCAAAGTCCTATAGTCACAAGGTAGCTGCTATTGAAGAATTTATGACTATGAAAACTATTGACAGAGATCAGTTACTTGGAAAGCTTATAGCCTTTGAGATGAGAGAATTTGGTTATGCCCTTCCAAAAATTGAATAAGCTTTTAAAGCTAGTACTTCAGAAAAGATTTCCAGAGCTGAAAAATATAAAGTGGATGATGACTTTGATGAACTTGAATCTAACTTTGTTGACAGGCTACAAAGAGGTTCTGGTAAGTTCAAATGTAAATTACCTTTCAAATGTTTCTCTTGTGGTAAAGTAGGACATTATGCTTCTAGATGTCCTGAAAGAATTGAAAGAAATAAGAAAAAGTATGAGAGCAGGCCTAGAGTTCCAAAGAAGTGTTACTATGTTAGATATTTTGATGATGAAGGAGTGACTGATGAAGAATTTGATGATGCTAGTACTAGTGCAAATGAATGCTTGTTTATTGCTATTAAAGAAGATCCTATGTCTACTAATTCTGCTAGTTGTTTGAAGGAAGAAAAACTAATGGAAGAAAGTGCTTTGGCTGTTCAGGTTGAGAAGGATAAGGATGAATGGATTATTGATAGTGGATGCTCACATCACATGACTGGTGACAAAAGTAAGTTTGTAAGTTTGGAAAAGTATGATGGAGGACTAGTTAGGTTTGGAGATAATGCAACTGGTAAGATTTGTGGAAAAGGATCTATTTCATTTGATGGAAAACATAATATTGACAATGTTCTATATGTAAAGGGTTTGAAGCATAATCTTTTGAGTGTTGGTCAAATGTGTGACAAAAGATATGATTTGAGATTCAAACATAATGGGTGCAAGATCATGGAAAGCTCTGGAACTGTGATTGCTACTGGTAAAAAGACAAAAGGCAACATCTATCAATTGAGAGGAACTAATGATTATTGTTTATTAGCTCAGGTAGATGAAAGTTGGTTGTGGCATAGAAGGATGTGTAATGTAAACTTTGATAATCTGGTAAAGATAAGTTCAGGTCAAATTGTGAGAGATTTACCAAAACTTGTGAAACCATCCAACACAATCTGCAAGGAATGTCAGTTAGGGAAGTAGACAAGAACAAGTTTCAAGAACAAAGATCAATTCTCTGTCACTTTTGCTGGATCTAGTGCATACAAATCTCTGTGGTCCTACAAGGGTGAGAAGTCTACAAGGTGACATGTACTTTATGTTGCTTATTGATGATTATTCTAGAATGACTTGGGTTACTTTTCTAAGAAACAAATCAAAAGCACTAGAGAAGTTCAAATCCTTCAAGGCAATGGTTGAGAATGAAATAGAATTGAAAATCAAATGCTTGAGATCTGATAGAGGTGAATTCACATCAAATGAATTCAACATTTTCTGTGAAGAGCATGGGATAAAAAGGCAGCTGTCTACACCTAGGACTCCTCAGCAAAATGGAGTTGTGGAAAGGAAAAATAGGATAGTTCAAGAGGCTACTAGGACAATGATGAAGGAAGCAGATCTGCTAGAAGTTTTTTGGAAAGAGGCTATTCATACTGTTGTTTACATCCAAAATAGAGTTCAAGTGAAAGGTAATGGTACTCAAAATCCTTATGAATTGTGGTATGGAAGAATTCCTTCAATAAATTATTTCAAAATCTTTGGAAGAAAATGCGATGTCAGGAGAGATGAAGATCTAGGAAAGTTTGATGCAAGGTGTGATGAAGAAATCTTTCTTGGATACTCTACCAAGAGTAAGGCCTATCGGTGCTACAACAAAAGGCTCAAAAAGATTGTTGAAAGTGCAAATGTGAAGGTAGATGAAGGCAAGGAAAAGATATTAGACCTGAATTATATGAATTAGATGAACCTGTGACAATATTGAATGAAGAAAAAGATGAGCAAGAAGACAATCAAAATGAAGAAGAGTCTTCGTAAAGTGTTGTCAAGACTCCCAGGTATGTAAAGATCAATCATTTTGAAGATCAGATTATAGGTGACAAAAACAAAGGTGTGCTAACAAGGAGAAGAGCTACAGAGGAACAAGTTAATTACTGTTTTCTTTCAAAGATTGAACCAAAGATTGTGAATGAAGCATGCAATGATGAAAATTGGGTAAAGGTAGTGGAGGAAGAACTATTGCAGATAGAGAAGAATGAAACTTGGGAATTAGTTCCTAGACCTACTGACAAAAATGTTATTGGAACTAAATGGGTCTTTAGGAACAAGCTGAATGAAAATGGAGAAGTTGTAAGGAATAAAGTAAGACTTGTATGCAAAGGATATTCTCAAATTGAAGGGATAGATTTTGAAGAAACTTTTGCCCCAGTAGCTTAGATTGAAGCAATCAGAATGTTTCTTGTGTTTGCAGTTCACAAAGATTTTAAGGTATATCCAATGGATATGAAATCTGCCTTCCTAAATGGTGAGTTAGAAGAGGAAGTATACATATCATTGAGCAATTGGAGGGATTCCAATTGTCAAATCAAGGTGATATGGTATGCAGGTTGAAGAAAACATTATATGGACTCAAACAAGCTCCTAGAGCCTGGTATGCAAGGTAAGACAAGTATTTATTGCAATTGGGATTTAGTAAAGGTATTGCAGATAGCAATATGTATTACAGAATTAATGATGATCAAATCTTGATTGTTGAGGTCTTTGTTGATGATATTATCTTTGAAGGAAATGAAGGTATGTGCATAAGGTTTGCTGGTGAGATGAAAAGTGAATTTGAAATGTCCATGTTTGGTGAAATGAATTTCTTTTTGGGTTTGCAAATAAACTAATCAGATAAAGGAATCTTCATATCTTAGTCTAAGTATGTGAAAGAGTTGTTGAATAAGTTTGGGATGGGAGACTCTAAACCAGTATGTACTCCCATGGTGGCTGGTTGCAAGTTGAGTAAAACTAATGAATCACCTAAGGCTGATAGAAAAAATATAGATCCATGATTGGAGGATTGCTTTATCGAACTCAAACTAGACCTAATATTATGCATGCAGTTTGTCTTGTTGCAAGGTTTCAAGCTGATCCAAGAGAATCACATGTGATGACAATTAAGAGAACCCTAAGGTATTTGAAAGGTACTCCAGATTATGGCTTATGGTATCCAAAGGACAATGATTTCACTCTCAGTGCTTATACAGATGCAGATTGGGCCGGAGATGTTGATAACAGAAAGAGTACAAGTGGAGGTGCCTTCTTCTTGGGTAATAGATTGGTTTCATGGATGAACAAGAAACAAGATTCAATATCTTTGTCAACTGTAGAAGCAGAGTATAGTGCAGCAACATGTTGTTGCACTCAAGTATTATGGATGAAGTAGACTTTGAAGGATATAATAGTTGTGTATGAAGATCCAATTGCAATCTTTTGTGACAATACAAGTGCCATAAATATTTCAAAGAATCTAGTGATGCACTCAAGAACAAAGTACATATCAATAAGGTATCACTTTTTGAGATAAAAGGTGATAGGGAATGAAGTAAAGTTAGAATATGTGTCCACAAAGGATCAGATTGCAGACATTTTCACTAAACCTCTGCCTAAAGATACCTTTGAGTATCTCAAAGAAAAGTTAGGGGTCATTACCCCTCCTATCCTGAACTAAGATGCATAGGAATGCATCAATCTAGTGGAGCTCAAAGTGTCATTCTTTGAACTGGATTGATGTTTTGAAGGGTACCTCTCAGGGGGAGTAGCTAAATGTTTTTGATAAAGTAAGTGGATTAGAGAAACAACATGCAAGTATGTGCCCTTTTCCATTGATGTCAAAGGGGGAGAGAAATCATGTGAAAAAATAAGGGGGAGAAAGAATGTAGATGTGTAAAGAGAAAGAGGGAGAATCTTGTCTTGGTGGTCTTTTCAAAATTTCACATCATATGTTGCCATCAATGACAAAGGGGGAGATTGTTGCAAGTATGTGCCTAATCAGTGTTGTCATTGATGTCAACATATTTGTGTTGTTATTGGTGTCAACTATGTTCTTACTTTGTTGAGGATATTGAAAAAATTAGCCCCTCTGGTGATAACAATGTGTTGCAGTAGAAATAGTGCATTACATACAAAAGAATAGTCCAGAAGAATGCTCTGCAGTTCCTTTAGAATAAATATCTTTGCCTGCAGATTGGAAGTTATTTAGAAGCCTGTCTGAAGATGTTATATTCTAGGTTTGAGCCTCTGGTATGAAGAATTGAGTGAGTTATGTTCACCAGAGTGAAAACAACTTTTTCTGTATGTTTGGTGGTGACAGGGAGAAAGTTTTTTTCTCCTCATTCCTCTGCATTGAAGTATTTTGGTCTACGGTTCTTGAATTAAGTCTGTGATGATGTTAAGTGCCTTCAAATGCAATGGTTCATGATTTGGTGGTCCACAAGATATCTTTTACTCATGTCAGTGGTTGACAGTGTTATTCCTGTACTCCTGTTTAAAGAATCTTATTGATAGAGTGATTAGAGATCGTGCGGTTGTTCCTGGTGATTACAATGTGCTTGTGGATGTCTCCTGATCATGCTCCTACATTCGGATTGGTTTGCAAGGTGTAATTCAGATCGTATATGAAGCGTGTTCTTGAGAATACTTGTGTTAACATCAATCTTGGTCGACCTGGTTGAATTCATCATCTACGAAGATGTATCGAAGATTGTGATAGCATGTTATAGCATGGAAAATTGTGTTTGAGTCCCTGCTAAGGCATGACGTGATCCACATTCATTTCTTTTCTTTGTAAATCTATTTAGGTCCAGACCTATTATGATGTAACGTATGTTTGCCAACCTCAGATTGTTCCAATAGTTGATGATTGTAATGCCAACCTTGATGATCATTCCAAGGTTGATGAAGTATATAAATACTTGTAATTGAGTCGTGAAAATGTATCCAAGGGTGAAGATAGAAGTGAAGTAAGGTAGTAGAGCAAAGAAGAGGTGTTTGTGCTTCAATGGAACTAAGCCTTGGCATGGAGTAGATGTTGTTATCTCAGTTCAACCTTTTGGCAGTGAGCCTCCTTTTGGCAGTGACCCTTCCTTTAGCAGTGAGCCATCCATAGGCAACGAGCCTTTCTTTGTAGTGAGAAATTTGGGCAGTGAGCCTCTATTTTTTGGTATTGCTATAACTTATATATATTTCTATGGGCTAACACCAACCATGGTTTTTCCCTTTAGGGTTTTCCACCTAAAAACTGGTGTCTCCTGTGTTGTTTATGCTTTTGTGTTGAGCTTCTCATTTGATGCTTTCATGTTTATATCTGAATATAAGTAATTGATAAGTTGATGATCATAATTGGTTAAAAGTTTTAGGACAACTGATTCACCCCCCTCTCAGTTGTCCGGTGCAGTGCAACATTATCTTACTTGCCTTGGATTTTGGAATCTAGGTATAGTATAACATTGTACTCCCTCTCTTGTGACTAGAATTAGTCACGTAGTTCATGTAATGTGGAACTTTTGAATTTTGATACTTTATTTATTTGACTTTGGTGAATTCACTAAACATTGTAAGGGCCAACATTGGATTTTTATTCTTGTTTATGACTAAGTATAGCCATCAAAGTTTGATATTTATTTATCTTATGACCTTTATGGTCATGTTTGATTTACTATTGAAATTGAGCTCATTTTATGTCTTATTGTTGGAATTGACTTTTCTTCCACTTTGGTATTTTATTTATTATTGGTGGCTATGCTTGAATGTTTTAAACTGTTGGTCATTTATCATGTTATGTTCTCTATCATGTCCATAATGGGCCTCTGATGGATTGTATAAGGGAGTAGAATGCAAAAAATATACTAGTTCTTGGTGTGCATGTTACTAGAACTATGGTAGATTAGATTCCTTGGTTTTTTGTTAGATGCAAGTGAATATTGTGTGAAATATTGAGAAAGTTTTGAAATGGTTTTATGTTGCTATGGATCACTCGATGTGAATTGAATTCTTGTATGAGCTTAAGTGTTGATTCTTAACTGTGTCTATGTGAAGGAGATATGTAGAGAACTCATTTGGATTGAATCTTGAGTTTAGTATTTGCATTTGATTGAATGTTGACTTAGTCCACCAACTATGGTTGTTCTTTCTTGTCTCGTTCCTATTAGTCTTGGACGTGATGCCATGATCCTAGTGTTTCAGCATTAGTGGAGTGTATGATGTTGTGTCCTTTTGATGTGAGTTCTGTAACTACACTTATGTTTTGACATAGTGTAGGGTATGATGGAGCCTGAGTTAGTGCATGAGCACGTATTATTTATACATTTATAGTATTATATTTGTCTTCTTGCTCTTGTTGAGTTGCCAACCTTGGGAATTTGGTTGTTTCAGGAGTTTCTCCTTAGTGTTTTGGAGGTTTCCTAGCATAATGTTGGAAGGGATGCAACTCTTGTATGAAGAGTTTGCTATCCTATGTATTCCATTTTATGGATACTTGGTGTTTAGGCCACGAGGAAGCCTTGTGTTGCCTAGTTAATCATGAATTCATGATCGTGTTGTGTTGTTTGACTTTTTTGGTCTAGCTTAGTTGAGAGTTGAAGTGGTGTTGTGAGTAGTCTTGCACCTTGTTGGTGTGTTGTGGCCACCTTAGATGTACTCCTAGTGAGTAACGTGTTGCTAAGCCTTGCTTGATGGAAGTGCTTATGTTGTTAGAGGATGTGGTTTAGATTCTTCCCTTTGAGAACCTATTTGGTTGATCCTAGTTTTGGTGGTGTAGAGATAGAGTGTTAGAGAAACCCTCTCTTTTAGGAGTGGAACATGAGGAAGTACCTCATGTAGGGAAACCATATCTAGAGTTGAGGCATGCTTTTGGTCAGGATGAAGGTGTGGTAGTGGTGCCTATAACCTTTTTGAGTTAGCTTTCCCTAATCCTTGAGTTCTTTTATTGTGGGCAGTGCCTGAGGGAGGACTATTGAGAGAGTAATCTTTTATTTGCAATTATCCTTGAGAGTGGATATGGTAGCCTTGTGAGTTTTCTTAGACTTAGTTGAGAGTTTGAGAGGTTATCCTAGCATAGTTGTGGTCCTGAGTTTTACGGTCTTGACTTGCTTATGGTTTGTTGGGCCTTTTGGCTAGAGACTCTTCTCATTATAGTGACAATTGGAGGATGGAGTGGTGTAGTCTCAAAGGAGTTGTATGCATGATAGTTGGTTTTGACCTAGTTGGTGCACCTTTGGAGATTTGTTTTGTTGTTTTGAGACCTAGACCTAGTATTGGTTAGGAGGACTGATCTTTTGAGATCTATTGCATTGTAAAGGATTATGTACTAAGGGTACTTCATCCTTGTCTTTTTGTAGGCTTCCAAGAGTAAGCCTAATGCTAGTGGGGGAGGATGTAATGCCTACTCTAGCTTGTGCCTTGTGTGCTTTTTGATTCATGTGTTATATGTTGTTCTGAGTGTTTATCAATGTATTATGTGATTATTATGCTTTGATACATTACACCGAACTTGCCGATGAGTTCTATGGTGCCATCGATGGGTTCTAAGGGTGTATTCTGTATGACCATCTAGGTCTTTACGATGGGGTTATGCTTTGTTATTTGGTTTCCAACTATGCATTATGGGATGCATACGTTGTGATTATGCATGTTAGATTATTCCAGTGCTTTAGCTTCACTGTTTTCACTATACTTGTTATAGTTGTGATTGTTGTATTTTTCCCGCATTGTGAAATGTTTCCGTTTATGCATCATGTTCCTGGATCATGCTACTCGTAGATGATTATAGTGGATGTGATTATTTTATATCATGTGTGATTATACCACATTGGAGTAGATTATGTTGCTTCGGCTATTA
Source organism: Cunninghamia lanceolata (assembly GCA_027924645.1). Lineage (NCBI taxonomy): Eukaryota > Viridiplantae > Streptophyta > Pinopsida > Cupressales > Cupressaceae > Cunninghamia > Cunninghamia lanceolata. The sequence goes on from BSBN01000568.1 coordinate 8,713,860, forward strand.
TATGTGAAGCATGTACGCTTGATGGTTGACTTGAGTGTGCAGGTAATTACATGTGTTAACTAATGTGGGAAATGTGGAGAAGGTTGACATGGGACGCTAATCCATCTCACCCTTATCCTTGTGTTGTGGAAACTCGTAATGTGTGCTTGAAGTCAATTGCGCATGTTTCCTTAGCATTTTGTACTTTATTTTAAATGATCTCAAAAAATGTGTTTTCCATGTTTTCAGATTATTTTAATGATTAGTTATCTTAGTGAAAATATCTATTATATTATATTATGCTAGAGAAATAAATTTAAATGATTTTAAATTATTTCTGAAATTTATTATTTTTTCGTTAAAAAGGTAGAATTGCATTAAATTGGAAAACAAAATTCCTGATATGGCGTGTTTAGATTTTTTAAAATGAGACTGAGTTAAAAGGCAATTACCTATTTGGAATAGTTGTAATAAGTTCATTAGCTAATTTTCTATTACTAAATTTGTTGCTTGAAAGATATTTGGAAGTTGAATTATTGTTTAATCAATTTTAATGTTCCTAGGTATTTTATTAAAGTATTTATGTTAGTAAAATTAAATGAATTAGATATATTTTAAATGATGTATTTAAATGAATATCAATTATTTCATTATTTTCAAAAAATAGTTAAAAAGGAATTTAAATGAATATTTTATTGTAATTTGAATTTGGGGCTTTTGAGTGTTTTAAAAAGGAAAAAAGGAATTATTTTATTTGATTCTTTTTGCTCTTAAAATGGCTCTCTTCACAAAACCCTTGCTTGCTTGAAAAAGATTGATTTTCTCCATGGAATGGAAGGATTTGGATTTGCTTTTTTGAAGTGAGGATTGGAATTTCTTGTGGAAGAAGATTGGAATTGATTTGTTCTTGGTTGGGAGTGATCAAAGATTGTTTTCTTCAAAACCTTTCTTCTTGGAGTGCTTTGGAAAGAGGTATGAATTCATAACTCTCTTCCTTGTTTAGTTTTGTTTGTTCTATCCATTGTCATACCATTTTAAATGAATTGCTATGGTATTCATGCATAGAAAAGAAAGTTTAAATTAATTTCTGAATTTTATTTGCATTTTTGTTGTGTTCTTCATTTGGGAAACATGTTGAAACAAACAAAGTCATGCCAAATTTTATTTAGAAAAGCCCACCTTGTTTTAATTACATATTTGGAATGTTGTGCATTTATACTACAATGGGTAGTTTTCAAATTTCCATTTGAGTTTGAAACATGAGAATTAGAAAAAGGCTCAAGGTAGCCAAGCTTGCAACAATGGTAAATTTGAGTTTTTATGGTTTTTCCATACAAATAGAAAAAATGAAATTTCAATTTTAAACCATTTCTTTTATTAATTTTAATGTGGGATGAGTAGTCTCCCATGGAAAATGATGTTTTGCATATTTTGAGAATATGTTGTGTTTTTGTCAAAATTGTGATTTTGTCACCTCGTAAATTGTGTCATGCCCAATTGGTCAAATTGGTGCTATGGGTGTTTAGGAAGAAGTACAGGGATAGGAAAGGAGTGGCTTCCATCATGTACCACGACCCAAAGAGGTCATTGGAATTAAGCGAATGGAAGTTTTATTCAAGAATAACATTTAAACACATTGGGTAATAAAATTTAATAATAAGATCATGTACACCAAACTGCATGTCCTGGTGAAGTGTTCAGCTTGATTGGGTTTGGATATAAAGAGCAATCTTTAGTGTATTGTTAGGTTGATATGAGGAGGTTATGCCCTCATGTTCTGCTGCAAGGTGAGTATTGCCCTCATTTGACACTCCTTGTCTTGACTACCTGGGTCTCTCTTCCTTCTTCCACCATCAGAATTTGACTTGATGTGTGATGTTTACCATGTGATTGCATGTGCATTGCGATGACCAATTCATACTTGCATGTGTCTATGATGGACTATGATTTATGCCTCCTTTGGCATGCATTAAAGGTGTGATTATTTCCCTTATGCTTGAATGTTGTGATGTCATTCTATTATGCTTTGGCAAGTGTGCCATATGTTACTTGAATACAATTGGATGGTAATTGTACCATGTGTTGTTTATATGCATTGTATTGGCAGTTGTACCATGTGTGTTGTGTGCAATAATTGGTGTGTATGCCATTTGTTGCTATGTATACCCTGGATTGAGTGAGATGATGCTAGTGGATTTGCCATGATCGCCTTCTCCATAGCTCGGGGGTTGCCTAGAGTTGCATAGACAGCTATTGGGTGGTTTATGTACTTGTGTATTATCATTATTGATTATTGTAACTTTTGTAATGTAGGTCTTTTGAGACCCTTGTAATAAGATGTAATTAATGCTTTGAGTTGATTTATGATGTTGGCTATGATTCATCTATGTTTAGGATGAAGCCCTTCAAATATTGTAATTATTGGATATCATCTTGTATTTTTCCACGCCTCAGTTTGTGAGGACATTGGCATGTTTTGATAGATTTTACATGTCAGAATCTAGCTATGTTATCATGTTTAGACTCAATTATTTGATGTTGTATTTGATGTTTATGGATATGTTTGTGTTGGATCGTATTCATCCCACATAGGTGGTGAGGATCTTATCTTTGCTTTTGGCATATGTCGATGTTGGTGCCAAACATGTGTAGCCTTTTGTGTCGCTTTTGTCCTTTTTGGCATGTGGACATTTTTGGTTCAACACCTTAATGTTTTTGGTTAAAATGAATCCTCTTTGATGTTGATTAATGTTTTTAGGCACCGTAGGTTTTTTGGTTGAATTCTGGGTGCTAGTGTCCAAGGACGACAATGCTAGGTGCTAGTGTCCCTCGCAATGACTTTCTCCTTTGGCCTCAATACTTTGCCAAGATGTCATGTTTTGCTTGTTCAATTTTTTTTTTGAAGTTTTTTGTTGTAAGGTGCTTGTTTGACCACCTAAGTGTATCCATGGTGTCATTTCCATGATGTGATATGCACTCTTAGATTATTCCCTCTTTTGATTTGGGAAGTGTGCCTTTGCATGAGATAAACTAGTGACCATTCCATTCGGTCGAGGACTTGTACCTCCTAGTTGAACCATCCCGTGGGTGAGCTTTACCCTGTTGTGTTTGGGATGTCTTGTGTAGTAATGGAATGGATTGAGGTGGCTATTACCTCATCCTACTCTGTGTGTTCAAAAGGGAGTGAGGTCATAAATTTATATCTGACCTTCATCTTGGAGTGAGTTCCACCCCTATCTTGGTCATCGTGGTGAGTTGTCACATGATGGGTGAAGTCTTCTACTTGTGCCACCTTGCTTAGTGCAATGGTGATGTCGTTTTAGGTGTTTTTGTGCTTGTTGTGATACCTTGTGTGTGCATGAGTACAATGCGACATGTAAATGTCACACTTGCAAATGCAAAAAATTTGTTGGTTTAGTGTTTATTCAGCTAATGCTTTGGGTGAAATCTAGGGCATTACATACTAAGTAGAAAGGAATATGATTAATTGAAAGCAGAGACATGCTATTATAGTAAACTTAAGCATAGAATCTATGTAAGTGTATAGCATTAATAGGCTCTTTAAGAATTTTACCATCCATTGTAGAAATTTTATATGCACCTAATCCATATACTTTGATGATGTAGGGTCCTAACCAGTTCGGACTAAATTTTCCTTTTGTACCTAAAGGAACATTGACGTTGCGTTGGTTTTTGTAGAGGACCAAGTCATCAACTTCAAACGAGTGATAGATGACATGCTTATTATAGCTATGTATGAGATTCTTTTGATAGGCTTGGAGATGTTTGAGAGCGTGAATGTGTTGTTCATTGAGCATTTCAAGCTATTGAAGTCTCTATTCTCTATAAGTGTCATCATCGATGAGGCCATGGAGGGAAATCTACAATGAAGGAATTTCCAACTCCAATGACATAATTGCATTGACACCATATAGGAGATTGTACGGGGTAGTACCTATATCCATACGAATACTTGTGCAATAGGCCCATAATGCATAGGAGAGTTGGGTATGCCAATCTTTACCATGTTTGTTGATAGTTTTTGAGAGAATTTGTTTGATAGTTTTGTTGCAAGCTTCTACTTGGCCATTTGATTGTGGATAATATGGTGTAGAGAAGCGATGTTGAATGTGAAATTTGTCTAAGAATCGCTTCACATCTTTGTTCTTAAATGAGGAACCATTATTGGAAATCAAAGAGGAAGGGAGCCCAAACTGAGAAATGATATTATTGAGAATGAAGCGACATATTACTTCAGTAGTCATGGATCGAAATGGAACAAATTTGACTCATTTCATAGTAATATGTGGTTGTGATGATAAAGGTGTGGCCTTGGGAAGAAGGAGAAATTTTTCCAATAAGATCTAAACCCCACATGAAAAATGGCCAAGGGGATACCTGGGCATGAAGTTCCTGGGTAGGAGCTTGGATCAAATTGTTATGTTGTTGGCATTTAGGGAACTTTTTAATGAAAGCATAGGAATCTTGTTCCATGCTTTGCCAATAGTAACCCATGCAAAACAACCTTTGAACTAAATATCTTCCATCGAAATGCCCCTCACAGGCACTTGAATGGGCCTCCTCAAGGGTAATGGGAATTTTTTCTTTAGTTAAACAAGGAAGAAGAAGGCTATTGTAACCTCGATGGTAGAAAACATTAGAAAGAATGATATATCATGTGAAAAGCTTACAAATATGAGCTCAAGCATTTTGGATGAGGCATTCAAAAAGATGATGTCACGAAAATAATTGAATATATGGGAGTACCATTCTTTTGAATCTATGTTGTAACAAGAAGCATTTAAAGAGTTGTTAGCTATAGCTGGTGAAGAAAGAGTGTGAATTATGAATTGATAATCGATAGGAGAATCTTCAAGGGGTACAAGGGAGGCAACACTTGCCATTGTATCTGCATGTCAATTGTCCTTTCTTGGGATTGTATCAATAGTGAAGGAAGAGAATCGATTCAGTAGTGATAAAGCTAAGTCACGATACTGAGATAACTTATCATGCTTTTCTTGATAAGATATGGTAACTTTTCTTATGATCAACTGTGAATAACCAAATATGTGAAGAGTACAGATATTAAATGACAATGTAGTATGTAAGCCAGTGATAAGGGCTTCATACTCAGCGATGTTGTTTGTACAAAGAAAATTTAGATGGAAGGAAAGGGGAATCGACTCTCTATAAGGAGGTACTAGTATGACACCAACACTAGAGTTAGTTTGACACCTAGATCTGTCGAAGAATAAATCCCACAACTAATCGGTATCCAAAGAAAGAATATTATAATCGAAGAAAGATTCTTGATGTGGAATAGAGAAAGGAGAAGGAGCATCCGCTAAGTGGTCAACTAACACAAGTGATCTTTTATTTCTTTTTGGGAGACAAACTTAAGGTTAAATTTCATCAACATAACCCATTTAGCTAAACATCTTGAGAGATAAGTTTTTGAGAAGAGATGCTTTAAAGGATTGAATTTGATGATGACATGTGTTTCAACATGAAGAAGATAGTGTCTTATCTTATGCATCACAAATATGAGAGAGAGAGACATTGCTTCTCTATTGTAGAATATCGAGTCTCATAATCAAGCAAAGCTTGACTGATATAATATACAACACGTTCCTTCCTTTGTTATCATGTTGAGCCAACAAGGAAGCTATAGCATGAGGAGATGTAGAAGTATAGAGAAAAAAGGGACGTCTAGAGATGGCTAGCATTAATGTAGGAGGATTAGCCAAATATCCTTTAAGATCCTTAAAGAATTTTTGAAAATCCTCATTCCTATCGAAATGAACATTATTTTTGAGAAGATGAGTGAAAGGGAGAGTTTGATTCGTCAGTTGTGAAATGAACCAGTAGATAGCTTGAAGCTTTCTTTGTAAGCTGCGAAGATGAGAAATATTTCTTGGAGGTGGCATATTCACAATAGCCTCAATCTTCTTTGCATCAACCTCAATACCATGATGCCAAACAATAAACCCCAACAATTTTCCACTATTGACACCAAATACATGCAAAATTGATTTGGCCAAAATGTCATTGACATAGTCCTCCAATAAATTATGAATGAAGTTGTGATAGATAAGGGTCATGGCCCATTGTTAAGTTAAACCAATATTCTTTAAACCGAATGGCATGACCACCCAACAAAAATTACCACAAGGTGATGTGAAAGTAGTTTTGTGTTGATCGTGAGGATTTATGATGATTTGGTTGCTACCGAAGAAGCCATCCATAAAAGAGAGTAAGGCATGGCCAGTGGTAGAATAAACTATCATATCTATGTTTCGAAGAGGAAAATCATCTTTTAAGGATGCCACATTATTGAGATAAAAAAACTCAATGCATATTTGAATACAATTGTCAGGTTTAGTGACATCAACAATATTCAAAATCCAAGGTGAATAGTCAATTGGGTGGATAAAGCCATCTTGTAAGAGCTTCTCTATCTTAGATTTGACTTAATACAACCTTGGGATTTGTTAGTGTTCCCAGATGATTGTCTGAGTTTCCCTAAAAAGTTTCCATCTTTCATCCACAAGATCCTTAGGTCAGTGGCCAATGAACAAGAGATAGACTCTAATGTCTTCTTTGCTCTTCAAGCTCTGCAAGACCTAGGGGGTATCCCTCACTCAATACCCATATGGTGAATCTTGGCTGTAACTAGGTATTGACACAAAAGTAGATAAATCCTCTATTATGCAGACCAAAACTGTGTGATAATGCAAAGGGGATAGCTTTGGATTTTATTTCAGGTGTGGACCAGAGGATTTGAAACCTAAAATCTTATTCCTAAAAACTAACAGGTTGGTTCAGATTTTGTTCTTAAAAATATATGTGATTGTCTGATTGTGCGTATTTTGTGAAAAAAAGCCCAACTTTGACCGATGCCAATCCTAGGGTTAGGAGTCAACTTCTCACAAATGCAGATCTGTTCCCTTAAGCATCACACACATACAGATTCAGAGGATATTAAATGTTCCACATCTTACAGAAAACTATCCAAGGATGGGTATTTCTGTTAATTCTTCTTACTAATATCCCTGCTATCATGCACCCTTCCCCATATCTGATTTAGAGTATTTTTAATCTAATCCTCAATTAGAGACAAAAAACCAAATATGCAATACAACAAATGTGTATTCAAGAACTTAGAAACCCTTAGTATCTTTGTTCAAGAGAAGAATGCAAATAACACAGGAGACAATCAACAAAAACACATGCAAGTAGCATTTCTCATATAAAATGAATCTAAACTAATAAAATGCTTAAAGAAAACAAACATTCAACATTATAAGAAAATAGACTCACAACTCAGAATTAGACCACCCTCCAAAGTTTCTCTGTATTTTCAATAGAAAAAATGCCCAAATCACCAACAACAACTACAATGAATTACCTGCACTCCTTTATAGATAGCCAAATGAGGCGCCAAAGAGTCCCACATTTAAGGCGGGTAGGTGAGCTATTACATATTGCAAGATGCCACCGATAAACATTGGGAATATCAAAATTATACAAAAAGAGGAGAAAGACAAAATAAATGAAACTTGGAACCATACGTCTTTCTAATTTATTTTTCCCCCTTTTGATTTTTCACTTTTTACTTTGCAATTGCTAGGCACCATCGTTTTGCACCATCACATGACTTGCCTGAAAGTTCTCTCGTCTCTGTGTGTGGCTGTAATATGGCAATGCGTGATCTTCTTCTTAGACTCCTGCTTGCATCCATCGTCTAAGACAATAGAGAACACAATCATGCAGTCTCCATGTCAAATTTCATCATCGCTAGGTTGTTTTTGCTGATGCAGGGGTGTTTTTGCAGCTGCTAACAATCAAAACATGCCTCAAATACATCTAAAATCTCTGTCCAGGCATTACAAATGGTCGGGGGATGGATTTGGAGCATAAATCATCAATTTTGGGCCAAATAGAGCCTCCAAAAATGTCCCTGGAAGCCAAAAACGTGAGCAACAATTGTACCACGAAAAATTCTCCTTGAATCTGTCCCAGAAGACCTCTAAAATGCTTCCAAGGAGAAGAGAATGCCTTAATTTTTGTTGCAGAGGAGACTGCAGGCCCAAAGCTGTAGAGAAAGGCCCATATCGCACCATCGCATGGCAGAGGAGGTGCATGCAAAGCACCCATGCGATGGTGCGATATACCATAAAAAATGCTTTATCATCTCCTTCAAACATTATAACATAAAGTTATAATATTTATTTTATAATATTTGCCTTTTAAAATATTAAATTTACCAAATAAAGATTTGAAAATTGTAATTTTTAACTTTAGGCAAATGCTAATTTTTGAATTTCCTCCTCCAGGGAAATGGTACATTTTCACTAAGAGCAAACGGGAGATCGAAGGTTGTGAAAATTTGCACAAGGCCATTATTAATTATTTAAAGCAAACCCATTTCCTTATAATTCACATCGCTAAAAGAATTTCGGGACCTCCTTTGTAAGTTGGTCTGCCAGATGCTTTCACCACAATTGAAATGCATTAAAATAATGCATCATATGATCTTGGATTTTGACGAAACTAGAACTGAAGAAGTTTTAGGCCAAAACAAGAAATGGGTCGCTCTCAGAATTGTGAGATTTGAAACTTTCTAAAACACCAAATCTAGCCTAGTCGCAGTCAAAAAAGCATTAAATAGCCCATAAAAACTCATCCTGGAAGCATGAAACTAAGTAGGCATGTTATCATATGTGCCGAAAAACTTTTGACTATACGGATTTGCAAGATGACTTCTGAGTGGCAAGATTTTAATCGGCAAAGGCGAGCTCCGGGGTAGGTTGAGCAACATGTCGAACTAGTCTCTGTCGACACATCGAAGGGATATAGGCACTTCAAATATGTAAAATTTGAAGGTGCCAACGGTGGCTCTTTCTCGGGGATGCATGCCTCTTATAGGCATGGCGAGATCCCAGATCTCTGGGATGTAGACTAGGTGCCCACTCCATTGGGCTCCTATGCAAATGTTCCATCTTGCATTAAAATCATATCTTCAAACTTGATTGGGTGGCCCCGGGCCCCCAAAAATGAAAAACCAATATTCTGTTCTATCAAATACTCTATTTTCATCTAACTTCAGCAAATTCCACTTGAAAATACTTATGCAATTTACCCGGCCATATCCACTGCCACTGGAAATTTTCAAAATAACACTACGTTCAACATTGCCCATATCTTCTTTACTGTTATGTAATTGACAATTAGGAATAATTTGAAAGTTTTCACCATTATGTGATAAACACATGCCATATTCATCATATTCTGAGATAGCTTTATTTGAGAGACTTTCAACACCTTTCATATCACTAACTGGTAGTGACATCAACCTCTTATCCCAACGCTCATCACTACGCACATCTGAACCAATTGATGCTGAACATACATTATCCATGATATGAATATCAATATCATTCTCACATGGGCTAAATATTACACAGGTAAATGGTAGAATGCTGGATACTATTCACATAGAGCAAAGGCTCTTAATAAGGTTACAAGTAATTACAAAGAAAGCAAGTTTCTATATTTAGAAACTGCCAAAGACTACCAGAGATCGACACACGATCTTGTCATAACTACATACTGTTACAAGAAGCTGACCATTAACTAAAAATAGGAGATTCTAAGTATCAACAAATAAAAGAATATCTTAATACCCTCCCTTAATGGTCAACCTATTCACTACACCAAGAGACCCCCTAAATTTTACAAACTTGTCAGGACTAAGGGACTTGGTGAGAATATCAGTTGTCTGATCCTCAATTGGAACATATAGTAACTGAACTGATCCATCTTCAACCAACGATTTGATGAAGTGACAATGCGTCTCTACATGCTTGGTTCTTTCATGGCAGACCAGATTCTTGGGAAGTTTGAGAACTCCTTGATTGTCACAAAACAGGGGAGTCGGACCTGCTTGAGATAGTCGCATATTTGCAAGCATCCGGCGAATCCAAACTGACTCACAAGTTGCCTTCACTACACCTCAATACTCAGCTTCTGTGGAGGAGAGTGCTATAGCCTGTTGTTTCTTACTGGTCCATGTGACGGCATCGGATCCCAAACTAAACACATACCCAGAAGTTGATTTTCTGTCATCAACTGAACCTGCCCAATCTGAATCTGTGAAGCCTCTAAGGCTGGGATTAGAATTCCTTGTGTAAAGAATTCCAAAGTCAGAAGGGCCTTTCACGTACCGCAGCACATGCTTAGCCGCTACCTAATGAACAGCCTTAGGAGCTGTCAAAAATCGTGAAATGTAGCTGAATGCAAAACTGGTGTCTGGTCTAGTAGCAGTCAAATAGATAAGACTGCCTATGAGTTGTCTAAACAGAGACTCATCAACCATTGGTGAGTCAGACTTAGCGGACAACTTAAGTCCTTTTTCCATCGGGGTGGAGGCTGGTTTGCAGTCCTGCATTTGAAACTTATCCAGAAGACTACGAGCATACTTTGACTGAGAGATGAAGATGCTGTTCTGAGTTTGCCAAACCTCAACACCTAGACAATAGTGTGAAAGTCCCAAATCTGTCATATCAAAGGATTTACACAGGTCCTATTTGATCTTATCGATTAGGTGTACCGAGCTACCAGTAATGAGAAAGTCATCCACATAGACAATGAGCAACAATATATCATTGCCAGTATGTTTGATGTACAAATTTGGGTCAGATGGACTCTGCTTAAAGCCATGATCTGTGAGGTACTTGTCGATTTTGATGTACCATGCTCTTGGAGCCTGCTTCAAGCCATAAAGTGCTTTGACCAGTCTACTGACTTTCTGTTCTTGTTCGGCAACCTTGAAACCAGGAGGTTGTGTCATATAGACTTCTTCCTGCAACTCACCATTAAGAAAGGCACTTTTGACGTCCATCTAATGGACTTTCCATCCAAACTGGGCTGCTAAGGCAAGGACGAGCCGTATGGTACTCATCTTGGCTGTAGGAGCAAAACTCTCCTCATAGTCGATGCCTTCTTTCTGTGAGAAACCCCGAGAAACAAGCCGTGCTTTGTACTTGTCCAGGGTTCCGTCAGCCTTGTACTTAACTTTATACACCCATTTGCAGCTAATGGGTTTCTTCCCTGGAGGAAGGTCTGAAAGGACCCAGGTGTGGTTCTTCTGAAGGCTCTAGAGTTTTGATTCCATCGCCGCATCCCACTCTAGAATACCTTTAGCCTCTGAATGAGTCTGAGGCTCATAGACACTGTGCAGGTTGGCCATGAGAGCAAAGTTTACTGTATGCTGCTGTTTGCTCTTATTCCGGGAGGATCTACCATCAACAAGTTCATCATCATGAAGATCGGCAATCATCTGAGACCACCATTTGGGGCAACGGGTAGATGGGCCAACGTCAGGTTTAGCAGGAGGTTCTGGAATAGGTGCAATAGGTAGAATAGGTGCATCAGGAGGATACTCAGGATCATCCTCAGGGATGTCAAACTGAGAATCATTGGAATCTAAAGAATTATCAACATCCCTCCCATAAGGTGGACCTAATGGAAGACGGACACCCAAGTCAGGAGCCTTCAAAGGCTGATCTTCAGATTGCTGCACAGAAGAGGGAGAGAAGAAGGGTCTCCGCTCTTCATCAAAAACCACATCATGACTGAAGATGAGACTGTCTATCTCAATGTCAATGAGCCAATAGGCCTTGTGGTTATCACTGTATCCTGTGAAGATTAATTTTTGACTCTTGGAGTCCAGTTTAGAGCGCTTGGCATCAGGAATCCAAACATAAGCAAGAGAGCCAAAAATTTTCAGATGACTGACCTGCGGCTTGTGGCCAATCCAGACTTCTTCTAGAGTTTTATCCTTAACTACAAAGGTCAGAGACTAGTTAAGAAGGTAAACTGCAGTGAAAACTGCTTCTGCTCAAAATTTCTTAGCAACACATCGGTGCTCCATCATGGAATGGGCTAACTCAGTTATAGTGCGGTTGTGCCGCTCTACAACACTGTTCTGTTGAGGAGTGTAGGGTGTGGTCAATTGGTGTTTGATGCCATGTGTATCACAGAAGTTGGAAAATGCATTGGAACAAAATTCCCCCCATTATCTGACCTAAGAGTTACAATGGAACAACCAGACTCTTTTTCTACTAAGGCCTTAAACTTCTAAAAAACTAAAAACACATCTGATTTCTGTCTAAGAAAGTAAACCCACATTTTCCTACTGAAATCATCAACAAACAGTAAAAAGTATTTGCATCTAGTAACTGAAAGAGTATTCATAGGGCCACAAACATCAAGATGAACCAACTGAAGTACCTTGGATGCGCGCTAGGAGTCGCCAGTCGGGAATGGCATGCGGTGTTGTTTCCCAACTTGACACGATCCGCAGACACCGAAGTTCTGAGCCTGAATCTCAGGGAGCCCATCTACTAGGTGCTGTCGGGAGAGCTGAGACAGGTAGTGCACATTCAGGTGCCCATACCGCTGATGCCAGAGACTCGTAACCGAAGAATGTCGAGCTGCTAGGGCTGATTCAAGAGGACCATCCGAATCCACAAGTCGATAAAGACCATGGTCCTCAATGCCAACAGCTACAGTACATTTGGTTTCCCAGTCAATGATCGAGCACTTGTGAGCGCTGAACACCACATCAAGTTGTGGAGAGTGTTTCATGATCTGGCTGACTGAAAGCAAGTTAAGTTCCATACCAGGAACATAATATACCTTGAGGAATATGATTTTCCTCCCACCAGACTGAAGCTGAATAGTGCCCTTACCAACAACTGTGTACACTTCTCCACCACCAAAGACCACTAAATCACTGAAAGGGGAGAGTTCTGTAAACCAGTCACGACAATAAGTGAAGTGACGCGAAGCACCTAAATCAATGTACCAGGCAGAGGATTTTGCATGGTCTGTAGGTTTTTTATCCATGAAGGCGTAAAACGCAGACTCCTTCTGCTCAATGTGCTCCGCACTATTGGCCTTCTGCTGAGACCCTCCCTGCTTCTTCTGTTCAGAAGCGATACGTGCGCGACAATCTTTCTTGATGTGTCCAAACTTGTGACAGTAGTTACATTGAATGTTCTTCTTCTTATTGATGTCCTGAGATGGCACTGGCTAACGATTCTGCTATGGAGGCTAACTTTTGCCTTTATTCTGAGCTTGAAACTTGGCTGCAAAAGCCTGCTTTGAAGAGGACAAAGAAGCACTACTACCAAACTGTTGTTTCCAGCAATCCTGCTGCAAGAGGATAGTACAGAGTTCTGGAAACTTCAGATCAACATTAGTTGATGTAATGTTGAGAGTCTTAATGAAATGTTCATAGGACTTAGGTAGACTTTTCAAAGTGATCACAACTAGGTCTTCTTCCTCCATTTTTTGACCAATAGCCTCCAACTGATCTCTGATCTCCTGGATCTTGTTCAGTTGCGTCTGCAAAGATGTCTTCTCATCCATCAGGATAGAAAACAATAAATTTTTCAAGAAGAATGCACGGCTCTTTATGAGGTTTCATGCAAACCCTTCAGATGGTCCCAAATCTCCTTTGCTATCTTTCCAGCCGGAATCTGAGGTAGCTGATCATCTGTGACTGATAGCTTAATAAGCATGATTGCTTCACGGGTTTGTTCGTCAAACTTATCCTGGTCTTTACCCGTCGTTGCTGGATGAGTGGTAGTGCCTAGAATGATCTGAGTGAGGCAACGATATTCAAAGATGGTCATCATTCACTGCTTCCAAGTGTTGTAGTTGCGGCCGTTGAACCACTGACTGCCTTCCAACATAATATTGGACAAGCTCGCCATTCCACACGCTTTTTGAGGCACAAAAAATGACGAACAGAAGTGGATGCGAACTGAAATTCCAGACAGAACACTGCAGGTACGCCGAACAGAACTAAACTGGCACAAATTTTAGAGCAGGTATGCTGCATGAAAAATGGTGCACGAAAAATAATGCACCTAAAAAAAATGGAAGAAGACCCATAAATCTGCTCGAAAAACCCACCAGGAATATGTCTTCAAAAAAATTTTGTCAAATTTTTGAGGGTCAAAACCCTAGACGAAAAAATTTTGTGCCCTAGGCATTCAGAAATTTCAGAAAACCAGAAAAAAATTCGGACGAAGACCCAGAAATCTGCTCGAAAAACCCACCAGGAATATGTCTTCAAAAAAAAATTTTGTCAAATTTTTGAGAGTCAAAACCCTAGACGAAAAAATCCTGTGCCCCAGGCACTCAGCAAATTTGAAAAATAGGAAGTTTGCAGAAAAAAAAATCTGGCCTCACTGAAAAAAAAAAACAAGAACCAACCAAAGAGCCCAAAACAAATTCGAGATTTGAAAAAAACTTGAATAATTTCGAATGAAATTATGTTTTCGAAGTCGAAGCAAGCTTTGATACCATATTACACAGGTAAATGGCAGAATGCTGGATACTATTCACATAAAGCAAATGCTCTTAAATAGGTTACAAGTAATTGTTGGCAAGAGACACTATATGGACTCATGAATGTTGTCATTGATAGCAACAAAGGTTATCCCTCACATCTGCAAGACATGATAGGTCCTCACCAGAAGTCAGATTGAAGAAGTGTTGAGGTCTGGTAAGCAAGAACAGAGCAGTCAGTAAGGTTCGACAGACAAGTCTGGATCTCTCAGTAGAAGTATCCCAGTGAAGTGCGGATTTGGGGAAGTCACGAGGAGTATCTTGACTGATAGAGTCTAGGGTTTGAGCCTCCGGTGTGGAAAGGATAAAGAGATATGAATGCTTGAGTGTCGGGTTCCTAAGTGACAGTGTGAACAGAGGAAGAACTGACTGGCAGAACATTAGACATTATTCCGGATGTGTTACTAATGATGGAAAAGGTTCTTAAAGCATAAGTTATGTTTGGCTGACATAATTGATGACTTATACAAGTATATGATTGATCCACATTACTTGATGTGCAAGGATTCAGTTGATAGATCAGAGTTTGAGGAAATTATTAACTATTCCAGATGCTGACTAGAAAGGTGATGAAATCACTTTTGCATATATATATGTAAGATGAATTTAGTTATGTCAAGTGTTGTGATTTTGAGTAATGTATGAAGAAAAGCAGTAGACCCGAATAACGCAGAAAAGAAGGTTTGGTATGTGAAAGGAGAGCAGTACAAAAGAAGAGGAAAGATGAAGTGTAGCAGATCAGTGTACTGAGCCTAACCGGAACTGAACTCCAGCATATGTTGATGCTCCTTATCAATTCAAGTATTGTATTACACTCTTTATAAATTGTAGACAGTGTGTCTCTTGTAGGCAGTGTGCCTCTTGTGAGCAGTGTGCTTGGGCAGTGAGCCCTAATTGGCAAGTGCCATTTTGTAATCCTATTCTTCTAACAAAGAATATAATCTTGGGTTAATCACCTCGTGGTTTTCTCCCTTAACAGGGTTTCTATGTCAAAAATATTGTGTCATGTGTATTTCCATTTCATGGTTATGTTTGCTTGTTTGAATTGGTGTTGCACTAATTAGTAAGAAAGTTCAGAAAGCTGAAATATTTAAGATAACTGATTCACCCCCCCTCTCAGTTATCAACAATTGGTATCAGAGCCAAGTTCCTCCTAACAGAGTCTAACAGCTTGAGGAAGATATGGGAATTCAAATGGATGTATATGTGTTAAGGGAGCAACTCAAGACTGCCCTTGATGATCTTGAGCAGTCAAACTCTGAAGTCAATGAATTAAAGGAAAGACTAAAATAGGCTGATGATTTCATGAGAGAACTAAAAGACAAATTAAGTCTCTCCATGAAAAAGAGAAAGGAGCTACTTCAACAATTGGCAAATCAAGGTGAAGCAAATGATACAAATGAAGATCTGAAGGAGAAAACCAAGTTATGTGAAAAGTTATCAAAAAAAATTATTATGGTAAGACATGAAATGGAATCAGGAGTTATGAAGTTTACCCAAGAGGTTGAAGAGAAAAGAAAAACCGAAGATGATCTAAGACAATCCCTCAAGGAGAAATCAGAAGATTGACACGAGATGGATAGAATTATCAGACATCTTGAAGATGCTAAAGATAATGAAGAAAAACTTGAGGATCAAATTATCTCTCTTAAAAGGGATTTTCAAACAACAAATGAATATAAAGAGAAATTCAAGATAAGTTCTGCTCAACTTGAAGTTCTTCTTGAAAGTCAAAAGAGGGTAGATGACAAGTGTGGTCTGGGATATAAGAAAGGAGAAAGCTCCGGATCCGGTCAGAAGAATCTTAGATCAGAAAATCCAAGGAACAGGCCTAGAAGACCTCCGGTAAGATAGCCTAATGCTCAAAGATATCCACCCTTTAATGGATATTGCCACAACTGCAATAACTTTGGTCATAAAGCTAATTAGTGCAGAAAGAGAATAAATCAGACCAATACATCCTTCTCCGGACAGTGTTTTAACTGCGAAAGGTATGGTCACAAATCTCATGAATGCAGAAATATGCAGATAAACAATTCATTTAATGGTAGATGCTTTGCATGCAATAGAATGGGTCATATGGCTAATTAATGCAGATCAAGAGGATATCAATCAAATATGCAAAGAAATGTTATTTGTTATAATTGCAATAGATCTGGTCATATTGCAAAATTCTGTAGAAGTAAGAATCAGGACAAAAGAGGTCTAGTATATCATAATCAGAATCAAAATAAGGGAAAACAAAAAGTGAATGTGGATGAAGTTCAAAGTGAGATGAACAAGATTTGGGTGAAGAAAAGTATAGAGAATGTAGGGGATGGATCCGCACCAGACACTGGTGCTAATATTCCTTCCGAAAATTAAAAAGTGAGCTCTAGCTCAGGGGGAGACACAAAGAAAACCTTGTTCCCCCAGCCAGTCAATTGGTGTCGGAACTGGCACAAGACGAGTTGTGGATTAAAGGGTTCATAAGAGAAACATCCAAATAAACTATGGTCAAGATTTGGAAGATCCGCAAGATGTTTAAGATCAAGATTGATCCGATTCTTCAAGCCATCCGAATAAGGCAAACCGGAATGACTTAGGTCGAGCATTTATTGCAACAAGGAATTAGGGTTTTTATACAGAAATATAAGGTCTCTCTTGGTCATCATTTGCACATTCACATTCAAGGAAAAAGAGAAAAGGAGCTCTACAACAAAATTCCCCCAAAGGTCAAGATGATTTTTTTTCAAATCAATTCAGATTTCATTGTTTGCCCTAAACAGCGTAAAAAGGTGTTCTCCGTTCTTGATATTTCTCAGTAGAATTCTTGATGATGGATACTCCGAATATAGTAAAGATCTCTGATAGGCCCCGCCCTGAATTTAAGAAACATCCATACAAATCATTGGAGGTAGATCCCCTAGGAGCATTCTCTAGTGTTCTGCATGGTGTTTTGCACACAAAAGATATTAGGGTTTACATATACGCAAATATTGAAGAGTTTGGGGAATTCAAACTAAGAGATATCTATCACAAACAATTAATAGACGATGCTTTTGAGCTTTAACCAGAATATAAGGGCATCCAAGAGAAACATTTTGATCAGTTCATTAATTTCCCCTGCTTTGAAGAAGATGAATGGGTCCGGTATGTGTTGAGTAGGGTACATGACAACTTTCTATGGCTGAACAGACCTTGCAAAATTACCAAGGAGGCAATTAGGGCAATAACTGGTTTACACTCCTCCGGAGGAATACCTGTCCTCAAATATGTCAAAAACAACATTGTAACTGAGGCCACCGGATCAAAATTTGACAAGAGGGCAATGACCATTGAAGATGTTACTGACCCGGATATCAAGTTTGCATCTATGATAATAGGATACAAGATATATCACTCCAATAGGGAGAATTCAGTATCCGGAACTGTAGTATATACTACCTATGAGATGTGAGAAAGAATGCAGAATATGATCTCTGTGAACTTCTTTTGAGCCAATTAATGGAAAACATACAGAAGATCAAAAAGGACAAGAAGAACTCCTTTAAATATGGTGGACTAATATTATGTTTATTTTTCTACTTCATGAATGAGCTGCCTGGATCAAATGGATGGGTATGGCAAAATTACAAACCGGTAGCAATTCAGATCAGAGATTACTTGCATGAACTTGGGGATGCTAAGGCAAGGAATACAGCTCTGTGGGGTTACTTCAAGCACTTTCAAAATACAATGCAAATCAGAGAAAGAATCCCCAAATCAGTAGTTGAGAAATACAAGGATACAGTGTGCTTCATGGTAGACACTGATCAATGCCTAATGGAGGCAGTAGAGCCAAGGATAGTCTGGATCATGCCTATGGGGTATGAAGTTGATGAACAAATTGTAGAGCTGCATGTTCAACACATGCTCAGTCAGCCAAAGGACCCAAAAGCAGAAAGATTTGGAACCTTTGAAGAACTAAGTGTGAAAATTCATACAGAGCTAAGGCAGCCAAAGATCAAGAGGAAAGTGAGAAAAGAAGTAGAAGATGTTGCCAAAGGCTTTGGCATCTCAAAGGAGGCACTTGATGCCAACAGGAAAAAGATGGAAAGGGCTGAGGAAGAAAAGAAGAAGGCATAAAAGAAAAATGAGGAAAGTGTTCTGGCAAAACCTTCCACCCGGACTAGATCATCAAAGAGATCTGCACCTACCACTGCCAAAGGCTCAAAAACATCAAAACTGGAAGCACAATCATCTGGTAAAGGAGAGAAAAGAACAAAGACAAAAGCTACAAGAGCTTATGCCAGTCAAAGGGATGAAGAGGAGACTGAATCTGATGAAGAAATCAGGAAAATGAAGAAAAAGAAGAAAACATCCGGTGAACCTTCTACCGGATAGAAGGAAGAAGAAAAGATAGAGGAATATGTTGAAAAACCCACTCTTCACATTGATGACATAATCAAATCAGTCACAGTGGATAGAAATCTTCAGCCAATGGTTGAGTTCTATGATGATTATGGTGAAGCAGATCAGAAAATATTGCAAGATGCCATATTCAGGTACCTAAATATCTACAACAAAGCATTTATTGAAATTATATCTCTAGTCCCTAAAAGCTTGGAGAAGGAACTAGAAACAAGAAAGAACAATGCCCAAGCCAAAGACCTAGAAATCTAGGAACAAATAGCAATTCAGCTATATCCTTCAATCGATCCCAAGACAATGAATATGGTATTCAAAGATTGTAAGGATGAGTTCAAGAGCAAAGCAAGGATGAATCAACTTATGCTTGGTGAGACTGACAAGGTAGCCAAGGACACATAAGAGATCCTCTGGAAAGCCTTCAAAAGATTTAATCTTCTTATTATAGAGGACTTGGGTACTGACCCCTTGACCACAAGTGTTGCAGAAGAGTCTACTGAGAAAATGACAGAAGAGGTAATGAATACCGGTGCAGAAACAACTAAGGACTTGGAATCCTCTGCTCCAGAAGAGGTGGCCCATGAATAGACTAACATCACTCCTCCGGTTTCCCCTATTGACTCCGGATCCAAAGGAGAAGAAAGAATAGAGGAGAAAGAAGTAGAGGTGAAGGGAAAAGAAGATATCAGTACAAAGGTTGTGGAAGGGGAGAAAGCTCCAAAAGACAGTTCTGTGATTGCAGAAGAAAAGAAGAATCTGTCTCTAGCAAGAGACACTGCATAATCAGTCAAGGACTTTTTGACAAAAGCAACTATGGAGATTGATGAACCGGAACTACTAAAAAGGCCATTAGATTTTGACTCTCTATCTCTGGTACAAACAATGAAGATAGCTTCATTTGCAAATGAAAAGGCCAAAGAGAAACTACTGAAATCTCACATGGAAGACTGTGAGCTTATAGAGGTAGCATCTGGAGTGTTGGAAAAGATCATTCCATCTTTTTAGAAGGATCCCACAGCCTCCTCTTCTGGTAATCTTAAAACTCTAGTCAATAGTGTTAGCACACATTTTGATTCTCTAGAGAAATCAACTAAGGAGAAGGTCAGGAAAGAGTTTTTGGACAAGAGATTCTCAGAGCTGCAAGGGATAATTTTAAATGACAGAAAAGTTATGGGTATCAGGATAAAAAGTTTGGAAAATGCCCTTAAGGATAGAGGTGATGTATACAAATTTTGTATATCCTGGTCTAAAACAACAGTGGAGATTGAGAAGAAAATGAAAGAACATGAGAATAAACTGATAAAACTTTCTCAAACTTTTGATCCACTTACTACATCCATAATAAATTAAGAATGTCAAACGGTTGTAGTTTTGAATGAAATTAAGAAGCTTGAAAAAGAGAAGAAAAACAGAATCAGTAGGTTGAGTGAGCTCAGAGGGATAATTGTCCCTAAGTTAGAGGCCATGCATGAGGCCATAAACGAAGCTCAAATCACAGCCCGGACCAATGATCCAACAGATCTAAAAAGGGCAGATACATTTGCATTCCTGCTGAGCGGTCATATATCAATTTTGGACAGAATGAAGCAAAGTTGGGCTACAGAATTCATTCAATTAAAAACAACTTTTGCAGACATACTTCAGTTTATGTAAGTATGCCATATGTATATACTTATGCGAACAAGTATAGTTAAAATTTTAAAAATTTTGGTATGCGGACCCTACCCTTTGCCATTGATGTCAAAGGGGGAGTGAGGAGCAGTGAAAAATGAGGAATCCAACTAAGGGGGAGCTTCGGTAAATGTACATAGAGATAGAGCATCAGCCAAGGGGGAGTACAGTGTGACACTTAGTCATTTTTCACTAAGTGTTGCCATCAATGCCAAGGGGGAGATTGTTGGCAAGAGACACTATATGGACTCATGAATGTTGTCATTGATGGCAACAAAGGTTATCCCTCACATCTGTAAGACATGATAGGTCCTCACCGGAAGTCAGATTGAAGAAGTGTTGAGGTTCAGTAAGCAAGAACAGAGCAGTCAGTAAGGTCTGACAAACAGGTCCAGATCTCTCAGTAGAAGTATCCAAGTGAAGTGAGGATTTGGGGAAGTCACGAGGAGTATCTTGACTGATAGATTCCAGGGTTTGAGCCTCTGGTGTGGAAAGGATAAAGAGATATGAATGCTTGAGTGTCGGATTCCTAAGTGACAGTGTGAATAGAAGAAGAACTGACTGGCAGAACATCAGACATTATTCCGGATGTGTTACTAATGATGGAAAAGTTTCTTAAGGCATAAGTTATGTTTGGCTGACATAATTGATGACTTATACAAGTATATGATTGATCCGCATTACTTGATGTGCAAGGATTCAGCTAACAGATCAGAGTTTGAGGAAATTATTAACTATTCCGGATGCTGACTAGAAAGGTGATGAAATCACTTTTGCATATATATATGTAAGATGAATTTAGTTATGTCAAGTGTTGTGATTTTGAGTAATGTACGAAGAAAAGTAGTAGACCCGAATAAAAGCAGAAAAGAAGGTTCAGTATGTGAAAGGAGATCAGTACAAAAGAAGAGGAAAGATGAAGTGTAGCAGATCAGTGTACTGAGCCTAACCGGAACTGAACTCCAACATATGTTGATGCTCCTTATCAGTTCAAGTATTGTATTACACTCTTTATAAATTGTAGACAGTGTATCTCTTGTAGGCAGTTTGCCTCTTGTGAGCAGTGTGCTCGGGCAGTGAGCCCTAATTGGCAAGTGTCATTTTGTAATCCTATTCTTCTAACAGAGAATACAATCTTGGGTTAATCACCTCGTGGTTTTCTCCCTTAACAGGGTTTCCACGTCAAAAATATTGTGTCATGTGTATTTCCATTTCATGGTTATGTTTGCTTGTTTGAATTGG
The DNA here is from genome assembly GCA_027924645.1 of Cunninghamia lanceolata. Lineage (NCBI taxonomy): Eukaryota > Viridiplantae > Streptophyta > Pinopsida > Cupressales > Cupressaceae > Cunninghamia > Cunninghamia lanceolata. Next base: position 8,735,565 of record BSBN01000568.1, read on the forward strand.
TGCTGCACTAATTAGTAAGAAAGTTCAGAAAGCTGAAATATTTAAGATAACTGATTCACCCCCCCTCTCAGTTATCAACAGTAATTACAAAGAAAGCAAGTTTCTATATTTAGAAACGGCCAAAGACTGCCAGAGATCGACACACGATCTTGTCATAATTACATACCGTTACAAGAAACTAACCATTAACTAAAAATAGGAGATTCTAAGTATCAACAAATAAAAGAATATCTTAATACTAAAGATCTCTAATTCTGATTTACATACCATCTCCTGAATAGAAATAAACATCGGCTCTTAATCAGCTTTAAAAATTCCTTCATCATTCTGAAAACTGTGCTTGGGATCACATGGAGTGTATTCATCTTTATTAGGATCAACACCACAACAATACTCAAAGTCATTGAAAAATGACATATCAAATATGACAATTTTATCAACATAGTTATTTTCTTCGCAAACTGATGCAATACTTGATTCATATGAAAATACAACTGGTTCCTCATATAGTGGATTAACAAACATACAAAATCCACCTTCGAACATACTGCAACAAGAGATTACCTGGTCCCTCTCAATTGTCTCATCATACAACGGATTTGAGAATCCCTTAGGATCATAGTCATCTGGCAATGCTATTACTTCTTGATCCAAATATTCATCATGGTGTTTGCTAAAATCATTCAAGGTTGAAGACATGTTAGCCGTACCGTCGGTACCAATACTATCTTTGTGAAGAAAAGAACTCTCAAAATCAGTTACACACATGACACTTGTAATTTCATTTTTAGCTGTACACACACCATTACCCAGATGACTATATGCATTTCCCACAATGTCTAAAATTTCTGCCTTGTCAACATATTCTAAGATAGCACAATCAGGAGACCCTTCAAATCCAAAGATATCATCAACCAATAATGGTGACATCGTATCATTTAGATTTTCACCACATGGTATAATTTGATCATATGAAAGAGAGCCTAATTCATTGACAAATTGCATGCTATTGTCATCCTCATCCCCTTGGGTTGATTCTCCACATTGAAAACTTGAACATGTCTCCATTTCTTGACTAGTAAAGTAGCAATATTGGGCAACTTCACATACCCCCCTTTGTTCACCAAACCATGCATTTGGAATATGATGACTGTAATCATTACATACACAGCCAATGAACTGGTCACATATTTCATTTGCTTTACTAAGGCATATATTTTCAACTTCGCTCTATTTTATTCATATTCATGCGACACTTCTATGTTTTCTTTGTATGGAACAACAAAATCATCATCATTATTGATTGAAAGCATCGTAGTTTTCTCACTATCCTTTCTGATCTCTTCAGAGAAAACAAGATTTTCATATACTTGGTCAAGCGTAACTGACTTTAACTTCTTTGGCAGGGCATTTAAATCATTATTTAGATAGTGTAGTGGTGTACTGTCTATGGCAATAGAAACACCATTGTCCTAATAATCATTGATATTTTTTTTTACCTACACCTTTCATCAACATAGAATGCTCTAGGGTCACAAACACCTGTAGATAAGTAGCCCTTGAACATTCCATATTTCCAGTTGTTTTCAATATTCATGGCAATTTCATAAGCTTGATGCAAAGTCATAGGACTTTTATCTCTCAATTGGTAGCTCATTTTTTTGTCAAAAGCCCCTAAACAAACAACCAGACTTATTACATCATTTGGTCTAATAGCTTCAGGAATGTACCTTAATGTTTTTGCAAATCTCAGGTTAATGCTAGGACGAACTCATCCTTTTCTTTCTGAATGCCCATAAAATTACTGATTGCTAATCTTACATCAATTCTCTCACCGAACTACCTCAGAAAACTTGCCTTAAACTCATCCCAAGTATAGATAGAGCATGCTAGTAAATAAGAGAACCAGTCTCTTGCATTCCTTTCAAAGACTAAACAAATAGCCTCATGATCACATTCTCATGATCTACCTCATAGTCATCCATTAGATTATTGAATTCTTGCAAGTGTTTGTCTGCAGACTCATTTTTTGTATCATCATACTTTGGTAACTTATTTATGATTTCAGATAGTATAACATTTGGGAAACCACCAATGCCATCAAAATTTATAGCTCTATACCTTTCAGTGCTGCAATTTCTTTGACAATATGGATGGGGCTGATTACCTGTCATGGTTGTACTTGGAGACATGAAAGGATACACACATTGGTGCATCATGGTGCTGGAGTTTTCACCAACTCTATCTTTTACAACAAGATCTTAAAATTACAAGAAGAATAACTCATTACAACTACCATTAAGATCTTTTAATTAACAGAAATCTTGGAACATGGAAAACACATACTTCATCTTACAACACAAGGCTGAAATTAATAACCCAGAAGTATGCCAAACTATCACTACCCTTTCCCTCTTTTAGTGCTCTAAGACTTGATTAGGGACTTCATTAAAACTCATATACATGGTCTTCACATGAGCTCTTTTTTAAAATCAAAATAGAAATACCTAGAGCAATTGCAGCAACTGCTAACCCTTCTTCTGATTGGAATTTATGAGTACTGGAACTTCCCTATATTCTTTATCAGGTTCTTTGAAACAGAGTCGCCACCTCTTAGTAGAGGACTGATGTTCAAGCAACACGATGCTCCTTACAACCTTTCTTTCATTATGGGTTCTCCTCAACAACAGAGTCACTTGAAACTTCCTCACATACGCTGCAACAAAACTTATCCAAGTCTGAAACCTTTAACATCTGAAACAAATATTTAGGCTCTTCAATTTTCTGACTCTTTCCACAAAAATAATGCACTGGTTGAACCCTAGCAGAGTCACCAATCTATTGGTGTTCCTAGCTGATTGTGTGAGTTTCCCTAAAAGTTGCCATCTTTCATCCACAGGATCCTCAAGTCAGTGGCCAACGAACATGAGACAGACACTAATGTCTCCTCTGCACTTCAGGCTCTACAAGACCTAGGGATTATCCCTCATTCAATACCCATATGGTGAATCTTGGTTGTAACTAGGTATTGACACAAAAACAAATAAATCCTCTATTATGCAGACCAAAATTGTGTAATAATGCAAAGGGGCTAGCTTTGGATTTTATTTCAGGTGTGGACCAAAGGATTTGAAAACTAAAATCCTATTCCTAAAAACTAATAGGTTGGTTCAGATTTTGTTCTTAAAAATATATGTGATTGTCTGATTGTGGGTATTTTGTGAAAATAAGCCCAACTTTGACCGGTGCCAATCCTAGGGTTAGGAGTCAACTTCTCACAAATGCATATATGTTCCCTTAAGCATCACACACATACAGATTCAAAGGATATTAAATGTTCTCTGTCTTACAGAAAACTATCCAAGGATGGGTATTTCTGTTGATTCTTCTTACTAATATTGTTGCTATCATGTACCCTTCCCCATATTTGATTTAGAGTATTTTTAATCTAATCCTCAATTAGAGACAAAAAGACAAATATGCAATACAACAAATGTGTATTCAAGAACTTAGAAACCCTTAGTATCTTTGTTCAAGAGAAGAATGCAAATAACACAGGAGACAATCAACAAAAACACATGTAAGTAGCATTTCTCATATAAATTGAATCTGAACTGATAAAATGCTTAAAGAAAACAAACATTCAACATTATAGGAAAATACACTCACAACTCAGAATTAGACCACCCTCCAAAGCTGCTCTGTATTTTCAATAGAAAAAATGCCCAAATCACCAACAACAACTACAATGAATTACCCGCACTCCTTTATAGACAGCCAAATGAGGCGCCAAAGAGTCCCACATTTAAGGCAGGTAGGTGAGCTATTACATATTGCAAGCTGCCACCGATAAACATTGGGAATATCAAAATTATACAAAAAGAGGAGAAAGACAAAATAAATGAAACTTGGAACCATACATCTTTCTAATTTATTTTTCCCCCTTTTGATTTTTCACTTTTTACTTTGCAATTGTTGGGCACCACTATTTCGCACCATCACACAACTTTCCTAAAAGTTCTCTCGTCTCTGTGCGTCGCTGCAATATGGCAATGCATGGTCTTCTTCTTAGACTCCTCCTGCTTGCATCCATCCTCTGAGACAATAGAGAACACAATCATGCAGCCTCCATGTCAAATTTCATCATTGCTAGGTTGTTTTTGCTGATGCAGGGGTGTTTTTGCAGCTGCCAACAATCAGAACATGCCTCACATACATCTAAAATCTCTACTCAGGCATTACAAATGGTCGGGGGATGGATTTGGAGCATGAATCATTAATTTTGGGCCAAATAGAGCCTCCAAAAATGTGCCTGGAAGCCAAAAACGTGAGCAGCAACTGCACCAAGAAAACTTCTCCTCGAATCCAGCCCAAAAGACCTCCAAAATGCTTCTAAGGAGAAGACAATGCCTTAATTTTTGTTGCAGAGGAGACTGCAAGCCCAAAGATGTAGAAAAAGGCCCATATAACACCATCGCATAGCAGAGGTGCAGGCAAAGCACCCGTGCGATATACCATAAAAAATGCTTTATCATCTCCTTCAAACATTATAACATAAAGTTATCATATTTATTTTATAATATTTGCCTTTTAAAATATAAAATTTGCCAAATAAAGATTTGAAAATTGTAATTTTTAACTTTAGGCAAATGTTAATGTTTGAATTTCCTCCTTCAAGCAAACGATGCATTTTCACTGTGGGCAGATGGGAGATTGAAGGGCCATGAAAAATTGCGCAAGGCCATTATTAATTATTTAAAGCAAACCTATTTCCTCAGAATTCGCATTGCTGAAAGAATTTCGAGACTTCCTTTGTAAACTGGCCTACCGGATGCCTTCACCACAACTGAAATGCGTTAAAATAATGCATCATATGATCTTCAATTTTGACAAAACTGGAACTAGAGAAGTTTTAGGCCAAAACGAGAAATGGCTCACCCTTAGAATTGCGAGATTTGAAAATTTCTGGAACACCAAATCTAGCCCGGTCACAGTCAGAAAAGCATAAAATAGGCCATTAAAACTCATCCCGGAAGCATGAAACTGAGCAAGCATGTAACCATATGTGCTGAAAAACTTTCCACCATACGGATTTGCAAGATGAATTCTGAGTTGCAAGATTTTAATCAGCGAAGGTGAGCTCCGGGGTAGGTTGAGGAACATGTCGACCTAGTCTCTGTCGACAGATCAAAAGGATATAGGCACTTCAAATTTGCAAAATTTGAAGGTGCCAATAGGATTCATATTTTTGATCTTTTGTTTCACAGGCTGGGCATCGAGATATAACACGATATTGTGTGTCACAATATGTGGGTCAATACCGAACATGTCTTCATATGCCCAGGTAAAATTTTTGGGAAATTCTTGCAAGAGAGAAGAATGATCTTGTTGTTGTTCAGAATACAAACATTTTTCCTATTCGAATAACTTTTTTTGAATTAGCTTGATCCATCAAGATTTCAATAGTATGTCCAACTAGGAGGGTGTTGCGGTCTAGAATATCATGTAGATGAGTGGATTCTTGAAGGGCATCATGAGATGTCGAGATGTCATCCGATAAACTGGCGGTTTCTCCAAAGTATGCCTAAGCATTTAAACAATAAAAGAAACCTCAATCATGATGATATCTAGGCATATGCTCATAAGCACCTAGGAATTCAGCCAAAGCCTCATCTATCGAGAAAGAGTCAAGAGAAAATGTGCTAGAATTGGAACTTGTTTCGATCAACTCAAGATAAACCAGAAAAAGTGAAGAAGAAGTTGAAGATGTAGTTATCATGTTAACATTGAGAGAAGGGAGACGAGAGGTTCTATAGGGCTTAGAAAGATGGTATATAAGACCTGTCAAGGAATTATGCGGATTAGGTTCCAAGGGGGTCTTGATACCCTATTCTTTTCAGCCACATCCATTACCTTTGTACCCAATTTGAGATAGACTATGAAAGCCATGACCATAGCATGATTCCATTTCCATCAGAGGCAGTGGTTCACCATTAGTGGTGTAGTCAATGTTATAAGTATAGTCATAAGAATCTGAAGGAGAAGAAGTGAGAATAGAAAGATTAGGTTTCTTAGGAGGTGATGAGACAATAAATCATCTCATCTATTAGCTAAATAAAATAACGTCTTTTGCTTAATTAGTTTCATTACATGTCTTAATGATATTTAATGTTTTTCCTTGTAATCAACAATTAGTAGACTGAAGAATAAATTCTACCGAGTTGGAACGCCAGAAAACTTCCTAGAAAGAAGCATGAAAAGAGGAAGTTAAAAACATAGTCTCAGTAAAATGGTGATATCTCCCTCTTTTCTCAATGAAATTTAGAATTTGAAAATGATCTTGAAAGATAGGAATGAGGGAAACAAAACCTAGAAATTGTTTGAAGCAATTCATTAAAATTAATGAGCAGTTCGTGATAGAAAATGACTAAAATAAAAGTGGCATGATAAAAGACAACGAGATTAGAGGAATAAGATATAGTTTTTCTACCCAAGAATAGGATCTCAGATCCACATTGTTGGAAGAAAGATTAAGAATAAGCATCCTATAAATGCATTGTAATCAAAGAATCAAATGGGAGAGTTTTATGAAATAATATAGTTCAGTGTTTTAGCAGTAGCAGTGTAGTTTCTTTGTCATTTTTATTCCTTAGTTTATTTTTCCAATGGTCTTTCCATTTCATGTTCTTTATATTTCCAGTATTTCCTTTCACAAGCTTCTGAGGATATATTTGATTCCAGCATTTCCATTTACAAGTTCTTAGATTAAATTTTATTGCAATAATTTGTTTCATGCATTTCCTTTCAATTATGTTTGTAGAAAAGATTGTCATGCAAAGTATTTCTTCTCCCTTTTTCATATATCCTTGGATACCGCATTAGATTGACATTTATATTTAAATGATGAGGAATGCGGTGACCCTCATCATTTTTGGCACCACTACTAGGGATAGGTGTCATTAGGGATTTTTTGTTCATCTAGTAACAGCAGGTCAAAAGGAAAATTAGTTTGGTAGTCTTTTTAGGTTTATTATTTTGGAAAACCCCACCCCAAAAATAACAGATCCAAAGGAAGAGGTTCTTACATGCAAAGAAGGTGACAACTCTTGTGCAACCTCCTCAACTAGAGGACCATGACTAGCAAGGAAAAGCTCATGTTATTATTTGGACACCTTCAAAGTCCAAGGAGGGCTACCAGATCAGATATTTGAAGGACAAGGAGTTACCTTTAGTCATACATACACCAGAACATGAGGAAGGGTTGCAGGATCTTTCTAATCATCCCATGCATCTACTAGATTACAAAATTATGGAGATGGCTACCATTTCAAAGGAAGGTGGAGCATCAGAGTTTGAATATTCAGTCATCTTCTCATGGGTTTCCTCTTCTTTCAAAAAGTTGAATTCATGGATCCATATTTTGAGAAAAGGAAGTTATTTTCCACAACCAATTAATGGTTTTGTGTAACCTATCTCTACATCACTAAGTAGAGTAGGATAGGATAGGTTTCTTTTCTACAAATAAGTGTTTTTCACATTCTATTTCTTCTTCTAAAGCTAAAAATGCACTTCTCTATACAAATTTCTACTCCCAAAGAACTCTTGTAGATACTCTGGCATTTGAAGGCATAAAGGATGATTGGTTATAACAAAATTGGGCTCTAGTTCCAATATTAGAACATTCTGGATCTCTCTAGAGCTGCTCATGGGATCTTGTTCCATCATTACAACATTCTAGATCTCTCCAGAGCTGACCATATAGATAGCTATAAATAGCTCCAGAATAACTCAACCAACCATACAGCTAGCTCTGGACAGCTCCAGAATAACTTAGAACATCTTTGGAGCATCTTTAGTACATCTCTCAGAACATCTTCAGAGCAACTACAACAAAAGGTAAAGAGATTGGCTTTAGAAGCTCACTATGAGTTGTAGGACCTGCAACATTTTAGGTGTGGGGGAGATGATGAGACAATAAATCATCTCATAATTAGCTAAATAAAAGCATGTATTTTGATTAATTAGTGGCATTGCATGTCTTAATGATATTGCATTTTTTTCCTTGAAATCAATAATCAGTAGACTAAAGAATAAATTCTACCAAGTTGGAACGCCATAAAACTTCCTAGAAAGAAGCACGAAAAGAGAAATTTAAAAATGTAGTCTCAATAAAATGGTGATATATCCCTCTTTTATCAATGAAATTTGGAATTTCAAAATGATATGGAAATATAGGAATGAGGGGAACAAAACCCACAAACCACTTGAAGCAACTCATTAAAATGAATGAGCAGTTCATGAAAGAAAATGACTGAAATAAAAGTGGTGTGATAAAAGGCAGCAAGATTAGATGAAGAAGATATAGTTTTTCTCCCCAAGAATAGGATCTCAGATCCACATTCTTGGCTGATTGATTAAGAATAAGAATTCTATAAATGCATTTTAATCAAAGAATCAAATGGAGAGAGTTTTATGAAATAATATAGTTAAGTGTTTTAGCAACAATAGTGTAGTTTGTCCTTTCATTGAGTTGTGAATCATGGAAATCCAGTTGAATTGAAGGCTATCTTTCCCTATCTAGAAATAGGAGACGACCTTTTTTTGGAAAGTTGATTCAGATGGTTTATCTTCTGTTTTCATTATTGAAAATAATGATATCGAGGAAGCTATTCGTGAGGTCGCTGGGAAAGTATTGCTCGATGGTCATGCGAGGTCTTTGTACCCATCCTAGATTGTTTCAGTATTTTCTTCCAATGCGATGGATTTGGTTTAGGACCCCATCTTGGTAAGATAGTTGCTTTCCAAATATGTGCATCATTTCCTTTTCACAGAGGATTTGTTGGTTGAAGCTTTCCAAAATTATGATCTCTTCAAGTCTACTGCATTAATTGGTGGATTGTTTACTAAGTATCAAATCCTCCATTCTCCTTCTCATAATTGTATCTTTAATGCCTTTGGCTCAACCATTCACCATGAGAATGAAGATCTTTTGAACATTTCCCTGCATGCTCATAATTCTGAAGTGGGGGAAGCATTGGTGAATGGGGTGGAGGAGAAGTATAATGCTTTTCTGTTCCTTTTGCAGTGTCAACCTCAAATTTCTCCTTCTCCTAGGTCTCCTGTTGAACCAGATACAAATGGGGGAAACTACCTGGTGCAAGATCTGAATGATGCAACAACTGGTTAATCTTGTTTCTCTCTAGTTGATGTAGTGCTCCTCATTTTTGTTTTTGATTAGATTGATAGTTGTGTTATTGGAGTTAGACATTAAGACTTTTTGTTGATGTTAGATACATTGTCATGTGGTTATTTGATGATACTTTATTGTGTTAGATGACATTGATGATGTTGCTAGTACTGATGTTTCATGCTTATGATATGCTTACATATGGACTCAATTGATTATGTGGATCAATCTTTTTATGAGTATCAGGTGATTTATTTGATGATGATTCTTATTGAGTTGACCAGTAACTAATTGTTTCATCTTGCTTGCTAAACAACCTTATGATATGCGTGTTGGTGTGGGGGACAGTATAGTATTACTCATGCATGAGTACCCTACTATGATGCGAATCCCTCTCACGGTGTGTTTGGCATTATGGTTATATGTATTGTTCAACCATTTGGTCTCATGTAGGATGTAGGTACATGGCATTGACTCCACCTGGTTTATCAGTTTTGAGCATGTCCAAAACCCAATGGAATAGTGGAATGGAGATAACAAAGGGTTCCCTGATTGGTCATCATCCTTGTAAAGGATGAGTATTTTGTTTTGTGTCTAGTCAGTAGGTCGACAGAGCTGGTTGTCATGTTTGTTGGTATGGAGTTCCATGGTTGTAAATGTGTTTTATTTTTGTGATTAATTATTTCATTATAGTAGATAGTAAAAGATCATTTTGTTAAATAAATAGTAATAATGCTAATAAAAATAATATATAATATATTATTAGGTGAAATTTTATTTGTGTGAATAAAATAAATTCACTTTTGTGTTGTAAATTAAGATTAATGAATTTATTTTATTGTGATTTGTTGTAATAAATAGTTAATGCGTATTTTGAATTGCAGAAGGAATCTTGGTTTTGGGGGAAAATTAAATAAAAGATTATGTTTTTAGAGAGAGTGAAGAAAGAGGGTTTTGTGTTTAATGGAAATGGTTATTGTATCTGGCTATTTAATTTGGCTTGAGGGGTTTTAGAAGGAGAGATTTTTTTTTGGGTGAAAGAAGAGATTGTGGTTCCTGTGAAAGAGAGGATTTACCAGGCAAGAAGAGAATTGGGGAATAGCTTAATCTGAGTATGTGTTTTGTCTTGGTTCTTTGAGATTTGTTGCTTTAGTTCTAGCCATTGACTAATTTTTCTCTATGTTGTTTTGATAATAAAATTGATCTGCTCTATATACAACTCCATCACAAACCCTTGTTGAGATTTCACTAATTTGCTTGTATGTCATAATACTTGAAACTTCTGCATCATTGAAACCTCATTTTTCCATGATGATTTCCTCAACAAAACTCTTTCTTTTGAATCTTGCAACTCGAGATATGCACATTTTGACCATATAAACTGTCGACTCTGTAGATCCCTGACTTAGGATATGAGGTCGATTGTATATTGTGTCCTTATTAAGATCTTAACATTTCCAAGACTCATGCATCACTCCCATTTTGATCTATGATGGATTTTGTTTAATTATTTTAAGCATGCCATACTCTTCATGTCTTTTGTAAACCAGTATTTCACTTTGCTCTTAGCCATGCATTCAAGAAGCCATTGAGTTAGAATGATATCACTCAAGGAAACCACCTCCTCTTGCTCAAGGGAGGATCTCTTGTTGAGTTCTCATTGATTCCCTGTTATGACTCAGTCAATAATTTATACCTGCATGCAAGAATTATAAAGAATAGGTTTCGAGCAAGCTAAACCCTACTCATGGCCACTTTACGAACTAATCCCAGCCAAGATAAAACTGATCTTAATCTTTGACTTACTAGTGTAGTGTTACCACATTTGTGCCATTTTGTTTCTTTTGATGATGACTTGAGAGGCCATGAGCCATGTGTTTGATAAGTTGAATATCTTCATGCATAATATATATTCTACCTACTCAATCGTTTGGCAGCCTTTTATCATGCCATAAACTATCGGACCTTACTCGAATGCTATTTCATTCTATAACATAATTTACTGTGCAGACTGTATACACCTAAAAATGACATGACTCTGTCTAAATAAATATTTTTAATATTTATTCCATTCTATTGCTCTATTAGTAAATAAATAAACAAATTTATTTATTCGATTCATATTCCTCTAAATTAATTAAATATCAAAATATTTAATTACCTCTTCTAAAGTCAAAATTAAATAAAATCTTTTATTTAATTTAATTCTTCCAAACAATTAAATAATTCTTAATTATTTAATTAAGTCAAATTCTTCTTCCAAATTTAAATAAATCAATCAAATTTATTTAAATCCTCTCATTCTCTAAAAATAAAATATAATAAAATATTTTATTTATTCTTCCAAATCATGCACAAACAATTAAATAAATTTATTTATTTAATTAGCTTTCTTATCTTCTAAATTCCAAGAATCTTCCAAATCTTCTAAAAATAAATATTCTTCTTCATGCATGTAAAATTAAATAATTTATTATTTAATTCCTCTCAAATCATGCAAAAGCAAATCATGAGTTAATTAATTAACTCTATCTTGTTTTTATCAAAAACTCCTAAAATAGAAAAAAGCTTTCTGTTTTATGACAACATATCTTATCTGCAATAAATAGAAAAATAGTTAACTCAAAATAGCTTTGGTGTGACACTTGTTCTCTTTCTATTCACGCACATTCTCTCATTCTTTCTCAACTGTTGATTTTCTTATTCTTTCTATACCGTTGATCTTCTCTCTCACAAGTCTATAAATTGAACCCTCTTCTCCCATTTTAATTATCCAACCTTTCAATATTGTTACTCTGCAGAAATTCTCTTTGCTTGCAATCAACTTGCTACCATAGCACCATTACCATTGTTGTGAAGCTCATCTTCATTACAGTCAACTATCATGGCCATTCCCACTTGACATCTTGGAATAGCAAGGAAGTGCATCTTCTGAGGGCCTTATTCATAGACAAGATCATTTGCGATAGGCCACCAATGGAAGCCATAAGGTAAAGAGGTTTGTTGAAGTATTGTTCATCTTTTTAGATCTTCTTTATTTCTATATTTCATTGAGTTATGGGTATTATTAATATCATTGATATTCACGCATAATTTTCCTTAACATTTTTGGTGCCCACCATGGGGCCCTACCCCGATTTAACCCAAAACTGAGTTTTTTGTGCAAAGGTTCTATACACAGGAGGATTTGGTGCATCTAAGCAATTATGTCACACATTTGAGCTTTGTTCCAGTGCATATGATCTTTTGGCACATCTAACCTCTGAAACTATGTATACACCTTATGTTATAGTGCATATGATATTCCTGCGCATATACTTTTTGTTTCAGTGTTTTTGCTTTCTGTTTCTGCACTTTTGATTTTCTTGTGCCTTCGAGCTCTGTTTATGTGCATATAGTCTCTGAAGCTGTGCATCTATTCTAAACAATGGTTTTTAGGATATTTTCTGTGGTTTTTGCTAATGCTGACACTTTTTTACAGGGATATCCTCTCATCTACTTGCAGGATTAGGGGTTGGTTTAGTCATTCTAGTTGCATTGTTAGTCCACATCATCTTTTCTTAAAGGATAGTAATCGAATGCTCATGCAAAATCACATCTAGATCTAACTAGGAAGGGAGTAACTTGAATCTTGTTGCATCAACAAATTGAATCTAGTCACAGTGCTAGGGGGATAAAATTGAACCACTGCTATCTTACTTTTCAAAGTTAACAACTTGCATGTGTGCCCAAGTAGATAGCTCATATAGTCTTTTTCATTTTAACTAGGGAAAAAGACAACTATCTTTCGTGTTTTTGGGAATGATACTAGGCCTATGCTCTCCCCTATCTTGGGTGACCAAAATGCCAGAAATATCATTTTTGCATGTGTTGAACCTTTAGAGAGGCGTGCCCTTGGATATCCTTCCGTCCTTGGGGAATGACCTTAAGTGGTAACAGGCTAAATCCAAGCCCTGTCGAGCCACTATAAATAAATTGTGTTTGGAGTGAAAGCTTCAGGCAATGAGTGTTGTTGTGTTATACCGATAGCCAACCTCCCCCAAAACCTTTCAAGGCGTAACCCTTGAAGGCTGGGAGACTCCACAATAGAGAGTAGTGATGCCGCACATATAACCACTCGAACGGTTTCCCTTACTAGTCATCCTTTGTTTTAGTAGACCAAAATCTTTCTATTTGTTGGCGCAAAAGGTGGGACCTTTGAAGCCACCCTGATTCATGTGGTTCTTAGTAGAGATAGCAGAGATGATCCTAAGGTTCGGTGGGGGTACGAGCCTTGGGAAACTTGAATCTTGGTATGCGTGAGAAGTGTGTGCCGTAGAGAGGAGCCGGTGCTACCAAGATCCTAAAGCTATCTACTTTGAATAGGCACAGCTAGAGGACTCAACAAATATTGTCTTTGCCAGCCTAGGATTGTACTTGTTTTTGTGTCAAAAAGGGGTCCAAAAATCACAAAAAAAAAAGATAAAAAAAATTATGAAAACTTCTTTGTGTTTGCTATGTTTTACTTGCCATAGTTGAGAAAATCATATCAAAAACACCAAATTGCAACCGAGAAACCAAAAAATATCAAAAAAACGTGCCAAAAATTGCAAAAATAGTCAAGAAAACTAGAGTTGCGCATCTGTCCTATAGAGCTGCGCATCTATCTTGTAAAGCTATGCATATACCTTGACCTATTGCGCATCTATCACCTATTACTGCACCTTTAAACTTCACCAGAACTGCGCTTCTGTCTCGACTTCCTACGCATATATCCTCTATTTCAATGCTTCTATTTCTGCGCATTTGTGACAATGAGCATTTCCATACCTTTTCAGAGAAAATTTTCAAACTTTCTGGGTACCCATTTCAACCTTATTCTAGTTTTTGAGATCAGATCTACTATGTAGTTACCTTTTCCATCCATTTCCATAGCATACCCTCTCTTTCGTCAGTCGTCTCGTCCACCTTCTACCAGGTCTTTCCAAAATAAAATCAAAGTTCCATATCATATTAGTGTAAGACCCTTTTCAGATCATTTTGGATTCAAGTAAACCTAGTAGGTCACAGAGCTTCGCTAGTGGTCTTGGTGCAAGACTAGTCTCTACATAGTAAACAGGTATCGAATACCCTTACTTGTGACTATCATCTTATGTCGGCCAACTTGGAATCATTGATCAAAAGTGTCCCTTGTTCAAATCTCATCACACGTATCCTCTTCTCGACAATCTCCAACAACACCTTACCAAAATCTCTAGTTTCATCCCACCTCTTCCCGCGTCGCCTCGCATGGTTTTAACTAGATCTCAATACCAAAAACAACTTGAAATGGCCGTATCATCCAATCACATTGTCACCCCTCACGACAGCGATGAGGAAATCTCTCGTGAAGAATACAAAGAACTCTCCAAGATCAGAAATTTCAACGCATGCTAGAAAAAGTGCTCCATGAGGACCCTCACAAGTACTTCCTATATCTTGCAAATCTAGGACTTAAACTTCCCTCAAACTTTGATCTCAACAAATTGAAAGAAACCGTAGAGGAAACTCATGAAAATCACACTATTGAGGACAAAGGAAAGAAAGTCCCAGGTCCAAACATACCTATGGAAGAAATGAGGAAACAAATCGAGACCCTAACGTAGCAAATGACAGATCTTAAAGCAGGACCACCCACTAAAACTTATTCCTTGGAAGACATCGCACTGTACCCCTTTAACAAAAGCTTGAACATGGTACCCTTCCCCTTTTGGTTTGAAGTACCTAAGTTTCAAAAATACAAAGGAAAAGGGGACCCAAGAGATCACATTAGGGAATTTAATGCCGCATGCATGGAAGTAGCTCACAATGAAACTTTCTTTATGAGACTATTCCCTAGATCTCTAGGTGGACAAGCCATGGAACGGTTCTCACGACTCCCACCGGGTATAAAAACTTTTGATGAGTTAGTAAACAAGTTTGTCACACACTTCTCCTACAACATTGAACACGAAGTCTCCATGCTTGACTTATGCAATACAAAGCAAAAAGGTGGTGAATCCTTCGCCTCTTTCTTACAAAGGTGGAGACAACTGATGAGCAAGTGCCCATATGACATACCTGAAAAGCAAATGACAGAGATGTTTGTCCACAACCTTAACTCCAATCTAAGCTACCAAATACAAATTCAATGCCCTACCTCATTTTCAAAAGTCATTGAGATGGGACTATTTATCGAGAAAGCTATGATCGCCAAGGGGCAAATCAAGTTGTACAAGGACACTCCTACTCCAACTACACCACGAACAAGTCAAAATTTTGGACAAAGAACAAAAATGTCGTCAATGATGGAGTAGTTGATGCCAAAGTGGTGACTCCCAAACAACAACCAATCTTCGCTCTCAAAGGAGAAACAAATAATGCTACTCCAAACAAAACCTTCTCTCATGAGCCAAAGCCATGGTTCAACTCCAACCCTAGATGAAAATTCACACCACTAGAGGAGTCCCAAGAGTCTGCGTTAAGAAATCTATTAGCCAACAATGAGATCACTCTTCCACCAACTAGCGACTATGAACCTCAAATAAAACCTCACTACTAGAAAGATACAGATTTCTGTGAATACCATAGAGGAAGAGGCCACACAACCAACAATTGTATTCATCTCAAACACGTCATTCAAGACATACTTGACCAAAATCAAGTAGGTACTCAACAACATACTTCCAATGGGACACATGTATCATACAAGGATCCGCTTCTCAATCACGACAGGCCATACAACAACAACAAAAACAACAACAATAACAACCGCAATAGGCATAACCAAAATGATGGAAACAACAATGCAAGCTACACAAGCGTGACATTCAATTATACCATCAACTACATATCGGAACACATCCCACAAGTCAATATGGTCACATCCAACCAATAATTAGGACCCAACTAAACTAGTTACAGCATCATCACCCGCAACGGTAAGGTCACATTAAACATGCTTCCTCCAGGGTCAACACCTTCTCTGTCTAATCCCCATACATATAGTGTCATAGACCAACTTCAGAAAACTCCTGCTCACATATCTATCTTAGAGTTGTTAAATTTGTCTCCTTCCCACAAGGAAATTCTTGAGAAAGCCCTAGTGGAAACAATTGTGCCCACGAACTTGGCCCAAGAGAAGTTTCAAGCCATTGTAGGAAATCTAATCTCCTCAGGCACCATCTCATTTACTGAACAAGATGATCTCTCAGTGTCTTAGCCTCATAACACACCCTTGCATATCATCGCATTCATTCATAGACACCCTATCAAAAGAGTTCTTATTGATGGAGGAGCTAGTTTAAATATTTGCACGCTCAAGCTAGTCCTTACATTGGGGTTCTCTAAAACTGCAGTGGATCCTAGGAAAAAGACCACCATTAAGGCCTATGATGAAGAAGAAAGAATTACTAAAGGGACAATAGTATTACCAATACAAGTTGGACTAGTGATAAAGGACATTGTTTTCCAAGTCCTCGACAGGGAACTAGCCTATAATATCCTCCTAGGTAGACCTTGGATTCATGCCATGCAAGTTGTGCCCTCTACCTACCACCAATGCATCAAATTTCCTCATAACGGCAAATAGATCACCATCCAAAGTGATCCTGATCCCTTCCAACACTGTAACACTATCCATACAAAGCTTGATTGCATCATTGCCAACAATAGAGCTTCTACATCCCCCATCTCACAGCATGATTCTTCTTCCTAAGATTCCTCATCCAAGCCCAAAGAGCAGAAAATCAGCATCAAAGAAACTGGAGTAGGGGAATACTCAATCGAGCACAGCCTCAATTTAGCCAAACTGCCCCTATCTCCAAGATCCTTTGGGTGACCTACACCTTTTCCAAAACCTTCTACTCCTCCCAAAGCTCCTATAGCTCCCTTTGTTAAATGGGGGACCCTATTAGATGAAACAAAAGAAAGAGATGTCTTGCAATGGCTCTACATAGAGGAAGATAACACACAACAAGAACCGCGTAAGCTCCCAATGAAAATCTATGGGCGTGGTGAGTCTATCCTGCACAGAATGGGTTATGACAGACAAGGTCCCATTGGCCTAATAAAAGAAGTAATAATAGAACCTATCCAACCCTCTTCATCCTCATTGGCAAGAAATACAAAAGGGTTGGGATACAAGGACAATGGCAGAGCTAAGGCCAATGCTTGTTTTGTGGAACAGATCCATGCCCTACAAGAAGACAATGACACAGACTCTAATGAGTATGAGTGGGAGGAACTCACAGAGCACTCCTATGAAGACAAAGGATTTGACACCATTCAAACCTATAGCCCCTACCATGAAGGACAAATGCTAACGCATAGAACATTAGAGTCTAATTCGCCTACTCCTGAGAGTATAACTTTCAAGGAAGGTCAGAGTTCCATCGCGATAAATAATTTGGAGGAAAGTACCATCTCAGATCCTATCCCTACCAATTTGAATCCTTGCCATGTATCCATTAAAAGTATCAATGAATCAGATCTATCTTCTGATTCCCTTCCTGTTGTGCATCCTAAACTTAACGACTAGGATTTACAAGGCACCCTACAACTAAACATGTTCCAAAATGATGATGCCTATATTGACTACATGGAACTTAGAGACCATCTACCTGTAGGAGATCATAAAGCTAGCTTCGCAATTGAACTCAACATCGTGGCTTACTTTGGAGAGGGTGTCAAGCCTTCTAGTCACAAAAACATAAAAATAAAAAATGGATCTGATGGTGAAAACTGTTTTGTGGTAGTATCAGATCCCAAAATAGTAAAAATAAAGGACACATTGAATGGTGAAAAGCTCTCTGAGGTGCCAGATGATGGAAGACTTGAAACTCTTCCCACTGACATGTATCAGGAGAAGTCACAGATTTTTGTGGAACCTACAGAACATGTCAACATTGGAACAGAGGACAATCCCAAGGTCAGTCACTTTGCAAAGTCTCTATCTCCACCAGAGAAGACCAAGTTCGTACCATTCTTCAAGAGAAAGAAAGTCAACTTTTCTTGGTCATATGCAGATATGCCTGGTTTAGATCCAGATTTGATTCTACATCATCTTCCACTAGATCTAGGAGTCAAACCACTCAAGTAGAAGCTTAGAAAGATGCATCCACACATTGCATTACTCGTAAAAGAACTCAAGAAACTGCTGGATGTAGGGTTCATCAGAGAAATAGACTATCCAGAGTGGGTATCCAACATAGTGCCAATATCCAAACCTGATGGCAGAGTCAGAGTATGCAATAATTTCTGAGATCTAAACAAAGCTTGCCGCAAGGATGACTTTCCATTACCTAATATTGATATCATAGTCGACTTGACAACATGACACACTATGCTTTCTCTTATGGATGGCTTCTCAAGATATAATCAAATCAGAATAGCACCAGAAGACCAACATAAAATAGCTTTCACTTGTCCATGGGGTACCTTTTGCTGGAATGTCATGCAATTTGGGTTAAAGAACGCAGGAGCAACATATCAACGTGCTATGACACTATCTTCCATGACATGATGCACGTCACAATGAGGACTACGTAGATGATATCCTTGCAAAATCACTCACAAGAGAATCACACCTAGATGTACTAGAAAAGGTCTTTCAGAGACTAGAACAATTCAAAGTCAGGTTAAACCTAAAGAAATGTGTGTTTGGAGTCACATTCGACAAGCTCCTAGGCTTCATTGTATTAGCAAATGGGATAGAAGTTGATCTTGCCAAAGTCAAGGATATCATGGAAATACCACCGCCAAAGAACACCACTCAATTGCAGTCTCTACAAGGAAAGTTACAAGCAATCCGATGGTTCATATCATAATTAGCAAACAAGTGCCAACCTTTCAATCATCTCTTACATAAAAATATTCCATTCAGATGGGATGAGAAGTGCGAAGAAGCATTTGGCAAACTGAAGGAATATCTCATGAACCCTCCTATTTTAATGCCACATATCCAAGGTAGGCCACTATTAGTTTACATATCTGCTATGCAGACAACTCTCGGTGCCCTATTAGCACAATAGGATTATGAAGGCAAAGAAAGGGCTATCTACTATATCAGTTGCACATTGGTGGGCTACAAACTGCAATATTCTCAGATAGAAAGATCTTTTCTTGCCATGGTTTTTGCTTCCCAAAAACTACGACATTACATGCTAGCACATTCAGTCAAACTTATTGCAAAGATAGATCCACTAAAATACCTATTAAGCAAAGTAGCTCTCACAGGTCACCTAGCTAAGTGGGTAATGCCCCTAAGCGAATATGACATTGAGTATGTAGAACGGAAGGCTATCAAAGAACAAATCATTGCCGATCAGTTAGCTGAAGCACCATTATAGGATACCACACCAATGACATTCAAGTTTCTAGATGAAGCCATCTTCAGTATCACAACACACTCATGGAAACTCTACTTTGATGGATCCTATACAAACCATGGATCAGAAGCAGGAATCTTGTTGGTCACTCCTCATGGCGACACCATACCTAAGTCTTACCGTCTATTATTCCCATGCACAAACAATACAGTAGAGTATGAAGCCTTGGTCATTGGTCTCAAACTGGCAACAAAATGGAAAATCAAAGAGCTACATGTCTATGGCGACTCCCAACTGGTAATCAATCAAGTCAACAATGACTGTCAAACCAAAGATGACAAGTTAATTCCATACAAGCGCATGGTTGATGACTTTAAAGAGTACTTTTTGATCATCTCCTTTGAACAGATACCTCACATTGAAAACAAAGCAGCAGATGCTATGACAACCATTGCCTCGCTCTTCGAGATCCCAGAGAATGAGTCACGGTATGAGTTCTTGATTGAGATAGTTCTGCAACCAGCTTATGATCTTCCTGAAACCCACTCCATATGCCTATTAGTCAGATCTAATTTACCTTGGTATGGTAAGATTTACACTTACCTCAAGGATAACACCCTACCGCTTGACTTGTCTCCTAACCAATGCCGAACCTTCATTCGCCAAACCTCTTGTTACACCATTATCGTTGACACCCTATACCATCGAGGTCTGGATGGTACTTTACTCTGATGTTTAGAACAGGAAGAATCTCAAACCGCCTTACAAGACGTACATGAAGGAATTTACAGAACACACTCTAGCAGTCCTTCTTTAGCTAAGAAACTCATGCATTTGGGATATTATTGGCCAAACATGGAAATTGATTCATATCAGTTTGTCAAGAAATGCAAGCAATGCCAGATACATGGAAACCTGATACATGCACCAGCTCAAGAGTTACGACCTTTAATGACACCTTGGCCCTTTTGTCAATGAGGACTCGACCTTGTGGGCAAAATTTACCCTCCATCATCCAACGGCCACAAGTTCATAATAACTGCCACTAAGTACTTTACAAAGTGGATTGAAGTCGTTCCCCTCACCAATGTCACAGGGAAACAGATTGCCTCGTTCATCCTCAATTACCTCATCTGTAGATACAGAATTCCCTCATCCATTGTCATGGATAACGAAAGACCTTTCAAGAACCAGGATGTCCAAGAGCTTTGTGACAAATTCAAAATCCAACACTATTTCTCCACCCCCTACTATCCACAAGGCAATGGCCAAGTAGAGGCATCCAACAAAACAATCTTGAAAATCCTCAAGAAGACAGTCAACGATGCTGGTCGTGATTGGCACGTACAACTGAATCCCACTCTATGGGCCTATCAAACTAGTATACGTACTCCCACAGGTGCTACCCCTTATGCCCCTATCTATGGATCAGAAGCTATTTTTCCCATCGAGGTCGAGTTACCATCTCTAAGGGTGTCGTTAAAAGGTCTTATCACTGATGAAGACTACATAATTCCCAAATTACAAGAGTTAGAGGTGTTAGAGGAGAAGAGACAGAACGCCTTCAACCATCTCAAGGCATATCAATGGAGAATGTCACGAAGCTACAATCACAAGGTCCGTCCAAGGGTCTTCAATGTTGGTGATCTAGTACCTAAATAAAATCCCCGCAATCAACATGATCGGGAAAAGAAAGGTAAGTTTGAGCCCAACTGGCTTGGTCCTTATGTCATCATTGTGGCCTATGGGTCAGAAGCATATCAGTTAGCAACATCAGAGGGTGAGTCATTCGATGACCCAATCAACAGTATGCATCTTTGTCAGTTCTATACCTAAGAGAACTCCAGTGTAAGGGAGGCTGAAAACTCAAAAAAGCAAAAAAATAAAAAAAAGATCAAAAAAATCGAAAGATCAAAAAAAAGCAAAAAATAGAAAAAATAGAAAAACAACAAAAAAATCATCCTCTGGCGAAAACCTGGAAAATAGGCACCTTGGATATGTACCATGATGAAAACTTAGCAAACAGGTCATGTGTACTTCTAACTTTCATGCAAATAATAGCAAGTAGTGAAAACTTGGTAAACATGCGCTACTTATAATGAATCGCCTTCTCCATCTTTGGGAAACCAATCACCTTGTGTCCATTCTTCCTACCATCATTTCTCATCCGATCCATATCTACTCCACCATAAAACACCTTGTGTAACCTAACGATAACCTATCATGGCTTGATACTTTATCTCTTTTATCACCTTGTCAATTAAGGTCTTGTCTAGTATCCTATCCACAGTGTCAGTCTAGCATAGCATTTATCGTCAGTATCATAGGGTCAAGCCCGAACTACATTGCTTCTGCATCGTCATGTAGGCAAGACCATTTTCAATGCACCCCCAAGGCTCCGTCTTCCCATGCTTCCCATATCTTGTCATCTCTCCTCTAGTCCATCCATGGTCCAAGTCCCTGAACTACGTTGCCTCTGCGTCATCAAGGCAAGGCCATTTAGCAATGCACTCTCGAGGCACTAGGTCAGTCCCTTAGGGTCTGTTTTACCAGGCATGCATGCAAGCACAAGCAAAAGCCTGCTTCCAAAGCAAAAAAATCTTGACGCAAGGCATCAACCTATCCAAGGCAAAGCAAACAAGTACCTAAACACTCAAACTGATTCTATCTAAATTATGGCAAGAAAACACATCTAATGCAAGAATGTTTTGTGTTTGTGATCAGGTTAGATTACAATGTCTTGATTTTTGTTATCATGTCTCCTATGCTAATCAAGGATGCCAAATGCTAGAGATGCTAGGATGGGGGCATGATTCTTTTCTTTGTCTGTTGTTTGTGGATTAATCTTTAGTAATGTGATGACTTTTGTCTAAGGACATAATCGATAAAAGATCATCGAGGATTTCAGAGGTCTAACATGAAAGGGGGCAATCCTTGTCTGTTGATACACAAGAAATACTCAAGTCATCTTGGTTTAATTATACCTAGATGCTTGTATTAACTTGCTAAATCAAAATCCATGTAAGTGATACTCGGGTCATCTCGGTTCAATTATACCTAGATGCTTGTATTTTCTTACAACATTTAGAAAAAGTACCCAAAAAAAGTGCCCAATGATGAAACAAAGCTCTTCAAAATACTTGCAATATTAAGATGAAAAATATCCATATCCATATCCATAACGTATCCAATTGCATTTCATATCCGCATCCATATTCGTATCTATTTGCATTCCATGTACCATCCATAATAAATAAATTCCTACACAGAGTATCAATGTTTACAAATAAAAGCTTGTGATTTCTTCTATCAATATTCTTCTATCAATCAAATTTCTATCTATCATTGTGTCTTTCATCGAGTCATTCTTCTATGAATCAAAATTCTATCTATCATTGTGGTTCATTCTTCCCAATCCAGTCAATCTGAGCAGTGATCCAAAAACAAGGTCTATCCTAAACCCATACCAATCAAATCAAGTCAATCATGTCAAATGATCCAATCAAAATCAATGGTCTTGATCCTTGTCTGGTTGTAAACCAACTCAATCAATTGTCTTATATAGGATGTGGCATTGTCGAAATTAGACTAACATACATGTCTTACATGACATGTTTCATTTACTAAAACCAGACACTATCCTATTGTGTTGCTCTAGGGATCCACCATTCCCCACCATGACAACATGCTTGTCATATTGCTCTAGGGATACATTGTTCCCCGCCATGACAGCACTATCGTATCATATCAATTAATCGGTGTTTTATCGCTTGATAGGGGCAATCCCTTGTTTGTCCTTGTATCATTTGTGCATACTTTCTTGCTTGCTTGTGTGTGTTATGATTTTATCTTGCATATCATATCATTCAGCTCTTTCTTCATCCGTTTTCTTAATTCTAACTTGTTCTTTTACCTTCTCCTTCGTGAGATTGTCTGTCTCTCGTCCTTCTGTCTTCTTCCTGTCCAATCTCCCGAGGAGGCATCCTCATCATATCTTTCCATTATCATCTTTTTCTTCTATCCATACCTTAGCTTCTTGGAAATGATGTTACTTGACACAAATCTCATCATCTTGAACATCACATCAAAGAGGGATAAAATGTATACACCTAAAAATGACACGACTTTGTCTAAATAAATATTTTTAATATTTATTTCATTCTATTCCTCTATCAATAAATAAATAAACAAATTTATTTATTCGATTCATATTCCTCTACATTAATTAAATATCAAAATATTTAATTACCTCATCTAAAGTCAAAATTAAATAAAATCTTTTATTTAATTTAATTCTTCCAAACAATTAAATAATTCTTAATTATTTAATTAAGTCAAATTCTTCTTCCAAATTTAAATAAATCCTCTCATTCTCTAAAAATAAAATATAATCAAATATTTTATTTATTCTTCCAAATCATGCACACACAATTAAATAAATTTACTTATTTACTATACTTTCTTATCTTCTAAATTCCAGAAATCTTCCAAATCTTCTAAAAATAAATCTTCTTCTTCATGCACGCAAAATTAAATAATTTATTATTTAATTCCTCTCAAATCATGCAAAAGCAAATCGTGAGTTAATTAATTGACTCTATCTTGTTTTTATCAAAAACTCATAAAATAGAAAAAAACATTCTGTTTTCTGACAATATATCTTATCTGCAATAAATAGAAAAATAGTTAACTCAAAATAGCTTTTGTGTGACACTTGTTCT
Source organism: Cunninghamia lanceolata (assembly GCA_027924645.1). Taxonomy (NCBI): domain Eukaryota; kingdom Viridiplantae; phylum Streptophyta; class Pinopsida; order Cupressales; family Cupressaceae; genus Cunninghamia; species Cunninghamia lanceolata. The sequence continues at coordinate 8,759,798 of BSBN01000568.1, forward strand.
TTTCTATTCGAGTACATTCTCTTATTCTTTCTCAACTGTTGATTTCCTTATTCTTTCTATACCATTGATCTTCTCTCTCACAAGTCTATAAATTGAACCCTCTTCTCCCATTTCAATCATCCAAGCTTTCAGTATCGTTACTCTGCAGAAATTCCCTTTGCTTGTGATCAACTTGTTACCATATCACCATTACCATTGTTGTGAAGCTCATCTTCATTACAGTCAACTATCATGGCCATTCCCACTTGACATCTTGGAATAGCAAGGAAGTGCATCTTCTGAGGGCCTTATTCATAGACAAGATCATTTGCGATAGGCCACCAATGGAAGCCATGAGCTAAAGAGGTTTGTTGAGGTATTGTTCATCATTTTAGATCTTCTTTATTTCTATATTTCATTGAGTTATGGGTATTATTGATATCATTGATATTCACATGTAATTTCCCTTAACAACAGCTCGTCAAAGATTGTTGCCTTTTTGCACTTTGGTCTCTTAAAGGATATCACCAGTACAATGTGTTGAAAGTTGTTTGTCATTGATGTCAAAAGGTCAAGAGGTGTTGATCATGTCCCTGTTGGTGTTGTTGTCAAAGGACTAAGATGCTCAGTTATGGTGTTCATGTTTCATGGTATGGTCTTCACAAGATGCATTCATTCACAAAGCTCACATGCCTTTCATGCTTCAGGATGGTGTGTTCATGTTTCACAAGAACCTTGCAAGACATGTATGCAAAGTGTGGAAGCATATACAACGAACGTGAACTATTTGACATGATGCCTCAAAGAAATGTTGTCTCATGGAATACAATGATTGCAAGATATGCACGAAATAGATTTTTCATAAGGCTTTAAGAACTCTCAAGCAAATGCACAAAAATAAATTTCAACCAAACACAAATTTTGGCACGTCTAAAACCAAATTGCACAACCTTATCCAACTTCCTCCTTGCCTATGCCAGAATGGGATCTAGGGAACATGGTGTGGACAACCATCAAAGCATAAATGATATAGGAATTTTGTCACATGTATTGTATTTGCAGCTGCCCTTGTAGATATGTATGAAAAGTGTGGAAGCATAGACAAGACGCGTGAACTATTTGAAATGATGCCTCAAAGAAATGCATAGTCCCACAGAGTGCAATGATTGCAAGATATGCACAAAATGAATTATTTGAAAATGATTTACAAACTTTCAAGCAAATGCAATTGACACGTGTAAAACCAAATTCCTATAACGATAATTGATCATCATATTAAATATTAAATGTAAACTGTCATATACATAATGTCATGAACATAACATCTAGTTTATATACAAAGCCATATAGGCATGTCCAAACAAATCCATACATGCATATATACAAAAATATACTTCGGTAACATACAAAAGTATGTATACAAAGCCATCTAGGCATTAAAAAATGTCCCAAAAACTAGTTTCCTATGGACTTTTATGAAATAATCGGCAGCCCTTGCTTGACCATGAAGATGGAGAGCCAATCCATGACTCATCCTCTCTCTGTCGTCGAGTAGACCTCTTCGACAGAAGTTCATCTAGCTCCACCTGTTAATACAATCAAACAATATGCATATTAATATATAAAATGTATGAAATATATAACATCACATATGTAATCGATCACTTACTACCACCTGATGATCACTCTCTGTCATCTTGTCTCTCTCTTCGTCCATAGTTGGACGGGCTGGAGTTGTGACCTCCTATGAGAAGCATCAAGAAGTAGATTTAACTAAACATAAATATCATGTATGTACATCAAATGACATGAGATAAAAAAAGAAATATAAAATTATGACATTTTCATTTTATTGGCTCATACCTCGGTCAAAGGATAGGAATCCTCAGCAGAATGGAGTGGTTGAAAGAAAGAATAGGATTGTTTAAGAAGATGCAAGGACAATGGTAAGAGAAGCAAACCTACTGGATGTATACTGGAGGGAAGCAATTCATACTACTGTTTATATACAAAACAAAGTACAAGTAACCATCTAAGAAAGTTTTATGCATACTTACAAATTAATCCAATGAACCATCCAGGTTTGCTCTACTCTTTATTGTGTCAAGTATTACCTCATGGTCAGACTCACGCACCTTCCCCAAGGTCTTGTTCAAAGGTCTACCCTGATATTGTATTAAATGAACATTGGATGCCATAACAAGGTTCGAGTAATGAAGAATCTTCCAATGCGTGTCAAAGTCCTCAAACAACCAAACATTAACACTCTTATGTGGGTACCTTCTAAGCTATGTTCCAGTAACAACCATTGAGCATATAGGGTATTTGATGTTTTCTCCATCTATAACTAGGGCCTCCAATTTCTTTTTGGCCTCAACACAACGACACAAGTAATAATCCGTTCCCTCTTCATTGTCTTCATCTGCAATAACTGCATAAACATGCCCTACATTGATATGTGCAACAAATTAGATGAAATTAGTCAACATTACAAAAACACCACAAAGTAAGATAATATTAAGAATTTCAAAAACTATGCAAGTAGATATATTACCTGGTTGAACTAGATCTGATATGTGGTCAAAGTCAACTGATGATTCCATCTGTGTTAGTTCTAGTGCCGTCAGAGGCCGATACATGTCAAGTGGGCTAAGATAACTTAACTTCCATTCATCAACCCACTCCTTTGACTCGCACTCATTCCAGGCTTGAATTGTACATGAAGAACAAAAGTATGTCATCTTCCGCGTATGGATACTCCATGAACCTGCAATTGAGCTTCTAAAAGAGTGTAGCTCACTTGATCCTATCAGTGTACAAAAATCCTCATATGGTGCGATGTTAGTATCATATATCAACCAAAAAAATCTATGAATTAAAGACTTACCTTCATTACATGGACCCATCAAAGCATTACACCACTTGACGATTGATTTTGCATCTGTCAACTTTGCATTGTCTTTATATTTTAACTCTTCTCATGCTATGGCTCTTTTGATACATGCTCCTAGATCATCATGCTCCCTCTTTCCATGCCTGGCCTCACAAAAGTTTCACATATGCTGAACACCTGTAATATTATGCCTCCTGCTCAGCCAATAGAAATTCCATGATTTATTGAATTGTGATGCATAGGTATCCAACCATATGATATGTTGACTGAATGATATGCCCCTTCTAGCCAAATCATTGTAGAACACCTAAAAGCAACCTTGCACAAACTCCGTAGAATGCATGCAATTATCACTAATATAAAAATTATACTCCCTTATGATCTTTCTGTCATCCTCTGTACTATTATTTGCATTAATCAATGCGATGTGCACACATATAGAAACCTGTGTGGAGTTGTAATATTTTGATTACACCTCATGTTGTGGCTGTAGACTATAGTTCTTTGCAAAGTTGACGACTAAAACAATGCTACCAAGTGGAAATGTGTCCTTGCATAACTTGAATTGCAAGTCCAACCATCGATCTCTATGGGTATGCCTTGCATACTCACACACTATACTGTCATGAAATGTAGACATAAATTGATACACTGGAATCTTTTGAATAACCAAATCACACATCTTTGCTTCTTTTCCATCTTTTGTATTGTAGGCCACTATTTCATACTTTCCAAACTCTACTAGTTCATTTCCAACTGCATGTGTGCTTTCCATATGTTCACATATTAGCATACGTTCCAAGCCACCGCAATGCTAACATGTGCCATCCAAGCAAATTTCCTATAGAATATTTGACCTTCCTCTCTTTCACATAAAATTGTTGATATGAAGTCCCTTGAAGATGGTGGTGGGGCATGTATGCCACAATCCTACAAAACATTGTTAGTATGTAAATCTAAACATATAGACCAATAAACATCAAAATGGTTAGAAAATTCAATATGTAATCTATAACAACAAGTAGTGCATGTGTGATTTATTATGACATAGAAAGATATTAGCATTTCAAAATATTTTTGAGAAATTTTAATTTGAGGATACATCTCTAGAAATTTACCAAAAAACTGTGTTTGAGTCATATCCAAAAAATGCTTTGGATGTGGCTCATGGTTTCGACTACCTATTCTCCTTCTTACCACATCCCTTTGATTTGGAGATACCCTTGTGTAATTCTTCCAAAATTCTTCAATTAGTGATCTCAATGCTTCAACAATTGGTTTATCTTTTCATGGTAGTCTCCTTGAGAACGCCCATAATTCATTGGCATCAATGTCCTCGATTCTTTGGCACCTTCCAACGGCTCTTGATAAAGTTTTTATATTAATTATCAATGCTTGACTCATCTTTCTAATGAGACAAGCTTTCGTCATTTGATGACTTACTATTGTCGATGTAATGACACGTCATGACATTACTATCTTTTGTGCATGAGGTGTTACCCACACTCTCATATGCACTCATTAGATTCTTGGCAATAGATTTTTCACTTGAAGCCTCCGATGTTCTCAACCCAAGAATCTTCATGATGGACATATACTTTATACTTCACATCATTTCAATGAATAGTTGACATCTTGCGGTCTCATTTACCTTTTCAAAGAACACTCTTCAAATCTTTTGAGCATATCTTCTACAAGTGCATTTTAGAATCTTACCTTCCATTAGCTGCAAAATATTCTCATCAATATCAATCAAATACTTTGGAAATCTATGCAAAATTCTAGGTGGTGTTAAGAAAGGTGAATTCATCTCAACATTAAGAATTTCATCGATATTTAAATGAGATGGGCTAGATGGCATACCTTCGATCAAAGATTGAATAGATGACATACCTTGAGGTTGAGGTGGGAATGATGGCATACCTCCTTCCTCACATGTGAGTGATGATGTACTCTCAACTTGAGATGTGGTAGATGGTGTCCCGATGTGGTAGATGGTGTCCCTCCATCTTGACTTGTGGTAGAGGACGTGTCTCCAATTGTAGTATTCAAATCTCTCATAGCACGAAGATTTTGCATCCGTTCCCTTTGTGCTGCCAATACCATATCTCTTGTTGATGGTTGAGGTTCCTCTTCAATTGGCATGTCTTCAACAATCATGTCCAATTTCCTCTTCTCACGAAGTTCTCTCATAGATGTTGCTTTCTTTGCATTCTTAGCTTCTTTCTCTTCATGTGTTGGTTTAATCTTTGATCGTTTCCTCGGCATGACAGAGAATTTATCTGTAGCATGATAAAGAGACAAATATTAGTTCCTAAGAAATGAATATGGTTCCTAAGAAATGAATATGGTTCCAAATTTTAGGTTTGATGCCCTCAACATTTCTAGCACTTCCCAACTTTAGCCCATTACCATTGTTGAAGTGTTCTCAACTAGTCAAAGAAGAGTTTTCAATTCACTTTTAAAGGGCTCTTGCTAAAATCAAGGTTAAAGCACTTTACATAAGAGGCCCCATAAATTGGTGCTAATTTTATGTCTATAAGATATCAACATTGTAGGTGCATACTCAACCAAGTAGTAGATTTTATGGTAAAATTTTGGGTGGACAAAGATCCCCATATAGAACCCTACAACCATCAAACCAATTCTTGGGTTGGAATATAGATATTCATTTAATAAATATGCCTCATTAATTTTATGCATCTTTGAAGGCCCTTATAAATTCCCCTTCCAAATTCATGGTCAAATTGTGACCATTTTTTTTAATCTTTCAAGCCCTATAAATCAATTCCATTATGATGTTTTTGGGGCTCTTAGATTTGATCAAGGTGAATGTACTAATCTTCCCTATGCCAACTTAACTTCTCATTTTAGCTTTAAGTTAGGATGTGTAATGCAAGTATTGACATTAATTGTAAAGTGTGATATTTTCTAAAAATTAAGGCACTAAATTTTTTTATGATGGTTTCAAATTAGTTAGTTGAGTAGTGGTTGTTGGGGTGGTGCTTGTGGCTTATTATTAGGTGGATAGGTGTAATGTCTCTTAAGTCTAATGAAGGTAGACCTCACGACTCTTTTAGAAAATGTGTAATGTCAAACAATAAACTATCTTTAATTTTTAATTGCTCCTCTCTAGCTGCCTTAAAGTTTGTCAAAGCTATCTAAGGAAAGGGTGTGGATGATGAGTGCATTGAGACTTAATGCATATATTAGAAGTGATTTTGTCAAAAATATAGCTACTTTCATACCTTTAATTAAATGGTGGTTAAGGCTTCTTAAGTGTGTACTCCCAAGCCACTTTGAAGGTATGTGTTCAACACCACTAGAAAATATCTTCACAAGTAAGAACTTGGTTTTTGTTGTATTGAAATTTGTTAGGTTTTTCTGTTTATTTGGTTGGTAGCTATGTTTGTTTAATAGTTGTTAGATCATTATTAGATGTTCTATTGTTGTCTTGACTAGTTTATGTTGGAGAGGAGTGTATTGTAATCCCATTTTTTTACTTTTTGAATTTGGATAAAGGAACTCAGTTTTGTAGCTAGGATATATGTTCCTATTGATCATTTTGATAAATTCATGTTTTGGATTGATGATATCTTTCATAAGCAGTTACAGGTCTGCAGGTATAAAGAAGAAATTCAAAGCAATAGAAATTTACATCTATTTGGGAAGAAATTCAGAGCTTGGGCTACAAATTCCCTATTAGACATGTATGAAAAATGTGGAAGCATAGACAAGGCATATGAACTATAAACACAAAATATATAAACCATACAAGTGATATAAACATGTATTCAATGAGGCATGATAAAGTAATTCAAATAGAATTAAGGAAAATGTAACTTAGAACATGTGTAAAGACTTGACATACTTAAAAAATGGAGATTCAAATGGAGAGAGTACCCTATGTAGTATTTTTTCTTCTTGCATCAAATTCCTCAACAATTTGAGTTTTTCACCACTTTCTTCCTTTTCAATGTTCAATTGAATAACACTCAAATAGAATTACTAACAATTATACAATTAACCAATGTATAATGTTAAATTCCTACAATTCAATCATAATTAACATTGCAACACTAAAAAAAATGAAACTTGAATTGATATATATCAAATTAGATGTGAAAACTATGTTATTTCCTCCTTCTTAAGTTGGCAAACAAGAAAAAGGTGGTGGAAAGTTCATGCAAAGGTGGTAGAATGTGAAAAATGTGCATGTGCACTTCCCAACAACATGAAAAAGATTTTTTTTGTCAGAACACACACATAACCAGAAGAAAACATAGCATATGGGCCTGGATCAGGGTATCCTGGCCTTTTTACCATTTCAATAGCAAGAAAAAACATGCTCACGTTATAACGTGCTCGCGTTATAATGCGAGTGCATTATGGCTTGCTATATAAAACTCTATATTATTCACTCTCTCATGTATTTCTTCTATATCCCCCTAAACCCTAAACATTAATCCCTTATCCCTAAACCCTAAACCCTATACCTCAACCCTAAACCCTAATCCCTCAACCCTAAACCCTTAACCCTAAACCCTAATCCCTTATCCCTAAACCGTAAACCCTATCCCTAAAGCCTCAACCCTTAAACCTAAAATCCTAAACCCTATCCCTAAACCTTCAACCCTCAACACTATACCTCAAACCCTAAACCCTAATACCTAAACCCTAAACCCTAAACCCTCAACCCTAAACCCTAAACCCTAATCCCTATCCCTAAAGCCTCAACCCTCAACCCTTAAACCTTAAATCCTAAACCCTATCCCTAAACCCTCAACACTATACCTCAAATCCTAATCCCTCAACCCTAAACCCTGTCCCTAAATCCTCAACCCTCAACACTATACCTCAAACCCTAATCTATCAACCCTAAACCCTAATCCCTCGACCCTAAACCCTAATATCTTATCCCTAAATCCTAAACCCTATCCCTAAAGCCTCAACCCTCAACCCTTAAACCTTAAATACTAAACCCTATCCCTAAACCCTCAACCCTTAACACTATACCTCAAACCCTAATCCCTCAACCCTAAACCATAATCCCTCAACCCTAAACCCTAAACCCTAATCCCTCAACCCTAAACCCTAATCCCTATCCCTAAAGCCTCAAGCCTCAACCCTTAAACCTTAAATCCTAAACATTATCCCTAAACCCTCAACACTATACCTCAAACCCCAATCCCTCAACCCTAAACCCTCAACACTCAACATTATACCTCAAACCCTAATCCCACAACCCTAATCCCTTATCCCTAAACCTTAAACCCTATCCCTAAAGCCTCAACCCTCAACCCTTAAACCTTAAATCCTAAACCCTATCCCTAAACCCTCAACACTATACCTTAAACCCTAATCCCTAAACCCTAAACCTTATCCCTAAATCCTCAACCCTCAACACTATACCTCAAACCCTAATCCATCGACCCTAAACCCTAATCCCTTATCACTAAACCCTAAGACCTATCCCTAAAGCCTCAACCCTCAACCCTTAAACCTTAAATCCTAAACCCTATCCCTCAACCCTCAACACTATACCTCAAACCCTAATCCCTCAACCCTAAACCCTAATCTCTCAACCCTAAAGCCTCAACTCTCAACACTTAAACCTTAAATCCTAAACCCTATCCCTAAACCCTCAACCCTCAACACTATACCTCAAATCCTAATCCCTCAACCCTAAACCCTATCCCTAAACCCTCAACCCTCAACACTATACCTCAAACCCTAATACATCAACCCTAAACCCTAATACCTTATCTCTAAACCCTAAATCCTATCCCTAAAGCCTCAACCCTCAACACTTAAACCTTAAATCCTAAACCATATCCCTAAACCCTCAATCCTCAACACTATACCTCAAACCCTAATCCCTCAACCCTAAACCCTATCCCTAAATCCTCAACACTATACCTCAAACCCTAATCCCTCAACTATAAACCCTAATCCCTTAACCCTATCTCTAAACCCTCAACCCTCAGCTCTTAAACCTTAAATGTTGAACCCTATCCCTAAACCCTCAACCCTTAACACTATGCCTCAAACCCTAATCCCCTATCCCTTATCCCTTATCCCTAAACCCCTAATCCCCTATCCCTTATCCCTAAACCCTATCTCTAATGCCTCAACCCTCAGCTCTTAAACCTTAAATGTTGAACCCTATCCCTAAACCCTCAACCCTTAACACTATGCCTCAAACCCTAATCCCTCAACCCTAAACCCTAATCCCTCAACCCTAAACCCTAAACCCTATCCCTAAAGCCTCAACCATCAACACTTAAACCTCAAATCCTAAACCCTATCCCTAAACCCTCAACCCTCAACACTATACCTAAAACCCTAATCCCTCAACCCTAAACCCTCATCCCTCAACACTATACCTCAAACCCTAATCCCTCAACCCTAAACCCTAATCTCTTATCCTAAAACCCTAAACCCTATCCCTAAAGCCTCAACCCTCAACCATTAAACTTTAAATCCTAAACACTATCCCTAAACCCTCAACCCTCAACACTATACCTCAAACCCTAATCCCTCAACCCTAAACCCTATCCCTAAATCCTCAACCCTCAACACTATACCTCAAACCCTAATCCCTCAACCCTAAACCCTAAACCTTAATCCCTCGACCCTAAACCCTAATCCCTTATCCCTAAACCCTAAAACCTATCCCTAAAGCCTAAACCCTCAACCCTTAAACCATAAATCCTGAACCCTATCCGTAAACCATCAACCCTTAACACTATACCTCAAACCTTAATCCCTCAACCCTAAACCTAAAACCTAATCCCTCTACCCTAAACCCTAAACCCTATCCCTAAAGCCTCAACCCTTAAACCTTAAATCCTAAACCCTATCCCTAAACCCTCAACCCTCAACACTATACCTCAAACCCTAAACCCTCAACACTATACCTCAAATCCTAATCTCTCAACCATAAACCCTAATTCCTCAACCCTAAACCCTAATCCCTCAACCCTAAACCATCATCCCTTATCCTTAAACCTTAAACCCTATCCATAAAGCCTCAACCCTCAACCCTTAAACCTTAAATCCTAAACCCTATCCCTAAACCCTCAACCCTCAACACTATACCTCAAAGCCTAATCCCTCAACCCTAAAAACTATCCCTAAATCCTCAACCCTCAACACTATACCTCAAACCCTAATCCCTCAACCCTAAACTCTAAACACTATCCCTAAAGCCTCAACTCTCAATCCTTAAACCTTAAATCCTAAACCCTATCCCTAAACCCTCAACCCTCAACACTATACCTCAAACCCTAATCCCTCAACCCTAAACCCTATCCCTAAATCCTCAACCCTCAACACTATACCTCAAACCCTAATCCCTTGACCTTAAACCCTAATCCCTTATCTCTAAACTCTAAACCCTATCCCTAAAGCCTCAACCCTCAACCCTTAAACCTTAAATCCTTAACCCTATCCCTAAACCCTCAACCCTTAACATTATACCTCAAACCCTAATCCCTCAACCCTAAACCCTAATCTATCAACCCTAAAGTCTCAACCCTCAACCCTTAAACCTTAAATCCTAAACCCTATCCCTAAAACCTCAACCCTCAACACTATACCTCAAACCATAATCCCTCAACCCTCAACACTATACCTCAAACCCTAAACTGTATCCCTAAATCCTCAACCCTCAACACTATACCTAAAACCCTAATCCCTCAACCCTAAACCCTAATCCCTCGACCGTAAACCCTAATCCCTTATCCCTAAACCCTAAACTATATCTATAAAGCCTCAACCCTCAACCCTTAAACGTTAAATCCTGAACCCTATCCCTAAACTGTCAACCCTTAACACTATACCTCAAACCCTAATCCATCAACCCTAAACCCTAATCCCTCAACCCTAAACCCTAAAGCCTCAACCCTCAACCCTTAAACCTTAAATCCTAAACCCTGTCCCTAAACCCTCAATCCTCAACACTATACGTCAAAACCAAATCCCTCAACCCTAAACCCTATCCCTAAACCCTCAACCATCAAAACTATACCTCAAACCCTAATCTGTCAACCCTAAACCCTAATCCCTTATCCTTAAACATCAAACCCTATCCCTAAAGCCTCAACCCTTAACCCTTAAACCTTAAATCCTAAACCCTATCCCTAAACCATCAACCGTCAACACTATACCTCAAATCTTAATCCCTCAACCCTAAACCCTATCCCTATATCCTCAACCCTAAATACTATACCTCAAACCCTAATCCCTCAACCCTAAACCCTAAACCCTAATCCCTCAACCCAAAACCTAATCCCTTGTCCCTAAACCCTAAACCCTATTCCTAAAGCCTCAACCCTCAACCCTTAAACCTTAAATCCTAAACCCTCAATCCTCAACACTATACCTCAAACTGTAATCCTTCAACCCTATACCATAATCCCTCAACCCTAAACCATAATCTCTCAACCCTAAACCTTATCCATAAAGCGTCAACCCTCAACACTTAAACCTTAAATCCTAAACCCTATCCCTAAACCCTCAACCCTCAACATTATACCTCAAACCCTAATCCCTCAACTCTAAACCATATCCCTAAACCCTCAACCCTCAATACTATACCTCAAACCCTGATCCCTCAACCCTAAACCCTAATCCCTCAACTCTAAACCCTAATCCCTTAACCCTAAACCCTAAACCCTATCCCTAAAGCCTCAACCCTCAACCCTTAAACCTTAAATCCTAAACCCTATCCCTAAACCCTCAACCCTCCACACTATACCTTAAACCCTAATCCCTAAACCCTAAACCCTATCCCTAAAGCCTCAACCCTCAACCCTTAAACCTTAAATCATAAACCCTATTCCTAAACCCTCAACCCTCGACACTATACCTTCAACCCTAATCCCTTATCCCTAAACCCTAAACCCTATCCCTAAAGCCTTAACCCTTAAGGTCCTTAAATCTTAAATCATAAACCCTATCCCTAAACCCTCAACCCTCAACACTATACCTCAAACCCTAATCCCTCAACCCTAAACCCTAATCCCTTACCCATAAACCCTAAACCCTATCCCTAAAGCCTCAACCCTCAACCCTTAAACCTTAAATCATAAACCCTATCCCTAAACCCTCAACCCTCAACACTATACCCTAAACCCTAATCTATCAACCCTAAACCCTAATCCCTCAAACCTAAACCCTAAACCCTATCCCTAGAGCCTCAACCCTTAACCCTTAAAGCTTAAATCATAAACCCTATGCCTAAACCCTCAACCCTCGACACTATACCTTAAACCATAATCCCTTATCCCTAAACCCTAAACCCTATCCCTAAAGCCTCAACCCTCGACCCTTAGACATTAAATCCTAAATCATATTCCTAAACCCTCAACCCTCAACACTATACCTTAAACCCTAATCCATTATCCCTAAACCCTTATCCCTTATCCCTAAACCCTAAACCCTTATCCCTAAACCCTCAACCCTTAAACCTTAAATCCTAAACCCTATCCCTAAACCCACAACCCATGACACTATACCTTAAACCACAATCCCTTATCCCTAAACCCTAAACCCTATCCCTAAAGCCTCAACCCTCAACCCTTAGAACTTAAATCCTAAACCCCATTCCTAAACCCTCAGCCCTAGAAACTATACCTTAAACCCTAATCAATTATCCCTAAACCCTAAACCCTATCCCTAAAGCCTTAACCCTCAACCTTTAAACCTTAAATCCTAAACCCTATCCCTAAACCCTCAACACTATACATTAAACCCTAAACCCTAATTCCTCAACCCTAAAGCTTTAAACCATCAACCCTTATCCACCCCTCTCCTCCCCTATCTGCCTCACCCCATCTCTCCCATATCTCTCAACCCTTAGCCATCTAGGTCTCTCACTTATCCCTAAAGCCTCAACCCTCAACCCTTAAACCTTAAATCTTAAACCCTATCCCTAAACCATCAACCCTCAACACTATACCTTATACCCTAATCCCTTCACCCTTAACCCTAAACCCTATCCCTAAAGCCTCAACCCTCAACCCTTAAACCTTAAACCTAAGCCCTATCCCTAAACACTCTACCCTCGACACTATACCTTAAACCCTAATCCCTTAACCCTCAGCCTTAAAGCCTCAACCCTCAATCCTTAAACCTTCAACCCTAAACCCTATCCCTAATCCCTCTACCCTCAACACTGTGCCTTAAACCCTAATCCCTCAACCCTTAAACCCTTAATCCCTCAAACCTTAAACTCTCAACCCTTAGATACCCTTAAACGTTAAAACCTTAAACCCTATTCCCTATACCCTATACCCTATGTACACTTAAACTTGGACACTCAACCTTGAACATTATCCCTCAACCTTCAACCCTCTAACCTATACCCTATACCCTCAACCCTATACTTATGCCCTAAACCCTCAACCCTCATCCATATGCCTTATACCCTCAACCTTAAACCCTAAACCCTATATCTTAGACACTCAACCTTGAACATTATCCCTCAACTATAAACTCTCAACCCTCTACCTTATACCCTCAACCATATGCTTAATCCCTAATCCCTCAATCCTCAACCCTATACCTTAAACCCTGAAGCCTACATCCGCAAACCCTCACCCGTAACCTCACCCTTATACCCTAAACCCTGAATATTGTGCCTCAACCCTATACTTAAAACCTAACCATACACTCTCAACCCAAGTCACCCTATGCATTATATACTGTCAATCCATATCGTAAACCCTAAACCCAATATCCTAAACCCTAATCTCCATGTCTTACACACTTAATCTTATACACTCAACAAGCTGAATATTATCTGTCAACTGTAACCCTCTACCCTCTACCTATGACTTAAGCCCTAATCCCTCAACCCTCAACCCTATACCTTAAACCCTAAACCCAAAAACTCAACCCTCAACCCTAAAAACTATACGGGCTCAAGTCCTTATATACCCTAAACCTAAAACCCTTACATACATATATACATGCATGCATACATACATGTACATACATACATACATGCATACATACATATATACATACATAAAAGCATGCATACATGTACATACGTACATACAAGCATACATACGTACATCATACTTAAGAAACTTGAACAAAATCATTCAAAGGGAGACATAACGTGAGCGCGTTATAACACGGTCACGTTATGTCAAACTGGGCAAACATCAGGCAAACTTGCAAAAAAGAAAAAAATGCAAAACATAATGCGAGTGTGTTATAACGTGCTCACGTTATATTTGTCTTTGGGAATCCCAAGCCTTAGGCTTGGGATTTGGTGCAGTCATGGTAGGAGGGTTCATAGAATGAACTATCCAGGTCGTGCAACAAGAGTAAACACAACAGAAACAACTCAAAGAAATGAAACAAATATAGATTCAATGATTCAGTATATCATAGAATTCAAATACAATCTAGCCAGCGTCATGCAGCTTACAATTAGGGCTCACAGGCCTAATTACAAATATCAGAATATGCACAAGATATAACTTTGAAGCTCTTTTGCGCTAAATACAAACTATGAAATTATGCTAATGATCTTCACTATATGATTCACTACCTTCCTAGGGATCTATTACATCCTTAGATATCATCTCCAGTACAAAAGGTTCCTTTGCGTTGGCCAAGGGAGGTCACAAACTCCAATGAAGAGCTATAACGTGTGTACACGGATAGATCGGGCGTAATCATGTAGAACACCTCCACAAATGAGTGGAATGATGTGTGAATCTCAGGGAAGGTCAGTCACGAACCAAAGATCATTAAATGATGTGTCATTAAGCTCCATAAGTTGAGGAATGCTCCACAATTCTTCTCCTTTAGCTAACTAATAGAGGTTGTCAGGATGCTCTATTCTGAGAAAATAGTTGATCTTCTGATAGCGATAATTTTCCAGTACTTATTCCAAATGCTCTGAATTCTAGATATGATGTAGATGAATGAATCTAGATGTTAAGTCTAGCTCCAGAAGATGTGAAATTAAACTACTGTAGAATGCGGACCAAAATACAGAAACTACTACTAACTGAAATGGAAAATGAAATAAATTAAACTGCAAACAAACTGAAATGCAAATGTTTTTTGGTTGATGCAAGATTTCTCTTGAACCAGGGATGCTCCTATATCAGACATCTGGGGTTATTGAAAAATTGAGTCCCTCACTTTGCTGGGGCTAGGGGAGAACCAAGATGATCCACCTTAGCTTGAGAAATCCATGATGAATCTTCTTCCAGTCTACCTTTCCACTTCACAAGGTATTCTTTGTATTGTCTTCCTCTAGTGTTGCGTCCAACTCTGCTATACAAAATGTCTTCCATCTGCATAAATTTCCTAACATCCTTATGTATCTGAGGCCAAAAGTAGTTTTCACTTACCAAAGCCATTGTCTTGTCAATGCCAAAATGTCCTGCTAATCCACCACTGTGTTTCACCTTGATCAAATTATTTCTCATTGAACTCTTAGGTATGCACAACTAACTTCATCTAAACAACACATCTTCCTGAATGAAATAATCCAGCCACTTACTCCTATTTGTCACAACAGGTTCCTTACATGCTTTCCAAGGTTATGCAAAATCAGTGTCTCCCTCATACATGTTCTTCAATTCATCAAAACCCAATACTTCAATTCTCATTTCTATCAACAAGTTTCTTCTTCTACTCAATGCATCAACAACTTTGTTTGATTTTCCACTCCTATGTTTCAACACAAAAGTGTAACTCTACATGAACTCTACCCATCTCATATGTCTCTGATTTAACTTACCTTGATTGTTCAAATACTACAAAGCTTGATGATCTATATACAACACAAACTCCTTAGGCAACAAATAATGTCTCCACTTGTTCAAGGCTTGAATTATGGAATAGAACTCTTGATCATAAACTGAATATCTTCTCCTTGCATCATTCAACTTCTCACTGAAATACGCTACAGGCCTACCTTTTTGACTTAATACTGCTCCAATTACACTCCCACTTGCATCACAATCTACTTGAAATACCTTATTGAAATCTGGTAATGCTAAAACAGGTTTCTCCATCACCCTTTGCTTCAATAATTCAAAACTTTTATCTACTCCAGATGTCCACTTAAAGTCTTTCCTGTCACCTCTCATTGTCTCTGTCATACTGAACTAAAATTTCTAATGAACTTCCGGTAGAAACTAGCCAATCCATGAAATGATCTAACCTCTCCAATACTCTCCGATGTAGGCCATTCAACAATTACTCTTACTTTCTCATGATCCATCTTCAATCCTTTTGCAAAAATCACAAATCCCAGATACACTAGTTCTTCCTTCATGAAACTACACTTCTTGATGTTTATCAGCAATTTCTCCTCTCTCAACCTCTGCAAAACTTGTCTAATATGCCACAAATGTTCTTCCTTTGTTTTACTAAAAATCGGAATGTCATCCAAATATACAATTACAAACTTACTCAAGAATTTCTTCAAGACTTCATTCATCATTCTCATGAAAGTACTCGGTGCATTTGTCAATCCAAAGGGGCATCACTAACCACTCATACAATCCTTCATTTGTCTTAAAAGTAGTCTTCCATTCATCTCCTTCTCTAATTATGATCTAATGGTATCCACTCTTCAAGTCTATCTTTGTGAAATATCTTTCTCCACTCAAACAATCCATGATATCATCCATCCTAGGTAAATGAAATCTATACTTAATTGTGATCTTGTTTATTGCTCTAGAGTCTATACACATTCTCCATTCTCCATCTTTCTTAGGTGCTAACATTGTAGGTACTCCACAAGGACTCAAACTTTCTCTGATCAAACCTTTCCTTCAGAAACTCTTGTATCTATCTTTTTAGTTCCTCATTCTCTGTCGGTGTCATTCAGTCTGCTGCTTTGTTAGGCAAACTTGCTCTAGGTATAAGATCCATGTGATGACTGATACTCCTTATAGCTGGCAATCCTTCAGGTACATTATTTGATATGATGTCTTCATACTCTGTCAACAATTCTTTTATCTCCTCCGGTTGTGATTCTTCAGTCTCCTTCAATGTTTCAGGTTTCTTAGGAATCAAAGCATAACACATATTCTCATGTATCAAACCATCCAGAAATTTCCTTCCATCTACCAAACAGATTCTAGTATTTCCACATATCTCACCTTTAGGATAATCTTCTAAAGGAATCAAGGTAATTCTCTTTCCATTTGTTGTTATAGTGTACTTATTCTTTCTCCCATCATGTATAGCTTTTCTATCATACTGCCAATGTCTACCCAACAAGATATGACAAACATCCATAGGCATAATATCACACAAGACTTCATCATGATAAGATCCAATATGAAATTTCACCAAACATTGTTCACTCACCAGTACCTTATGATCATCCTGAATCCATGCTATCTGATAGGGCTTAGGGTGTTTCAATCTTTACAACTTCAACTTAGTCACCATTTCCTCTGAAACTAGGTTATCTAAACTACCACTATCAATCACAACTTTACAACACTTACCTCCTAATTTGCATCTAGTTCTGAACAAACTTTTCCTCTGTGGTGGTTTCTCATTTGTTTCTACTTGAAATAGTGCTCTTCTCATCACAAGTGATTCTCCTTTCTCTGGTTTACCAACCGAACTCGGTGATCCAACGTGTTCTTCAACATAAGTTGCTCTTCCATTGTTCCCTGTCCTCTTACTTGTACTACCTTGATTACATTTGAATGCTCTATGTCCTTCACTCCCACACTTGAAACAAGTACCTCTAAATGTTCTCTTATCAAATCCTCTTTCGTCTATTCTGTATCCTTCATTTCGATATGCACTAGGGTTTCCTCTCCGGTAAAAATTTATGTCATCTCTCTGGTATGTACTATTATCTCTGTCATCCTTCTTAGATGGGATGTCAAGTTTGTTCTACTCTAGATGTGACCTATCTCCTCTGAAAAATGTTCTTTCTCTCTGAAATCTACCTCCTCTGCCTCTTTGTCTCTGGTCATGCCTCTTGTTAAACTTCTCTTCAACTTTTAGGGCAAACTGATATGCTTCTTCCAAAGATGTCATCCTTACCAAGCTTAGTTCTTCTTGAATGTTCAATCTTAGTCCATTGATGTATCTAGCCACTTTATCCTTGCTTTCTTCACTATGTCATGTTCTTA
Source organism: Cunninghamia lanceolata (assembly GCA_027924645.1). Lineage (NCBI taxonomy): Eukaryota > Viridiplantae > Streptophyta > Pinopsida > Cupressales > Cupressaceae > Cunninghamia > Cunninghamia lanceolata. Next base: position 8,777,813 of record BSBN01000568.1, read on the forward strand.
TAATCATCTTATGAAATTCTTCAATATACTCTTTCACAGATTTCTCCTTTTGTCTCAGGGTCTACAATCTTTTCAGCAACTCCAACTCATAGTCAGTAGGTATAAACTGATTCGTCAATTTTGTCACCATCCTATCCCACTTTGTGATCTTTTCTTTCCCTCTTCTATTTATTTCTAACTGAGCTTCTTTCCACCATATAGCAACATGTCCTTTCAATTTTGCCTTTGTGAATTTCACCTTCTCCGGATCTTCAACTTCCTCATATTCAAAGTATTCTTCCATGTCATTTATTCAGTCAATCAATTATTCAGGGTTCAGGTTACCAATATAGTTTGGCACATCAACTCTAGGTCTCTTTCCAATCTTTGAAATAGCTCACAACATCTTTACTTGATCTGATTCTTCTTCTTCACCACCTCTCAGGGTTTCGCCAATTTGTTCAACATAATGAAATTCTTCTTCATCACTTTCAACATTAGGTCTCGGTGTCAATCCTCTTTGTCTACCTTCTTCAATAGCATGCAATCAAATTTGCATCATTTTCATCATCTCCATCATTTCATCCATTCTACCAACCATTGTTCCAACAGCAACAACTCTCCTTAGCGGCATTCTTCCTAGGATCAAGTACAAACTGCCTCAAGTTCGGCGATCGGGCTACAAGGTGACAACTGTCTCACAATCGGCGATCAAGTGCGACACAAGTAACCTGCCTCAATTTGGTGATCTTTCCATAGAAAGGTCTTACGGAATTCCCTCGCCAACTTCGCTCAATTCGCTGCCAAAGATTCAAACTTTCACTCTGATACCACTTGGTGTAGTCACGGTAGGAGGGTTCATAGAATGAACTATCCAGGTCGTGCAGCAAGAGTAAACACAACGGAAACAACTCAAAGAAATGAAATAAATGTAGATTTAGTCATTCAGTATATCATAGAATTTAAATACAATTTGGTCGACGTCATGCGGGATTACAATTAGGGCTCACAGGCCTAATTACAAATATCAGAATATGCACAAGGTATAGCTTTGAAGCTCTTTCATGCTAAATCCAAACTATGAACTTATGCTAATGATCTTCACTATATGATTCATTGCCTTTCTAGGGATCTATTACATCCTTATATATCATCTCTGGTACAAAAGGTTCCTCCGCATCGGCCAAGGGAGGTCACAAACTCCAATGAAGAGCTATAACGTGTGTACATGGATAGGTCAGGCCTAATCATGTAGAACACCTCCACAAATGAATAGAATGATGTGTGGATCTTGGGGAAGGTCGGCTAGGAACCAAAGATCATTAAATTATGTGTCATTAAGCTCCATAAGTCGAGGAATGCTTCGCAAGTCTTCTCCTTTAGCTAAGTAACAGAGGCTATCAAGATGCTCTGCTCTGAGAAAACAACTGATCTTCTGATAAAGATAACTTTCTATTACTTAATCCAAATGCTCTAAATTCTGGATATGATGTAGATGAATGAATCTAGATGTTAAGTCCATCTCCACAAGATGTGAAATGAAATTGTGGTAGAATGAGGATCAAAATATAGAAATGACTACTGACTGAACTGGAAAATGAAACAAACTGAAATGCAAATGTTTTTTGGTTGATGCAAGATTGCTCTTGAACCAGGGATGCTCCTACATCAGGATTTGCTTTGGATTTCCAATCCAAAGGCTTGGAGTGCCTTCCCAACATCCAAAGATGTGTTTTTGCATATTCTATAGGATTTCACATAATTTTGTTCGTGTTAACCCTCAGATTTGCACGTGTTTCAAGGTCAAACAAATCGAACACCTGGGTAATGTTAGGCTTTCTCTTAGCTATTTAATGATGTAATGTTTTTCACATTTTGACAATGTTAAGCCTTTCATCTTTAATTTCTTTTGTTTGTGTGTCTATTTTTGGGCAAAAACCAGTGTTTGGTATTTTTTTCATTATAAATTAACCGTTCATTAAAATTTCAAATAAATTACATTTTTATAAACTAGACTCCATTCTACACATTTAAAAAAATTTAATTTTCAATTAGTTTTCAAAATTTACAGGTGTAGCATGACCAAAATTCTATTTTTTAGGATGTGTCCACTTTGAAAATTAGTAAAAAATCAAATATTCATTAAAAATTTATCAGAAAAATTAGGCATAAACTACATGCTATTAGCTAATTTCTCACCAAAACGATTTTAAAAATACTAGAAAAATGTTAACCTTTTGAGGGAGCCACAAAACACGCTATGTTATGTTTTTTTGACAGAAACAACACCAATTTCTGTGGCTCCCTTTTTTGAACCCTTTAATCTATACCATTTTTAAAAAAAAATTAGTAGTTTAGAAAGTAGACTCGGAGCACTACGAACATTATTTTTGTTGCATCTTAAAATTTTGAGTGTAACTATGCTCAATTTCTAATCCAAGGTCAGTATTTCCTGATTTTAGAAAAAAGTGGCCACTTAAGACCCCTTTTTGGGCCCCAATCTTCCTGCACTTACCCGTCACACAAATACTAGAATATATGGGAGTACCATTTAACTGAATCTATGTTATCGCAAAAGGAAACATTAGATATTTCTGATATTGAAGGTGTTTTGAGATTATGAATGATAAATTGATAATTCCCTAAAGAATCATCAAGGGACAAAAGGGAAGCATCGCTTACCATTGCATCCGCATGTTGATTGTCTTTTCATGGAATTGAGTCAATTGTAAAGGATGAGAAATTCTTCAAAAATGATAAGGCCAACTCTCAATACTGAGATAATTTATCTTTCTTTCCTTGATAAGATCAAGTGACTTGTCTTATGATCAATTGAGAATCACCAAATATGCAAATGTGTTTAATGTTGAGATCCATTGCGGTACGCAAGCTAGCGATTAGAGATTCATACTCTACAATGTTATTTTTACATAGAAAGTTGAGACTGTAAGATAGAAGAATTGACTTCCCTGATGGAGGTACTAGTATAACACCAACACTAGAGCTCAACATCTAGAACCATCAAAGAATAACTTCCACTTATTATCAACATCCAAGGAAAGGATTTGATCATCAGGGAATGATTCTTGATTTAAAATAGAGAATGGAGAAGGAGCTTTAGCTAAGTGGTTGGTCAATGCTTGACCCTTAATTGCCTTTTGGGAGACAAACTTAAGATCAAATTTTGTTAACATAACCCACTTTGCTAAACATCCTAGAAGATCTGTTTTAGCAAAGAGATGTTTCAAAGGATCAAATTTTACAATTACATTAATTTCAACATTTAGTAGATAATGTCTCAATTTTTGTGTTCCAAAAATGAGAGCTAAGCATTGCCTTTCTATCACAGAGTATGACATTTCATAATCAAGCAAAGTTCAACTGATGTAATCTACAGTGCGCTCTTTACCATCATCATCATGTTGTGCTAACAAAGCTGCGAGAGCATTAGGAGATGTCGATGTGTAGAGTATTAAGGGTCATCCCAAGATGACAGGTTGTAATATAGGAGGATTAGCTAAGTAACTTTTGAGATCATCAAAAGCTTTTTGGCAACCCTTATTCTAATTAAAGTTAGATTCTTTTTTGAGTAGTTGTGTAAAAGGGTGAGTCTGATCCATGATTTGTGAAACAAATCAACGAATGGCTTGAATCTTCCCTTGTAAACTATGAAGTTGTGAAATATTTTAGGTGGCATGTTGACAATGGCATCAATCTTTTTCATATCCACCTCAATACCATGATGCAAAACAATTAATCCCAATAGCTTACTTCTATCAATGCTAAAAATGCATTAATGTAATGTTCAAAGATTTCACAGAGAAATTTGACGTGATCCTATTGTAAAATAGATTTGGCCAGGATGTCATCAACATAATCCTCTAAAATATTATGCATGAAACCATGAGAGATAAGTGCCATAGCACGTTGATAATTCGTACCAATGTTCTTTAATCCGAACAGCATGACAACCCAACAAAATGTTCCCCAAGGAGTTATAAAAGTTATTTTATATTGATCTTGAGCATTGATGAATATTTGATTATAACTAGAGAAACCATCCATAAAGGAAAGCAAGGCATGGCCTATAGTGGAATCGATAATCATGTTAATATTAGGAAGAGGAAAATAATCCTTTAAAGATGCTTTATTAAATCTCAAAAATCATTCCACATTCGAATACGGTTGCTAGATTTAATGACAACGGCAATATTCAAGATCCAAGGTGAGTAGTCAATAGGGCAGATAAATCCTGCTTGAAGAAGCTTCTCTATCTCATCTTTGACTAACAATGCAACCTTAGGATTCATCATGCAAATATTTTGTTTTACAAGTTTAGCATCAGGATGAATGATGATGTTATGTGTTACCACCTTAGAATCAATATCAGGCATGCCAGAGTATGTCCAGGCAAAGAGATTCAAATATTCATGCAAAAGAGAAGTTCTTGATTTTCTTCAGGATTTAGACAATTTCCAATAGGGATAACTTTTTGAAGATTATCCTTATCCATCAAGACATCAATAGTCTTTCCATTGAGGAGAGTACTATGGTCTAGGATTTCAAAAGGATGAAGGGATTCCATAGGTGATTCATGAGATGCTGAGGTACCATTAGATCAACAAGCATCTTTCCCAAAGTATGCTTCCGCATTTAAACAATAAGGAAATCCATTATCATGATGGTAATGAGGCAAATGATCATAACCTCCTAGGAATTCATCCAAATCTTCATATGTTGAAAAACTATCCAAAGGAACATTTCTAGAATCACAATTTGTATCAATTAATTTCAGATATATACAATCAATTGTAGATGATGAAATTGTGTTTACATTTAGATTAGGATGACGAGCGGATTTAGTGGGCTATAAAGGGTGGTATCCAAGTCCGAGCAAGGAGTAATGTGGATTAGCCTCTAAGAGAATTTGAAAACCACGACCATAAATAGATGCCATTTCCAAAGAGGAAGGAGGCACCTCATAGGTCTCATATGTTGTAGTATAAGAGTAAGTATTGTCATCATTAATTTTCAAAGAAACCTTAGGTGTCTTAGGTGTAGAAATTGAATCAACCTTAGAACTTTCTGGCTTTGATAGCGAGATTTCATACTCCCCTACAAAGGTAGGTGTAAAGTCTAATGAACCCCAATCATCGCCTAAAAGTGTATTTCAAGGTGAATTAGATTCTTCTACAATAACCTCTATAGGAGGTGGAGAAGAATTAACTTTAGAAAGAGGAGATATTAAAGTAAATGGTTTAAAATACTGTCTATTTTTAGCTTTAGTTTATAGACAACTTTCTGGGATCAGATCAACTTCAATTGTTTGGAGTTGTTGCCATTAACAAACTTAATTGATCAATGAAGGGTAGATGGGACTGCCCCCATGGCATGAATCCAAGGTCTACCAAGAAGAAGATTGTATGAAAGAGAATTAGGCATGACATGGATAAGGGTAGACAATGCCACAAGTCCAGCCTTAACAGGTAAGGTGATAGTACCCAATGATTGTCTACCAACATTATCAAAGCCACGAATGTTGAGTTTGTCCAGTTTAATGAGAGAGGTATCAACATTGATTTATGTAACAAGTCTATGCCACATACATTGAGACCTGATCCACCATCAATCATGGTATGTCTAACCATCATTTTATTAATAATGATGAATATCATAAGAGGCTCATATTGGTTTTGAACTTTTATGGGAGGTAATTCATGTGGTTGAAAAATAATATCTAATTTTGTCACATGCATACAATCTAACAGAGCTGCTACATCATTCAACTTAACAACATGTGGAACAATCACCTTTTGTAGAGCTTCTTGGAGCATTATGTGGTATGTAGGTGATGTTTGTATCAACCCCCATAAAGAGATCTTTGTTGGAGTAGCATGGAGCTACTCAACAAGATCATAATCTCTACTAGTATGAGTAGGAAGATGAGGTGCTCGAGGAAGAATAGGTTGAGGTGGAAGAGAAGCTAGAACAAATGTGATTGGTTTCTTTTGTTTATTGTTTCTAGTGTTATATGCGTGAGAAACCTCATGATGCATGGGTTGTTGCAACACATTTTGATTGTGTTGAGAGATGTTTTTGCACAGTTGAAGATATAACCAGGGAGTGTAGGTGTTTTTGGAGAACCACCTATTGTGATAGATTGTGATTGAGGAGCATCATTATAAAGATGCACACCAATTTTAGATTTCTTAGGCTCTTTTTGGGAACCAAAAACATAAATTGTATTAATGAATCTTTGAAATAGAGATGGTTTAGGAGTCGTAGAGGATGATTCTATAGATACATGAAGTCATCTAAGGCTTCATCTAATATGTCAAAATCATCACTACTAAACGGCTCATTAAATGCATTGAAATCTTGAAGAAAGAAGTCTGACATATTTGCATAACCTAATTTTTCCAAATCTTATAGAAATGAAGTGAAGAAGAGGGAATGAAATGAAGTTTATTTATGATTATATGCTACACAAAATGAAATATACCAACTTTATCCAATTACTAACTAAAACATAAGTAAGATTTTTCAATTTTCAAGGTAGAATTATCAAAAGTATGAGATTTTTGATAACCCTAATCAATATGTATGAATGAATGCAGGGTGTATATGAAAAAAATGTATATCAAATTTAGTTGTAATCATATCTAAAGCTTCATATCAGAAAATTATATTGAGCTACAAAGATCTAATCTTATGAAATGTAAACAATGTAAAAAGTATAGCTTTTTCAAATATAAATCAAATGCTTGTTTTTCCAATTTCAAATGCCAAAATACAAAGAATGCATTAAACACAAAGGATGATAAGGTACAGAAAATGAAATCACTTTAATCAACTTTACAATGATACAAAGATCTAAAACAACACACTAATCTAAAAACCCTAGGTTCAAGACTAGCTAGATTTGTAAGAAAATGCAAGATTTTTGTTACTCTAATGATGGATTAAAGCCAAAATATGATATATGAAAGTATGAGAATGATGAATGAACTTAATTTTAATCAGATTTAGGATAGAAAACAAAGTATTTTTAGATGAAGAAGGATTCAAGAGTGTACGAAGAGTCGGGTTCACCAAAATGTTTAGTGGAAAAGAGAGATCTAGCTTAAGAGGTCAAACTAGGTCAAACCCTCTTCCATTAACATTGAGACACAAACTGAGCTTGGCTTCTACCCTTAAGGGAGAGAAAAAATACAGGGGTTTTGCCTGTTTGTTGTATAGATGAGAAGTCAACTAAGTTCAACTAAGAAAACTAAGGTAAAAGATCAAGCCCTAAATGAGCAAGATTGAGCTATAGATGACCGTCGAAAACAAAAATAGAAAATCAAAATGCACAATAGAGATGAGGAAACAATAGAGAAGGAACCTGGAGCTAAAATGTCAGAAAGACCAGGGCGTTGGGCATCCTAGACCCTTTTTAGGGTTTTGTAGAAAGTCTAAACTTCGCCTAACCTCTACTTGCAAAACCTTCATTCTCCCTAGATGTTGTCTTCCAAATCTGTTACTTCAACCTGCACACGCAAAAGAAGGGAAAAATGGTTGTGGCTATATAGGAGCTTTCCTTAGTCAAGCCCCCATTTCGGTATTCCTACCTCATGAATAGCCAAGATTAGAACAAGAATGTTGTGTGTGCTCAAAAACCCTAAGTGTTAGTAGTAACATGCAAGATCTAATCAAATATATCAAACCCTAACCCTAGATGACTCAAGCAAATAGGAAGGAATGATACAAAAGAATGCTTCACTCAAGGAAATTCACAACTTCACTTCATGGATGAAGATTCACTGAAGGTTTGTTGAATAAGAAGGCGATGCAACCATACCCTTGGAGGGTACTCAAGCCAATCTCAATTTGGTGGTTCCAACCCTTCTCCCAACCATGCAAAGTGATTCAACCTAGGAAAAAATGAGATAGACTCAAGATCTCACTTCCTAGCTTTCATACAAATCTTTCCAATAGCAAAGATGAACTCCACTTAATGAAATAAAAACCTGCAATAATGCAATAGCAGAAAGAGTATAATAGAGAGCTTTTCATAAATCATCTAAAATTCATCTAGTTCCAAATGAAGAAGTGACTTTCTTTTATACAAGACCCTGAGAAATGAGTAATTTGAATTAAAGAGCCAACAATACGCGTGGAAAACAAATTTGAGTTTAGGGTTGGCCTAACCAACATTAAAGCTGACTTGTGGACCCAATTTGCCTCCCTAAAAACACAGGAGGGACCAGGGCACTAGGCGCCCTGGGCCCTTGGGGCAAATTTAGGCACAAGCTTGCATTTAATGTGGTGCTAACTCCAAATTTCAAGTTTTTTTTAGGTTATGACAAAACTTTAATCGAACTCACGACATTTTATAGAAACAAGGCCCAATCAGGACTTTAGGGTAGACCTAAAAATGAACTAGGCTTGGGATCACTAAAGGGAGGAGCTAAACATAGTGAAATTGTGCTAACACAACCAATGTACACAATTTACGACATAACAGAAGTTATTACACTTACTTTTAAATGTATTAAAAAGTAGTGCTTGAAATTGTGTGATCTTCTTATTGTTTATATTATTTTATCAATATTTAATAAAATTGTGTGTAGAGAAGAAAAGTGCATACTTCACACTTCTTCTCACTTGTTTTAGCCTTGCTTTAGCCTTGTGGTAAATGTATAATTCTAGCACTTATCTTGAGAGATTCTAGCCCACAAGTTAAATGAACCCAACCTTGTCCAATTATTTTGTAAAATTTAGTCCCTATGGTATGGACTCTAGCCAAATTTCACCTATTTTCCCCCTTGGTCAAAATCATGGATATAATTTTCTCTCCTAGAAAAAATTGTCAATGCAATCATATCCACTTTTGTCAAAATGTGGTTTTACTTTCCCCAATCTAACCTAATTAAAAAATTTGATTATCATCAGTCAACTTACATGTGAAATCTTTCAAATTAACACCTAGGATCACATACTTAAAGACAAGCTCTCAGGGAATTTAGAAATGACTCGCAAACATTTCTCATCCTTAAGTATTGAGAGAATTTAAAGGGGCATTTCATGTCAAAAGCATCTCTATATTAGCAAAACATCCACTATATTATACATCCTACATTTTGGTGCTCAAATTATTTTCATACAAATTTTGAACAAAAATAAACAAGGGGCTTGACTTAGGCTCAAGAGAGTCGTAATACTTCAATGTTCTTTAACATTGCCTTGTCCTCAAATTAATTATTGCAGTAAGATAGACTTCAAGAGTAGGTCATTGTTAAAGACAAGATCTCGAATGGAGGATGAAGTTACAGTAGAGGAGGTGAGAATCAAACCCACGATTACAACATAGGGTTAAAGACATGTCTATTTTGAAGTTATCACTTCATATTTGAGTATCATATAGGGTGTCAATCGAAGAGTGCAACAATAATATGAGTCCACCACTACCATCCTCATAGATCTCAATACTCCCCAACTTCTTATTTTAGCTTCAAGGTGAATTAGATTCTTCAAGGTGAATTAGATTCTTCTACAATAACCTCTATAGGAGGTGGAGAAGAATTAACTTTAGAAAGAGGAAAAATTAAAGTAAATGGTTTAAAATACTGTTTATTTTTAGCTTTAGTTTATAGACAACTTTCTGGGATCGGATCAACTTCAATTGTTTGGAGTTGTTGTCATTAACAAACTTAATTGATCAATGAAGGGTAGATGGGACTGCCCCCATGGCATGAATCCAAGGTCTACCAAGAAGAAGATTGTATGAAAGAGAATTAGGCATGACATGGATAAGGGTAGACAATGCCACAAGTCCAGCCTTAACATGTAAGGTGATAGTACCCAATGATTGTCTACCAACATTATCAAAGCCACGAATGTTGAGTTTGTCCAGTTTAATGAGAGAGGTATCAACATTGATTTATGTAACAAGTCTATGCCACATACATTAAGACCTGATCCACCATCAATCATGGTATGTCTAACCCTCATTTTATTAATAATGACGAATATCATAAGAGGCTCATATTGGTTTTGAACTTTTATGGGAGGTAATTCATGTGGTTGAAAAATAATATCTAATTTTGTCACATGCATACAATCTAACAGAGCTACTACATCATTCAACTTAACAACAGGTGGAACAAGATCTCAAATGGAGGATGAAGTTACAGTAGAGGAGGTGAGAATCAAATCCACGATCACATCCAACTATTGCATAGGGTTAAAGACATGTCTATTTTGAAGTTATCACTTCATATTTGAGTATCATATAGGGTGGCAATCGAAGAGTGCAACAACAATATGAGTCCACCACTACCATCCTCATAGATCTCAATACTCCCCAACTTCTTATTTTAGCTCAACATATTATTTGTCATGTTAGTGACTTGGCTCATTTATATTAGTCTAGAGTTTGATTTTTTTTTATTTTAATCAACATTTATTCCTTAAATTAATATATATTTTAGAAAAGACAATATAATTTTATTTCTTCAATAAAAAGTAATTAGCCATTAAAGTAAGGACACATTCCTTGATTTTTTATTAAAAATATTTTTTAGTATTATAAAAAATATATAAGAAATCTAAATAGGATTGATATCAACTATGATCATTAGCAAGTTTTTTCATCCATATATTTATAGAAAAATTCAAAACAGACAATTCTTATTTCAAAGTTGCAATAAACTCATTATTCATAAGTTGTATTGATTCAACTTGATTTGATCAATAGAATGATATTTTCTAACTTATTAAGTCAACCATGCATATTATGCCCTAGAAAGATAAACTATCTTTATAGCTGCCATCCTTCAATAAACTATGCATTAGTTATTTCACTAATAAATGTGTTGTGGTGATTCACTAAGACAATGGTATATGTTTTAATAAAATTTGTAAAGATGAAAGATAAATGTATCCTACAATATCATTAACATAAGTCTTTTTAACTCTTTGAAAAATCCTATTAACAATAGGAGCATAATGACTCCATTGTTAAAGTTCTATTAACTTCCATAAAAACAACACATATTTTTGTTTCTATTTTTTGACTAACAATTATATAGTTTATAAATTTCAAATCTCATTAAAAATTAATAAAATATAGTCTATTAATCAAATAAAAAGTTATTTTCAACTTCAAATTTAAATTTCACAAACATCATATAAAAATAATATCTTTTAAGACCTCAAACATCATGTGATGAGTGGATGTACTTCACACTACCTCCTACAATATCAAGAGACATCAAAAGCCTACCAAAAAGTTCATTAAAAACTCATTAATTTTTGTATAAAACTTAAATTAAGGTTTTAAATATTAAAAATAAAGTACAACATTATTTGTTTTTAACAATTGGTCATATACAAAAGTTATCTTCCTTATCAAGAAAATATAGACAACTTATATTTCTTGACCTTTATAAGATAGTGTGTATCACATCATCTTATAGCCGAGATAAAGATGGAATTATTTAGTATAAAGTCTGAGTTACAATAAGAGATGAGTCATAACCCAATTGTTATGATATCTTGTAGAAAGTGGGTCAAAGTTGTTCTCAACTTCTCTTTAATATGGAAAGCCCTTACATCATAGCATATTTATTCTCCTTTATAAAATGTTTAACCCTTACATCAAGCATATCATGAGAATAAATTAAGGAAAACAAGAGCTTAATGGGGACCAATGTGATAAGATTGGGTTGGGTGTAGTCAATGCATGAGAATATTTTAAATTAAATGGAAGCACAAATAATTATATGGGAGCCACCACAAGCGTGGTTTATATTCAATATGGGCCTTTACCAAACAGAAACCAATTTCTTATAATATCCGATGAACTAGGCCGGTATAAGTTATAATGTACGTGTGGTGAAAAGCAAGAGGATATACACACATATATGTATTTAATGCTTTGCCTCATGTAAAGGAAAAGTTACTATTTTGCACTTTTTCCTAAATGCCTTGTTTTTATTCCTTTGTTTTAATAAAAAATATGACGATTGATTTTGATTATTTGGTATACAAATTATTTTTTAATTTCAACTTATTTTATATTTAGTTTTTTAAAATAAAAATATTTTTGATTATTTGAGATACAAATTATTTTTTAGTTTGCAATTTATTTTATATTTACTCCTTTTAAATAAATATATTTTTGTTCTCAATTCTTATCATTTAGTTATTGTGGACACCATTATACATGTGGTAGTGTCCTTTGCACATGACTCCATGTGGTAGTATCTATAATGGTTAAAAGTCAGTTCTTTTAATTATGAAACTGACCTTTTTACTTAAATTTGCATACTCATTCTTTTTTCGCATTCAAGCAATAAAAATATTTGTTTTATACATTTCTTAAAGGTGATTAAAAAGGAGAATAAATAGAGAATGTAATAGCACACATGAAGAATATTATATAGCCATCATCATTAGTAGAATACACAATAAAGGCCATTGTTGTACTTTCTTAGTTGCACCCATTCACATGTTAGCATTTTCTATACTAAACTTTTCCTAAGTTCTCTACTATTCAAATCTTTATAAGCTTGATCATCATCAAGGAGGATTTGTTGTTCAACTCTCTTAGTACAAGTGCACAAAGGTGCCTATAGCACCACCTCATCCATATAGCCAAGTTTTGTTGCAAGTAACAAGTTGCATAGCTACAAGGGTGTCATCATGGTCATACAAGACACCCTTGTAGTATCAAGATGCCACTACGGCCATAAGATGCCACTGTGGATCTAAGGAGACCATTGTGGTTGTACATGCACCATAACGATCTTACGGATGTCACCACAACTATAGGGTCGCCACTGCACTAGAGAAGACAAAACTATGCACAAATTCATTCTCTTGACACAAAATGAAGAACAAAAAATGCAAAGATGAGATGTAGATACCTGACCTTAACTCCTAATCTAACATAGTCTAGAGGAAATCTATTCACAACCTATACCATCAAAAAGACTAAAGACTAAACTTTATTGATGCAGGAGCACCCGGGCGCGCATGTGTAATTGGCATCACCCAAAAAGATTTGTAGTTGTTTATTTCAGTTTTGGTTTGCTTAGGTTTTGTTTTGGTCTCTCACAGCGTTGACGACACATGGTGTGGTTAGATTGGCAGGAAACTAGTTTTCACCAGTTTTCGATTTCGACACATAACAAGCTACCTTCACATAAACAATTGTTCAAATGGATTGACAAGGTTTGATGATGAGTCCTCTTATGACCAGGTTGTTGACTCCATTCTGGAATTGATGCCGAAGATTTCGTGATCAAATCCTTCCTCGTTTTTGAGATTTTTAAGTTTCGTGACTTGTGCTGGTAGTTTGGTGAAAACACAAAATTTAAAGTTTTGTGGCACTTGAGACCGAACAATTTGGAGGTCTTAGGAATGCTGAGGTACACTTCTCTATCCATTTTTGTGAGATTCTGAGATTCTGGTGAAAAGTTATATCAGAAGTCGGTGTTCAGATCTGGCACTCGATTTCGTACATCCTATCGCGAAAGAGTCTAAGTGTCACTGTTAGTTGTTTGATGAAAAGCCTACAGTGAACTCTAGAGAGATACCATTTGGTTGAAGGAAGATATCATGGAGAGGACCTAGTAAGAATAAATTTAGGTTTGAATTCGTTTTGTACATTGTGTACTCAAGATTAATGCAGTTGCTTCTTTTTACATGGTTGAGCAAATATACATGCCGAGAATGAGAGACTTCATGCTGCTATGAGGCATTTTATGGGGAAGAATCTCACCCAATTTCCATTGAAGGATCTAGAGAATCTTGAAGATGCTCAGAATGGAGCAACATTAAGAAAACATGAAATTACGGATCAACTTATTCAATGAGACCAACAAAAATTAATTAATTGCATTTATAAAATTTCAAATCTCAAGAAAATCGACCAAGTGGAAAGCACTACAGCGTCATGCATTTAGAGGTATTCAAACAGAACTTAAGCCTTTTCAACGTCTCTTGAAAAGGAGAAGTAATGAGGAATTTGGAACGTCCCATTTTTTTGGCAAACATATATTATGTTTTGGAAAACACCTTGGAGGGGGAGTGATTGGCACTTCATGCCATTATTACCTTATGAAGAATAAAAAAGAACAAAAAGGGCCTCGCCTCATTCCTCAGAAAGGAATCGACTATGAGGAATAAGAAGAAAATTGAACGTTGCCAAAAGAGAAAAAGGCAATGATTGTTGGTTGGGCAGCTTTTGGGGAAAGAGCTAAACTAGGATTTAAAAAGTTCATTGCCTAGGGGGGAAATAAAGGAGAGATGACAGAGAGATAGTAGGGGGGAGGTAGTTGTTAGAGGGCATGGTATCCCATAGAATACATAAATCATTGTAAAAAATAAAAGATTCGCTTCCTATGAAAACATAGAACACCGGTAAGTGTAGTTTGAGGATTAAGAGAAATCCAATTGAGAGTGATTGCTATGGTGAACAACAAAGGAGAGAAGAAAGGTTGCCATAGAAGGAAGATATCGAGTTGTGAGGCCATGAGAGGCCACAAATGTAAATAGTAATTTGTTACAAATTTTTATATTAGTAAAGAACCTAATGAATTGTGGATGATTGAATAAGATGACATGAATCTTGGTGTGATTTATATTGTGTTTGGGTAAATTGATATTTATTGTTGCAATCTATGTTGTGAGTTTGCAAGTGTGTATGTATATTTTGAGGGAGGGGCAAACTTCCTTTGCGTCATATGGTATCAGAGCTGGTAGTCTTGAGAATAGAGAGGATTCCCCAGGACTTGCGAGTAGAGTAGAGAAGTGCGGTGAAGAAGAGCTCATGTGGGTTGTTGTGGGTGTGAGAGAGAAGTCCTGAGAAGCTGGAAGATGAAGAGCCGTGAAGAATCGTAGATTGCGAAGAGTGTGATGAGGATTGTGGAAGGTTGCAGCAAGTGAGATAAGATGGGGATATTGGTGAGGAAGAAGCCTGTGATATGGGATGGATGGCTGCAGTATGAGAAGAGGAAGATTTTGGCAATGATGGTGGACATTAATGCAAGGATGGATAGGATGGAAGAATGGTAGCGTGGTGAATTAGTCAAGCATGATGTAGATAAGCAAGAGGATGCAAGTGTAGTAGCGGTGGAAAATGAAGAGGTTGAAAATTGAAGTTGCAGTGATGAAATGCGAAAAGGTTGCAACAAATGGAGAAGGTGAAGAAGATTTGTTGGCACAAATTTCAGCGATAGAGGACGGATGGTTTGAGAAGATTGAAACGAATGAAGGAGAGAAATATGTTGCAGTAGTGAAGGATGATGAAAAAGAAGTTGGAGCAACGAAGAAGGATGAGGAATTTTCGGAAATTTGTGAATTCAATCATGATTTTTGTTTATCTTCATTATTGAGAGGAGAAATTGAAGATTATGATGAGGAGGAGATACGGGAGGATATGGAAATCTTTAATTTCCATAAAGTCGTTCATATCGACTTGTGTGTAGATAAGTGGGCAGGAAGATTTTGGTGGAGGTGGTCGGTCTGTGGTGGGTTAGATCTGACGAAGGAGGAGAGGAGAGGAGAAATAATTTGGCGAAGGAGTACGGTACATGGTGGATGTGAATCCATGAGGGAAAAGAAGAGTGGTGAGCAGAATTGTTGGAGGAAGATGGTGAATGTTCCAACTAGATGTTGGAAGCGGAGGAAAAAGAATTAACCTTTGTGCATATGACTCAATGATGGAGTTCATTGTATGTTGGTTGCAACCTGAAAGGGTAGTTTGACTACTCAACTCCACCTTTGTGAGCCTATGCTCACAAAATTTCTACCCGGCATGTCTGATGCAAGAGCACCTAGGCACACGTGCAATCGACATCACCCAAAAAGATTTGCAGTTGTTTATTTCAGTTTTGGTTTGCTTAGCTTTTGTTTTGGTCTCTCACAGCGTTGACGACACATGTTGTGGTTAGATTGGCAGGAAACTAGTTTTCGTCAGTTTTCAGTTTCAGCGCATAACAAGTTGCCTTCACAGAAACAATTATTCAGATGGATTGACAAGGTTTGATGATGAATCCTCTTATGAGCAAGTTGTTGACTCCATTCTGGAATTGATGCTGAAGATTTTGTGATCAAATCCTTCCTGGTTTCTGGGATTTTTAAGTTTCGTGACTTGTGCTGGTAGTTTGGCGAAAACACAAAGTTTAAAGTTTTGTGGCACTTGAGACCAAATGATTTGGAGGTCTTAGGAATGCTGAGGTACACTTCTCTATCCGTTCTTGTGAGATTCTAAGATTCTGGAGAAAAGTTATATCAGAAGTCAGTCTTCGGCTTTGGTACTTGATTTCGTACATCCTGTCGCAAAAGAGGCAGAGTGTCACTGTTAGTTATTTGATGAAAAGCCTACAACGAACTCTAGAGAGATACCATTTGGTTGAAGGCAGATATCATGGAGAAGACCCAGTAAGAAAAAATCTAGGTTTGAGTTCATTTTGTACATTGTGTACTCAAGATTAACACAGTTGCTTCTTTTTACATGGTTGAGCAAATATACATGTCGAGAATGAGAGACTTCATGCTACTATGAGACATTTTGTGGGGAAGAATCTCACCCAACTTCCATTGAAGGATCTAAACAAAATTGAAGATGCTCAGAATGGAGCAACATTAAGAAAACATGAAATTACGGATCAACTTATTCAAATTAATTAATTGCATTTATAAACTTTCAAATCTCAAGAAAATTGACCAAGTGGAAATCACTATAGCTTCAGGCATTTAGAGGTATTCAAACAGAAACTTGAGCCTTTTCAACGTCTCTTGAAAAGGAGAAGTAACGAGGAATTTGGAACGTCCCATTTTTTTGGCAAACATATATTATGTTTTGGAAAACACCTTGGAGGGGGAGCGATTGGCATTTCATGCCATTAATACCTTATAAAGAATAAAAAAGAACAAAAAGGGCGTCGCCTCATTCCTCAGAAAGGAATCGACTATGAGGAATAAGAAGAAAATTGAATGCTGCCAAAAGAGAAAAAGGGGATGACTGTTGGTTGGGTGGCTTTTGGGGAAAGAGCTAAACCAGAATTTAAAAAGTTCTCTGCCTAGGGGGAAAATAAAGGAGAGACGACAGAGAGACAACATGGGGGAGGTAGTTGTTAGAGGCCATGGTAGCCCATAGCATATAGAAATCATTGTAAACATAAAAGACTCGCTGGCTATGAAAAATAGAGAACACTGGTAAGTGTAGTTTGAGGATTAAGAGAATTCCAATTGAGAGTGATTGTTGTGGTGAACAACAAAGGAGAGAAGAAAGGTTGCCATAGAAGGAAGATATCGAGTTGTAAGGCCAGGAGAGGCCACAAATGTAAATAGTAATTTGTTGCATATTTTTATATTGGTAAAGAACCTAATGAATTGTGGACGATTGAATAAGATTACATGAATCTTGGTGTGATTTATATTATGTTCGGGTAAATTGACATTTATTGCTGCAATATGTGTTGTGAGTTTGCAAGTGTGTAAGTATGTTTTGAGGGAGGGGCAAACTTCCTTTGCGTCATTTATCTAACACAATTCTCTCTAAAATTTTTCTATGTGCGACCTCTTTTATTTTCCTTAGTTTAAATTATATGAAAATGAACGTTAAATTCTTCACTATGTTTTACATTCACATTAGATGTTAAACTGAGGATAATGAATAAAAAATACAACAAAACATAAGAAAACTCTATTTTTACCTTTTCAGTTTAATGAACTTGAAAACTGATAAAACCATTTATAAAGAAAAATAAAACTACCTTAGCTACATGTTTTACTTTCTTTCCTAATGTGTTCACCTACTTAGACTAACAATATAGAATAATAATAAGTACTTCACATTTTATACGTAAGTAAAATAAACACAATGAGCTAGGAATGTAACTATAACTACTTATTGAAAGAGGAAAAAGTTAAGAAAGCATCCCTAATTCAAAGCTCAATAAAGGCAGATGACTAGAAGAATGACTAGGAGATGCTTAGAAACTATACTCGGAAACTAGAAAATGCATGAGATGGTCCCAACCTAGAAGTTGCACTAATGACCTCAAAGGTCAGGCTTGTGAATGTATGACCTTTCTAGAGACCTCTACCATAAAAATGTCCTACTAGTTGTTTGGTGTTACATTTATACCTTCAACCCTTAAGGTCACACTCCCAACCCCTGGGTTGCATTCTTAACCTTTGACAAATAGTAGTGACCCTATGCCGTATGGAATCAAAACCCACTGAGATTGTTCAACTTCAATTTCATTGTTCTCATGGTGCTTGCAAACTACATAATCAAACAACTTGTAAGGAGATATGGCTAGTAGAAGGTTTTGAGGGCACAAAAAATGGTAGTGTCTAATTTGGAGATTGTCTCAATTAATCCCCTAAGATGGCTTGTTTCATCCATCAAGTAGGTAGTAAATTGGGAGAGTGTGAATCCCTTAAGTACTAGTTAGTTTTGGTGGTGAAATCCTCTATTGCAAGTTGAAAATTTCATTTCCTTGTTCCATAAACATAGGCAAGACAATAAATTTATTTTTCATGCATTTCAAACTAAATTAAAGGAAAAATAGCTTCAATTGTTCAATATACATGGCAACCATTGTATCTCTTTATATGATTTGGTATTTGCATTCTTGGATTATTTTTCTATTTCATCTCAAAATCATGTCTCTAAACACAGTTAAAAATTTCCACATATTCACTCTCACCATATGGCATAACTTATAACACAATTAGCACAAAGTCTCAATGGCACCTACATTGGTGTTTCAAACATCAAGACACAACTTTAGACAAATTACAATCACTAGATCTCATTACACCTACTCTAATGTTGAAAATTGCATACCCTATAATTTTGGAACTATAAATTGTACTCATTTTAGTGTTTGTTCCTGTAGCATGTTTTTAGGACTCATTTTAGCCTATCCTTAGCCTACTTCCTAATTTGGATACCAAGTGTTGTGTGTGTGTGTGTTTATAGTTCCTATCACGAAGATTTAATGTTTTTGTGTTTATTTTATTTAGTGTAGCCATTTTGTAAAGTTTTTAAATGGAATCTTTTAGGACTAAAATGTCATTGTGTAAACATCTACACAATCATGATTCCATGATGTGACAATACAGTCATACAAAATTTGTTTAATACCCAATACAATGACGTTTCAACTTCTCTCTTGTTGTAACCATTTTTCGCCCATCTTCTATTGAGTTTGAACAAGATTCCTCTAACCTCTTCACCAAAAACAACAATAGGTGATTGTAGATTTGAAAGATTGGCATTCTCCTTAGCACTCCTCAGGAAATTTTGACTTGTTGCGGTTTTGTTGTTGCTTTGCTACGTCCTTAATCTTACATTGGTATAGGGTTATGAGTAGTCGGCTTGTGGCTACCATAACTCTTAATTAAGTTATATAATCATTAATATAGACTTATATACGTATTTAGGTCAACCTAGGTGATAAATTTTGGTATATAAGTCAGCCTAGGTGATATCCAAGGCTTGAGTATGGTATATATAGGAGGTAGAGGTTAGTCATTATCATCATATATTTTGAATTGTGTTCTTCATTCAAGACATTTGAAGGTTTCCACTTTGAAGTGGCATATTACTATCAAGTATGTATAGCATATTTCCTATTATATTCTTCTATTGTGCAAGTTGTTTTATTACAAGTGGTATTAGAACATGATCTTGGCATCATGAAGGCAAGAATCAAGGTGATTTTTTTAAACTTTGGAGGTCATTTTGTGAAGTGCGTATCTCTCTGATTTTAGAAAATCTTTTCAATATTTTAAAAGGGTTTTTCAAGGACATATTGAAGCTACTGCAATCCATATTTTAGTGCAATTGGAGAAAAAATGAGAGTTATTATAGAATTAGGGTTTCCACCATTTTCACTCCTAGGGATGCAATTTAGTGAATTTTTTTCTAATTTTTAGAGGGTTGAACAAGCACATGTTGAGCAATCTACAATATTAATTTGAAGGAATTTGGAGTAGATCTAAGGAATTTATTATGAAATCAGGGTTTCCACCAATTTATCTCTCAAGGTTGCAAATTAATGAATTTCTTGGAAATTTTTTGTAGGAAGTGAGATCTAGGCCTTGGTAAGTTATAGTAAAAATTTTAGATTATTAGATTTTTGTGTGATTTATTCTAAAATTATTTTTTCTCATAATGGCAAGGCCTACAATAAGAGGTAAAAACAATGTTGTCACACCTGGAAAATCTCCAAGCAATGGGGATGTGGAAAATGAGGAAAATTTTCATTAAGAAATGAATATATATTTGAACACATTTAGAAAGAAACCAACAATATGAAGGATGAAATCTTGTTAATTATGTTAGAACGAATTCAAGGGTTGGCTAATTCAAGTGAGATTGAGAAAATGATGGATAAATTTGTTTGTGGCCAACATCTTAGAGATCCCAAATATAGGGAGTCACACCACCAGGATTGGGAGGAAGAGGAATCTCCTAAGAGAAAGGGTGCTTTTGGGTTTGAATCAGATCTCGAGATGGATTAGCACTCCAATCATTCTATGGCTAGGAACTTTATACCGAATATGGATATGTGAATATTTTGTGGTTAAGATCCTACCAATTGGAGCAATTCTTTGATATTCACCATGTTCCTTGTCAACAAAAAGTGTCCATGGCTTCCTTATACTTGGAACCTGACCAATTCAATTGGTATCATTGGCTTTGTGAAGAAAAGGAAAAGAAGGGATGTGTTGTCACTTGGTCCGCTTTCCAAGAGGAACTCACTACACATTATTGTGACAATCTTATGAATAGCTACTTTAGCCAGATTACCAAGTTAAGGTAAACAGGTATGGTCAAGTATTATATTCATCAATTCCAAACTTAGTCTTTAAGAGTGGAAAATGTGGTAGTTGAAAATTTGTTGGAGTTATTCCTCGGGAGCTTAAAGGATCATATCAAATATGAGGTATGCATGTTTCATCCAAATTCTATCTCCCAAGCAATTATTATGGCAAGGTAGGTAGAAGAAAAAATTTTGGTTAATAAAAGGCAAGATTTTGCAAACATAAGAGATAAAAGCACTCCTACACAATCAATTCCTCAGTCTACTAGATTGATGCCACAACAAATTGAAGAGAAGAGAGAAAAAGGGTTATGTTTTAATTGTGATAGCAAATACATTCAAGGACATAAATGCAATGAAAAGAAATTATTCTATATTAAATGGTTGAGTGAGGAAGAAGAGGAGGAACAAATATTAGAGGGTGACAATGAGTTATATGAGGAAGCAAGAGATACTCACCCAATCATTGAACTTGCTAGAGTTAGCACTCCACAAACTCTCAAGGTAGTGGGGTTCTTGAAGAAAGAGAGAGCAGCCATATTGATAGACTCAGGAAGCACTCACAACCTCATTAACAAGAAGTTAGCAACTCATCTAAATTGTTTTATATTTTTTGCTCCAAAATTTTAGGTTCAAATTACAAATGGTGCCACTGTCAGTTGTTTAAGAAAATGTCGTAGCATTAAATTAACCATGGGATAATATCGACTTGATTGTCCAATGTTTTCTATTTCCATGGGGGCAATAGATATTGTGTTGGGAGTAGAGTGGCTCATCACATTAGGGACAATCGAGATGAACTTCCAATAGCTATTCATGATATTTCATTTAGAGGGAAGGATAGTTGAACTAAGAGGGTTTCATGCAAAGTCCCCACAAATAGTAAGCTCTCATCAAATGCAAAATATGCTTAAAAATGGGGTTGATGGACTTGTGGCACAATTATTTTCATTAGCAGCATATTAGCCAAATGTTCCTATCCATCCAGACCTACAAGTAATTCTAGATCATCACTCAGTGGTTTTTGGAGATATTATTAAAGGATTACCTCCAAAAAGGGACTAGAATCATGCCATTCAACTAGTACCAGGGATCAAACCACCCAACATCAGGCCTTATAGGTACCCATATATGCAAAAAAAGTGATATTGAGAAGATAGTTCAACAGATGCTAGAGGTGGGTATTATAAGGCATAGCCAGTGCCTACTCTCCCATTGTGATGATGCATAAGAAGGATGACACTTGGTGCATGTGTCCAGACTAAAGAGAGTTCAACAAGTACACCATAAAAGATAAGTTTGTTATTCTAATCATTGATGATTTACTAGATGAATTGAATGGAGCTATATTTTTCACAAAACTGGATCTTAGATTAGGTTATCACCAAATTTGAATTAAGGAAGAGGATATTACCAAGACAACATTTAGGACTCATGAGGGTCATTATGAGTTTCTAGTGATGTCATTTTGTCTTACTAATGTATCATCTACATTTCAAATTTTGATGAATGCAATCTTTAATCTATTTTTGAGGAAGTTTATATTAGTGTTCCTTGATGATATATTGATGTATAGCGATACTTGGGAAGAGCATTTGTAGCATGTAGATCAAGCATTACAAGTTCTCAAACAACACTAGATTTATGCTAAACCTTCCAAGTGTGCTTTTGGTCTCAAAGAAGTGGAGCACTTGTGTCACATAGTGTCACATGGAGTAAAGGTTGATCTTAAGAAAATCAAGGCTATTATCACCACTTACAGCTCTATTGAAGAAAGATGTTTTTTAATGGAATGAGTTAGCTAACACAACATTTGAGAGATTAAAGGAGGCTACGTGTACCACTCCAGTTCTAGCCACTCCAAACTTCACCAAGGATTTTATTGTGGAATGTGATGCTTCAAGAAGTGGTATAGGAGCAATTCTCATGTAGGAAGGAAGGCCCGTTACTTTTGAAAGTCGTCATTTAAAGGGGAATAATCAACTCAAACCCATTTATGAGAAGGAAATGCTATATATTCTTCATGCAATGAAATAGTGGAGGCCATATTTGATGGGTAGACACTTCAAATTCATGATAGATGATGAGAGCCTCAAATATTTTTTGGAGCAATGGTTATCATCAGAAGAGAAATAAAAATGGGTCACTAAGATATTGGAGTATGACTTTGAGATCATCTATAGGAAAGGAAAGTAGAATATAGTTGTTGATGCACTATCTAGAAATGATGAGAAGGATGAGGCATTATTGTCTGCCATTTCAATAGTACAAGAAGATTGGGTAGAAGTATCCAAAGCAGAGTGGAAGAATGATGTGGCTACAATAAATGTCATTCAATAGTTGCAAACTAATCCTAGCAATTCAGATAAGTTTTTTTGAAAGTGAGACTATTTGTGGTATAAAGAGAGATTGTACATATGCAAAAATTCTATCCTCAAACACAAGATTCTCGAAGAGCTCCATGGTTCTCCAGTTGGGGGTCATTCAGGATTTTTGAAGACATCATCAAATCAAGAAGGGTTTCTTTTGGGAAGGGCTTAAAGGTGATGTTCAAAAATTTGTGGCAGAATGTTTGATATGTCAAAGAAATAAAGGGGAAATGGTTAAGACACCTGGTCTCTTGCAACCCTTAGTTATTCCTAGCCAATGGTGCGAAGAGATCTCCATGGATTTCATCACAAGATTCACCAAATATGCCTATTTTATTGCATTATCCCATCCTTTTACAACAAGTACAGTGGAAAAAGCATTTATGGAGGATATACAAAAGTTACATGGTACCCCAAGGGTTATTGTCGGTGATCATGATCCTATCTTTACTAGTAACTTTTGGATAGATTTATTCTGTTGTTTGGGTACTCAATTGGCTTGTAGCTCTTCATACCATCCTCAGTTTGATGGGAAAATAGAGTTTGTCAATAAGTGCTTGGAAGGATATCTATGTTGTTTCACTTTAGCTAAACAATCTCATTAGGTGGATTGGCTACCACTTACAGAATGGTGGTACAACACTTCCTTCCATACTTCTACAAAAATATCCCCATTTATGGAACTATATGGATATCATCCTCCATCCATCACATCAATGTTGAAGGTGACATCAAAAGTTCACGTAGTGGAGGATCACATGATCATCAACAACAGGTATTTTTAGGACTCAAGGAGAATTTGGCCACAACACAAAATTGAATGAAACAACAAGCTGACCAACATCGGAGTGAAAGAAGTTTTGAGGTTGGTGATTAGGTTTTCCTAAGATCACAACCCTATAAGCAAATGTCCCTGAAGAAACAAATAGAGTATTAAGTTGTCACCAAAATATTATGGGCCATATCAGATTGTTCAATGAAGAAGGTGATTGGTCAATAGATTCCTATACAAACTATGTTACCAGAGCTAGATGAAGAAGGAAGAATCATTTTGGATCCAGAGTTAATTCTCCAAATATGCACAAAGAAGTTGAGGACTAGGACAATCACCAAGTATCTCATTCAATAGAAGAATTTACCAATTGAAGATGCCACATGGGAAGATGAAGATTTTGTGTAGAAACATCCATAGTTGATCAACATTAAGGACAATGCTTCTCTAAAGAGGGGGGCATGCTAAACTCTTAATCTTACATTGGTATAGGGTTATGAGTAGTCATCTTGTGGCTACCTTAACTCATAATTAAGTTATATAATCACTAATATAGACTTATATAGGTATTTAGGTCACCCTAGGTGATATATTTTGGTATCTAAGTTAGCTTGGGTGATATCCAAGGCTTGTATGGTATATATAGGAGGTATAGGTTAGTCATTATCATCATATATTGTGAATTGTCTTCTTCATTGGAGACTTTTGGAGGTTGCCCCCTTGAAGTGGCATATTATTATCATGAATTTGTAGCATATTTCAAATTATATTATTTTATTGTGCAAGTTGTTTCATTACATGCTTCATGCCACTTTGATCTTTATACAAAATTCTTGCCACACCAATACACTTGTGAGCTCTCTTATGTGAGTTTGTTGCATTTATTAGTATCTATTCCGAATACTTTGAAACTTGTAGGTTTTCTTTGGTGATATTATCCAATTCTTACTTGTTGGATTTTTCTTGGAGAGGCATTCTCTTAAGTAAGGTTAGCTTATCTTCACCTATTTTGGAACATTCTCTTCACAAGTTTCATAATAGGGTGATTGTCATTGTTCAATTCTAGCTCTCCTTTTACTTCCAGCTATTCTTTCCTTTCTATTTTATACATAATTGTGGGACATCTTCTGGTGCAGAACAAAATTCAGGGGTCTTATCAGACTACCGAATTAAGCAACAAAATGAGATCAAGATAAAAGACAACACACACCCAAAACAATTTGTATTATTTATTCAGCAGCAACAATGAATTACAGGAGTACAAATTCAAGTTATAGTCATGCTTCAAAATCAAAACATCCGCCTCTTTACAGAGTGCTCTGCAACATATACATTCTCTAGGAAAATCGAACCGAACCCCTAAACAGGACTAAATGAAAGTATTTATACTTCTCCAGGAAAAGAAGTTGAACCATCATCATTCGGTTAAGGAACTGAATGAAATACCAAAACAGAAAATGAACCGCCAAATAGTTGAGCAGTTACAAAACTGAATCGCCACTTCAAACATCCTCGTTGGCGCATGTCAGCCGCCACTGTATACATTTTGTAATTCACATATTTCAAGATCTAAGACAACCATCAGAAAAATGCCCTTTCCACAAACTAAAAGTTCTCTATCAGCTTTTCTCCAAGTTTTGAAACTCACACTTTCTCAACACACCACTATGGAGAAGTTATCGCCAATGTTCCAATGTCATAAACTTACCCTTTGTCTTCTTTCCCCAAGCCGTTGTCGCCAAAATAATCCATCGGCGAACTTAAGAAACAATGAACTTTCCTATTGGAAAAAGTGACGTCACGTGAACTTCCAAGTTTGTCATTGCATGCTATTGGCAAATTAGTTAGTTCACAAACTAAAAGATTCGTCGATACAAAGCTTTTAACCATCGAGCCCTCCTTATCAGCAAAGTTTACTTTTCATGAACTTACACAAGCTTGGTTTATACTCTTGTCAGCATATCGGCAAAGTTTGGAAACAACAAACTAGTTCGCAAACAAGAAAGTTTGCCGATTAAGCAATCAACTCCCTCTATCGACAAAATTGACCTCCTTCAAACCTTTATCAGCTTATCAGAAAATTTTAAAAACCACGAACTAGCCAATTTCATCTTCCAACAAACTAAGGAACTTTGACTCTAAGCTTTATCGGTGAAGTGAGCCATCGGCGAACCTCAGGGTTCGTGAACTAGTGATTTTGCCGACAAAGTTCTTAAACTTCAAATTTTTGCTGACCAAAGTTCCCTTCAGCAAGTTGGGAGAAAAATGTGAACTTTCCTTCAAGGTTAGTTGGCAAAAGTTCCCATCAGCTAACTGAACCGTCGGTGAACTTACGAGTTCGTGAACTCAGGATTTTGCCAACTAAAAGGCTCCCCTTGGAGATCTTGAAAAAGTGAACTTGTAGAAAGGCTTGTCAGCGAAATCGCCCATCGGCGAACAAGGTTGTCGGTGAACTGAGCCATTGGCGAATAGAACAGTTCGCGAACTAGAAAATTCTCTAACTGGCTCTAACTTAGCCAAGTGTTGCCCAATCTTCGCCAAAATTAAACTGGGGATACCCAGTTGGCTCTTCTACAAGATGTCCTCAATTGGCCCAACAAATCTGAATTTATTCCTGAAATACAAAAACCAACACTGCAAATAAAACAAAGCCAAACAACTTAGAAAATAAAATATATTTTTGGTGACACGGGATTGCCAGTGAACCCGGATGCTCTTGCATCATCTTCTCTGTGTTGCTACAAATTTATTTTCTTGAGTTGTGAGAATTTAGACTATCTTAAGGTTTTCATTATTCACTTTCTTGGATAGCTAATACAAAAACCTATATTCATATTACTTTGATACTCCTTAAATCTTTGTTGGCATCTCCAAATATTTCATTCCATCTCATATTCCTATTTTCATACACATTAGGATAGTAATAGAAACACTTATTACTATTCTTATATTTGATTTCATGTGTTGTCTTAGTTCTAGACACACATAATATATGAGCACACTCAACTCCAATTTATTTTCTATTGCATTGCCCATGAAGGTCAAAAGAACAAACTAGCACCTTGACCATTTTGGCAAGCTCTCGATAAATCACCCCCCACCTTTCTCTTTTTCTCAACTACAGATATTTTTGGTGATCTTTTCATATGTAGGTTTTATATTCTTAAACTCCTCTTTGTCATTTAATCATTTAATATAGGATAAATATTGGTATGATCATTTTATTACTACTAGATATACTTTTTTGGTTATTTCCCATGTTACGCTCTATGTGGTCATGTTTTGTCTATGTGTAGGTGTTGTAGATTTAATTATGTTCATTTACTTTTTTTTGTCTTGGATGATAGTGGGATCATACAAACTATTGTTGAAAACAAGGTGAAACAATACATCAAGATATGTTGTTCTTTAGTGCATCCAAATTCCTTAAACAATGATAGATCATAAGAGGAAATGAAATCAACAATGAAAAAAATGGTAAACCACAACAAAATATTTATGTGGAGAAACCCTCGTGAGAAAAAAATCCATGCCCAAAGAGATCTAAGCTTGTATTAATCTTGAAAAATAGTTACATCAATACAATATGCTTATCCCTCTATATTTTAATGGCATAATAGTGCTCGAATGACCTAAAACAATCTCTTATTACCACCATATTAAGGCACCAATATATGGAAGATATGGATACAAGATACCATGAATTGTATTCCAAAACAAGTGGCAAATACCACTCTCCCAAATCTAGGCATCCACCTCCATCATGGGGAATCTCACAACTCACTACACATGGTCAACCACCCTAAATAGTATGTAACTCCTCTTACACCACTTACATGTCATAAATCTCATCATAATGATCAAATTGATTCATTATGGTTACTTTCCCATTCCTATGCACTACATGGGAAGATTGACCAAATATTTCATAAAATCTAAGTGTAGAAGATCTTATTGCATCCTCTTGCATCTTCCAATCTTGACCGATTTCCAAGATCCTTCTGATTGTAACTTCTTGACTTGAATGCCATTACAAATACTTGTGAAGATAAATAATAAATAATTTTTCCTACCACCTAAGAGGGGCATCCACATCAACCCTCTCCATGACCCTTAGAAACACAAAATTATTTATTGACAACATTAATTAAATACAATTAAAGCATGTCTAGGGACTTGTGATGCAAGACAAGGGTGGACATGTGAATACCTTCCTTATAAACTAACATGCAAATTTAAACTCCTTCGCTAATTGACTGTCCCAGCCTAGGCCTGAGTTAGGCTTATAGCCCTGTTTTATGAGTTTTTTGGACATAACTTTGCAAATTTAACCCAAACCCACATGAGACTCATTGTTCTAGATACCCATTTAGCTTTTACATGACATATCTCCATTTGGGCATATGTTATTTTGGACAAAAACACCAAAAAAATGACTGTCCTGTTGTGTTTAGAGGGCAATTAGCCCTGTTTTACAAAGGAAGTATGAGAAATACTTCACCCCAAACTCAAAACCCACTTTTGTAAGCTTCAACACATCTCAAATGTATCAATTTTGTAGGTTTGGGCATTTGCAAACATGGGGTTCATGCCAAACCAATAACCCTATATTCTATCTAGCCTCTTTTGCCTAATACATGGGGATATTAGGCACTAAATGTCTTCAAAACTGATCATGGAGTCCACCCCTGCTCTTGCAACCATACAAGACTCAAAAAAAACTTCACTAATCTCCATTCCACCAATTTGTGAAGTTTGAAATGGTGGAATGGCTTAGAAAGCCATGAAAAAGTGCTAACACAAACCCTAGTTCAGGGTTAGCAGCTGTATTAGAAAAACAACTATAAAAACCTTCAAACTGGATGAAAACTTACCAAACCACCTTTATCAGTTGCTTAACTCACCCCCTGTCACATGCAAATAAAGTTTGTATAGTACTCGGTCGTACCTGACCGTACAATGCCCTATAGCAGCACAAAAACAGTAAAAACACAAAAAAAAATAGAGTTAAAACTGATTGGAATGCCAAAAATCTCTCTAATCTTTCTCATTCGAACTTCTTTCAAGGTAAAAAATAATGTCTTGATCCATGACTCCTCAATTCCCCGTCGATTGAGGTACTTGCCTTTTCATATTCTTCATAAAAACCAAAATTTCCAAGTTTAAAAGTTTCTATTTCTGACTTTTTGGACAGCTAACACAAAATATCACTAAAATCTTCTAAATACATCACATTGGTCTCATTATAGACCTTATTACACAAACTTTGACAACCTATGTACATAGGAAACTCTACAATGACAACTATTTACATTATTTGACTAAGTATAAACAAGGTGCTCCTGCACCATACACCTGGGGTTGAAAGAAATCTCAGGTTCCACCTGAGATCAATTCTTGGACAGATGTTCCATGCCTTTTGATATCATCCTTAGACATCCATGTTGCATCTTCTGGAGGTAAACCATTCCATTTGACAAGATACTCTTTGTAGACCTTATGCCTAGTTCTTTTGACCTCCTTAGTGTCAAGGATTGCTTCAAGCTTTAATGGTTCAGTAGGAGGTAGGTCTTTCACCCAATCTTCATCAGCATCAACACCTATACCTGCATCCACAAGTCCCTTAAACAGGTATAAGTCAACCACATTAAATATGGGAGAGATAGCAACTCCAGGAGGGAGTTCTATCTCATATGCATTCTCTCCAAATTTGTGAACCACCTTGCACGGTCCAATCTTCTTTATCTGTAGTTTGGTGTATTTGCCCTTAGGCAACCTCTCTTTCTTCAAACGTGCAAGCACTAAATCTCCTACCTTGAACTGAACATTTATTCTCTTCAAATCAGCATGCTCCTTGTACCTTTCCACACTTTTCTTGAGGTTCTCTCTAACTTGTTCATGTATGTCCTTCATGGCTATGGAAAACTCTTCACCCTCTACACTTATTTTCTCCAATCCACTTAGATCTCTAAGCTCAAAAACACCCCTTGGCTTCAGCCCATATACCACTTCAAAAGGGCTCTTCCCTATGCTTCTATTTATGGAGTCATTATAAGCATATTCTGCTTGTGGAAGAACAAGATCCCACTGCTGTCCATGTTCCTTTGTAAGACACCTCAACAAGTTCCCAAGTGATCTATTACCAACTTCTATCTGCCCATCTGTTTGTGGATGGTACACAGAACTGTATGTCAAATTTGTACCCAATTTTTTCCACAGGGTTCTCCAAAAGTGTCCTATGAATTTAGAATCTCTATCTGACACAATGGTTAAGGGAAGTCCATGAATCCTTACAATCTCTTTGAAAAATAGTCCAGCAATATGAGATGCATCATTTGTTGTTCTACAAGGGATAAAGTGAGCCATTTTGCTAAATCTGTCCACAACAACATAAACACTATCATACCCTCTTTGAGTCTTGGGTAGACCCATTACAAAGTCCATGTTGATTGACTCCCATGGGCGGTTAGGTACTGGTAAAGGTTGATAAAGTCTTGCATTAGAACTTGAACCTTTGGCTCTTTGGCACACTACGCAACTCTCTACAAACTTCTTGACATCTACATGCATCCTTGGCCAATGATAGAATCTCTTGACCTGCTCCAAGGTCTTATCACACCCAAAGTGACCACCTAAACTACCACAATGCTTCTCCGTTATCAAATTTTCTCTCATAGAGCACTTAGGCACACATAACTGAGCACCCTTGAACAATAAACCATCTTGCAACACAAAATCAGAATACTCATTGTGGAAGGCATCTTGAGACTGATTACAAACAGCAAATGCATCTTTGAAATCATCATCTTCTTTATACATACCTCTCAATGCATCTATCCCTACACTTTGGAGTTGGATCTCTTGCACCATCATGGCTCTCCTGCTTAGAGCATCAGCAACCTTGTTATCTTGACCCTTCTTATGCTTGATGGTGAAGGTATAGGCCTGCAAATACTCTACCCACTTCATGTGTCTATGACTCAACTTGTCTTGACTGTTTAAGAAACTTAAAGCATGGTTATCGATGAAGACAATGAACTCCTTTGGTAAAAGATAATGCCTCCACTTCCTTAGGGACTGTGCCAATGCATACAACTCTAAATCATATGAGGAATACCTTTTTTTGCATCATTTAGTCTTTCACTAAAGAAAGCCACTAGTCTACCCTCTTGGCTTAGGACTGCCCCAACTACAGAATCACTAGCATCACATTCCACAGTGAAAATCTTATTGAAATCAGGGAGAGCAAGAATGGGTTGCTGAGCCACTCTATTCTTCAAGTATTTGAAACTTTCTTCTGCCTCATTAGTCCTTTGAAACTTCTTCCTTTTGTCTCCCTTAATGGTATCAAGAATTGGTGAACATATATGACTAATTTTTTAATGAATTTTCTATAAAAAGTAGTAAGCCCATAAAAACTTCTTACCACTCCTACTGATCTTGGAGTTGGCCAGCTAAGAATGGCTTCAACCTTCGAGGGATCCATCTTCAATGATCCTTTGGAGATGACAAACCCAAGGTATACCAGATCTTAATTCATAAACTCACATATTTTTTAGATTTATCATCAATTTCTCTTCATGCAACCTCTTCAAAACCATATCAAGGTGTTGCAAGTGATCTTCCTTTGCCTTGCTAAACACAAGTATGTCATCTAGATATACAACCACAAATTTTCCAATAAAAGGCTTCAACACTTCATTCATAAGCCTCATGAATGTACTTGGGGCGTTAGAGAGTCCAAATGGCATCACCATCCACTCATAGAGACCTTCATTGGTTTTGAATGGCATTTTCTACTCATCTCCTTCCCTTATCCTAATCTGATGATACCCACTTTTCAAGTCAATCTTTGAGAAATAGCATGCACCACTCAAACAATCCATTAGATCCTCCATCCTAGGTATGAGAAATCTGTATCTGATTGTGATTTTGTTGATGGCTCTTGAATCAGTACACATTCTCCATTGCCCATCTTTTTTGGGTGCCAAAATAGTAGGGACAACACAAGGACTCAAGCTTTCTCTTACCAATCCTTTGTCTAGCAATTCTTGGACTTGTTTCTTTATCTCCTCATTCTGATTTGGAGTCATTTTATATGCTGCCTTACTGGGTAGACTTGCACTAGGTATGAGGTCTATGTGGTGACTTACATCTCTCATGGGTGGTAAGGAACTTGGAAGATCATCAACCACTATATCTTGATACTTCTCCAACAAGGTTTGCACTTCTTTAGGCACATCCTCTGAGTTTGTTGTTGTCATAGCAGGTCTGATCAAGATTGCATATCCCTATCCTCCTTCTTCATTCAAGGTTTTTATAAACTCCCTTGCCCTCACTACCATAACACTAGACCCAAATTGCTTATCAATTCCTTCATCTTGAATAGGTGTCAAGGTAAATGCGGTGTCATCCTTATCTATCACATACACATTCTTGTAGCCATCATGCTTGGCCTTTTTGTCATACTGCTAGGGCCTACCTAGCAGCAAGTGACAAACATCCATGGGAATGATGTCACAAAGGATTCTATCCTTATACCCCCCAATGTTGAACTCTACCAATGCTTGATCAGCTACCAACACTTGTCCCTTATTTAGCCATGATATCTTGTAAGGTGTGGGATGGGGAAGTCTTTTCAAATTCAATTTCTCTACCATTTCTAATGAAACTAAATTGTCAGTAGAACCTGAATCCACAACTACCTTGCACACCTTGCCATTTGATTTGCATGTAGTCATGAACAATGTCTTTCTTTGAGGAGGCTCCTTGGTTGTAGGCACTTTTATGAGAGTTCTTCTCATCATCAAAGTCTCACCTATTTTAGGTGCAGCATGTTGAGATGGTGCATTGACACTTTCACTGTCCTCTTCATGCACAAGTTGTGTTCTACGTTCCCCTCCATGTGAACTGAAGCTTGTTTGTCCGGGCACTTCCATGTAGGATGACCAAATTGGTTGCAGCTATAACATCTGCCTGAAAAAGAATTTGAACCTCTACCTGACCCACCAAACCTTCCTCTTCCATTAGGTCTCCTACCCCTAAAATTGCCTCTTGATTCTCCACTTTGTTCTTGTTCTCCTTGTGGTTTGTGGAACTATCCTCTCCCACCAAAATTGCCTCTACCCTTGAAGTTTTTACCTCTGCCCCTTGACTGTTGCTCTTGTCTTCTTTTAATCTTTTCCTCAGCCTTAATTGCTAACAGGAAGCACTCCTCAACTGTTTTAGGAGCAGTGAGGTTGATTTCATCTTGGATGTTCAGTCTTAGGCCATTCAAGTACCTAGCCACCTTTTCTTTTTCATTCTCAATGTGCCCTATCCTTATGGTCAGTTTGTGGAATTCCTCAGTGTAGGCCATCACATCTAACTCCTTTTGCTTGAGATTTTGTAGCTTCTTGAAAGTCTGGATTTCATAGTCTGCAGGCAAGAATTGACTCTTCACCTTAGCCACCATTCTATCCCATGCATGAATCTTTGCTTTGCCTTTCCTCACTCTTTCTTCTTGGGTGTAGTTCCACCATGTGAGAGCAGGTCCTTTCAGTTTGGTCTTTGCAAACTTCACCTTTTGATCCCCAGCCACATCCTTGTATTCAAAATAGTTGTCTAAGGCATCAATCCATCCCAATACCTCCTCACTATCCAATTTTCCACTATACATAGGCAACTCCATCTTGACTTCAGGAGTATCACCCTTGACTGCCTTGAGCATTCTAACCAACTTCATATCATCTGAGTCCAACTCTTCCTCTCCATCTTGGACTCCTCCTTGAGGGTCTCCACTTTCACCCTCATCCTCTTGGTCACTCTCATCAGCAGTGGCCTTACCTCTTCTTTGGTTAGTCTCTAATATTGCAAGTCTAGTCAAAACTGCTTCTTGTGACTCCCTGATTGCCTTCAACTCCTTTGCTAAGACTGCACTACCTTTAGGAGGCATTTTGTCTTCTCAGATTGCAATGTTCTCTATTCAATCTGTCACTTTCCTTTACTCACCTTTCAACAAAAACTCCCAATACTCAATCAGAACTTAAGCTCTGATACCATTTGATGCAAGATAGGGGGGACATGTGAATACCTTCCTTATAAACTAACATGCAAATTTAAAGTCCTTCACTAATTGACTGTCCTAGCCTAGGCCTGAGTTAGGCTTATAGCCCTGTTTTATGAGTTTTTTGGACATAACTTTGCAAATTTAACCCAAACCCACATGAGACTCACTATTCTAGATACCCATTTAGCTTTTACATGACATATCTCCATTTGGGCATATGTTATTTTGGACAAAAACACCAAAAAAGTGACTGTCCTGCTATGTTTAAAGGGCAGTTAGCCCTATTTTACAAAGGAAGTATGAGAAATACTTCACCCCAAACTCAAAACCCACTTTTGTAAGCTTCGACACATCTCAAATGTATCAATTTTGTAGGTTTGGGCATTTGCAAACATGGGTTTCATGCCAAACCAATTTACCCTCTATTCTATCTAGCCTCTTTTGCTTAATACATAGGGATATTAGGCACTAAATGTCTTCAAAACTGATCATGGAGTCCACCCCTGCTCCTGCAACCGTACAAGACTCAAAAATAACTTCATTAATCTCCATTCCACCAATTTGTGAAGTTTGAAATGGTGGAATGGCTTAGAAAGCCATGAAAAAGTGCTAACACAAACCCTAGTTTAGGGTTAGCAACTGTATTAGAAAAACAACTATAAAAACCTTCAAACTGGATGAAAACTTACCAAACCACCTTTATCAAATACTTAACTCACCCCCCTATCACATGCAAATAAAGTTTGTACAGTACTCAGTCGTACCTGGCCGTACAACGCCCTGTAGCAGCACAAAAACAGTAAAAATAGAAAAAACAGAGTTAAAACTGATTGGAATGCCAAAAATCTCTCTAATCTTTCTCATTCAAACATCTTTCAAGGTAAAAAACAATGTCTTGATCCATGACTCCTCAATTCTCTGTCAATTGAGGTACTTGCCTTTTCATATTCTTCATAAAAACCAAAATTTCCAAGTTTAAAAGTTTCTATTTCTGACTTTTTGGACAGCTAACACAAAATATCACTAAAATCTTCTAAATACATCACATTGGTCTCATTATAGACCTTATTACACAAACTTTGACAACCTATGTACATAGGAAACTCCACAATGACAACTATTTACATTATTTGACTACGTATAAACAAGGTGCTCCTGCACCAATTCTGATACCAATAAATCAACACTCAAATTGCACTCAAACAATAATCATACTTTTGAATTAACATAGATAAAGGTTACAATCTAGCACAATTTCTGATTGTTCAGATCGCTCAAGGCGCAGAACAAGAGCATACTCTTGTGGAACTGGTTCCTAAGACCCTTCTTCCGTTTTCTCCTCCCCCTTGAAAGAGCCCCAAAGGCCAAATTTATACAAGAAATCGGAGGCCAAAAGATTAAAACAATTTTGGAGTTCGACCATAGAAAAACGACACGCATCTCAACACTGTAGAAAATGGAGACCAAAGGAATCACATGAAAGACACCGCATGTGAGTACGGCCCACTTTACACCCGAAAGTAGCTACGGGGATCTTGCTTTTTAGATAGGGTTGCGTCCTATTGTCAGAACTTAACGTGGCTGACGTCACGGCACAGACAAGCCCATGTGTTAGCTACCATCGGATTGATAACCATCAGTGTCATCATCCGTAGAGTCCTCGTAAGCCGGTGCAGGAGGTAGGTCTGGCTCGTCATAGTGGTAGTCCAGATCGGTTGGTGGGAGTAAATTCATCTGCAGAGGTTGGAAGGCAATTTCCAGGTCATCATGTCTCTTATTGAAAGTATATATGATTTTAGTAATTTGATCAGGTGATGCAAAATCTATTTCGGTCCTGGCTGCAATTAAAGCTGGGAATAAAACAATTTCCAAATTCTCCAAATGTGCTTGAGGAAACCAATCCATTGTCAAAGGATAATACTCTACTCTGGGTAAAGCATAATTGAATCGCATCTGTAAGTAGCCAGAAGGACCACTCATTCCTTCTTCGATAGCCCAAGCAAAATTTCTTTGGAGGAGATTGAAAAACTCCTTCATATCATCCTGGAGAATCTTACCAAAATATCCCAGAAACAAATCTACATAATCTTCAAACTCTGTTTGGAGAAGAGTGATGCTATTAATCAGCCCAAATTTGACACACTTGAGAAGATTGCGTTTGGTCTTTATTGGCCAATTCATAGGGAGCAGAGATGTGATACAAACATCAAACATGATGCTATTTCTGATAGCAAAGTAGATAGTAGCATCTTCTAATCCAAAATGAGACAGAAATTCAGACTGTTGAGTGCTTGTTAAAAGACCTCTACTATAATTTTCTCTTATGACAGATCTTAATTTTAATAACCATTTATTCAAAATATAACACTCCAAAATAGAAGAAATTATCTCTGGAGGGAGTTGAGGAATCCATAGGTCATTTCCTGCTGCATCTTGACTGAGGAAAATGTTAACACCATCATTTCTTACCAAGGTGTCGCCTATTTCAATCATCATATTAGCAGGTTCTGCTAATTTGGCCATTTCTCTTGTCAGAGAATCTGCAAGTGGATTGTTATCACCTTTTATCCATTCTATTTCAAAATCATAACTTGTGAAATCAAGATACCACCTTGCAATTCTGCCATGAGCTATGTCTTTGTTAGGCTTTTTGCTGAGGAGAGACCGCATGGGGTGGCTGTCAGTTTTCACAATGAAATGTACAGGTTTAAGGAAAATCTTGAACTTTTCTATTCCTCTTTTGACAGCCAGAATTTCTTTTTCATAAATGGTGTATCTACATTCAGCATCTGTGAATGTACTAGATCTGTATCCACATACTTGTGTTCCCTTTGGAGGAATTTCCTGTAACAGCACAGCACCCCAAACCTCATCAGAAGCATCAGTGAACAAGAACAAAGTAAATCCATCTTCTGGTAGATGTAATGTGGGGAGATATTGACATTTTTGTTTTATCCGTTGGACAATTTCAGTGAGTTCATCAGTCCAAGGACCTACTCCTTCTTTTAGTTGTGCCTGTATTTTCTTTCTGTCCTTAGCCAGTCCATTGTAGAAGGGACTCACATAATTTAAACAACCAAGGAACCTTTGTATCTGTTTAGTACCAACTAAGATATCAGGGAATTCTGAAATATGCTTAAGGATATGGGGTTGGAGTCTTACTTTGCCATTGAACAGAACCAGCCCCAAGAAATCTATTTCTTGCTTGCCAATGACCATCTTTTTGGCCGACAAACATATTCCATTTTCTTTAATGGCATTATACAAAGATTCAAGATGTTGTAAATGTTGTGATTCATCTTCAGAATAGACAATGATATCATCTATATAGACTGAACAGAAATCTTTTAAACCTCTTAAAGCTTTATCCATACGCCTTTGGAAATAGGCAGGAGCAGTTTTTAGACCAAAAGGCATGACATTCCATTCATAAAGGCCTTGAGGAACTGAGAAAGCAGTTTTGTACCTGTCTTCTTCTTTAACTTTCATTTGCCAAAATCCAGATTTGCAGTCGAACTTGGAGAAGATCCTTTTTGATGCTGCTCTTATAATCAAATCTGTACTGAATGGAATAGGATAGTTAAATGGCAAAATAATATCATTCAAAGGTTTGTAATTTATGCAAAACCTCTTTTTGCCTCTAATTTGTTCTGCTCTCTTATTTACTAAGAATGCTGGACAACTGAAAGGGCTTTTACTATCTCTAATAAATTTTCCATCAATCAATTCTTTCAGGTTTTCATCAATTTCTTTTACCTCAGTAGGACTCATGAGATAAGCAGGTTCAAAAGGAATAACTGACTGGCATTCTGGTTTCAATCTGATCTCACACTCTTCATGATTCTTTGTCCAGAACTGTAAAGGGTTCAAGCTGCAACAATCTTTCTCAAATTTGGCCTTTACTGGTTCAAGTAACAGAGGTAACTTTGGTCCTTGAGATTTCAGGGATTCTTTCAGTTTTTTGGCTTTGTCGGAGAGTTTATGAGTTACAACTTTCAGTGAAGGAATCTTGACAGGACCATCTATGTGTTTTAAAGTAATCTCATGGGTTCTCAACACAAATGGCTGATATTTGGTCAGGAAAGTATATCCTAACAAGATGTCTTCTCTGAGGCTATCTAACTCAATAAAATCAACAACAAATTGCTTACTCTGAATTTCTATCCGAACATCCTGTGCATATCTGCCCATATTCAATTCATGACCATTTATTGCATAACCAGCAGGAAGATCTGACTTTTCTTTCCAGAATTTAGGAGGTATGGCACCAGTCTTGGCAAAACTGCTGGAAGAACCAGAATCCACAAAAGCATCAAGAGTAATTGGCTTATATCCTGGAAAACAGAGATTAGTCCTGATATAAGTGCAATTTTCTACCATATACAAGGCTTTTGCAGGTTCACTTAATAATTCTGGCTCAGACTCAGACTGTGGATTTGCACTAGCATCAGCTTTGGTTAAAAGGTCTAAAATATCCCCCATCTGAGAAGAGAGTCGTTGGAGGGTTTTATCTTGAAGAGCAGACTGCCGGGAAAGGATATCAACAGCTTCGTGACAACGGTCAACTTTGAGGCAGAGAGTATCAATACTGTGGCCAAGAGAGCGGGAAACAGAGCGACGATGTGTGGCTTTAGACTTAGAAGAGGAGAACCAGGATGGAATGGTATAACCATGAGAAGATGTACGGGAAGAGCGAGGAGGCGGAGAAGGAGAACTAGAGGAAGAACGTTTGGAAGGACGTTTGAGTTTGCGGAGCAGAGCTTCCTTCTCGTTGGTCCATTCTTTGAGATCTTTAACCTATTTTTTGGCGGCAGTTTTACGATCATCAAGAGATCCAGGCATATGATAGGGATCTTTAGCCTTTGCCATGCTAATCTTGAATTCAAGATCTTTCAAGGTCTTCTTAAGAGATTTAGTCACAGTTTTTTCATCAAAAGAACTGTCAGATTCAGAATGCTCAGAACTAGAAGACTTGACTTTCTTGTGTTTATCTTTTGCCATAGAATATTGTTCAGGCAATTTCTCAATTAGTTCGTACAAAGATTCTGAAGTTTGGCCAAGAACATCAAAAGAATGAACTATTTCCCATGAATCTGTTTGATACTGCTCATCAATCATAGCATAAACTTTATTATCATTCTGATATTTTTTGGGACAATTGGTAGCATAATGTGGACCTTTGCAGATGAAACACTGTACCTTTTTATTTTGACCTTTCTGAATTTTATTCTTTTTTAATAAATACTTGGGAGGTTTGCGATTCTTAAAAGAATGTATACTGACAGGTGCAAACCTATATTTCTTTCTTTTGAAAGATTTATGCTTATACTTCTGCTTCCGATAATCATCATTATCACCAGAATATTTACATTTTTTACATGAACAATGTTTTCCATAAGATTTGCTGCTAAACTTTCTGAGAGATTTGAATTCCTTCAATTGGCTGTGTGGTGGCTGATTGCAATAATCTTGTAAGTTACAAGAAGAATTGAACTGATCTTTATTATCACTCAAGGTTTTCATCAAACATCCCTTTTCTACCTTATGAGTGACTAATTGTCTCAATTCTATAAAGCCATGAGCACCAATATTTGATTTATACTTTTCTGTCACATATTCTTCTACATAAGCTCCTAGACCACAGGGAAGAGAGTTCAAGTAGAACTAACATGCAAATTTAAAGTCCTTCACTAATTGACTATCCTAGCCTAGGCCTGAGTTAGGCTTATAGCCCTGTTTTATGAGTTTTTTGGACATAACTTTGCAAATTTAACCCAAACCCACATGAGACTCACTATTCTAGATACCCATTTAGCTTTTACATGACATATCTCCATTTGGGCATATGTTATTTTGGACAAAAACACCAAAAAAATGACTGTCCTGCTATGTTTAAAGGGCAGTTAGCCCTATTTTACAAAGGAAGTATGAGAAATACTTCACCCCAAACTCAAAACCCACTTTTGTAAGCTTCGACACATCTCAAATGTATCAATTTTGTAGGTTTGGGCATTTGCAAACATGGGTTTCATGCCAAACCAATTTACCCTCTATTCTATCTAGCCTCTTTTGCCTAATACATAGGGATATTAGGCACTAAATGTCTTCAAAACTGATCATGGAGTCCACCCCTGCTCCTGCAACCGTACAAGACTCAAAAATAACTTCATTAATCTCCATTCCACCAATTTGTGAAGTTTGAAATGGTGGAATGGCTTAGAAAGCCATGAAAAAGTGCTAACACAAACCCTAGTTTAGGGTTAGCAACTGTATTAGAAAAACAACTATAAAAACCTTCAAACTGGATGAAAACTTACCAAACCACCTTTATCAAATGCTTAACTCACCCCCCTGTCACATGCAAATAAAGTTTGTACAGTACTCAGTCGTACCTGGCCGTACAACGCCCTGTAGCAGCACAAAAACAGTAAAAACAGAAAAAACAGAGTTAAAACTGATTGGAATGCCAAAAATCTCTCTAATCTTTCTCATTCAAACGTCTTTCAAGGTAAAAAACAATGTCTTGATCCATGACTCCTCAATTCCCTGTCAATTGAGGTACTTGCCTTTTCATATTCTTCATAAAAACCAAAATTTCCAAGTTTAAAAGTTTCTATTTCTGACTTTTTGGACAGCTAACACAAAATATCACTAAAATCTTCTAAATACATCACATTGGTCTCATTATAGACCTTATTACACAAACTTTGACAACCTATGTACATAGGAAACTCCACAATGACAACTATTTACATTATTTGACTACGTATAAACAAGGTGCTCCTGCACCAATTTGCAAGGTGAATGGCACCTAATCCCAACAACTACAATGCAATTGTGCTAGGGTATGGTAAGAATGATTTGGTCCTACTTAAATCTTTAATATGTGTCTATTGTTTATGCTTTAGAATCATAATTTCACTAGTAATAAGCACTTATACATTTTGTTAGTGATCAATTATTAGATTTCCATTTTCATTAGCTCCTATTGTTTCATTTTTATATAAAAATAAAAATCTTCAAACAAACAATAATCTCTCCTCTTTTAGTTAGACCAAATTTGTGAGTTAGTTTCATTAAAACATTAGCAAATAACACGAGTCAATTTGCTTTAATATATTCTAAGTAGTTTAATTTATGTCATTTCATTTTGGTGAACATGACATGTTTTTAGTAAAACCTTCTCTTTGTTGTGTGCTAAACTCTATTTTCCCTCTAATTTATGAGTTTCACTACACAACTGGGGTCATCTATCTCTGTCTATCATAGTTTGCACTTAAACCCTAACATGGCCTCTTCCTCTAGCCATCCTTCATTGTCAACCTATCTGTATGGTCTCCCTACTAATCTTCCCCCTATGTGCACTACTCCTAAGGAGTTACCTAGAATTAGGGAAGAGAAGTTTGATCATGAGGATGCCCTAAATTCCATAGTTCATGAAAAATTTGAATGTATCAATAAAAATTTAGCATTCTTACAAACTCATATCACTAATAATGAATCCATTGTTCTTGTGACTAATCCCATCATTGATTCCATGAGAAGCCTTCTTGCTAACAACCTTGAGGGGCTAGACTTCTTGCAAGCTACAGGGTATTGTTAATCGCCATGCCCCCTTTCACAAGAGACCCTTGATCCTTCAAGTGAGGCTAATTCCCATTTATCACATACATGAATTTGTGTCCATGCCCATCCATAATGCCAATTCATAATTCTACTACCATTGCTACATTGGTCATCCCTCCTACTAGTACGTGAGCCTCTTCTTCCCATCACACTAATGGGTTTTCCACCAACCCTTTATCTACATATGTTATATCCCACCCTCCTAGCCTCTTCCTTTCACATATTCATCTAGACCATCCATTTCAACTTAGCCCTTGCTTTCAAAGCCCTTCAACACTACTACCACTATTAGTACTATTGCTTCAACTCCCCATATAACTAACCCTTTAATTGATTATCATATGCAAAATACGAGGACTATCCAAAAGTAATTAGTTACTCTTTCTTCATCATCTTAGCTGATGACTACTATGCAGTTTTGATATAACCCACTTTCCTTCTAGAGATATAACTTTTTCTCCCTAGTTTGTCATCCCTATATTTGAAAAGTACAATGGTAAAGGGGGCCCTCTAACTCATGTCTCCACTTTCATGGCCACCTACAGTAACTTCTTCTTTGATGATAAACTCTTGGCCAAATTATTTCCTCACTCTCTTAAGGAGATCGCACTTGACTATTTTTGTTCTCTGTTAAATCATTCTATTCACTCATTTAATGAGCTTGTCCATCTCTTCTTACAACACTTCCAGGTCAACATTAGATATCAATGATATTTACTGATCTTGTCCATTGTCAACAAGGTCCTAACGAAAAAGTCACATACTTCATTCTTTGATATCAGTCACTTCTCTCTCAAATCTCTTACCCCCTTCCAGATTCTAATGTTCAACAAGTGTTCATTAGAAATGTTACTAAAAAGATCCAAGACAATTTTTTTAATGCAATATTCTTCCTTCCTACATTTTTGTATTGCTCTTAGGGACTATGAGTAGACAATTAGTTAGTTTGAAGCACTTCCTTTATCTACCTCATTTGCTACCACCACCTAAACATCCCCTTCTACATCATATTCTTTTGTATAAAAAGAATAATAACTTATTCTCTAGTAAAACCACACCCCACCTACTGTGAACCAAGTTGATACTACAACATCACCCTCTTCTATATTTTTTGTATCCTTACATCCACAACGTAACCACCGATTTATTAATCACCGACCCACTACATGCTATTCTACAACTCTTGTCTCACAACCTTGTCCAGCTTCCACCCATCCAACCTCTAGACACAAACCTCCCTCTTCCCAATATGTACAATTCTAAGGCATTTTCAATACCACTATGTCCCTAAGCATGACATTCAGAGGTGGATGTACTTGCAACATGTTAAACAAGATCTTATTGATTCAAATGCCATTCATGTTACAAGCTTCAATAATCAAGGTAACTAGTCAATTGTCCCTCCAAATCAAAATTTATAAATCTTTTCCAACCTATTTCCCCAGAATTCGATAGTGAATTGTGAAAATACTATGGTTATGACATCTTTTGTCCTAGCTTCCAATGCTACCCATCACACTTCTATACCTATTTAAGACCCTCCTACCAATATCATCCCATTTATAGAAATTATACGTGCTATATATGTCGGTCCTCCATGTTCCATTCTTGAGTTTCCCTATACACCTGACATTACCTTCTCTCCAATTAAGATGCATAGTGATTATTATCATGGTCCTCTATACATTGAGGGGCTCGTGAACCAAAATCTTATTCTAGGCATCATGGTATCCCACAAGAACTTTAATGTGGTCATAGAGGAACACTTGTATATCACTCGCCTTCAACAAGATTCCTATTTTATATTTGATGTTTCCTTGTGTGTATATAATGGAATATATATTGCCACTCTTGGTTCGATTACTCTTCCCATCTAAGTGGGGCATAAGAGCATGGATGTTTTAAGTCATGTTATTCCTACATCTAACTAGTATCACATTCTCTTGGGCCATTCTTGCCTCGATGCTATGCAAGTCATTCCTTTTATTCACCAATGTCTCAAATTTCGCCATGAGAACATCATTATCAATGTCCCTCTTGTTCCTTATCAACCAATCTCTACTTTGGGACATTTTCCTCTCAATTAGTCTTGGTTGACTTGATCCTCTCTGCTTAGACCACATAGTGACCTATTATTTCATCTCTATCTATTTTATGCTACTAAGAGGATCACCCCTCTTTCTTTGCATTCTCCTTTTACTATCCCACCATCCCCACCCGTTGTGGATTCATCCTCCCCATCCACTTCTAGTTCTCCTTGTTCACCTTCATAACTTAAAGATAAATAAAAACAAAATGTTCAAGACCCCTCATTATAGAATCCTCAAAGCAATTTTAAGCACTAGGTCCTCCCCCAAAACCTCCTCCCCACCACAACCAACCCACTCCCCAACCCCAACCTAAAAATAAATATCATGACTAAACAAAAGAGAACTAAGATTTCCTTGTCCATTGACCCTTCCTCTTACTATTTCACAGACTCTAGACATCCCTCCCTTCCCAAATCTAGTGAATCTCCCTAATAGTAATGCATTCCTAGCTCTATCCTCACTACTTTTGGCATTGCATCCATGTATGAGTGTATGCTTAAGGGTGAATATCATTAGGGGTTAATAAGGAAATATCTTTGGGCTCCTTACATGGTTATGTATCTGCTTAATGAAGGTGCAAAGTCCTTGTATCAGCAAACTAGCATATAGGTGGTTAGTGACAGTCAAATTGGAGTTTTTTATGCAATAGGTATGGTTTGTCTCAAGGTCCA
Source organism: Cunninghamia lanceolata (assembly GCA_027924645.1). Classification (NCBI taxonomy): domain Eukaryota; kingdom Viridiplantae; phylum Streptophyta; class Pinopsida; order Cupressales; family Cupressaceae; genus Cunninghamia; species Cunninghamia lanceolata. The sequence goes on from BSBN01000568.1 coordinate 8,822,202, forward strand.
TTCTCATACCATTTATCCTTAATTTTCTTAAAGATAACACCTCAGGGAATACCCCCCTTGGCCTAGCAGAGCCTAAAGCAAAAAAATGAATTATCCATCCTTACCAATTGGTCCATTGTTGTCCTTGCCTAATCATAAGTTGTAAGTTGTTTGTCTTGAGTTTGACACCCCTAGCACTTAGGAATAGCCTAGCTTTAGGGATTTGGGAACCTACAACTTCGCACCAACATGACCCAATGCTAGTTGTGGCCCTCCTTATATATAGTCAAAGTCTACTTGACCATGGCCCATTTGGGTAGGCCAAACCCTCTTTCTAGATACAAAAAGGTGATAGAATTGGTATTTTACATTTCACAAATGATGAAGGTTTTTTCTATCAGTGGAAACTAACTTGTCTAGTCTTTGGATGGAGAATTCCCCTAGTTGGTAGGGCTACATTCATTTGTGATGTGTCCACTATAGCATCACACACTAGGAGTGGTGATCTATGGTGGTAGCTTGGAGAACCTACCTATTGGTTAAGGTTCAAACTCACGCATACTTAATAAATGAGTGCAAACATTTGAGTCTTAAGTGTCACCAACTCAAAAATAAAAATAAACCATGAACTTGGCATCGAATCTTCTAAACCTTTTTTTTAAATGAATTGTAATACATTCAATATACAATTGTTAGTATTTGGTAGCACTATGTATTGGCAAGAAATTTTAGTTATGGATATGCACATCGGATTATGGTAGATTGGGAGCATGCAACATTTTGGGATGGGGCAAAATGTAGTTTTGCATGTGAGTTTTGTGTGTTGTAATGTTTGAGAGCATGTGTGCCATGATGTTTAGATTGCATTATTTGGTAGGTCCCATTCTAGGCCCCATCTACAATGAAATTTATTACAAGACTAGATGGTGTTTGTACTATAATTGAGGTCAGAGGTTTAGGCTTAGGGTTGTTGTCCTCTAATTTATTACAAACTGATATATCTCTATACTTAAACCATAACTCTAATATCATGAAAGAGATGAATTTAGTGCATCTTTTTCTATTTATTTTGATACCAACCATTAGTGTTATGGCATAGAATTATGGAGAATACATTTTTTAATTATTGCTAATTTGTTTCGATGTTGGCATGCATAATTAATGGTAGTTAGGATGCTCCCAATCTACCATAACCAGGGGTGCATATCCATAACAAGTAAAATTTCTTGCCAATAAATAGTGCTACCAAATACTAACAATTATTTAGCATGCGCTGAATGTAATACAATTCATTTCAAATAGATTTAGAAGATTTGGTGCCAAGTTCATGGTTGGTTTTTGTTTTTGAGTTGGTGACACTTAAGACTCAAATGTTTGCACTCATTTATTAAGGATGTGCGAGTTTCAACCTTAACCAACAGGTAGATTCTCCAAGCTACCACCATAGATCACCACATACCTAAGGGTTAAGGTCTAGACTATACGTAAATGTTTCTCGCAGGGTCTACGTGTAGGTGTATGCAAAAAAAGTGGCAAACATTTTGGTTCAATGATTGGGAGCTCTTCTTTGTTATTTTTTTGAAGCTAGAAAGGATGGCAGTCACCCAATAATCTCTAAAATAGTAGCCACATGAAGTAGCCTTAGAGTTTGCTAGGGAAGAGGCATTGAAATACTTGCACCATAATAAATGACTAGAAACTTGTGCATGGCATCCCTATAAAGAGTATTCCTTCTAGAATTTCCCATAAATTTCTATAAGTGGCTAGACATGTGGCTTGTTGTTAGGTCGCATGGCCAGGTGCTTTAGATTGGTCAACAAAACTTTGGAAAACTAGTTGAAACATATGATGACTCAATGCATGTAGTAAATTTCATGTAAGACGTGTTAAATAGTAATATTGTGGAGTTTGCATAGGTACCTACTCTTCTATAGACGAGACAAAAGCAAAGGTCTTGCAAGGTCATTGAGTAGTGTTTGTTGAGTGAATCTCATTTCTCATAACAAAATTGTTGGTTGAGGAATTGTAGAGGAACAACAAGACAAAAGTCATGAGGAGTTGGCACAAAAGGCTACCTACTCATGAATAAAAATTAATATAAAAATAAGTGAACCCCTTAGATAGAAAACCATCCAAGAAGACACTCTAGCAAACCATCCAAGAAGACACTCAGAACTGGAAGGGGACAAAAACTCAATAGATTGCCGAGCTGCAAGTCTACATGCATGCACAAGAGCAGGATTCCCAAAAAACCACGGTTGTGGGTCATTTTGGAATTTCTCGAATCAGCATAGACGCATGTGCAAGCAAGTTTGTAGAACAGCAACATACCTAGCTAGAAATCTGCATCTAGATCTATCTCTCCCTTCCCCCATCCTATTTGTAGCCCTATCTCTCTAAGAGACCCCTTTAGAGCAGCCTTATCCCTCTCCTCTGAGAGTAGAACCTTTCAGAGCAGCCTCTGAGCTCTATCAGGTTGGCAGTGGTCGATGCTCTTATCAATCAGGTGGGTTAAGAGTTCTCAATGCTTGTAGGAAAAGGTGGAGACTGTTTGATGGCGAGTTGTGACACCTAAACTTGGAAACATGAGAAAGGAAAGGTCCATGAGGCATAAGAGGATGTGACAGCATAGTATTATTAACCACCTTGTGCACAAAGCATGTAAAATAGGCTTACAAGATGTGTTGAAAATAACCAACATAACCGATTATTGATTAGATACGGAGATGGCAAAGGTGGGTAACCTCCTTGGTGAATATAAATACCAATTCCCTTCAAGCTATTAGGAATTGAAAGGACTACAACCACCACTAGGAAAAATGAATATCAAATTAAACCCTAACACCAACCCTATTAATAATCACTGATACAAGATGAAAATAATATTAGGGAAAAGGTAAAAGTAGAAACTAAAATATGTTGAATAATGAGGTCATATTTCTTGTAGAGGGGTGAGAATAGATCGATCATCTATCATCATGTATATTAAGAAGGGTGACCACCAAAGGATTTGTATGTACTTCCACAAGCCCCATGACATGTGACTAACCCTTTTCCTATATGGTTTACATAGATATACTAGAGGCTATTGTTGGGTGTAAAACCTATACTTTCACAAACAGGTTTTAAGGTATCAATATAGATTGTGGAAGAAGATAAGCCACATTCCATGTTCAACACGAAATGGGGGTGCCTTCTCCAAGGTGACACCCTTTGGCCTAAAGAATGCACCAGCTGTATTCTCCAGGATTGTGGTGGCTATTTTTCATAGGTTAAATTAAAGCTCAGAAACTGCAAAATTAAGTGGAAGCTACTTTAAGAAAAGAATTAGCATATCTGAATTTGATAAATAAAATTTTACTTAAAAATTGAATTATTTGAGATTGCAAAGTAGCAAGTAAATCGATAAATTGACTTAGTTCAACAGCCAGTGAAAGGAGTCCTCAATTGACCTATCAGTTAGTGCAAGTAGCTATTGATCTAGTTCACATCAACTGATTCATTTACAAATACGTGAGCAAGGTGTAATAGAGATGCCAATATAAGTATGAACCACAAGGTCATTATACATGATTTATCATAGCCTATGGTCTGTACTTGTCATCACAATGATTTCACCTTCTAGTAACAGCTGCTTAGTGGTACTCATACATGCAATATTGCAAGTTGTATCACTTACTGTATTGGGGAATTGAATGTTATGACATCTTCAAATATCATTTTGGATCGTATGCATATTTTCTTAAGAAATTAACTTAAGACAAGTACCTTGTAATTTAAACATGCATGCGTACCAGGGTATTATATACCCTTGAATGCATCTGTAAATGAACTTTAATGTGACTTGAAATGATTCCCGATGCATTCTGAAAATAAACTCTAATATAACTTTTGAAATGATTCCCACAGCACAGCAAGATCTACGTTGGCCCCAGAAAGCACAATTCCTATATTTTTGCAATGTAGCCATCTCAAACTATCTTGGAACTGATGAGACAATACTGCAGCTAATCCAATTGCTCCACTTGGCTCTACCACCACCTTTAGAGTTTCATAGCACATCTTCATAGCTTCAACAATCTCCCTTTCCTCCACAACAATAACTTCATCCACTAGATCTCGTACAATAGGCCTACATCAACGTGTCATCTTCACAGCCCATATATATTGATAACCAAATTAAATGAGCATTTTCCACCAAATGGATTTGCTAGTGTAGATTTACCATGTCAGATCTCCAAGCCAAGCCCTTAGTCCGTCAGCAATGGTCTTAGTTGCAGCAAGAGTTACGATCCGTCCTGCTACTTTCGATCGAGCAGCATCATCTGCACCTTTTGGTTCAGCAGCAAAGATGTGAATATCAGGCTTCAACGCTTTTGCTGCAATTGCCACGCCAGAGATCAAACCACCCCCTGTGGAGAGACGTAAAATTAAGATCAGAACTCTATCTGAGATATATTTATTTTGGCAATTTATCCTAGGTACTTGTCATTGTCATGTTTCAGAATGTTATGTTGAGTAATATACTCCTACCATAGGTGGATTGGCAAGGCCTGGTTTATTTATCAGCTTGGTCATGAGGTCGAAACCAAAGGAATACAAAATTTGAAACATATATATAAAGTGAGTCTTCTTGTTTCCACAAAGGGGATCTCATATCCTAGGAGCTGTGCTGCTTTGGAGGAGACCTAAAAAATGATTTTAAGCTTTTACCATTTAACAAATGCATCAATTGCATGTATAAAACTGGAAGGCAAAAATTAATTCCTAGTTTTGTGAAAGTTTAAAACAGTAATGAATGTAAAATATCTTAGTTTTAGAAATACATAATGAGTGCATGTGAGAAGCTACAGGAACAGGAGTATATTGATAATTAATGTACCATTTATCATGCAGGAGATGATAAAATGTTCAATCCATTCCTTAGACGCAAGTATCATTGATCATATTAACTTCATGGTGCTTTTCTGTTTAATTCAATACAATGGCGAATTGTTTATGATTTGAAATAAATGTTTAACTAAAATAAAATGAGCAACTGTTTTACATTTTCATTTCCAAAGTATGATGTGAACAAACTCAATTGTAATGTTAAAATAATTCAGCCTCTTAAGGTTAATCTCTTGGTCACATGATATGTTTTGTAAATGGGAGGGATTGATTTGATAACTGATGATGCTATGCATTTGAAAACAGAAGGTTCAAGGTACCTAAGTCCTACCATTGAAGGAGAGTTTCAAGGCTTCTTCATTTGAAGCTTGCTGCTAAAGGGAGAAATTTGTTTTCAAGAGTATGTTTTATTATTCTTGTTGGCCTAATAGGGTAGTTATTCTTCTTTTATTTCCATGTTGGAGTTATTTACCTCTTATGTTTAATATTACCATTCTAATATTATCTGTAAATGTATGTATAAAACTAAGTTACCAATCTCGGTACTGGTTCAGGTTTGGGTTTGGGGGTTCAGTTCATGGATTCGGTCCAAAAAAAAAAAATTTGGGGTTGGGTTTGTTTTGGGTTCATCCATACAAAAACATATAAAAATAACAAATATATACATATTTGCAGTAGTAATTAAGTTCAGAATACCACATTACTTCATATAATAAACAAAACCACAATAAAAATTAAAAATACTACAATGTCAATTAGTCAAACTCGAATATCATGATATATATTCATTATTCAAACTTCAATATTAAAATTAAAAATAATAATGTCAACTATCAGCCATCAGGGTTCAGCATCATATGAGCCTTCAAAAATATTATCACCACCATCAATATTAGATGATGTAGATACCGGTATATTAGAAGAACCACAAGCAATGCCATTGGCATTCGCATGCTCACTAGTTGTCTCATCCTCAAATTTCAAGTGCAGCAAGTTGGGAAGTGGAAGCATCCAAGTCAGTACGCTTTGGCTCGATATCCCACTTCCTCGTGTCCCCTTCCCTGTAACCAACTTGTTTGTGCAAAAGGAGTAACAAGTTGGAATGCACCTACACTAAGTCCTTTGCTTTTCTTGAGTGCCATCGGTTGTGCTTTACTGAGTGGATGAAGAAGCATTTACTCCAATTCCTCTCAAATGCAAATTAACTAACAAACTATTAAAACAAAGAGAGTTAAGTGTTACAAAATTTTAAAAATTTAAAAATTATAAATAAAACTTCAATGATAAAAAATAAAAATTTATAAAACTTACTTCCGATAAAAACTTTGATCACAAAAGGTTGTAGGTGTTGAAATTGTTGGCCATAGAAGTACTACCAACCATGAGCATCCTTCTTGAACTTGTTGCAAAGAGCTTCAATACTTTGACCGTTGGAGTGTACAAAATCAATGAACTTGCTCATGACTACATGCTGCAAATTAGGATCAAAGAAGAGTCTACGAAATGCAACCTTGTACCCTTTGGCAACTTTGAAATCTCTATTACGAGCAATTCTCTTTGGCACAAAAAGGATCTTAGCACTACAATATTTTGGACTCAATGCGAAGGCAAGAAGATGTACTGGAGTGGTCATTGTGTTCCATCTCTCTTCAATAATTTTGTGCACTTGTTTGAAGAAAGTTTCTTTAGGATCTTGCTCTTTCTCATTTATGATAGTCTTCATCTTCTCAATTATTAAGTCAATGTCTGTAATGTCCCCTTTTCCTAGGTAGTGATCAGTTGCAGAGGTTAGTCCATCACTCGGTCCCCGTGGACTAACAGGGTTTTTAGGGGGGCCTTTGTGGGCGTTTGCAAACTTGCTCACTCAACCTTTTGAGTTCTATTGGTTTGTCCCAGCTCAGTGTTTACCATGGATTTCACTATGTACCTTCCGGAGCCTGTTTTGGACACTTAGTCCATACTTACTATTTATAGTAAGTCACAAGGGGTCATTGGTATGGTCAGTTGGCAGTATTACTTTATTGGGCATAATGGCGGATTTATATCCTGGATTTATCTTGGTTTAATTATGGTCCTGTAATAACGTCAATAATAAAGTTAAATTAAAATATTTAACTTTATGCGTTATTAGTATATATTAAAAGGACTTTATGTTAAAGGGGATAAAAGTGATTTTAAAAAGAATACTTTGTAATATAAAGTTGAGCGCCCAATTTAAAAAGGGGTTATAAGGCGGGAATTTAAATTAAATAAAATATAATTCAAAAGCCAACTTGGGCGTGGGAGTTTGGGAAATATAAAAGCCATTTGTGAGCTCATTTACACATTCATGTTTTGGAGAAAATTGATAAGGGTTTTGCAGGTTGGACTAGAAAATCTGAAAATCTTGGCTTCATTGAGGACGAAAACCCTCATGAGGAACAATATGCTATAGGAGTGAAAGATCTCCCAAGGCTGCTTGCGGATAGCTCCATTCAGGGGTTATGCATTGCACATAAACGATTTCAGAGGAAGATTCAATCTAGGGTCTGAAGGATTTATTGGGAGCTTACAAATATATTGAACATCATTTCAGAGTAAAGGTATTTACTGAGGTTTATGAACAATTTCCAGAGTTGTTTGTTGTATGAAGTTGCCAGGCAGGCCGTACCCTCTAGAATGCAATTCCAGGTTTATATGATGATTTTGGTGTTGTGGGTATCGCTTCAAAGGCTTCACTAGATCTAGGCGACCCCTCTTGCAAAGGATTTGAAGTCTTAATAGTGGCAATTTATTTTCTAAAAGTATTGCACCCTGTTGGCAGGCCCTACAACTTTAGCAGAGGCATGTGACTTTTCCTAGGCTAAACGCCTAGGGTTTGTGGTTGTAATCACTTCCGTTTGAGGCGTCTAGGGTGAAGATATTGTTGTGCATCAATTTCACGATGGAGAAGCGAGGGTTTGGTGATTTTGCGGGCGATTTGGAAGTTACCAACTTGCTGGTTGCAGCTATAGCACATGGTCAAAGTTCCTAAAATATTCTGGGTATGTTAGAAAAAGATATGTAATGCATTTTAAGAAACTGGGTTGCTCTTAGTTTTGGAAAAAATTGTATATTTTGCTCAGAGTATAAATCTGGAAATTTCAGCCTCTTATATTCCTGAATATAGCATTTAATTTGAGTTGATTATTGCTGCAAATCTCTCTATTACCTGCACTATATTTGTCTATCTCAAACTGTTGCAAAATACACCTCAAAACATATTTGGAAACAAAACAAAAACCACAAACAGCAGACAGGGGGGGACATTTCAATGCCATCATATATCTCTCCCAAACAAGGCCTATCCATGTTAATAGAACAAATCATACTCAAAATGGGCTCAATGAAACTAAGGAGATATTTGACACAATCCCACCAAATTTCATCTAGGATCATATGCTTAATATTTGTTGTAATGTCCCCTTTTCATGCATAATTAGTTAGCCTATTTTCCGAGTTTTCTCATGGGCTAATTGGTTGGGCAAGGGAGAACTCCAACTTTCTTGAGAGTGCAGGTATGAACAAGCAATGGTTTTATTCATGATAGTGAGTTCAGGAGATCTTAGTGAGCCCCATGACACTTTCCAAGTGCGATTCTATCTTTCTGAGAGCACTCCACACTTCTTGGACAATGCCTATTTAGTCAGGTTGAGTTTTTGACAGTGGCAGTGTGTTCACGAGTTCAAGATGAATTCAATGATTCTTCTCAGATATAATTTTGACTTTCTGTGTGCGTTTCAAACTTCTTGGAGGAGCCGACTATTTTTAGAATAGCACCAAGTTGATACAGTTCATCATTCTAGTCCTCAGAAGCATTATGGTATGATTAGAAATTCATATTTGACTCATTTTGACACTTTTCGCAACTTGGGTGGATATTTAAATTATTAAATAGTTATTACTTAAGTTGTCAAAAAGGTATTATTCAAAAAGACAACTTATGTGTAATTATTTAATAGAAAGGTATTTAAGTTGTGCATACAGGAGACGCTAGGTAAGGGGACTTAGCTTAAATAATGAATTATTATTTATTTTTGAAAAAAGAGCTTTTGGAGAGAAAAGAGAAAAGTAATTTTATTTCCTCAAGTGGGTTATAAAAGGAGGTTTGGAGCTCATTGTTGAGGTTATACATGTTAGGAGAATTTGCTTCTGCATTTGAGAGAACCTGTGTTCATCTCAAAATTTCTTGAGGACAAAAACCCTCTAGAAATTACTGGTTTCGGGGACGAAACCCCCCCTAGCTGGTCATGGTGGTTTCATCCAGGAATCACACTTGCGCTGCAATGAAGATTTTCGATGTCTTTTGACAAGTTGGGTTTGTTGCAAACTTGGTGTGTGTTGGTGATCAATTTTCAGGAGTTGTTTTCAGTTTATGCATAGTTTCCATTTTGTTTGAAGATACTTTTTCTTCCCAACAGGTCGTACCCTCTTCCAAGCGCCATATGAATGCTATGATGAAGTTCTAAATTTTATTTATTGGTTGAAATACCTGTTTAGATCAAGGTGCAAGGGTTTATGAACATTTTAATTGTTGTTTGAAGAGTTTTTTTAGTGACAAAACCTGCATATAGCTGGGTCATACCATCTAGTACAGGTCGTACCAGCCAAAGGAAGTGGCGTGGAAGTTTTGGGCATGAATCGCCCCTCTTTGTTCGTGATTTATGTTTGGTTTTGAGGCGCCTATGGTTGATATTGTTAGTTCCAATGATTGGGAGGTGTACTTTGACTGATTTGAAGAGTACTTGATGAATTTTGTACTCTAGTTTGGGTTTTACAGTGCTGCACTTTATATCAGAACTGGAATATTAGTGTTTTCAATGGGTTCAATGTGATTTCAGGGTATTTGAGGCTTCTCCCTTCATCCACATCAGCTGAGCTTCAATGGATATGATTTTGATTTGGATTTGAATGTTTTCAGCTCTTTGTCATCTTGATAATATGCTACAGCAGTGTATTTTCAGTATGAAATCAGAATGTATCATTAATATTGCAGCCATCTAATTCATTGTAATATCATCTATTAGTTGCAATATTCTTTGTTGTAAGACCCTAGATGGTAGTACCGCTAGTGGTCTCATAATCATACATTTCATTTTGTAACAACTGGATGGTTTACCGCCAACTTATAGCATGCTTAATGTTTTAGCACACTCCGTTGAATAAGCGCAGATGATGGATGGCTTAGCCGTCTTGTGTGCTCATATTGTGTTGCATTGACACACTCCCTAAATAAGCGCAAAGATGGATGGCTTGCCGCCTAGTGTATCACAGTGAGCATTTGTATTGCATACTATCTTGTTGTTGCACTTGATAGAGTTGGGGTGGGATCCGACGCACTATATGCTCTCACCTTGCACATTCCGGGATCTAGGTAAACAAAAGGTGTTGAGAACTTGCATTTGTAGTCATTTATTTTCAATTGAAAAAATCAAAAATTTGGGAGTGTTTATTACATTTGGTGCTCTCTTAGTGTTGGATTGCCTCCATATAGACTAATTTTGGTTTATGACCATTTTAGAAAGTGCCTCTCGAACCTTCACAAGTAGTCTCAAGACAATTGTGTTGGAGGCAAAATGAGTCTCAACAACCTATGTGAAAATCAAAATTAAAAAAATTAAAAAACAAAGAAGAAAACATAATTAAGTAAAAAAAATTATTAATGTGAAACAAATATTTATATTAATATTTTACCCACCTTAGACAGCTCCAATTTCGAGACTGATTTGAATATGCCCTACAACATGTGGTGGTTGGCGATGAACATTCAAATCTCTTTGGCCTTGGCATACACCTATTTGATCCAATCAATTTTGGTGTCAATCTTTTGTAGCATATGGTTGAAGTAGTGGACAGCACAAGGTGTCCAAAAGATGTGTGAATAATACTCAACTAAAAAACCAGCTGCTATACAATTTTTGGTGTTCTGTTATGACATGAACAACATTTAGGCCCCACTTCCACAATGGTCGTCATGAGGATGTTAGCAATAAATGCACCATCCTTCACCTCCCCTTCACAATCCACAACTATCAAAAACATTGCCCCTTTAAGAGACACTGCAATGACATCATTGATCAGTAGCTAATTTTTTGCATCCTTCCATCCATTGGAGACGATGGATGCCCCTATCTTGGCCCACGAAACCCTTATGGCCTTCAATGAATCCTTTACAAATTTCACCTCCTTTTCCATTAAGGTCCTACGCACCTTCTGCCCTTTCAAAGCCTCATTAATTGTTCTCACCATTTGTTGTCAATATGGTGAGTGAACAACATTGAAAGCCAATCCATTTGTATATATACATCTCACAATCTGTTGATTGGCAATCTCTGAAAACTCATTGTGAAATGACATTTCCAATGGTCCCTTTAGTCTCTTATGTAATGGTTGTAGGTTGTTCTTCAAGTGTGGCCAATGGGTGGCTCTTTACGACAAGTTCAAGATTAGATGGGGGAGGAGGGGGGCTCGTTCCTCAAGATATTTTCTTTGCCAAAGGATGATTCAATCTATGACCTACTACTTCATCTCCTTTCTCCTAGTCACTAATATATGCTATGACTTGCTTTGATGAAATGGATTCACCATTCTTTCCTAGGCAATCTTTGATGCCCTATCTAGGAATGCCACACAAATGGGCTTTCACCCAACTGTATGAGCTTAAATACCTAACACCACACCCATTACAAATACAAACATAACCCCACCACCTAGAATCTACTGTACCATTTCAACATATTTCCAAAATGGAGAATTTAGATGTTTTGAAGCAAGGTCAGCCCATGGAGCTAGAACTGGCTGCCATTGTAATCCCTAAGGCAACAAGTTTGATAAACAACACATTCAAAATAAATGAAAACAAAAAATATATATAGAACCTCACTCATTCAAAAAATTTAAACATATGCCATAGATTCGTAGAAGAGTGAAAACAAATCAGGAATTTCAAAACAAAACAAGAGAGTTCACTTGTAAAACAAAAATGTAGAAAAAAAAAACCAAAAAAACTCACCTCTTTTGCAAAAAAATTCCTCTACAATCTCCTTGGAAACAAATCAGCTCTTGCACAGACATAGGAATAGGAAACCAACCAGTTTGAGACCTTCACCGATCAATCTTCAACTCTATTTGTGTTGTGGCAAGAAAGAATGAATGAATTTTGTGTTTTGCATTCACAATGAGGTAAACTTGTTTGTTTAAGTCTTTCAAATGCTTTAGAAGGCAATTTTTAGGGTTAGGGATTCGTTTTTATGCATCAAAACCAAAGTCAAATGCTTAAAACAATTAAGAAAAACAAAAATATTTAAAAATGTTAAACATTAGACAAGTTTACTACAAGTTCTACAAAATTTCTTTGAGTTTGAAGTGGGTTCACCCAGGTTCATCAAGGACAAACCCACAAGGAAAAAACTGCACCCTAGCCATATCCCCTAACAAACTACACCAGAATCCAAAACGGGAGCAAATAATACCTAGATTTGGGGTATCTCTACTGATAGGGAGGACTCTAGGCTGCCTGCTCTGCATCCTGTAGGTGTACAAGACTGTTGACAACACTAGCCTTCCTACCAATTCAAAGTGCTAAAAGACATACTCCTTGCAGAGATGGAAAACTCTACTTCTCTGCTTGGTGTGGGACACATACATTGTCCTCACTGCTTCCCAGATACTGCCTCAATGGCACATAACTTTCTGAGCCCGTTGCCCACCCTTCTCACTCTGTTCAAGGGTCTGGACTGCTTGGTGCTCACTTTCTTTCTCTCTACTTTTCCACCTCTGCAAATCTATTTATCCTACTTGTCTAGCTAGCCGGACTCCTCACTAAGCTCGCCTAGAACAAGCATGCATTTCCTCTAGCCGGCAATCCGACCACCACACAAAAAAAAACAAACAAAAAGCATGGCTCTGCAAGATGGCCTCCATACTGTACAATGGAACTTGAGGCATCATCAATACAGAGTCATGGTTTGCAAAAGAGAACAAAACTATAGAAACAGAAAGGACTAATCTACTTCAGAATAGTAAACTGAAAACAGAAAAGAAATACTCAAATGATCGAACTACTGAATTTGATTCTTATTCAAAAATTGCCTTTACATCAGAATGCTTCTCCAATTGAAATCTTTTTCTCGTTTCTTCTGCTCTCCCTCATACAGAAAGAATGCTGCATTTTATAAGTATTCCATGTCCGTTATAGGACGGTTCCAATTCCAGAACAGTTGGTATTCCAACTGTCGATTCAGCTTTTAAAATTCCATCACAAGGCCCATACATCACCTAAACATGTGCATTTTTCATTATCGGCAAGATCACATCCATATCTTACCGAAATAGATATTCCCATTACTGTCGGCAACACTTCTCTTATCGGCCACCTCCTAATTTCTTTCACCGATATGCTATTCTTTCCGATGGTTAGAAACCATCGCTCAGACTTATACTGTCGGGGTGACTCCTCTGTTGTCCTCCGATATACATACTTACTCCGATGGCCTCAAAGGCTCCTTCAAACTGCACTATCAGCGAGACTAATACTGTCGGTCAAACATTTCCCAACCTCGCCGATGGGAACACTTACGCCGATGCACTCCTTCTATCGGCTTGACCCAGTACTATCGGTGAAGCCTCTAACAAATTCCCCGACGGTGCATTTCACGCCGATATTTCTTGTCGACGACACCTCACCACAGTCTCCCCGATCGGTATGACCTTCAACCGTCGGCCCACGATCAATTTCTCAGCCCGATGCTTATGCTCACGCCGATGCCTTCGGCCAACTCCACATCGGTGAAACTCGATGTTTATCACCCCGATCGGTGAGATGATACACTGTCGGCTCACGATTATTTCCTCAGCCCGATGCCAAGGCTCACACCGATGACCCACTTTGGATAAGCAAAAACTTCTTCCCGCCAAGGCTTATCACGCCAAAATGCAATTATAAGAAAATTTCACATCACACCAAAAATGTGCAGTATATACATGGGCTCCGAGCCCTTGGTGCTCCTGCACCATACTCCCCCTGTGCGGAAGAAGTCAAGTCAACTCCGGTGACAATGAGGCAAAGTCAATGCCCCTCTTTTTAAATTCTGACTCTGCAACCCAGGTAGCTTCTGCTTCAGGCAACTGCTTCCATTTGATCAAATGCTCCATGTAGACACCATGTCTGGTTTGCTTCTGTACTCTTGAATCCAGTATTCTCTCTGCCTGCAGTTTGGGTTTTAATGGCAAAGTCACATCTTTTGTTGTCTGTTCCTTCTCTGAAATGGATCCATCTGCTGCTGACTGAGGACCCCTGTATTGCACCAGGTCTTGGACATTAAACACTGGTGAGATTGCCAAATCTTCTGGCAATTCAATTCTGTATGCATTGTTACCATACTTGTTCAGGATTCTGCAAGGACCAATTCTCCTCATCTGCAGTTTGGTTGGTGTGCCTTTCGGCATTCTGGCTTTGTTCAAGTGTACCATAACCAGATCACCAACCTCAAACTGAATATCCCTTCTGTGGGCATCTACTCTGTCCTTGATCTTCTGTGTGTTCTCTATCAAGGTTTTCTTCACCTGCTCATGCACTTCTTTCATGGATTGTGCAAAATCCTCTGCATGTCCACTTCTGTTCTCCATGTTTCCCATAATCCTGAGCTCACATATACCTCTGGGATGCATTCCATAGACTATTTCGAATGGACTCTTACCAGTAGTCCTATTCACACTGTCATTATAGGCAAATTCTGCCTGATGAATGACAAGATCCCAACTCTGTCCATATTCTTTGGTTATACACCTTAACAGGTTGCCCAATGTCCTGTTTACCACCTCTGTCTGACCATCTGTCTGTGGGTGATATGCTGAACTGAAAGACAAATTTGTTCCCAATCTCTGCCACAATGTTTTCCAGAAATGCCCCATGAATTTAGCATCTCTGTCAGACACAATACTTGCTGGAAGTCCATGAATTCTGATCACTTCTCTGAAAAACAAGTGTGCTATATGACTGGCATCATGAGTCACTTTACAGGGAATGAAATGGCTCATCTTGCTAAACCTGTCCACTACTACATATATGCTATCATAACCAGTCTTAGTCTTAGGCAAACCAACTACAAAATCCATGCTTACACATTCCCATGGCCTGGAAGGAATGGGTAAGGGTTGGTACAGTCCTGCATTAGAAGTGGTTCCCTTGGCCTTCTGACATATGGTACACTGCTCTACATACCTTCTGATGTCTCTGTGCATCCTTGGCCAATGATAGAACCTTTGGACTAGCTCCAGTGTCTTGTTCAGACCAAAATGGCCGCTCAGACTGCCATTATGCTTCTCCTGTATGAGATTTTCTCTCATAGATCCTCTTGGCACACATAATTGTCCACCTTTGAATAGCAATCCCTGCTGTAAGGTGAAATCTGCAAATTCACTGTGAAAGTGATTCTCAAAATCTTGACATACCTTGTATGCCTCAGCAAAATCCTCATCATCTTGGTAAAGATTCTTGAAATCTTCAATCCCAATGCTCTTCAATTGCACTTCCTGCACTGTGAGCAATCTTCTGCTCAAAGCATCTGCAACTCTGTTCAGCTGCCCCTTCTTATGCTTAATTGTAAAGGTATAAGACTGCAGGTACTCCATCCATTTGATATGCCTGCTGCTTAACTTATCCTGTGAGTTCAGAAAACTCAGAGCTTGGTTATCTGTGTAGACCACAAATTCTTTAGGTAGGAGATAATGTCTCCACTTCCTCAATGCTTGGACTAGAGCATACAACTCTAAGTCATATGAAGAGTACTTACTCTTTGCTTCATTCAGCCTCTCACTGAAAAAGGCTACAGGTCTGTTTTCCTGATTTAGCACTGCTCCTACAGCTATATTACTTGCATCACATTCAATAGTAAATAGCTTATCAAAACTAGGCAACAACAAAATAGGTTGTGTTGCTACCTCTTTCTTCAACCTTTCAAAACTTCTATCTGCAGCTGGTGTCCATCTGAATTTTGCTTTCATTCCACCCTTAATTGTATCCAACATAGGTGCACATATTCCACTGAAATTTCTGATAAACTTTCTGTAAAACTGGGCTAAGCCATGAAAACTTCTCACCTCTGTGGCTGCTCTGGGAGTAGGCCAGCTCAATATGGCTTCTACTTTGGACTTGTCCATCTTCAACTCTCCCTGGGACACCACAAAACCAAGGTATACCAATTCCTGCTTCATGAATTCACACTTCTCCAGGTTGATGGTTAGTTGTTCATCATGTAATTTTTGCAAAACAGTATTTACATGTTCTAGATGTTCTTCCTTGGTCTGACTAAAAATTAGAATATCATCTAGAAAAACAACAACAAATTTACCAATGTAATCCTTTAGGACTTCATTCATGAGTCTCATAAAAGTGCTGGGTGCATTTGATAGACCAAATGGCATAACAAGCCATTCATACAGTCCTTCTGTGGTCTTGAAGGCTGTCTTCCACTCGTCACCTTCCTTGATTCTTATTTGGTGGTAACCACTCTTCAGGTCTATCTTGGTGAAATACTTTGCTTTTCCAATACAGTCCATGAGATCTTCAATTCTGGGAATTGGGAATCTATACCTTATAGTTATCTTGTTTATGGCTCTGGCATCTGTACACAATCTCCATGATCCTCCTTTCTTGGGTGCCAACACTGTGGGCACTGCACAAGGACTAATACTCTTCCTGATCAATCCTTGATCTAGCAATTCCTGCACTTGCCTAGAAATCTCTTTGTGCTGATCTGGAGTCATTTTGTAAGGTGCCTTGTTTGGCAAAGATGCTCCTGGAATCAGGTCTATCTGATGGCTTATTGCTCTCTGTGGAGGCAATGTAGTTGGTGTACCATCACTGATTATGCCTTTATACTTCTCCAGTATAGGCTGCACTTCTTTGGGAATCTCTGTCTTCTTACCCTGCTGTCCTTCTTTTGGTTTCACTATGATGGCATAACCAATACCATCTTCCTTAAGAGTATTTAGAAACTCTTTTCCACTTACAACCAAGATATTAGGACTCTTTGTCTGAACTGCATCTTCATCCTCCAATGACTGAATCTTATAGGTGACACCATCCTTCTGAAAAGAATAGGCATTCTTCTCACCATCATGTACTGCTTTTCGGTCATACTGCCATGGTCTGCCCAATAAGAGATGGCATGCATCCATGGGTAGTATATCACATAATACCTTATCCTTGTAGCCACCTATACTAAGCTCTACCCAACTTTGTTCATTTACTACCACATGTTGACCCTTATTCAACCATGTGACTCTATATGGGTTTGCATGAGTAATTCTTTTCAAATTCAGTTTCTTAACTGCCTCATCAGAAATAATATTATCAGTGGATCCTGAGTCTATAATAATTTTACATACCTTATTCAAAATCTTGCACTTGATTCTGAATAGTGCTCTCCTCTGGCTTGGTTCAGATTTCTCTGGTTCTTTGATCAGTGTTCTCCTTATCATCAGGTTCTCTCCATCTTCTGAGTTTAGATTGACCTCAGGTGACTGGCTGCTGGATGCATTATCTTGGACATAGTGATTTCTCTTATCATCTCCTTGAGAAGAGGATGTGGCCTTTTCTGGACACCTATATGCTGGGTGACCTAGATTGCCACAGTTGTAACACTTCATGTTGGTGAAATAGGATCCTCTGCCTGATCCTCCTGACCTTCCTCTGTTAGACCCTCTTCCTCTGTGGTTTCCTCTACCACTTGACTCCCCACTCTGCTCTGTGAGTTTGGATTCTGCTTGGGATCTATTGTCAGTATTTCTTCCACCAAAACCTCCTCTGTGTCCTCTGTTGTCTCTGCCTCTTCCTCTTCCTCTGCTATTTGAGTCTTGTTTCCTCTTATTCTTTTCCTCCACTTTCAGTGCTAGCTGATAGCATTTTTGCACTGTGGTAGGGCACAATAAACTGATTTCTTCTTGTATATTCCACTTCAGACCATTAAGGTACCTTGCTACCTTTATGCTTTCATCCTCCATTACTTTGGACCTTAAGCATAGCTTTTGGAATTCTTCAGTGTATGCACTGACATCTAATTCCTTCTGTCTCAGATTCTGTCTCTTCCTGTGCAGCTGTATTTCATAATCTTCTGGCATATATGCTTCTTTAATTTTAGCTACCATTCCCTTCCAAGTAGCTATGGGCTTCTTATCTTCTTTTGCTCTTTCAGTCTGCACAAATTTCCACCAGGTTAAGGCAGCTCCCCTGAGTCTGGATTTGGCCACCTTTACTTTCTGTGCCTCGCTTACACCATCACATTCAAAATGATTTTCAAGTCCTTCTATCCACTCCATGACCAAATCTGGGTCCATTTTCCCACTGAAAAGTGGTACTCCTTCCAATGTTTTACCACTCATTGCTTTCAAAGCTTTCAAGAATGGTTCTTCTTCCAACTTAGGATCAGGTGTGGGCTCTTCATCTTCTATAGACACACCTTTTCCCTTATCCTCAGAATATTTAACTCTCTGGCTGACTTCCTCAGTCTTTTGCAACATTAAGCCTAGCTTACTCTCCATTTCTGCTAGTCTTTCTTGTAGGAGTCTATTCTCCTCTTCTTGATCCTCAACCTTCTTTGCTAACTCTGCATTAGTCACCATTTTCTTGGATGAACTAACAGACTCACTTGAACTCGGTGATGACATACAACTCTTCTATTCCTATCTAGGAATAACCCAAATCTTACTGCTCTGGTACCAATTTGATAGGGAGGACTCTAGGCTGCCTGCTCTGCATCCTGTAGGTGTACAAGACTGTTGACAACACTAGCCTTCCTATCAATTCAAAGTGCTAAAAGACATACTCCTTGCAGAGATGGAAAACTCTACTTCTCTGCTTGGTGTGGGACACATACATTGTCCTCACTGCTTCCCAAATACTGCCTCAATGGCACATAACTTTCTGAGCCCGTTGCCCACCCTTCTCACTCTGTTCAAGGGTCTGGACTGCTTGGTGCTCACTTTCTTTCTCTCTACTTTTCCACCTCTACAAATCTATTTATCCTACTTGTCTATCTAGCCGGACTCCTCACTGAGCTCGCCTAGAACAAGCATGCATTTCCTCTAGCCGGCAATCCGACCACCACACAAAAAAAAACAAACAAAAAGCATGGCTCTGCAAGATGGCCTCCATACTGTACAATGGAACTTGAGGCATCATCAATACAGAGTCATGGTTTGCAAAAGAGAACAAAACTATAGAAACAGAAAGGACTAATCTACTTCAGAATAGTAAACTGAAAACAGAAAAGAAATACTCAAATGATCGAACTACTGAATTTGATTCTTATTCAAAAATTGCCTTTACATCAGAATGCTTCTCCAATTGAAATCTTTTTCTCATTTCTTCTGCTCTCCCTCATACAGAAAGAATGCTGCATTTTATAAGTATTCCATGTCCGTTACAGGACGGTTCCAATTCCAGAACAGTTGGTATTCCAACTGTCGATTCAGCTTTTAAAATTCCATCGCAAGGCCCATACATCACCTAAACATGTGCATTTTTCATTATCGGCAAGATCACATCCATATCTTACCGAAATAGATATTCCCATTACCGTCGGCAACACTTCTCTTATCGGCCACCTCCTAATTTCTTTCACCGATATGCCATTCTTTCCGATGGTTAGAAACCATCGCTCAGACTTATACTGTCGGGGTGACTCCTCCGTTGTCCTCCGATATACATACTCCGGTGGCCTCAAAGGCTCCTTCAAACTGCACTATCGGCGAGACTAATACCATCGGTCAAACATTTCCCAACCTCGCCGATGGGAACACTTACGCCGATGCACTCCTTCTATCGGCTTGACCCAGTACTATCGGTGAAGCCTCTAACAAATTCCCCGACGGTGCATTTCACGCCGATATTTCTTGTCGGCGACACCTCACCACAGTCTCCCCGATCGGTATGACCTTCAACCGTCGGCCCACGATCAATTTCTCAGCCCGATGCTTATGCTCACGCCGATGCCTTCGGCCAACTCCACATCGGTGAAACTCGATGTTTATCACCCCGATCGGTGAGATGATACACTGTCGGCTCACGATTATTTCCTTAGCCCGATGCCAAGGCTCACACCGATGACCCACTTTGGATAAGCAAAAACTTCTTCCCGCCAAGGCTTATCACGCCAAAATGCAATTATAAGAAAATTTCACATCACACCAAAAATGTGCAGTATATACATGGGCTCTGAGCCCTTGGTGCTCCTGCACCATCTACCAAGAACCAATAACTTACGTATAAAAAAGAAAGAATGATACTAGTTCATGGTAAAAACCCTACATTACATGGGGACACGTTCCCGCCCCCAAACCAATGTCCCCATTATCCCAGGCATACTCAAGACAACAAGACAACAAGGGATGTCCCTTGGTCGTGCCCTATTTCTAAGGAACAGGGGAAACATTCCCAAAACATCGTCCATGGGGATGACATCCCCAAGATGTTCGTTCATCCCTGAGATGGCCAAGGGCATTTGAGACATCCCTCAACTATCCTGGGGACTATCCAATGTCCCCAACAACTCCCAAAAAATGCATACAGGTCATTAAAAATAAAAAATAAAAAAGGGTGTCGAGGGCCCGTAAGCCCTCTCACCCTTTTGCAACCCTCAATATTTCTCACCAAACTATAATAAAATGACTTGCCAAAGAATACAACAACTACTTGGAAATGTAGTAGAAATACTTGCAAATGCTCAATAATAATAAGCCACTTTGAGGGGGCAAACCTCCAAAAGTCTTCAGCAAGAAATAGAATCCACAATATGATGATCAACTACTTCTCACTACCTCCTATATAAACCATACTTATGCCTTGGATGCTACCCAAGCCGACCAAACTATCTATTAAGACTATATAAATGATTATATAATTTAATTAAGGGTTATGCTAGCCGCAAGTTGGCACCACATATCCCAATATAATCAATGGGTTAAGGGTGTAGCATGCCCACCCTCTTCAGAGAAGTGTTGTCCTTAATGCAAATCAATTGTGGATGCTTTTGCACAAAATCTTCATTTTCCCATGTAGCATCTTCGACTGGAGAATTCTTCCAATTGATCAAATACACTATGATCACCGTCGTCCATAGCCTCTTAGTGTGTGTTTGAAGGATTACCTCATTCTAAAATCATTTTGCCCTTCTCATCAAGCTCTAGTAACTTAATTTAGGCTGAAACTCTTTGGTCCAATAACCTTCTCCAAGCAAGAAACATGGAAGACCAAATATATTTTTGTTGATAGGTAACTCCAATTTGTATGCCACAATGCCAATCCTCTACAAAACCTTATAAGGGTCATAATACTTGAGTGTAATCTTGTTATCCTTTTTTGTTGTTTTAGTGACATCTATGTATATGGTTGTAATCGCACAAAGACCTAATCTCCTACTTCGAAAGTTCATTCATTGTGGTGCTAATCAACTTGTTGCTTCAGTATGTTCTATGTCATTGCCAAGTTCTCCTTGAGACTAGAGAGTACCTCTTAGTGGTGTCGAAGGTATTCTTCAACTATTCTAACTTTTGGATGTCCCATAATAAAGAGGTGATTGATGGCGAATGATACCCATATAATGCCAAAAATGGAGACATTTTGGATGGAAGTGTGGAAAGAAGTGTTATACCACCATTCTGCTAGTGGCAACCATTGCACCCATCTCTCTTGTTTATCTGAAACAAAACATCGGAGATAGCCCTGTTGCAAGTATGTGCCTGATCGGTGTTGTCATTGATGTCAACATATTCTTGTTGTCGTTGGTGTCAACTATATCTTATTCTATTATTTGTTTAGAAGACATGTATGTTGAGGATATTGAGAAAATTAGCCTCTCCAGAAGAAACAAGTGAGTTACAGAGAAGTGCAGTACAGACAGTGAGTTGTATGCTGAAGAACAGTCTGGTAAACTGCTCCGCATTTATTCCTGCTTGAAGATAGTGGTCTGCAGATTGGAAGTAAGTTAGAGGTATGTCTAAGGATGCTACATTTCGGGTCTGAGCCATCCGCATGAAGATCTGAGTGAGTTGTGTTCACCAGAGTGAAGCCTGCTTTTTCTGTAAGTTCAGTTGAGACAGGAAGACAGTATTTGGCTCCGCATTCCTCCGCAATAAAGTATTTTGCTTTGCAGTTCCAGAGGGAAGTCTAGGATGATGATAAGTGCCTACAGTTGCAATGGTTCGTGGTTTGGTGGTCCGCAAGCTATCTTTCTTTTATGACAGTTGAAGATAGTAAAATTCATGTACTCCAGTGAGAAGATTCCTATGGATAAAGTGGTTAAGGTTCGTGCGGTTGCTCCTGATGATTATAGCTTGCTTGTGGATGTCTCCTAATCATGTTCCTATCTGGACTTTGGTCCGCGTTAAGAAATTGAGATGGTGTGTGAAGATTGTTCCCAGTTAACATAGCGTGTAACCAGTCTTGGCCGACCTGGTTGATCCCAGTGATTGCAGAGATCTCTAGAAGATTGTGGAAGAGTGTTGTGGTGTGGAAGATCGTGTTTGAGTCCCAGCTAAGGCACGGCATGATCCGCATTCCATTCCCTTTGCATAAAGTTGTAATAGGTCAGGACCTATTTTGTAAATGTTTGTAATACCGACCTTGGAGATTGTTCCAATGGTTGATGATTGTGATGCCGACCTTGATGATCATTCCAAGGTTGATGTAGTTTATAAATACTTGTAGTTGAGTCATGGAAAAGGTGTCCTTGAGCGGAAATGATAAGTTATTACGAAAGGTCCAAAGGCAAAGAAGAGAAGAGGCAGAGGAAAGAAGAGGAAGAGCAGAGTAGAGGAAGAGCAGAGCTGAGGAATTGTTTATTCACAATAAAGAAAGGTGTTAATCGTGGCAGTGAGTCTGGCAGTAAGCCACCAGTAGGGTTTAACAGCCCTCAGGGTTTAACAGCCCTTATTGTAATCTTGCTAAGTTTAGGGTTGAGGCAGTGAGTCTGCTAGACCTAGTTGTTCTTCATGGCAGTAAGCTAGTATGTTTAGGCCTGTGGGGTGACCAAGCCTGAACATCACTATTTGAAGATTGCAATATATATTGAGAGTTAATCCTCTCCGTGGTTTTTCCCCACCTTGGGGTTTTCCACGTAAATCTGGTGTCTCTTGTGTTTGATGTTGTATCTGTGGTTAAGTTTCTGATTTCATGCACTCATTGTTAAATCATAATAATTGTGGATAAGTGATGAATGTTTAATTGCAGAAAGTGTTTAAGTTTTTGTGACAACTGATTCACCCCCCCCCCCCCCCCCCCCCCCCGTCTCAATTGTCCGGCGCATATCAACAAGCCCTCCAAGCACTTGTTGACACCTCAATCTATCCATCTAATTGGGAATGATATGAGGAGCTATGAGCAAGTTGAGTGCCCAAAAATAAGAATAAGTCATTCCAAAAATTACTTCTAAATATGTAAACCAAATGTGCTTGCTCACTTTTTTTCCTCTCCAAAGGGTCAGAAAGATTGAGAAACCTTTTAGCTTTGGTCCAATGAGAAAACTCATTACCTTTCCAGCTAACTTCATTTCCTCCCATTTTATCCTCTTTGTACTCAATCATAATTTAAAACCACCCCCCAATATCCAAGGAACCTTAGGCAAAGAGTAAGAAACCCATTTCCACAATTCACACCTTTCTCTGTAGTCATTGGAAGCATACGCAGAGCATAAACCAAAATTAAATCACATTTTTTAATGACCACGTAAACCAACCTATTACAAGAAGAAGAACCATTGTCCACAACAAAAGGCCCCCATTTAAGGCCCATCAAGATAGAAAACACACCCTTCGCTTTCACATCTTGGTAGAAAAGAAGACAAAATTCCTCCACACAAATTTCAAAACACACTCTAATTGAAAACCCACAACCTTAATTTCTTGTAGACAGAGAAAATCCAATTTAGGCCTATTATTACAATAGTTCCTAAGAATATATTTTTTGTCAAAGGATTCCAAATCTCTAACATTCCAACCAGAGCAATTTAGAAACATTTATGGGGGCTAGGGGATTTGGGGGACAAGAAGGTTTTTGGTTCTTGTAAAGCCTATCAAAGCATTTGGGCAATTTCTCCTCTTTTCCTTTCTTGCCGCTTTTCTAAGAAGCAGCCATATGATCCATTTGTTTTCTTTTTCTTCTTATCCTCACCCAAATCACTTCCCTTCTCATTATCTATCTTCTCCTTATCATTGGTCTCCTCTTGAAAGAAAGGTTTTACACAGTCGAGAATAGCTTTCTACCTTTTAGAATTTTTAGTAAAGACAGTGCAAGAAAGTTCATTGTCACAACCAAGTTCAGCATCTAATAGTATTTGGGGGGCAGTGGGGACAGATTTCAGCTCGTTACCACAAGCTTTAGCTCTAAGGCTCTCAAGAGGAGCCAACTGTTGTGCATTCATCTTTTCAAAGATATCATTTTTCACAATTACTTTAGTGTCATTATTGACAACAATAGCAGGAATAACAATATAGTTCTCTTCCATTATAGAAACATTATTGGTAGAAATATTATCTTCCATCAAAACATCATTATTATCCAAAACATCTTGATTGGAAACCAAATTTTTTGTCTAAGAGACCAAGTTTTCCTGAACCGGGGGGCAGCAGGAGAGATTCTCTTCTTCCATAATATCAATATTATTTTCACCAGGAGAAAAGTTCTCAACTGGCCTATTATTAACATCTAATTCAACTGCCATATTTTTTATCTCCTTACTATCCAAAGGCCTTTCATTGCTTACAACCCTAAGTGTTTTTTCTGGGATTTTAGGACAATCCCTTCTTTGATGTCCCTCCTCACACCAAAAACAAGCATTAAGCCCCCCCAACACCTCAACCTCACATTTTAACAGGATTTTTCTAGTTGAATACACAATATTTCAAATTTTCAAGAATCGCAGCCTTGGACTTGAGCAAGATAAGAACTCTAGCATGAAGGTGGGTCAATGTAACACCACTTTCTTCCACATGTAGAATTTCACCCATAGATTTAAGGATTTGTGGAATAAAACTCCATAGTTGAGGAGGAAGGTTCTTAAGCTCCAACCACCTAGGAGCAGAGTTAGCAAGGACTGCTCCCGTCTTAGACTCTGCAAACCATGGGACAGCCCTGAAGACTAAGTGGCCCAAATTCCAAAACTCTTTTTTTAGAACTCTATCTTGCATGTTGTGTGTCTTAAAGAAAAGAACAAACCCCTTTGTATCATTCATCAAAAAGAAGTATAAATACCCATCTTCTTTCCCCAAATATTTCCAATCCAGTTATCAAGGAACTTCCGAGCAGGAAGAGTATTAATATCTAAACAAACAAAGAACACAGCAATACTCTTAAGTCTACTTTCCTCATTTTTAACTGCTTGAAGCATATCTGAATTGGGATATATGTGAAGAATCTTGGGCAAAGTAGGTGCCTTACCATTGTCTCTTCTTCTGGCTTCTGAATCTTTGATGTAGCTGTGTTGGCCTCATTTTCTCCCGATAGGCTTTTGGAATTGTGCGTGCAAATGTTACTGCCACCTCCTTCATACGCCAAACAAAGAAGTGTATTTTATTAGTGGAGGTTATGATTACTTTCAAAAATTCCATCAACCATCGATGAAGGGAAGTTTTAAAAGTTTCAAAGTAGCGGACAAGGTTGTGAAATGATGTAAAAACACCGATGAAGAATGTAACTGAATTTATTGGCAATGTCATCAAGTTTTAAAACCACTTAAAACCGCCAATGAGAAAATCAAGAAGTAGTTATAACTACTCAAAGAAACTAAACGCTGGTGTATATGCACAAAATGAATTTGTGAGAAAGGCTTTAGAAACTTTTGAGCAACTGCAACCGGCGGATGTAAAGATAGACTCTGCAACATTTCCCAGCATGCTTCAGCCCTCGTCATCTGTAATATTAACGTTGCAATCTTCTCCCCTGGATATGCGCAATCACCGTGGTGTCTAGCGGAGCTCTCCTTCATGCTTAAAACCGGGTGTAAGATCATTCCCATCTTCTATGATGTGTAGCCCTTTGAAGTCCGCCATATCCAATCTGGCCTTTACTCAGAAGCCTTTGAGAAATACTATAGCAAGAACAGAATTGATCGCCGCATTGTTGACAAATGGAAAGAGGATCTCCACCTGGTTTCCTTTATTTTGGGCTTGGTATTCGACTCAAGAAAAGGTCATGAGGACATCCTATTGAAGAGTATAGTGGATAGAGTGGTAGAGGAGGTGAAAGGAGAAGTGTTAGAGATGGCCAAACATCTTGTGGGACTGGACGAAGCACTTCAAGCTTTCCAAAAGACAATATTGGAGTCGGATGAAGAGCAGGGCAGGTGCAAAATCATTATGGGTATGGTGCTATTCTTCTGGATGGATATGGAATAGGAGTGCTGAAACAACATTAAAAACCCTCTATTGTGCATGTTCACAAAATGTGAAGCATAGACAAGACCAATGAAATGTTTTGTAAAATGCTTCAAAAAGGCACGATCTCTCAGAAAAACTGCCATGTCTGCAAAATGTGGAAGTATGAACAACGCATGTGAATAGTTTTAATTATAAGATATATGTAAAATAGATTTGTTGTAAAGGTTTTTAGAATCTTTTAAGCAAATGCAATTTCCAGGTGTAAAGCCAAGTTCCAAACCTTTGCATGGCATGAAGGATTTACACGACATGACAACTCTTTGGCAGAACGCCTCTAAGAAACGTGGTCCCATGGAGTGTCGTGAACAAAGGAAATTCACAAAATGCATTCACTGAATGCAGTTTGTAGCTGTAAAACCAAATTCTGCCAGCTTCTCCAGCATACCAAACTCCACAAACATTTTCCAGCACCTTCCCGTGCCATAAAGTTTGACGATTTATGTCAGATATTATAATTTGAAATGCCCTAGTAGACAGGCATACAAAATGTGGAAGCTGGACATGGCACGTTAACTGTTTGACAAATTGCCTCAAAGAAATGTCATCTCATGGACAACATTGACTTCAGATATATGCATTTGGCTATTGAAAAATTGTTCCACAACCTTTGCAAGTATCTTCCAAGACCTACGTCAGCATCATCTCCAATAACACCAAAATTGGGAGCTTTGGAATCGGCATTCGAAAGATTGGTAGTAAGGATCTAGACCTCTATTTATTATACAAGGAAGTAATTGCTCGTGGAGGACTGCAAATGGTCATAAATGATAGAAAATGGAAGGAGATCACAGTTGTGCTTAACATTCCTCGCACTACCACAAGTACTTCATTTGTTCTTCGCAAGTACTACATTAATTTGATCCACCATTTTGAGCACGGTCACTTCTTTCAAGTCCAAGGGCCCTTGGTTCCTCCTAACTCTTTCTTACATAGTTATTTTAAGTGCCTAAGTTAGGTAGTTACTCTAAGTGACTATCTTTACAAAAGAAAGTTAGTTGTTCAAATTTAGTACACTTAGGTAGTTATACCAAGTAGTTACAAAAAGTGGTTCAAGTAGTTACCCTAAGTGGTTACTAACCTCACCTATAAATATATCATTGTGATTCAATCAAAGGGGGTTCCACTTTTTCACATGACAGTGTATGAAAGACTCGAATAGTATTATTCAAGTTGGAAAGCAATAAAGAAATGTTTTGAATGTGTGTTCAACTCGATTTCATGTATTGTTATTGGTATTCGTATGTTTAATCAATAATGATCATGTGCTTTCCTTTCTAAGTTGCATTGTGAGAAAGATATTTCACATCAAGTTTTGGTATCTCTACTTGGATGCATGGAACTTAAATTCATGATTTTAACTCTTATTTCATCACTACTATTTGTTATTTCTTTGTTTTTGTTCTTATAATTCTAGAAAATCCAAAATACCCCTATCATACGAGGGAGCTGCCCCTCTTAAACGCAGAGAGGAATCGACAAGACCTGCGATTCTTCAACTGTTGTGAGCAGGTTGTTGCTAATCCAAGGGCGAACGGAGTTACTCAAGAAGATTATTTTAAAGCAACAAATCTGTTTACCAACAAGCTGAGCACTCCAAGTCCATTGTCATTAGTTTCAAACGGAGCAGATTTTGGCAAAACTCCTAGCTCTTCAGCTCTGAGAACTACCTTGTATGACTTCTTTTCAATGGAAATCCCATCTCTACCATCCAAATCCTTCTCATTGACTCTGCCTTTACTATTCTCCAAGACACCACCATTACTCCATGTACACATCCTTACACCCAAGCCTACTAAGCACGCAAGAATAATTACCAAACATACTCGAAACAATTTCCTTGGAGAAGGGACAAACAACTAACTAGGCATGCCAGGAAATTAGATTCAAAAAAGAAAAATGACAAGAAAAATTAAGTTCCACCATACAAAGAATAATTTCAAAATATGAATACCAAAATTAATTCACCTAGGTAAGAACTACACAAATAAACCAAAATCATCCACAAACAATCAACAAACCCCCAAAAAATAAATCAATCTGGATAAGCAAAATTTGAGGAGGCGGTCCAAGAACAATGAAGAATACTAATCAGAATCACTTTTTGCAAGCACAGGAGTGTCCAAGAGCATCAATGGAGGATGACTCTTCATCTTCCTCACCACTCTCAGAGCTCCTCTCCACACCTCTTCTTCCTCAATTGCATTTTTCCATCTTTTTAACCTTCAAAACTGATTGTTGGGTTATTATGGTACCTTCTATAGGTGACATAAACATTGTATCTGGTAGAATGAGCATCATATAGGCTATGGAAACATGATAGCAGTTGTATGAAACACATAAAAACCACATTTTAATTTAAAATACCCAAAAAGAGTGACTTTTGGGGTTTTAAAGCATGTGACACTTTGGTTTCTCTTCCTTTTGGTCTTCCCATTGGCTGGAGGAAGGTTTTAACAGGCATTCCATGCCTAGAAGAAGGGGGATTCTCATTCTATTGTTGGTTTTAGTCCAACATAAGACAATTGCATGTTGTTGTAATAGTTTTCCTTCATGTAGAGAGTAGTTGCAAGTACCATGGAAGCTCCAATTGTGTGTGAGGGCTCCATGGATACCAAGAGGGCATGTTGTTTGCCTATATTATGCCTTATGTTAGGTTTCTCTCATTTATAATGGAGGATGTGAGTTCTTAATTTGGACCTGGGGGTTTTAGTCCTCTTTATTTTATGAAGGTTTTAGTTCTATTTGTTGTTGTAATAGGAGTTGTTGCAGCCATATGTCATCTTTTGGTCAGACTACAATGTGACAGAGCTCAGTACAAGATGTAGAGCTTTTGTAAAGATCGTGAGGTAATGTAAACACATATAAAGCTAAGCATTCGTGACATGAAGAGCAAGTACTCTAAGTTTCATTTGTCGAAAGCCCAAGAATTGCGGCCAATCAGATATGACCCTTTAAAAATTTTACAATAGGTTGGAGAAAACACTTCCAAAGCTTGACCAACTTCCATACATGGGTATTTATGATAGAGAATGCTGAAATTTTGCAATTGTTGGAGCCTTCTATAGTAGATGAAGACAAAGGATTAGGACCACAATTAACTTCAATAGAGGATTTAATAACAAAAGTGCAGACCAAGCAAGAAATACACATCATGCAACAAAAGAAAGTCTATAAAACCAAGAAAAGCCCAAGGAGTATATGTAAATTGCCAAAAGGGTCAAATGCCAAACAAGGTGAAGTGGTAGCCTTTTGAAGAGGTGAAGGAAAAACCCCTAAAATGTGATGTGCTCATCGACATTCAAATCAATAAGCTACATCTGCTAAGTGTGTTAGATTCTGTAAACAAGGAAAAACTATCCAAGACCTAACGCAAGATTAGATACAATAAAATTGTTTAACAAATGATCAAAATAGAAAAACAGAGTAAATTTCCAGCAATACAAGAGATGTGCAAAATAGCATAATAGAGTTAGTTTCCAACAATACAAAAGACATGCAAAATAGCATAAAGAAAGCTCACTCTCCATCATCAGAAATGAGGGAAGAGTGTTGAATATATAGATAGAAGTAAGGCAAGTACAACCAATAGAAGAAGTAACTACCAAAAATAGGTGAGACTTACACCTACTTGGAAGATGCCAAACAAATAGTTACACCTACTTAGTAAACTAATGGTTAAGAGAGGTGGAATATACATCAAAGAGAGCAACTCCAACTACCAAGAATAGGTGGAAATTATACAGATGTCCCTTAGAAAAGATGCCATCTACCCTCACAAATATCATTTATAATAACCTAATCAAGCTTAAATATATGTGTAGGAAAATAAACAAACCTAAATATAAAGGAAAATAAAAACCATAGTTCCACGGAGTTTCGGGGATGGGGACGGGGGGATGGGGGGGGGACGCGTTTCGGGGACGGGGGGGGCGGGGGGCCTAAATTTGGGGACGGCAGGGGACGGCGGCGGGTTGGCGGCGGGGGAGCGGTGCGCTGAAATACATATAATACTTGAAAAATTAGTTATTAAAAGATGTAAACTGTAGAAGCCTAAGGAATAAGTAATGTTTAGTGTTTAAACACATTGCCATGAATTCATTGAACTAGTGAACATTGAAACAATGTGAATGTACTTAAATTTAATAGACATTGGAATGAGAACTAGATGTTTGAACTTTGAAGTTTCATAATTTGAATTTCATAATCAAAATATCATTGTTCATAATTACAACCAAGTTTCAACAAGTTACAATACTGAAATACTAAATACTAAATACTAAATAGTAATACTAAATGCCAAAATGGTTAATGGCCTGGTGCCTCCAATGATCTAATCATCCCCAAACTCCATGTCGATGTCGTCATCACTGGAACTGCTAGACCCCAAATGCTCAAGCTCATCTAAACCAATACCAACTAGCCCTGTCTGTGTAGCATCCTCATCTATCTGTGTTGGCTCTTCTGGCTCTACATCCCATCTGGCTGCTGGACTCTCCTTGTATGTAGTTGTGGTGCGGTCAATGAGACGCACGGCACTATGTACAGCCACAAGCTTCTCTGCCCTCCTAGAAGTAAGTCTGTTCCTCTTAACAGAGTGGATGAAGCTATAAGTAGACCAGTTCCTCTCAACAGCAGAAGAACTAGAAACTTGGGACAACAAACGAAGGGCTAAAGTAGTAATCAAAGATCTAGGCCCATGCATAGTCCACCACAACTTGGGGTCCACCTGTGACATAGTCTCCAAATCTGTTTTGGCCGCCTCTGAATATCCCCAAAGAGTGGCAAATTTTGTCCACTCAGTACGAAGCAAGGTGGCCTCTGTAGAATCATACATTTTGTCAATGGCCTTCACGAACCCTTCCTTCACCTCAACATCCTGCATAGGCATGATTCTACCAGGCCTATATATATACCACTTTGGGTTCAATGCATAGGCAGCCATGTGTAAGGGAGTGTTGAGCTTCTCCCATCTACGGTGAATGATTGGATGAATATGCTCGGTGTAGAATTGCATTGTGGGGTCCTCTCGCACAACAGACTTCATTTGATCAAGCATGGAATCAATGCACTCATATACCTCTCCAAGAGAAGGTGCATTAGAATCCCCAAATCTAATAACTGTGAAGACTGGCTGAATAATGGAGACAATATATTTTGCATCAGCCCAAAAGACATCATTCGTCACCACCTCCTTAACCCTCAATCCCTTCTGTGTCTTCGACTCAGGCCATCGGTTCCATTCTGTTGTCATTACCATTAGTTGCAATGGCTCTTGCAACTCAAGCATCCTCTCCAAGAGAATAAAGTATGATGCATACCGAGTCTCTACAGGCTTTAGGAATTCCTTCTTGGAGAAGGACCTGAAAAGTGCATGTGAAGTATGGTGGTTGCAAATGAACATCTGCACATCTCTAGCATCACTCACAATTGATTTGATCCAACTGATTTTACCAATGTCCTTAAGTGCATTATTCATAGCATGCACACAACAAGGAGTCCACCAAATATGTCTATAGGCTGCCTCAATCAACTTCCCTGCAGCTCTGCACACATGGGCCGCATCTGTCACTACCTGCACCACATTTTCTGGCCCAACCTCGTCTATAGCATCCTTGAGGATCTGGAACTGAAAATGGGCATCCTTGCTATGCCCTGAACAATCAATAGCCCTGAGGAAATAAGGGCCCGCTGTAGATGTAACAATGATATTGATGAGTGGACGGTGCCTAATGTCCGTCCACCCATCCATGACTATGCTGCATCCACTTGTGATCCAGGTTCTCTTCATCTTCTCCATCAAAATATTAA
Source organism: Cunninghamia lanceolata (assembly GCA_027924645.1). Classification (NCBI taxonomy): domain Eukaryota; kingdom Viridiplantae; phylum Streptophyta; class Pinopsida; order Cupressales; family Cupressaceae; genus Cunninghamia; species Cunninghamia lanceolata. The sequence continues at coordinate 8,854,329 of BSBN01000568.1, forward strand.
TCTTGGAATAGTTTTGATCCAAGATTGTTGTCCTCAATTTAGTCTCCCCTGGTGGCACATATGATTGTCCTGCCTTTATTATCTTTGACACGGCTTCCTTAAAATAAGGAGAGCGAGCCACATGGAATGGAATGCCATTGGCAAAGAACAATTTGCCAATGGCATCATCTGCCTCTTCCTTTGCTTGCACATTGAATAAATCTACCAATGGTTGTGAATAAGTCATCTTACGTTTCCCCTTAGGCGCTGCTGCACTTGAACTAGATGGATTTGGTGGCCTTAGACTCTGCAAAGTAGTACTAGAAATCTGATCACCCCTTCTTTCTGGCAATAAAACAGAAGTAGGTATTTCATTCTCATTACAACCCCATAATTTTAACATTTCAGCCCTCATCTTCAAGTTACCTTCCACAACTCCACATACTTCTACACCTTTGCCTCGAACAAGAAGAAAGTGAGCATTAATTCTTGTGCTGCTTCCAAACCATGTAAGCTCACATATGTTGCACTTCCATTTTCTAGTGCCCCCCTTTACGCCAGTGTTTGCTGCCATCTTAGTTGCAAATTGCTTTAATGGTGATTTTGGATCAATGGGGCCCTTGGCCCAACGTTCAAGGAGTCGTGAAGGGCAGCTATTATTTTTACTCCCAATGGAACTTGTGTCAGTTTGAGACTGAGTATTTGAGGCATGTTCAGTTTCACCCTCCTCTCCTATTTGAAAATCAGGATCATGATCAGATTGAGAATCATCGTCACTTTTGCTGTGTGTACTCATTATGATGATGATGCTGCAAAAGAAAATAAAAAATGTTAAAAATAAAAACAGAAAACTTGAGTTAAAAACAGAAAACTTGAGTTTAACTACTGTTAAAAACTTAAAACAACGTTACAATGTTAACTTGTTAGCTGTTAAGAAACTGAAAAATTAAAAATATGGCTAATAGCCTAATAGGCTTTATAAATTATATGTGAGCATCATAGTGCTCCGAATTGTCTCATGCCGTTATTCCTATGAATCCTATTGGCGTATTCCTTGAACCTCCTATGGGGGCAAGTGCTAGTAAATTAAAAATTTTAAAAAATGAAAATGTCTAACATGATAACATCAAACATGTCTAAGTTTCTAACAGGTCTGATATGTTGATGTATGCAAAATGTGGAAGCATAGACAACTACAAGGCACTTAGGCACATGAACTGTTTGACAGAATGCCTCAAAGAAATGTGGTCTCATGGATTGCAATGATTGCAGGGTATGTAGTTGCATTCTGTCAAACAGTTCACAACGTGCCTTGTCTATGCTTCCACATTTTGCATACATGTCTATGCTTCCACATTTTGGCATTTTGCATACATTTGATTTATCATTTAGATTATGATATTAAAATTTTAAATTATTAACTTTCAAACAATGAGCAAACCGAAAGTTCTGACTTCTGTTGGCAAACTCCTCACACAGTTTTTTTTAGGTTTGTTGTAATAAAGCTAGCAACAGTTATATAGTCTCATGATTCATCGAGCAGGTATGCACAGCAGCACACGCCACAAAACGGATTTGTGGCGACTCACTGAATGCCTCAGGCATTCAGTCGCCACAAATCCGTTTTGTGGCTTGTGCACACTGCAAATGCATGTTAAAAACTTAAATACAACAAATCCGTTTTGACTTTTGTGGCTTTAAGTTTAGGGCTTTAAGCCTTTATGCCTCAGAAAAACTTTAAAAACAGTGAACTCACTGAACACTCACCTCTTAAAAATCGCGCACAGCAGGAATGCCGAATGAGGAATGTTGGAACTTCGAAGCCCTTCGCAGGAGGTTCAAGGAATACGCTGATAGCCTGATAGGAACAACCGACGGATTTAGAACTGGTGAATTTTTAAATTTTATTATCGCTTGAATAGTGCCGCGTGAGACAAAAGTCACAAAACCTAGCGCGTGAGACAAAACCGAGCACTATAATGCTCACATATGAAAGCCTATGGGCTAAATTCAATTTAGGTTTTCATTATGATTCGTTTTCCACGAATTTTTAAAAAAAAAAAGCGATTAAAATCGTCTCGGGGGGACGCCAATTCGGGGGACGTTCAGGAGACGGCGGGGGGGCGTTTCGGCAACGTCTCCCCGTCCCGGGGACGTCCCCCCAGGGGAGACGGCTAATTTTGGCGGGGGGACGCGTCCCCGTGGAACACAGATAAAAACCAATACTAACACCCCCCCTTAAGCGCAGCTTAGGTGGGTGAAAAGATGGGTCCCGACAAATGAAGCCTAATGACATACCCATGTATATAGAAACCCCCCTCCAAAAAAAAAGAAGCCCCCCCTACCTCCTAGAAGAAAGAATAGCCCCCCAAAATAGAGAGAGAGGACTAACTAGACCCCCCCTAAGATGTAGCCTCCCACACCCCCAACAAAAGCTCATAATGAGGAAACTTGCTTTCTATAAAGGGTTTGATAAAGATGTTGACTACTTGCTCAATAGTCGAGTAATAGTGAAGATCGATGACCTGTCCATGAATGAGCTCCTGAATGTAGTGCATGTGGACCTCAATGTGTTTGGTTCACTGATGATGGACTAAGATCCGAGAGATCAAGATAGCACTTTGGTAGTCACAAAATATGACAAATGGCTTGCAAAACTGAATACCGAACTCAATGAGAATATGTTGAAGTCGAAGGGCCTAAGTGGTAGCATTCACATCTCCCCAATATTGAACCGTTGTGGAAGAAAGAGCAATAACATTTTTTTTCTTGCTTGACCAACATATAGGACCAGAACCAAGTGAGAAGCTGTAACTAGAAGTTGACTTGCAATTGTCATGTCCCAATATTAAAACATTGTTTAAATTAAAGATTTAAACAATCATGATTAAACGATGAGACTGTGGCATGATAATTACGTATATGTAATAAACGTTATTAATATTATTAAAATATAATATATATATTTATTATACTTTAAATAATAAATATAAAGACAAATAGTATCAATTTACATATTACAGTAATTATAATATAGTAATATGTAAAAAATCTATATATATATTAATATTATTATAAGTATAAAATAAGTATAACATTTATAAGCATATATTTATTTACCGATATATGAATATCTAATTCATACATATATAAATATGATAATAAATAGAATTTAAAAGGATAGTGGAAGAGGGATCGAATCTCTCTAAGAGACGCTGATTCCACACAAAGAAACAAACACATTTAAAAAATAATACAAATATTTAATAGATGATTAAAAGAGGAAATGCGGAGGCTCTTTCCCAACCGCTACGTCTCTTAGTAATCAGACCCATTCGTGGGCTTATTTAAAGGATTCCGCTCCCCCTCATAAGGCATCAACGGGAATTCACTGCGAAGGAAATCGATAATAATCTACCATCGGGTATTGAACAAATAAAACATATCACATCTGTGGATAAGAACTTCACTGCAGTGCGTATAAATAGACTTGAACATCATCGAACATTGGATCTTATTATAGTCAGCATCGAATAAAGACATTGAAGATACCACAGGGAATCAATGAAATAGCAATATACGACAGGAAGTCAGGATTTAGGCCGCAGCAAGTAAGAGAAGGCACCGGTTCTGCAGGGCATCCACCGTCCATTAGAGGTATTTAAGGTAAGTCTCTTACTTATTTATCATGTTTATAAGATTTAAGGAAATTAGTATGCAGATATTACTATCAATATACAATAGAAAATATATAATGGTAAAGTAGGAATCTAGTACGTAGGTTGGAAAAAGCAATAAAATGAATCTCATGCTTATCTATCTCTGAATTAGAACAGGATATGTATAGTCATGTTTTAGAATATGCATTCATTATTAAGTTAAGGATTATAGCTAAATATGATTGAATAAGTGAAGAAATGGAATTAGATTAACATAGATATTTAGTGTGCATATCTCAATAAAGGATTGAATTGCAATGTATTAGATAAATAAAGATTTCCATATTGGAATATATGGCAATGGCATAAGACAAAATTGGTATCATGGTTTGTGAATATGACCTTAATGGGCATGATCGCCCAAAGGTTAGATATGAGACCCCTTACTAAACTACCTAACACTAAGAATGTGGGGTAGATAGTTACGGTAGGTATGGATCATTCCATGGGAATGGGCCTTGATTGACGAATCAAGGATATTGCTATGGACCTTCGATTTAAGTATCGAAGGAATGGGCCTTAGTTGACGAACTAAGGAATTATGGGCCTTAGTTGACGAACTAAGGAATTATATTAATGGACCCATAGGATTGAAATGACATCACCTACCTAACGAATCTTCTCTCACAAGGTGGAAGGTGAGGTTAATAAGAGGCCTAAGTTTATCTCACCCAAGGAGAATCATGATGTATTGGAAAAATGGATTTATGAAATGACAAATAGTATATGGTTATGTTTATGATTAAAGGGAAATAAAGAATGGAATACTAATGTTCTCTTTTGTTAAGTTGAAATTGTTTGCAAGGTTGTAAAAATTTTGACTTGCTAGAAGGGGACATTACAGTGGTATCAGAGCCTTCAACCTGCCATCCTGTGAAGCAATTTTATGCAGGCATACACTAGAAGGAACCGCGAACTACTAGAAGAACAAATGAACAGCGAAATGAGGGCCTTCATGGAAGCAACTACAAAGGCAATGATGGAACAAAATGAAAGAATCACCAAAGCCATGATGGAACAAGGTGAAAAGACCACACAAATGTTTCTAGAGGCACTTCAAAAAGTAGGTAACAATATGGATCAACCAAAAACTCACTCAACAAATGGAAGGGAAGTGGGATCAAATCATTCCGAGGACAGCCATACTCCATCCAATCCAAGGATTCCTATACCATCCTTTCTTCCGGAAGAGGAAACATTGAGAACGGAAGAACCTACTCCAAACTCAATAAGCACGGATGACATTGCTCGGGCTTACGCAAGTTTGGAACCCGAAGTGAGGAGAGTGATATCATTCAATGATTATAGTAACTCAAGGAGGAATGAATTAACAAGAAGGGAAAGGAGACCCATCAACAAGGAGTTAAAGCAAAAAGCTAACAAAGCCAACCTTCCACATTTTGATGGAACCCATAATATTACTCCTCAAGCATGGCTACAAAAATTAAACAACTATTTCCGACTCAATCCTATGATTGAGAAAGATGAACTACAATTTGCCATTCTTCACCTAGAAGGTTTGGCCTATGAATGGTGGCATAACGGGAAAAGAACTCAAGGACATGATTCCATCACGTCCTATGCTGAATTTTCCAATAAACTCCTCAAGAAATTTGATAGAAGGCATCCCCAACAAGACTTCCGGGATTTAACCTTAATAAGACAACGAGGAACCGTGGACGAGTATGTGAATGAATTTGAGAAAGTAGCCATTCGAGTCCCTGAAATAGATGATGAAAGACTCACGTTCCTATTTGTTCAAGGTTTGGATGAGAAGCTAAGAGGATTGGTAGGGGCTCTAAGACCTTCTACCATGGATGATGCCATCGAAATGGCAACTCAATTAGAAACTAGTAAAAACCCTCAACCATTCACCAAACCTATGCATAAAAAAGGGAAATTTGATAAACCATTCTACCCGAAAGGAGAAAAACAAGATAGATCCACGTGTTCCAAATGTTGAGAACCGTGGAAACCAAGACATATATGCCTAAGGAATGAAAATGGACTCGAGAAACCATATCTCCCTTACAAGGACCGTGAAGAACTAAAAGAAAGGGGCCTTTGTTTTGATTGCAAAGAAGCATGGAAACCCGGACATAAGTGTAAAGACCCCGCAAGGGAAACACATGTTTTAGATGTAATGAGAAATGGGAAGCCGGACATAAATGTGGGAAAAGAGCTCAAGCACACAATATAGAAATCATACTCAACGAAGAAATTCAGGAAGAAAGTGAAGCAACTTCAAATAAAAGAAGGAAAGGAAATTGATCTTAAAATCGAGTGTCTCGAAGAAATAGGAATTGCTTGAGGACAAGCAATCTCAAGAGGGGAGGCTTGTCATGTCCCAATATTAAAACATTGTTTAAATTAAAGATTTAAACAATCATGATAAAATGATGAGACTGTGGCATGATAATTACGTATATGTAATAAACGTTATTAATATTATTAAAATATAATATATATATTTATTATACTTTAAATAATAAATATAAAGACAAATAGTATCAATTTACATATTACAGTAATTATAATATAGTAATATGTAAAAATATATATATATATATATATTAATATTATTATAAATATAAAATAAGTATAACATTTATAAGCAGACATTTATTTACCGATATATGAATATCTAATTCATACATATATAAATATGATAATAAATAGAATTTAAAGTGATAGTGGAAGAGGGATCGAATCTCTCTAAGAGACGCTGATTCCACACAAAGAAACAAACACATTTAAAAAATAATACAAATATTTAATAGATGATTAAAAGAGCAAATGCGGAGGCTCTTTCCCAACCGCTACGTCTCTTAGTAATCAGACCCATTCGTGGGCTTATTTAAAGGATTCCGCTCCCCCTCATAAGGCATCAACGGGAATTCATTGCGAAGGAAATCGATAATAATCTACCATCGGGTATTGAACAAATAAAACATATCACATCTGTGGATAAGAACTTCACTGCAGTGCGTATAAATAGACTTGAACATCATCGAACATTGGATCTTATCATAGTCAGCATCGAATAAAGACATTGAAGATACCACAAGGAATCAATGAAATAGCAATATACGACAGGAAGTCGGGATTTAGGCCGCAGCAAGTAAGAGAAGGCACCAGTTCTGCAGGGCATCCACCGTCCATTAGAGGTATTTAAGGTAAGTCTCTTACTTATTTATCATGTTTATAAGATTTAAGGAAATTAGTATGCAGATATTACTATCAATATACAATAGAAAATATATAATGGTAAAGTAGGAATCTAGTACGTAGGTTGGAAAAAGCAATAAAATGAATCTCATGCTTATCTCTGAATTAGAACAGGATATGTATAGTCATGTTTTAGAATATGCATTCATTATTAAGTTAAGGATTATAGCTAAATATGATTGAATAAGTGAAGAAATGGAATTAGATTAACATAGATATTTAGTGTGCATATCTCAATAAAGGATTGAATTGCAATGTATTAGATAAATAAAGATTTCCATATTGGAATATATGGCAATGGCATAAGACAAAATTGGTATCATGGTTTGTGAATATGACCTTAATGGGCATGATCGCCCAAAGGTTAGATATGAGACCCCTTACTAAACTACCTAACACTAAGAATGTGGGGTAGATAGTTATGGTAGGTATGGATCATTCCATGGGAATGGGCCTTGATTGACGAATCAAGGATATTATGGGCCTTGATTGATGAATCAAGGATATTGCTATGGACCTTTGATTTAAGTATCGAAGGAATGGGCCTTAGTTGACGAACTAAGGAATTATGGGCCTTAGTTGACGAACTAAGGAATTATATTAATGGACCCATAGGATTGAAATGACATCACCTACCTAACGAATCTTCTCTCACAAGATGGAAGGTGAGGTTAATAAGAGGCCTAAGATTATCTCACCCAAGGAGAATCATGATGTATTGGAAAAATGGATTTATGAAATGACAAATAGTATATGGTTATGTTTATGATTAAAGGGAAATAAAGAATGGAATACTAATGTTCTCTTTTGTCAAGTTGAAATTGTTTGCAAGGTTGTAAAAATTTTGACTTGCTAGAAGGGGACATTACAGCAATCCTCCAATCAAAATCATTGTACCCAACCAAGTCAATATCAATGCTTGTTGCATAGTGAATCCCATAATAGTGAGTGCCCTGAATGTAGTGGAGGATCTTCTTAGCTCCCTTCAAGTGCAATTCATGAGGCTCCTGCATAAACCGAAATATCAAGCCAATAATGTAAGAAATGTCGGGCCTAGTATGAGTCAAATAAATGAGGTTGCCAACAAGTTGGGGATACAATGTCACATCAACCAATGGTGAAGAACACTTTGCCTCAAGTTTGACTCCAAAGAGAAAGGGAGTCAAAGCAGGTTTGCAATTGACCATGTGGAACCGTGAGAGCAAATCAAGAGCAAACCCAAGTTGATCATGAAAAACCTATCATGTAGGGTAGTTTGCACTACCACAATCGAGGATATAGAGCTCCCTATGATCAAGAAGTCACCAACATACAAAACTAGGAATAAGAGAGACTCATCTTGCCACGAGATGTAGATGTTTGGATTAGAATGACATCGAATAAATCCAACAAAGAGAAGGAAGGAATCTGTTGTGACGTTTTCACACATTGCCCCATTGCAAATGGGGACCCCCTTTTTTTTCTCGCTTTCGTCATCATTTTGCTTTAGGATTTTGGTCTTTCTCTGGGGTCTATAGGTTTGGTAGTGTTGATTTGCCCAAATTTTGCCAAATTCTTGACAGAAGCCCATCATTCATAGGAAAATGCCTAAGTCCTTCAATCCAAGCATAGGAATCCATGGTGAATAGGCTATCAATCCACAATCTGGGGGTCTTTATCTGCAATTTCAAGGGCAAATGAAGTCCCCTCCAAAGTCTTCAAATCTCGGTTCAAAGTCCAATCCTCAATTCATTACACGGCCCTAAGCTCGCCTTAACATAAGCATTTCCTTGGCAAAATTTGTCTTAGTGGGATAAGCTTCTCAATGTCCTGCTTAGAGAGATAAGCTCCTCAAGGAGAGAGAATGTCATGTTTTAAAAACAATAAGCACCTTAAGCACCTCAACGTCCTGCTTAGAGAGATAAGCTCCTCAAGGAGAGAGTGTCCTGTTTTTTAAAAAAAGCTCCTTAAGCACCTCAACGTCCTGCTTAGAGAGATAAGCTCCTCAAGGAGAGAGAAAGTCTTGTTTTGAAAAAATAAGCTCCTTAAGCACCTCAACGTCCTGCTCAGAGAGACAAGCTCGTCAAGGAGAGGTAAAAACATGCTTTCAAAAAATAAGCTCCTCTAGGAGAGAGAATGACCTGCTTTGATGAGATAAGCACCTCAACGTCCTGCTTAGTGAAATAAGCACGTCAAGGAGAGTGAGAAAGTCATATAAACTCATCAAGCTCGTCAACAGGAGAGGAAGTCATATAAGCTCGTCAAGCTCGTCAAGGGGAGAAATTCATATAAGCACATCCAAAAAGGCAAGTAGGCAGCAGATGAGGTGAAATGCACGCATTAAGGAATGCAAGTCACGAAATACGCGACTGCATAAGAAGTGCGCCCATACCCAAGCAAAAAGGCATGTCAGTGAGTGAAATCCATGGATTTGTATCCCAAGCACCTCAAAAATCCATCACCTCATAAAATCCACTCCTAGGGTAAAGTAGCTCCAAGCAACCAGGAAGGCATGACTCCAAACGAAATCCATGGAATTAGAAATCCTAAAAATGAAATCCATGGATACATGGAAAGTGCGACTATCTCCTAGCAGCCAAGAAGGCAGGACTCCAAACAAAATCCATGGAATTAGAAATCCTAAAAATGAAATCCATGGATACATGGAAAGTGCGACTATCTCCTAGCAGCCAAGAAGGCAGGACTCCAAACGAAACCCATGGATTTAGAAATCTCAAAAATGAAACCCATGGATTTGGATCCAAGCTTAGCAAAAGGCACCTCCAAGCATACAAGTTGGCATCTCAAGAATGAAATCCACGGATTTGGATCCAAGCTTAGCAAAAGACACCTCCAAGTAGACGAGTAGGCATCTCAAAATCCAAATCCATGGATTTGGAAATCTTAAACACCTCAAAATCCACCAAGTCATGAAATCAACAGCAGGCAAGAAGGTAGCTCCAAGCAAGTAAGAAGGCATATCAAAATCCAAATCCATGGATTTAGAAATCCAAACTTCCAAATCTATGGAAACATGGAAAGTGCGACCATCACCAAGCAAGGAAGATGCATGATAAAAATGAAATCCTTGGACTCTCCAAATGTGCGCCTAGAGAAGAAGACAAAATCCATTAAAAAATATCTAAAAAATCACTAAAGGCATTGAGGAGGTCACTAAATCCAAGACATAGGGAAAAGATCTTCAAAACCAAGGCAAAATATCTTATAGCATCCAAATCCTTAACTCCATGAGATGTACGCCTAGATAAGGAGAATTTCATAGCTTAAGGCAAAATCCATGACTACCAAAATCCATGCCCAATCCATATTCAGCTGCCTTTGTGTTAGGTTGACCAAATGACAAGCTTGAGCTGCTTAGTCAAAACAAAATCAAATCCCATTCCTAGGGCAGCCAAGGGAGGAGCTTGAGAAGCTTAGCCTCCAAAAGGTGATTGTAACCATATTTAAAGGGCAATTGAAGTCCTTTCCTTTTATTTCCAAGCAATGTCCACTCCTTAGTCTTTCATTTCAACAACCTCTCCAGCACTCCAAGGCAGATTTTCTTCATCAAGGAACAAATTTTCTCCATCAAAGAACAATTTTCTTCAGCAGAGGCAGATTTTCTCCATTGAAGAACAGGTTTTCCCCATCAAAGAGCAGTTTTTCTCTATCATTTTCATGCAGATTTCTGAAGGAGCAGCTTGCTAAACATCAAAGAGCAGGGTTTTCTCCACACAAAGAACCCATTTTTCTCCATTCAAGGCAGACTTCTACAAAGAGAGCACAAGGATTTCTTCATTGAAGACTCTTTCTTTGTCAAAAAAAAAACAGAGATTTTCAGGGGTTTCTCCATTAAAACCAGACCTCTTTTAGACCTTTCTTCTTCAATTTCAGAGGTTTTCAGACTTTCTTTCACCTCAAAACAGAGTTTTCTTCACTAAAGAGGCAGATTCTCATCAAAGAAGGAAGGAAATTTCATTAAGCAGCTCAGTTTTGACCTGGTTAAGGTCTGATTTCTGAGCAAACAGCCCAAATTTGAAATGGAAAAAGTCTGATTTTTCTGAGTAAACAGCTCAATTTTGACCAAAAACAAGTCTGATTTCTAAGCAAAAGGATCTGATTTCTGAGTAGAGAGCTTAATTTTCACCTGATAAGAGTCTGGTTTCTGAGTGAGCAGCATAGTTTTCACCTGATAAAGGTCTGTTTTATGGGCAAGCACCTCAATTTTGACTGAGTAAAGCTCTGATTTTCTGAGCAAACAGCTCATCTTTGACCAAGCTACAGTCTGATTTCTGAAGAAGCAGGTTAGTTTGACCAAGAGAAAATCATTCCTCTTCAAGTTTTCATCAAATCAGCCCAAGAGCCTATCAAATTAAGGCGAAACTCTTCACAAAAAGCAAAGCTTTTCACTGAAAGGAGGTGAAATTTATACAAGTAAAAGACAGATTTCTGGAGGAATTGCTTGCAAATGCTAATGTTTTCTATCTTTCTTCACAAGTATATCAGAAATTGCATTGCATTTGAGGATCTTGTTCATCATGACTACTCAAGATTTTCTTTATTTTGCAGGATTTAAGGACAAGTTCCACGAAGAAGATGTTCAAGGATGATCCAAGGCGATCAAGGTGGGTGCAAAGAGGAGTTCTAATGCCGGAGAAGGAGACTGCTTCCAACATCAAGAGGACTACACATGAATGTCAAGGGGAAGATGAAGGACTTCATTATTCAAGACATCACAGTGATACAAAGAGGCTAGCATCAAGATCACCCACAGGAGAAGATGCATTTCTAGTTCAGCATCAGGAATCCAAAAGAAATGCAACACAAAGATAGAATTCCAAGTCCAAAGTGCACTTGAGACAAAAGGGCAGGATGATGTGGCATCTAATCACCATCAGCCAATCAAAGCATGCCAAGTGGCTACAAAAGGACAAAATGAGGTGGCGCCCCAAGACATGTGTCAACTTTTGATTGGCCAGAGTGGTGGCAGCCTTATCTACTTTCTCATTAGGGTTTCTATTTGACCTAATTTTGGGCATTGATTTCTAGGAAATCAAATCTTGGCCCCTTTTGTAAGCCTATATAAAGGCCCATTTGCCTCATTTGAAAAATATAGAGGGACATTAGATGGAAAAATATGAGAGGATATTAGAACATTCTTCTTAGTCAATTCTTCTTCTTAGAAGTAGTTAGTTCTTGATAGAGTAGAAGCTTTTGAACCATTGGAGAGATTATGGCGAAATTGTTGTAAAGACACTACCAGAAATCAATACATGTTCATTGAAGAATGGTGAAATTTGTGTTATTTTGGGATGTTAGCATGGTTTCCTATTTCTCTTGGATGATTCGAAGCATTTTTTTTAATAAGTTTAGTAGCAGTTCATTGATATGATGAATCCCTGTGAAGATATTTGATGAATTCTTTGGTTCATACTTTTTATGGTTTGCTGATGGTAAGCTGTAATGTAAAGTTAGCCTGAACCCCATTTTTGCAATAGTTTGATTGTGGATGTTCATTCAAGTTGCGCTAGCTGTGGGTACTTGAATGCATATTTGCAGTATGAAAATCCTTCATTTCCTTTGAAGATTGCACTAGTTTCGTGTAGTTGTTTCTCTCATGGCGAAGCGAAGCTTGGTTTAAAGGAGTTTGTCTATCGAAGCATCATTCATCATTTCATTGTCCTTAGATTATATTTCCTTAACCTTTTCCCTTTTATTTTTCTTTCATGTTTGTTTGAGAATTCCATTCATTCACAAATCCAAGGAGTAAGGAGTAGATTTCATTCCTAAGAAAGGGAGCAATTTCACGTAAGTCCCTTTGTGATTACCAGCAGAATCACATCATTTCACTGAGTCTATCCCGTGCCAGTCAAGACCTGACCCAAAAGGAACCTTGGAGCACTCTTGCGTGATCACATAGTTCAACATTCGAGAGGCTTTTTTCAAGAGAGGATAGAATACCCAGTGTTTTATTCTAATGTTTTTGTCGCAAAAACCGCATCAACAGAATCCATCTGGTGTACCAAGTTTAAGGGGCATGTTTAAGGCCATAGATAAGAAGTCTACAAACCAAGGAATAGTCATGTTGAAAACCCTACGGCTACTACATGTATATCTCCTCCTCAAAATCCCTGTGAAGAAAGGCACTCTTCACGTCCATCTAATGAACCTCCCAGTGATGTGTAGCAGCAATAGCAAGTGTGAGTCAAATCAAATTCATTTTTGCAACAAGTGCAAAGGCCTCAATGTAGTCAATACCAAAAGCCTATGAGACTCCCTTAGTGATTAGGCAAGCTTTGAACTTAACAACCGATCCATCTACAACAATGTGTGAAAAGCCATATAGTCGAGACTAATGATTTGCCCTCCCAAGTGCTACTATGGAGCCACTATGGAACTCATTGATGATCACATAATCTAGAGTGAACTCAACCCATTTGCTTGAACCTATGTGTGTGATCTCGTAGATCGACAGGAGATTGGTTGACAAAGACATACAGAGAACACCTGAAATGTTGTCACCTGTGTCAATAGACCCTCTCCTACAAACTTCAACCAAATTATTATCGCCCATCATAATATGCGGCATGGGACTTGACTCCAAGGATGTGAACTCATCCTGATCTAAACCCATATGGTGCGAAGCACCCAAGTCAATAATCCATGTGGTAGGTGGAGATGCAATAGAAACAAGGGCCTTTCCCTTTCCTTTTCCTTTATGTTGTTTTTCTTAGAGGACTCCTGTGACAAATTCTACTTGACTGAATCAAGTACCCCAATGTTTTTTTCAAGAAGATGAGTGAGGTGATCAATCTACTTCTTCATGCACTTGTGTTCATCATGTCTGGACCTCTTGCAATAAGAACATTTCTCTTTCTTAGGCTTGTCACCTTTAGAAGAGGATGAATCTATTTTAGGAACATTGGAAGATTTATGATTCTTATCCTTAGGATCATTTTCCTTGTCCTTGTTCTTTTGTTTCTTCTCCTTATTGCTAGCAGTTTTCTGTTCTTTTGTGTTTTGGTGAATCACCAAGGCATATGGCTTATAAGACTTAAGGTTCCTAAATGATCTTGTTTTGCTCCATCGTGAGAGAAATACTAAATTCACCAAAGGTAGGCATATGAAATGTTGCACCAAGAGCAATTTTTGTAGTATGAAAAGTATAGACAAAGATAGAATAATCAAGACCCAATTTAGATAGAATGGCAAGAATCATCTATTGTCCTCTTTCTCTATCCTACACTACTTCAACTATGTTTTGAGGATTTTAAACTTAGTAAAGAAATCCTTAATTGTGTCAAAATTTCAAAGATTAAGACATGTGAGTTCATTATCTAAGGGATAACCTCGTATTACATCTTGTTTTCCAAACAAATTAGACAAAGCATTCCTAACTTCAACAGTGTGTTTAAGGATTCAACATGAAATAGTAAATCCGGAGACACAAGAAGACATAAAAATCCAACAACCTTATCACGTTTTATCTCACTTAACTTTTTCTGTTGCATCAATAGGTTCAAGAACTATTCCCATTGCATATTTATGGTATCTTTTACTTTTTAGCAAAATAAATATTTTAGACTTCCATTCAAAGTAGTTGTAAGGTGTAAGAATTAGAACTGGAACTCAAGTTGTGGGATCCATAATAAGAAAAGAAAGAGATGAGCAATAAGACAAAAGTACACAAGCAACCCCCCTGGTACTATATGTGAGATGACCCCCTAAGAGATTTGTTGTACCCATATGGAAAAAAATTCATATTTTGTCAAATTCCATTCAAATTGGTAATCTTTTCTTCTCAATTTACAAGAGTTGTACCTCAAATTTGCCAAGTCAATTTGGTCCTCTTTATCAACCTACAAATGTCCCATCCTAGTCTCTTCTACTAACTACTTTTGCATGAATAGATGATCACCTCAACTCCAATAAAGAGTGAATAGTGATGATGTTCAAAGATAGATCAGAGAAGAAAGAATGAGTCAATCACATGCAAAAGTGCACCAAGAAAGAGAAAAGTACGCCAAGAAGAAGAAAAGCATACTAGGAAAGGGAAAAGCATGCCAAGAAAGTTGAGCATGCACTTTTCTAGAGGTCTTTAAAATTACAAAATTTTCAATGTAATGTACAGGGGCACGCCAATACAAAGAAGGGTAATTTTCAAAAAAATTGAGTTAATGTATAGGCATGCGCCTAAGCATTGGCGCACACCAATACAAACCAAACATTTTTTAACCCAAAGTATAGGCGCACATCGTAGAGGAAGGGCACACCAATACAAAGGATCATTTCTTCCTTATATTTGAAATGCACAAGAGTGATGCAAAGGCAAGATAGGGACATCAGGCACGAATGGAAGTCAACAAATGCTTCACTATGAAACAAGACGATATTCTTCCGATTCAAAACCAACGCCTAGACAAAGGTGTGTGTTGATGGAAGAAAGAATGTGTGTTCCAATAAGCAAGAAGCTAATTTCTTTTAAAATATTGGTGTGAGTATATGTGTGTGCTTGGTAACTGGCGTACACCACACAACTAAGCTGCATTTTGTCTTCTAAACAAAATGTTTCTTCACCAAAGTACAAGCGCTTGCCTGGCAACTACTATGTGCCACTACAAAGAGATTTTTAGGAATTGCAAGACCAAAAGCACATGTAGGAGTTAAGGTGTACACCAAAACAAACAACGATCACAACTTGAATTTTCTCCTATTGTTTTGCTCAAACACATCGCAAGAAAAGGAAGATCCCCCAACACACAATGAAGGAATCAAATGCACATTCGCAAAGGAGTCAAATCTTGAGAAAATTGCCTCCAGTGTATTAGCATGCACCAATACAAAGAGAATCTCATTCAAAAGTTGAAAATATTTTTACAATGTATTGACACGCACCAAGAGACTAGCATGTGCCAATAAAAAGCAACTAGGTTCAATCAAATTTTCCCTTTAGTGTATAGGCGTGTGCCTAGACACTAATACACACCAAAACAAAGAGCCTAGTTTTTCCTAGTGATCAGATGTGCACCAAGACAAAGCGGGTATGTTTAGCTCGCAATCTAGTGTTTAAGCACGCCTATAACTTGAGGCGTGCACTTGCCAGCAGACACATGCTTATACAAAGGAGGGATGAAGGAGTACATTTTCAAGGTTTTTAGAGGGTTAGCTGTAATAACCCACCCCTTGTGTTTTCTAACGTTTAGTTGAAACCTAGTGCGTTTTGGGTTTTTTGCAGTTTTTGACAAACACACATGCAAGTATATATTTTCGAAAAGACAACAAAATGGAGATACCCAGATGCTTTATTTCATTGCAAATACATTACAAAGCACATATAACCAATACCCACAAAAATATGCTCAAATAAACTAGAGTTTCAACATACCCTTTTTGCTGTCCATGAAAGTTCAAGCTAGAAATTGATAGTACAGCAGCGTACAAGGACAAAACTTTTGTATATTTCCCTTTCACTTTGATCTTCTGTTTTTGTTACAATGCATAGGCCCAATCAACAAGTTAGACGCTCCAAAATAGAGCCACCAACATACATAGCAAAAGCCAAATAAATGCCCACGTCCCTGGCTGTATGGTATGGCCAGCAGCACAAAGGAAATCAGAAATATCACACCCACGAACACAAAGTCTGCTCCAACAAAATCTGTAACCACTGTAGCAATAGGCGCCTCCAAAGGGATGAAGAAACCTTGAATGAAGATCAACTAAAATGCCAATCTGTTGTAGGAGGTACGGCTTGTCCTGGCTGAACTATACGGCTGGTATGGGAGCCCAAATCACTTCAAACAAACACAAACTTCCAATCCCAAATCTGCAATATGTTCTTTGATCCCTTCTAAGAATTATGGAGGCAATAAACTGAAGATATGACAAAGAAAACTCCTCTGCGACAATGCCGATTCATTCAATAAAGCTCAAATGTGACCCCTGGATGAAGCCACGCCAAAATAACATCCTTAGAGTGCCTTGAAACCCTGCAAATGCTCCTATCAATGGAGGTTTTCGTCTCCGATTGACGCTGGTTCGAAAACCTTGCTCAAGCAAGCTCCGACTTAGACAATATTTTCCCAAAACATGAATAATGCAAATGAATTCCTTTTTCCTCCATATACCCAACGCCCTCTTTTTGGGAATTGTGAGTATTTTAATTACTTTATTTCTCCTTATACTTGGGCGCCCAAAGTCAATATCACAAAGTGACTTTTTATTTTATAAAAACATTATGTTGAGTCACTTAATACAAATGTTCTAAAGTCCTTTTTAAAATAAACATTATTATTTTACAGACTTTAAAACGGAGGTTCAAAACACATTGAAATCCCGAGATCTATAGACCATTGGAAAGGTCTCGCCGAAACACTTCACATCCAACTCTGAGATTCCCGAAACGGACAGAAACCCTAACTTGCTAAAAATAGCAATTCCGGCCAAGGTGACCGAAAACATACCAGAAAGCTCCAAACCGAAGGTCTCGCTGAATCCAACAACCTCCACTAATGACTGACATAACCAACCAAGGCTACACCTCATAGGGTTCCCTAACCATATTGGTTAGTCTATGGGAACCAAGCATAGACTAACACTGTCTAGGAAACAGCGACATTACAGTCCGCCCTCCCCAAGATTGCTTGCCTCAAGCAATCTCAGATCTGGATGCATCAGAATCTGCTCACTCTCCCTTGTAGCATCCTCTACCGGCAGGTTCTTCCACTTCACCAAATACTCTCTGATAACCCTCTTCCTCAATGTACGCTCCCTGGTGTCAATGATGGCCTCAGGTACTAAAACCAACTTCCCCTCTTCATCAAGAAGAGGCAACTCTGAAGAAGGAATCACATTGTGCCCCAATGCCTTTTTGAGGCGAGACACATGGAAGACATTATGAACTCTGCTATCTGTCGGCAACTCAAGCTCATAAGCCACCTCTCCAACTCTCCTAGAGATCCTAAATGGGCCATACTATCGTAGCTTCAGCTTTTCTGGACCACTCTTCTTAAGAGTGGTATGTCTGTAAGGCTGCAGCATCAAATATACCATATCACCAACCTCAAAAGAACGCTCAACCCTATGCTGATCTGCATACTGCTTCTGCTGGTTTTGCACCTTCTGGATGTTCTCTCTCAAGGACCTCATAATGTCCTGACTCTCCTGTAAGAGGTCTCTGGCCTTAGGTACTCTGCTGTCCCCAAATAACAAATCCAAGAAACTCGAAGCCTCGTACTCATAAAGTGTCATAAATGGTGACATCTGAATAGTCATGTGATAAGTGGTATTGTAACAATACTCACCCAAGTGAAGCCACTTCACCCATGCCTTCTGCTGCCCTGCTATGTAATTTCTGAGGTACCCTTCCACCCATTTGTTGACTATCTCAGTCTGCCCATCTATCTGAGGGTGGTAACTGGTGCTAGGGGTGAGCTTTGTCCCACTCAACCTAAAGAGCTCCTGCCAAAAGTTACTCAGGAACCTATTGTCCCTATCACTCACTATCTCCGTGGCAACCCATGTAGTCGGAATACCTCTCTGAAGAATAATTCAGCAACCTGAGTTGTTGTATAGGTGGCTAAAATAGCAAAAAAGAGTGCAAACTTAGTTAACCTATCAACCACCACAAAGATGCAGTCCTTGCCTTGGGCTTTGGGCAAACCCGTAATAAAATCCATCAAAATACACTCTCGCTTCCTCTCAGGAATGGGTAAGGGCTGCAACAATCCTCCCGAGAAAGAGTGCTCATGCTTATTCTGCTGACACACCAGGCACTCCCTCACATACTTTAATACTTCAGTCTTGAGGCCTTTCCAAGTGAAGCGCTCCCTAACCTGCCTGTAGGTTTTGAAGAAACCTAGATGCCCTACCATAGGCAAGTTGTGAAAAGCCCTCAAGATCTTCTGCTTCATAACAGATCCTAGCACCAAATAAATCATGCTCTTGTAAATGATCAAGTCATTTACAACTAAATACCTGTCATCACTAATGGTGCCATCAACAATCCCAGAAGCCCACTTATCCTTTGCATACTCTGCAGAAATCAAATCTCTCCAATCCTCTGCAATCTCCCCCAAGGCGCACAAGTGAGGTCTCCTGGATAATGCATCAACAACTACGTTCTTTTTTCTTTTGACAAAAACTATGTCAAAGTCATATGCTTGTAGTTTACTGACCCATTTTTGCTGTCGGTCGTTCAGATCCTTCTGACTAAGGAAATGCTTCAGACTGTTATGATCAGATTTGACAACAAATTTACCTCCAATCAGATACTGTCTAAACTTAGCCAATGCATGCATAATGGCTAGCATCTCCTTATCATATATGTTGTAGCTCCTCTCTGCACCCCTCAACTTCCTGCTCTCAAATGCAATGGAGTGTTTGTCCTGCATAAACACCGCTCCAATGCCTTCCCCTAAGGCATCACACTAAAGCTCGAAAGGTCTCATGAAGTCTGGAATGGCCAAGACTGGACAGGGACTCATCACCTCCTTAAATCTGTCAAAGCACTGCTGATCACTAGTAGACCATTCAAAAGCACCCTTCTGAGTCAAATCTGTAAGGGAGCAGCTAACTGAGAAAATCCCCTCACAAAGCGGCAGTAGAACCCACAAAGGCCAAAGAATCCCTTGAGCTGAGAGAGATTCTTTGGTGGCGGCCAGTCTATAATAGCCCGGATCTTCTCCAGATCTACACGAACACCCTCTGCACTGATAATGTGTCCCAAATATAACAACTCAGTCATGCCAAACTCACACTTAGACATTTTGGCATAAAGGGACTCCTACTCAAGAATGATCGGCACAATATCTATGTGCTTCAGGTGCTCCTCCAACATCCTGCTGAAGATGAGTATATCATCAAAGAATATAAGAACAAACTTCCTCAGCTACTCTCTGAATACCTTGTTCATACAGGCCTGGAACGTGGCTGGCTCATTGGTTAAGCCAAAAGGCATAACCAAAAACTCAAAGTGCCCATAGTGACACCTAAATGTTGTCTTCTCTACATCCTCCTTTTTGACCCGAATCTGATGATAACCGGATCTCAAATCAATCTTCGAGAAGTAGCATGCACCGTGTAACTCATCAATGAGCTCGTCGATACGAGGGATGGGATACCTGTTCTTAATTGTTTTCTTATTTAGTTCCCTATAATCAATACACATCCTGAGTGTACCGTCCTTAACCAAAACAACAGAAGAAGCAAAGAGACTCTTACTTGGCCTGATATATCCCATCTTGAGAAGCTCCTGAATAGCCTTCTCAATCTCATCCTTGTACCACTTAGGATGCCTGTAAGGTACTGTAATGACTGGCTTGGCACCCTAATCAAGCTCAATGACGTGCTCAAATCCCCTGTCAGGAGGTCTACCTGGTGGCATATCACTAAACACTTTGGTGTGTTTAGTCAACAAAGACTGAGTCTCAACCGAATACTCCTGCTTCTGCTGCTTAGGCACCTCCGGCATCACAAGTACCTCAGCCGCCCACTGTACCCGATCATGCCACAGTATCCTCTCCATCCTCCTAATGGACACTGCTCTCAAACCACCATCTGACATCCCCCTCAGAATATGCTTCCGACCATCCACCTCAAATTTGAACTCCATGGTCTGCAGGTTGAGGTAGAATTCTCCTATTGCATGAAGCCACTTCATGCCAAGGACTACATCCATGTCCCCCATATCTTGCACACGTACGTAGTGGGAGCGGCTATTCTTTTTGGGCTTCCATTCTTTCTTGGCATACATTCACTTCATTATATTTGAGAAGGGAGAAGTTTTCGAACATTCCATTAAGCATTTTCTTTCATAGGACGACGTTGTTATTGGAAAAAAAGGTGGCATCGTACTAAAGTGTCTTTGTTTGTGCATTACCATTAGAGGAAAGCGTGCAAGTTTTGAGGATTTTTGTGCATCCTTCTGAGATCTTTTATCGACTCTATTTTGTGTTATTTATCAAGCGGCTGTAGAAATTGTTGTTGCATATTTCAGGATAGTGCAGTCGCGGCTATCTCAACCCGACACAGAAAGTCTTGTTCAGGCAAGATCATTTATCTTTATTATAGCTCGTTTTGTCATAGTACTTGATGATCGAAGTAAATCATATCATACTATCTCTCTTTGTTCATAGTTCTAACTTCTTGATCAGTTTTCAGGAATCTGTTTATGCATTGCATTCTTCAAGCTTTTCAAATCTGCTGAGGCTTACATCCTTTTGATCGTTAACTTATATATATATATATATATATATATATATATATATATATATATATATATATATATATATATATATATATATATATTACTACAGCTCATGTATTATAGTTATACTAAAATACAGGACTGCGGTCCCTATATGAAAGAGTAATTTCTGTCTATTTACTTTTGTTCTGCATTTACCTTTGAAACTGAAAGTTTGTCAAGTGAGTCTTGTATGATATCCTTCCAAAAACCTGCAAATATAAACAAAAGAAGAAGAAAACACTGAGTTAATAAGAATGTCGAGCAAGGGTGAATGCTGATGACACAGTAGTGTCATATATATATATATATATATATAATCAGAAATCCTTGGCCAAGGTTACGATGTATAATAGGCATCTGTCAGCTTTCAAGTGCCAGATATACCACTGGTCAGAGTGATCTTTCCAGTTATGAGGTACCTATAGGGAAAAGATCGATCAGGAGGTATAGGTCTTGACACCAGGCTCAGAGGCATATTGTTGTTAATTGATTCCTATAATCACCCTCGTGAAGGGTTGGGTTTCTTCAATAGAAGAAGCACAGGAGACCAGTTGGTCTTGGTTGGGTGGTTAAAACCCTTGTTGATATCTCTTTTTCCCAAAAACAATCCGGAGGAGGATCTGCAAACAAATCAGCAGGAAGCTATTCAAGTTGTACTTTTCTTAATCTTTTTTCTTTCTTTAATATTTGAATTTCACTGAAGAAAGTTAGTTAAATTATTTTGTTACAAGTATTCTGTTAGAAAGTTTATTTCAGCTGAAAAGAAAGTTAGTTGTGATTCAGAACTTTATTGCATTCGATGTTATTTCATATTGGTTAGTTAATCTTTCTGCTGAAATTTTGTTATTAGACAAATTACTACTTTTCTTCAATTAGAGAGGGTGTTACATATGGTATCAAAGCTACTAGGTTCCACACTGAACCTTGGGGCTCATCATGCTTAGAACATTGAAAATAGTTATTAATGTCTCTTCAGGATGGTATTGATAAGAAAAACACCCTGGAAAAAGGTTCGAGACCCTGTATCCATTCGACTATGGAAGATCAGACTATCTTATGATTACTCAAGTTGTTCACCTCCAGCAGATTCGGAGACGATAGCCGAAGCTCTGAAAAGACTTCGGAGGGAGAGAAGAAAATGGACAGTCTCTGGAAAAGAGAAAGTAATGTCTGCCATAATTGCAAAAATAAATAAGACCAAAACCAAAGACCAAACTAAACCAGAAACATCTGAAGGAGATCGAGTTCTGACTCTTGGATATAAACTTATTCCATTTTCAGAGTTTAGTGATCAAGAGGAACCTATCACTGATAATGAAGATGATACAGAGCACTGATCACAGAAAGTGATGATCATTTTGTATTGCAATAAATCTATCACAGGAAGTGATAGAAATTTTGTAATTATTAATAAAGCTATCACAGGGAGTGATAGTCTTTCTTTTTATAAATAAATGGAAAATTTTGTACCATTTGTACTTAATATGAGCTTCAAATGATTATTTTTTGTGTGCAAAGGAAGATTCCTTAAATACAGTGGAAAACTATTGAATGACAATAACTCAACCCAAAAACTAATTAAAAACTCTTAAATTTCTTCAAGAACTTCATTGGAATGGATTATTCTGGAAATGAGTTCAAAGAAGATCAGAGTAATGGCTCCATGGATAAATTGGATCAAATATTGAATATGATGAAAACCACTCAGGCTAGATTAGCCCACCTAGAGAGAAAGGTAGACAGGCAATCTGAAGCTGGAGAAGAGAGATCTGAAAACCAAAGTGACCGGTATGAGGATAATTCAAAAACATTTAGGACACAAGAGAAGCAGATTGGCCGATGAGTTAGCCAAAGATATGAAAAAGATAAAACCTCCTAAATTCGAAGGCTCTACTTCGGGAGATGCCGCGGAAGCATGGCTAACACAAATGAAGAAGTACTTTGAGCTTCGAGATTATTCTGATAACTCTAAAGCAGCACGGGCAGCTTACCAGTTGGTAGGAGAAGCTGCCACATGGTGGGAAAACAAAAGGGCTGAAATGGGATTGGCGGTGGCTGATGTGTCTTGGGAACAATTTGTGAAGATATTCTGCCAGAGATGGCTTCCCCAGTTATTTTATGACCAAAAATTGTTGGATTTTAAAAACCTCAGGCAGGGACCCCTAACTGTCAATGAGTACTGGGAGAAATATACCCGACTACTCAAATATGTCCCATAGTACCGACAAGATGAAAACTTTCAAGTACGAAAGTTCATATGGGGTTAAACACTCGTATTGGAGGACCAATAGATGTTTTAGCACCTCTAACTATGGATGAGGCTTATGAGAAAGCTGTTCGGCAGGAACAGAGATTAAAGAAAGATGATTCCTTCAAGGACAAAAAGCACAACAAGGGTAAGTGGGACCAGTCTCAGCAGAATTTCAAGAAGGGGTACAAGAATAACCAGTTCAAAAAGAACAATAACAATCCTCGGAAGGATGAAAACTTCTCTAATAAAAGCACTGAAAAGAAAAGACCACCAGGAGGATGTTTTAATTGTGGAGAACACTATGCAAATCAGTGCCCCTCTAAGAATCAACAAGGACAGCAACAACGAAAGCCCCTACCACCTCAACAGACCGTATTTCAGCAAAGAATTCATGCAGTAGTTGACAATAGACAGGCAGAGTACCAGGTTGCTCCTATAGAAACTCCAGGTATGCTTTATGGAAACCCAATAACTATTTTAATAGATACTAGAGCCACTGAATGTTTTATATCATCTAAGTTACTGGGGAGGTTCCCTAAAAGAACTGGGTTTATGGCTAAATCATGGATGGTTGAATATGCTAATCAAACAAGAGCTCGGGTAGAGCAGTGTCTGTTTGAAGCAAAGATTGAATTTCCAGACTTCACTACAGAGGTCAACCTTTACGTAGCACCTCTGGGGTCCTATGATGTGATCATTGGAATGAATTGGTTAAAAGAACATAGGGCTAAGGTTGACTGTTATGCTAAGATAGTAGAATGCATAGATGATTTAGGGAATCCAGTGCGGATTCAAGGGAAGCAACGAGAAGTTAAGATGCGACAAATTTCGGCTATGCAGCTAAAAAGAAATAGAAGGAAGGGATGCAAATTGTTT
The DNA here is from genome assembly GCA_027924645.1 of Cunninghamia lanceolata. Taxonomy (NCBI): domain Eukaryota; kingdom Viridiplantae; phylum Streptophyta; class Pinopsida; order Cupressales; family Cupressaceae; genus Cunninghamia; species Cunninghamia lanceolata. The sequence continues at coordinate 8,878,609 of BSBN01000568.1, forward strand.
GTGGTCAAGATGGAAGCGGTCAGTGAAGGGACAGAGCATTTCCTGAATGGAAAAAGAAAAATGAATATTGAAGATAAGGAAGAGACCTTGACTGAAAAATACCCCTATATTCAGGAATATCAAGATGTATTTCCCGAGGAACTACCTGGGTTACCACCTAGAAGAATTTTTTATTTTGCTATTGACCTTGTACCAGGCGCTGAACCTGTTTCAAAAGTACCTTACCGTATGACCACCTTAGAGCTGGTAGAGTTAAAAGCACAAATACAGGAATTATTGGATAAAGGTTTGATTCGGCCAAGTGTTTCACCATGGGCTGCCCCAGTGATCTTTGTTAAAAAGAAGGATGGAACTCTTCATCTATGTATAGACTACCGAATGCTAAATAAGCTTACCATCAAGAACAAATATCCCTTACCTCGAATAGATGATTTGTTTGATCAGATGAAAGGGGCTGCAGTATTTTCAAGAATAGATTTGAGAGAGGGATATCATCAACTCGGGTTAAAAGAGGAAGACATTCATAAGACGGCTTTCAGAACTAGATATGGACACTATGAGTTCACAGTGCTACCATTTGGGCTCACTAATGCCCCAGCCGCGTTCATGAATTTAATGAATAGTGTTTTTAGAGATTGCCTGGATAAGTTTGTATTGGTATTTTTAGATGACATTCTTATTTACTCTAAAAATGAGGAAGAGCACCTTCAACACCTTCAAATAGTTCTTCAGCGGTTAAGGGAACACAAACTATATGGAAAATTGTCCAAATGTACCTTCTTTCAGAAAGAGATACAATATCTAGGGCATATAATAACAACTAAGGGAATTGCAGTGGATCCTGCGAAGATAAAAGCTATAATGGATTGGCCAGTACCGAAAAATGTTCCCAAGGTTAGAAGTTTCATGGGATTGGCTGGGTACTACAGAAGGTTTGTCCAAGATTTTTCTAGAATTGCTCATCCCATTACCTCTCTTCAAAGAAAAGGAAAAAGATTTGAGTGGACTGAAAAATGTCAAGAGGCGTTTGACCTATTAAAGGAGAAACTAACAACCGCTCCATTATTGACAGTACCGGATCCTAATGGTCGTTTTTGTGGTTATAACAGATGCATCGGGAGAAGGATTGAGCGGAAGGTTATGCAAGAAGGAAAGGTGTGATGGTGTTAGGTTGTCATTGATGTCAAAAGTGTTCAGGAGCATGAGAAATCATCTTGCAGATATAGAGAATGATTTTATACTTCACAGGTTTGATCTTGCATCATCAGGAGAACATCATCTTGTTTGTTGTTGATAGGAGCAGGAGCATGAGACATCATCTTGTGTGATCTTCATTCATGGTTTACTTGGTTCATACAATCAGTTGGAGAGATGTGTTCTTCACAATGTCATGATTTATCAGTGAACATGACATATTCTTGGTAGGCATGGTCTTCATTATTCATCAAGTTCTTGACAAGGTTGATGATATCAGTTGATTGGTATTCAAAGGTTTGCAATGTGTTGCATAGAATGTCAGAAGGTTGATAAGTGAGTTCATATGAAAGGTTCAGAATAGAGATACTCAGGAGTATCAAAGATGTCATATTTGGTTTGTTATGTTTGATCATTTCTTCACACAGGATGTTGAGTTGTTGCAATATTGATATTGTGAATTTATTCATGCTTCAGGGTCTTGGTTCATCATGCTCATGTTTTAGTTCACATCATATCTAATAAGGTCATAACAGGTTGTTAAGATCAGATGTGAGGTCATGAAGAATAACTCAGAGATCAGGACATAAGGTTGGTTGTCACAAATTGAATTGATGTTGATTGATGAGATTTACAATGATGAGATTTAGGATGTGCTTCTTGGTTTATACATCTTCAAAGTTGGTCATTGATGAGCTCTATTTCTAAATCCCAAAGTCTTCAAACTTATTCCTAAAACCTTAGTGTTATTGTGGTGCTCTAAAAACCTAAGTTCAATTCTTTTGCATCTATCATAAACAAAGTTTACTTTTGTTTTAATTTGATAGTGACCTGCGAGTGCAGGTTATTTCACTAATGCCACCTGCCAGAGGGGTCTCTTGTCATAGCTTATGACCGGTCCCTTCTTGTTCAAACCGACACCCTCGGTCTTTCCCATAAGTGTTTGGGCGGCATCAACGTATATGTTTAAATATGTTAAAAGCCTCGGGCGGGAAGTCATTTCAAATGATTCTCTTCACATGTTTTGGAATGCGAATTTCATTAAAGTTTTTTTTATGAGTTTAAAAACATTTGAAAATGCTTTGAAGGGCCCGTGATACATTCACAAAGGGAAGGTTTATTTTTGTTTAAACTTAGCAACTTTGACATGTCATATTTTATGACATTTAAAATGTAAATTTTTATGAAAGGTGCATGGTATAAGGAGGGAGCCCGATATAAGTGGGCATTTTTTTATAAAAGATTTTTGGAAACCTTTTAAATTTCCATTTTTAATTAAAAGGCTTAAGATTCATTATAGAATTAAGGAGCCTTTATAGGAGATTGCTATTGCTTTTTAAAAGCAATTTTTTTTAGAAAACTATTGAAGATTTTAGAAAAGTTTTTTATGAAAAATTGCAGAGATAACAATGGTGCAATGAGAAAGATTCTTTACAGATTGAAGATTTTTTTTGAGGCAGATTGGTTTTCAAAGATGAATTGATTTTTTGATTGTATTGAAGATGAAATAAGATTGCAGGAATTTGCAAAGAGGAAGATAAAAAGGCAGGAATACCAAGAGATGATATCAAATTTTTTTTGGATCAAATGAAAGTTTTTTTTTAATTTCTTTTGGAGATTTAAGTTCATTAAATTTTTTGCAGAGACAAGAATGAGGGCAGATATGAAAGATGAACGGATTTCTTTTATGAAGAGAAAATAAATAGTGGAAATTATTCATGATTTCTTGCAGGAGAATGATGGAATTTGAAAAGTCTTTTGAAGATAAAATTGCACACAGAAGAATATCAAAGTTGATCATTTATTTTGTGAATAAGATATTCTTCTTGCAGATGGATTGGCATTTTGGATTTCTTAATGTTTTTATTATTGAAAATGAAAGGGTTTTTGATTTACAGAGAGAAGGTGAAATGATTTTGTTTTGCAGAGAGGATGTAAATGATTATCTTGTATATAATGGCTTTGCAGGTAGATTGATGTGTGTAGATGTAATACAGATCAATGATGAACTGACAGGGATTAAATACAGAAACAAAGATTGACAAGGTGATCAAAAAAAGACAATATGCAATTGCAATGATAATCAGGTGCATTGATTGAATGAATTAAGAAGAATAGAGATGAAACATACAGTGTTGTGAAGTGTTAGAATACAGGATTGATATGCAGTATTGATTGGATCAGAATAAAGGATTGTTGAGTGTATCTGGATGTCAGATTGAATAGAATGGGTATTTGACAGACATATGTTTGTATTGAATGGAAACAGAGTATCCCTCTGATTTGCTTATTACATTTGTTGGTAATTTGGTTTGCCAGTGAGGCACAATATGCCAGTGTGGCTTGTGGTCAGTGAGACCTTTCTATGCTAGTGAAGCTTGTGGTCAGTGAGACCTTAATATTTGTCAGTGAGACAATTTGTATTGCCAGTGAGGCATGTTTTTCAGTTAAGCCAGTGAGGCACTTCATGAGTGGTTTTTCTACCCCTGAGGGTTTTCCACTCGGTAAAAAGGTTGTGTCTTGATTTCTTCTATGTGTGTGCATATTATTGGTTTGATCATGTTTTGTTTACATCTGTTATTGTAAGTCTTGTGCATATAAACTCAACAAATCATTAATGTATTCCTTTCCATCTGTTCTGTAAGAGAAAGCTTGCAAAAAGTTGTAAAATGTTTGAAAATTAATACAACACTGATTCACCCCCCCTCTCAGTGTTGTCCGGACTCCTACAAGGTGGTGGCTTATGAATCCCGAAAATTGAAACAATATGAGCAAAATTATGCACCCCATGATTTAGAAATGGCAACTATTGTTCATGCCCTGCAGATGTGGCGACATTATTTGTTAGGAAAAACTTTTGAACTTAAGACAGACCATCAAGGTTTGAGGTATATATTCACACAGCCCAATCTAAATGCTCGTCAGAGAAGATGGATGGAGTTAATCACCGATTATGATTTTGAGATCAGTTACATTAAGGGCAAGGAAAACAGAGTAGCTGATGCATTGAGCCAGCGGAAGCATATAACGGCAATGGTGTCAATCAACACTGATTTTAGAAACCAGGTGATTCAAAAATTGAATGAAGATGAATATTATTTGCAAGTTCGAGAAGCTCTGCAGTCAAATCCACAGGAGCCTAAATATGAAAGTTTTCACATTGAAGCAGATGGGCTTTTGAGATTTAAAGGTAGAATGTATATTCCAAAGTCTTCTGAGTTAAGGAAAACAATATGGAAAGAAGTACACACCGCATCATATTCAAGACACCCCGGAGTAACCAAGATGTTGGCCGATGCCAAACCGTTATATTTCTAGAAAGGAATGAAAAAGGACACAGTGAGATTTGTGGCAGGATGTTTCGAATGTCAAAAGGTCAAAGTAGAGCATCAGCATCCAACAGGATTGCTTCAGCCTCATAGCGTCCCTGATTGGAAATGGCAAATTATTAGTATGGATTTTGTACAAGGTTTACCCTTGACTAAGAACAGGCACAATACCATATTGGTGGTAGTGGACAAACTCACCAAAGTGGCACATTTCATACCAGGAAATTTAACAGATGGGGCACCGGTGATCGCACGAAAATTTGTGCAGGAAATTTTTCATCTTCATGGGATACCAGAAAAGATCATATCAGATAGAGATGCCAAGATGACATCCAGATTTTGGCAGGCCTTATTTTCAGCCTTGGGGACTCAGAGTATTAGTACGGCATACCATCCCGAGACAGATGGTCAGACGGATAGGGTAAACCAAATTTTAGAAGATCTACTCAGAATGTACTACATGGATCAGCAATGCAGGTGGGAAGAATATTTACCTTTAGTAGAATTTGCCTATAACAACTCATATCAGTCAGCAATAAAAATGGCACCTTTCACGGCACTATATGGCAGGAAATGTAGAACCCCTATAAGTTGGAATAGGTGGGAAGACAGGATCATTCTAGGACCTGAGATGCTTCAAGAAATGGAGGAGCAAGTAAGAATAATCAGACAGAGACTGAAAGAAGCCAATGATAGGCAAAAGAGTTATGTTGATGCAAAACGTGTTCCGAGACAGTTTGTAGTAGGAGAAAAAGTTCTTTTACGGGTGAAACCACAGAAAAGCTCTATAAAATTTGGAAAAGCCTCTAAGTTAACCCCAAGATACGTGGGACCTTTTGAAGTTCTTGAAATCATCAATCCTGTGGCTTACAGAATTACTCTACCCCCGACTCTCGCCAGAATTCACAATGTATTTCATGTTTCTTATCTTAAGAAATATTATGCAGACTCTGAGCATATGATTGATTGGAAATCATTGCAGGTACGGGACCCTGGGGTGATCACAATAGAGCCACTCCGAGTACTCAAAATACGTAAGTTGCGCTTACGTAATCGCGAGGTGGTACAATGTAAGGTCCAGTGGGACCAGTATTCAGAAGAGAATGCCACTTGGGAAGATTATGATGAGATTCATCAAAAATTTCCTTATTTCTTTCCAAACAATTGAGACTGATGTGAAAACTATCTTGTTAAACTTTTTATATTGTTTATTGATAAATAATCATTGAGGACGATGATTCTTGAGGGGAAGAATATGTCACATCCCCTTTTGTTTGAACAATGAAATATTAATTATGTTGTTAGTTGAGTACAACTACTTTCATGTGAATGTGAAAATTATTCGTTGGAAAAATGTATATGACTTTTCTTTTATATGCGAATATTTTCTTACTTATGTGAAAATGGATTGTTGGAAATGATATAAATTATTGACCGTATCATGGAAATGATTTAACCTTCTTTACTTGTCGAAGTGGTTGCAGGACAAAACAGGTGGCAAGGAAAAAGGGATGTTAACAGGAAGAGGGTGATTACAGGAATTGAAAAACAATAATTAAGTCAAAACCTAAGTCACCGTAGCCTTGGCCAAGGCACATGAGTATAAATAAATATATATACATATATATTTCTAGTAGTGAGAATGATTTATCTTTTATTTTTATTAAATAAGTTCTATAGTGTCTTACCTTGTGGAGCCCTTGGAGTGTATGAGCTGGAATCTTGATTGTAACTCCCTCTTTTCCACTCCACACGAGTGCAAGAAGGGATGCACCTTCTTGCACACATACGTAGTGGGAGTGGCTATTCTTTTTGGGCGTCCATCTTTTCTTGGCATACATTCACTTCATTATATTTGAGAAGGGAGAAGTTTTCGGACATTCCATTAAGCATTTTCTTTCATAGGAAGGCGTTGTTATTGGAAAAAAAGGTGGCATTGTACTGAAGTGTCTCTGTCTATGCATTACCATTAGAGGAAAGCGTGCAAGTTTTGAGGATTTTTGTGCATCCTTCTGAGATCTTTTATCGACTCTGTTTTGTGTTATTTATCAAGCAGCCGTAGAAATTGTTGTTGCATATTTCAGTGGATAGTGCAGTCGCAGCTGTCTCAACCCGACACAGAAAGTCTTGTTCAAGCAAGATCATTTATCTTTATTATAGCTCATTTTGTCATAGTACTTGATGATCGAAGTAAATCGTATCATACTATCTCTCTTTGTTCATAATTCTGAACTTCTTGATCAGTTTTCAGGAATCTGTTTATGCATTTCATTCTTCAAGCTTTTCTAATCTGCTGAGGCTTAGATCCTCTTGATCCTTAACTTAAATATATATATATATATATATATATATATATATATATATATATATATATATATTTCTATTACTACAGCTCATGTATTATAGTTATACTGAAATACAGGACTGCGGTCCCTATATATATATATATATATATTTCTATTACTACAGCTCATGTATTATAGTTATACTGAAATACAAGACTGCGGTCCCTATATGAAAGAGTAATTTCTGTCTATTTACTTTTGTTTTGCATTTACCTTTGAAACTGAAAGTTTGTCAAGTGAGTCTTGTATGATATCCTTGCAAAAACCTGCAAATATAAACAAAAGAAGAAGAAAACACTGAGTTAATAACAATGTCGAGCAAGGGTGAATGCTGGCGACACAGTAGTGTCATATATATATATATATATAATCAGAAATCCTTCGCCAAGGTTACAATGCATAATAGGCATCTGTCAGCTTTCAAGTGCCAGATATACCACTAGTCAGAGTGATCTTTCCAGTTCGGAGGTACCTATAGGGAAAAGATCGATCAGGAGGTATAGGTCTTGACACCAAGCTCAGAGGCATATTGTTGTTAATTGATTCTTGTCATCACCCTCGTGAAGGGTCGGGTTTCTTCAGTAGAAGAAGCACGGGAGACCAGTTGGTCTTGGTTGGGTGGTTAAAACCCTTGTTGATATCTCTTTTTCCCAAAAACAATCCAGAGGAGGATCTGCAAACAAATCAGCAGGAAACTATTCAAGTTGTACTTTTCTTAATCTCTTTTCTTTCTTTAATATTTGAATTTCATTGAAGAAAGTTAGTTAAATTATTTTGTTACAAGTATTCTGTTAGAAAGTTTATTTCAGCTGAAAAGAAAGTTGTGATTCAAAACTTTATTGCATTCGATCTTATTTCATATTGGTTAGTTAATCTTTCCGCTGAAATTCTGTTATTAGACAAATTCCTATTTTTCTTCAATTAGAGAGGGTGTTACACTTTCTAAATGGCAGAAAAATGTGTTGTCGGAATATCATCATCCTGTACATCCTGCACCTCTTCTGTTGCACTCTCCACATCACTATCCTCCCGATCACTCTGTTGTCCTGAATGTTCTAAAGCTATCTCCTCAGCAGAATAGTGTTCCAATTGTTTCACTTGCCCCTTCATTGGGCACTTATGGTTTGGATCCCATGGACCCTTGCACTTAAAGCACAACTTCTTCCTCCTGTACTCATTCAAAGCATCATTATCTAGGCGTCGTGGTGGTTTCTTCTATGGAAGGTTGTCCCGATGATGTGAAGGCATCTTATCTTTCTGTGGAGGAAAACGTTTGGAGACGAACTTGTTCTTAGGCACTGCAAACTCCATACTTCATGCCTTCTTGATTGTCTCCTGTAATGACGGTGGGTCAAATGCCTTAACCCATCCCCTGAGTGGTTCCATTAGTCCTTCGGTGAATAGTACTATGAGTCTCCTCTCTGATATGCTAGGAACCATCACACTGATCCTTTGGAACTCTGAAATGTATAGCTCAAGTGACCCAAATTGTTTCAGCTCTCTAAATTGTAGTTCTGGGTCCTTGGTGTCAAATCTCTCGATGAGTCTGTTTGTGAACTCATCATATGTGGTGATGAGATTATGGCCCAAAGTGACCAACCCGTGATACCACCACTCATGAGCTAACCCATCAATATGTATGGTGGCAAAGTTTAGAGCCTCATCTTCCGGCATAGGCTTAAGTGTCAAGTAATTGTCCAACTTCTATACCCATGCTCTCGCTGACACTCTGCCACTACCATCAAAATGATCCATAGGAACTTTGCTCAAAGCATGCCAGTAATCCCTGTTAACTCTGTGTGCTATGTGCTCTCCTCTACCACCCATAGCTCCCCTCTGCATCCTTTGGTTCATGAACTGCTCAAATGTCAACATATCTCTGATATCTGGAGGAAGGGTCATGTATTCTGCATGTTGTATCCTAATATCATCCGCCATGGGAATCTGTACCTTTGGCTCGGGATTAACTGGTACCTCCTCTCTGCGTGGGAAGGTAGGCTGAAGAGGTCTCGGAACCGATCCTAGGGGTACTTCTAGTGCCCTGACCACTACCCTGAGCTACATGCTGGTGATTGCCATTGTTTGAACCACTGCCCTCACCATGATGTGTTGTATCTAGTTGTGCTATCGAGATTCCCTGGTTCCATTTCCCAAGTAGCTGGGACATCATATCCAGCATCATATCGAACCTCCGATCTGTTCTGGTGTTAGGACTCTCCAGTTGTTCCGGTCCTTTGTTTCTATCCCCCATATTACCAGTTATAATGTCACTGTCACTTGAAGAATTCCTATGCATACCCAAAATCCTGAAAATTGTTTCATCCTCTGGTACCTGTGGTGGCTACCACTGCGGAGTATCTCTGGTATAAACAATCGGAGTTTCTTGGGTACAAGTTAGTTATGAGAACAGCGACAGAGGCTGGTGGCCGAATGGTTACGGCTTCTGATATTATTGAGACAATACTTCAAAATACAAGTTAGTTATGAGAACGACGGAGGCTGGCGGCCGAATGGTTACGGCTTCTGATATTACTGAGACAATACTTCAAAATACATACAGATATATTATTATAACCCTATATGTAAGGAATTTCTGATATCTTAGATCGCACTAAGCGCAGAGATAGAGCATACTCAATCTTTGCAAATCTAAGACTCAAACTTCTAAGACCTAATGCCCACAATACTTCTGCATAGGCTTATTTATAGCAAATTAATGACTAGGATAAGAGGTAAAAAGGAATCCAACCGACAATACCGGGTAAACCGGTGGAGAGAAAAGGAGGTATATCGAGCCAAATGGCCGACAGTGACAGTCCTTACAACTTTACTTTGTCGGGGAATCTTATCTTCCAGTGCCATCACCGATATGAAAACTGGCTCCATCCCAGCTACCACATGAACTCGACCTGGGGGATGACAGTTCAGCAGGGTTGTCAAATCCATAATCATAGATATCTTGCCATTCGACGTGTTGGTGCCTGAATTGACTGTCAATTTCCGAGCAATTTTCATGCAGGCACCATCCCAAAATATCCAATAAGTTCTAAGTTTTGGCACCCCTTCAGTGTTTTTCAACATCTGCATCTCAGTTCTTGAGGAAGGGGCCATCATGTTTTCTCCATCGGCATGAGTTTGTTTTTGTGTCTTCGAACTTCCGGTTTGAACTTGAACCCTTTGCTCAATGGTTCAAGGTTCAATAGTTCGATGCTTCGAGTTTCTTGGCTGCCGGTCAAGTGTTTTGCCGATGGGAGTATTTTTGATGTTTGAACCTCGGCGTTGAACCATCGGGTTGAACCAGTTCATCGGTTCAATGGGTTCGCGGGGTTGCTTTTATGTTGTCGATTGAGTTGGTATCGGCGTCGAACTTCTCGGTTGAACCTCTCTTTTGAACCATCGGGTTGAACCGGTTCAAGGTTCAATGGTTCAAAGTTTTATGTTTTTGGTCTTATCGGAGGCGTCGGCATCATCGGCGAAGGATTTTTGAGTTGGGCCGACATTTGGGAGTCTGGCCGATGGTGGAGCTGATGTTTGGCATATCGGGGTGACGAGGGAGTGTGTCTTGGCAATAGGAGGACCGTCGGCGAGACTATTGCTATCGGCAGAGGGGTTTTGGTCTCTGCCGATATCATTACTTAGGCCGATGGGGATTTGGGCATGTGTGTGGTCGCCAAGGCCTTGATTATCGGCGAAGGAATTTGTGGTCTTCCCAATAGTTTTGGTCATACCGATGAAGGAGGAAGGTGGACTGGTAGCCGCTAAGGGGAATGTGGAGTTTGCAGTCGGCGAGACCATTGAGATCGGCAGGAGGAATTTCATGTTGGCCGATGGTGTCGGTCACACCGACAAGGTAGTTTGGAGTAGCGATCGGAGAGACTCATGCTATCGGTGGAGGTCTGGAGAGTTGGCCCGATGGTTCATCTTTGGCCGATGATGCGGTATGCGATGTAGGCGTCGGCGAGACAACGGAGGTCGGCAAGAGTTTTTTGGGGTTGGCCGATGGCTTAGGTCATAGCGATGGGCTTTTGGAGAAGGAGCATGCGTCGAGAGCGGCAAAAGACGCTCGACACCTATTAAGCTTGCGGCCATACTTTTAAAGTGCTGAGGGGGTCTCCGTGGCATGCATGTGGGATTAATCTCCCTATGTTATTTTGAACCTGCGGTGAAACGCATTTTGGCAGGAGCTCCATTTTGATTGTTGCGACTGTTTTCTCGGTAGGCCGCGGGTGGTTGAGCCATTAATGGCGATAGTGCAGAGGTATGGGCGATGGGACAGGCGATCAGGCTGCCCGATTTTTGGCATGAGGAATTCCACATGGCGGCGCAAGGCTCGAGACCTCCCTTGTCTGCTGCATTGATGACTTCTAAGCACCATTCTTTCTGATGGATGTATCTGGCGGATTTTTGACTTCTGGCTATGTAATTAATGCTGAGTACGCTTCCCTCTAGCTGTTTTTAAGCAGGAAGTGTTACTCATTTTAGAGGTTGGATGTTTTTGGGCTTTCGGCTCTGGCTCTGAACATGAGGTGTTCACATTTTGAAAGGCATTTTTTGCTACAGACTCGGTCCTTAGTCTGGTGTACTAGTCTATTTGGGCTTGTAAATGATGATTTTCTCCATGATGACTTTCTATGCAGATTGATTTTAAATGAAAAACACCTGGTGTGTGTATTATTTATGATTGTCTCCTGTATGTCATTTGTTTTCCTTTCAAACAAGGTTGTCAAGGGCTTCCAAGTTTTTCAGTATATGCGTACTGTGTGTCTGATTTATTGCGTCTGCTCAAGGAGTGGTTAAATAGGCTTTTGATCAGATACAAAGGAAAATAGGTTGCATCATGGGATCTGTTAAGTATGATCATTAGTAATACTCTTTCTTGGACATGTTGCTGTTAGGCAGTAGCATTCTTCTCAGGTCCTCTGGATATGAATTTGTGTTGTCATAGGGAGACATTTACATTCTTAGATATGACTCTGCTGCCCAGATAAGGCACTAGTTTGGGAATCTGTCTGTTCAATGGGTCTAGGAAAATCCCATCACTCCAAACACCATTTCAAACCATTTCATCCTTCCACCTGTTAGTTGTAGGATTAGGAGTAGGAAACCCTTGCATGCTCTCATACCTAACCAAACATTATGTCCAAGAATGTTGCCAACCTTGTGATTTGTTACACAAATCTTGGTCCATACATGAGAGTATTCTGCCTGTTGCTGTCAAGTTAAATCCTTCTGTCATTGAGCTAGTCAAGGTTATACTTTTATTAAATAGGGACACCCCCCTTGGTGCGGCAGAACCAGAAGTGAAGGGGAGGAGCTCACGCAACCTCCTGTATTCAGTTGGCTGAATCTGCCTGTGCATTAGAACTGGCAAACCCTAATGCTGATTCAGAAGAAAAACCAACAAAATGGCGACTCTGCTGGGGAGTTGGTTTAAAAAGAATAATATTTGTGACCCATCCGAGTAACCAATAGAAAATGGCGACTCTGCTAGGGACGTTGATGTAAAGTGATATCCTGCAGTCTCTGGTGAAGTTCTGCTCTGCTGGTGGAATGAACCTAGAAAAGTAGCTTTCAGCTATTGAAAATTTTGTCCTCTCTGGAGAGGTGGCGACTCTGCAAAAAAGATCTGAATGCACATGAAAGATAGATGTATGTGATGTGACAAAGATGTTCATATTTCTGCATCTGGATGAGAAAAGGTACCTAGCTTCCTCCCCTTTATATTTGTTGTTTGCTGCATAAGTTAGATGCCAGGGGGAAGCCTTAGGTCTTAGGCAGACAAAGGATGTCTAAAAGTGAGATTTTTATGAATCCAAATATATTTTATCCCATACTCAGTCAGGATTTGTTGGATAAAAGAATAGAAGAGATAAAAAATAGGTTGATATTCTTAGAGGCTAGGCAGGCCCAGTTAAAAAGCAGTAACCCTGTTGTGTCTGCCAGTCAGATGGCTAAACCTCTTCTCAGCCCTCTTGATCCTCAGTATGACCTTGAGATCATGGCATCATGTGAAGATAAAAGTGAAAATGAAAAGATATCAGTTGAGGATGCCATTGAAAGGATCAATGATAAATCCCATTGCAAGGTTGAGGTGTCAGGCCATGAAAACAATAATGAGGTTGTGGACAGCAATGAGCAACTTTTGGAATGGAGCTGTGGAGATAATTGTGAGTATTGTACTCAAGACAGAGAAGATATAAGCAAACAGAGAAATAGTTCCATGTGTGACCCATTGCCTTCCTTTCAAACACATGGAGATCATGAAGAGCAGTCAGAGATTGGAACAAGTGCTAGTGCAGAGCATGATTGTTTTTCATTTGATGGCTGTTTTGCTTATGACACACATGCTGATACTCCTCCACAGAGTGAATCCATTGGTGATGAAGATGCATGCTCTGCTGCCCATGAACCAATGGCATACTATGATCAAGCTTATGTACCTGGATCACCCATTTTTGACACATGTGGTGATGAGGATCTGTTTGAGTATGGAGAAGATTTAGACACTATTTTTGACTTGGATTCTGTTTCTCATCATGATGAAAGAGGAAACAACATACATCAGGTAAGTGACTCTGAAAATGTGCCTGATTTGAAAAAAATGCCAGAGCCTGATCTTTTCCAGTTTGATGTTGCTATTGGTTGTGTGCATGATGTGCACAATTGTGAATTTGAAAGCTTTTCTTTTGAAAGGCCAGCATATGAAATAAGCTCTGATTTTCCTAGTTGTGTGGTGGACTCTGAGTGTTTCCTATTTTCAATCCAGCTAGGAGATCATTTTGCAATGCATACTACTGATGCAGATGATGACAAGTGCTACATACCATTTGAGTATGCATTGCCTGATACATTCTGCATCCACTTGTTGCCTGATGCTGAGGGTCGCTTGCATAGGGTTGACAGTGACAAAATAAATCAGAAAGTTGAATATGCAGATGACCAGGTTTATTTGTGGTCAGATCATGGCAATACTCTCAGGCTTGACCCAGTGTATGCAGATGAGAACAAGGTGTTTGATAAGGGGAAGTATTGGTTTTCCTTTTCTTGGTGGCCTTGGGCCATCAAGTTTGATTGGTGATGCAGATCATTGTAACTTCATGACTCTGTGCCCAATGGATAAGGCACTGGTCTGCATCCCAGAGATCTGGGGTTCTCGCTACAGTCTTGCACCTGCACGTCCCCAATCAGAGCCACTGTTGGTGCCTGAATTGACTGTCAATTTCCGAGCAATTTTCATGCAGGCACCATCCCAAAATATCCAAAAAGTTCTAAGTTTTGGCACCCCTTCAGTGTTTTTCAGCATCTGCATCTCAATTCTTGAGGAAGGGGCCATCATATTTTCTCCATCGGCATGATTTTGTTTTTGTGTCTTCGAACTTCCGGTTTGAACTTGAACCCTTTGCTCAACGGTTCAAGGTTCAATAGTTCGATGCTTCGAGTTTCTTGGCCGCCGGTCAAGTGTTTTGCCGATGGGAGTATTTTTTATGTTTGAACCTCGACGTTGAACCATCGGGTTGAACCAGTTCATCGGTTCAATGGGTTGGCAGGGTTGCTTTTATGTTGCCGACTGAGTTGGTATCGGCGTCGAACTTCTCGGTTGAACCTCTCTTTTGAACCATCGGGTTGAACCGGTTCAAGGTTCAATGGTTCAAAGTTTTATGTTTTTGGTCTTATCGGAGGCGTCGGCATCATCGACGAAGGATTTTTGAGTTGGGCCGACATTTGGGAGTCTGGCCGATGGTGGAGTTGATGTCTGGCATATCGAGGTGACGAGGGAGTGTGTCTTGGCGACAGGAGGACCGTCGACGAGACTATTGCTATCGGCAGAGGGGTTTTGGTCTCTGCCGATATCGTTACTTAGGCCGATGGGGATTTGGGCATGTGTGTGGTCGCCAAGACCTTGATCTATCGGCGAAGGAATTTGTGGTCTTCCCGATAGTTTTGGTCATACCGATGAAGGAGGAAGGTGGACTGGTAGCCGCTAAGGGGAATGTGGAGTTTGCGGTCGGCGAGACCATTGAGATCAGCAGGAGGAATTTCATGTTGGCCGATGGTGTTGGTCACACCGACAGGGTAGTTTGGAGTAGCAATCGGAGAGACTCATGCTATCGGTGGAGGTCTAGAGAGTTGGCCCGATGGTTCATCTCTGGCCGATGATGGGGTATGCGATGTAGGCGTCGGCGAGACAACGGAGGTCGGCAAGAGTTTTTTGGGGTTGGCCGATGGCTTAGGTCATAGCGATGGGCTTTTGGAGAAGGAGCATGCGTCGAGCGCGGCAAAAGACGCTCGACACCTATTAAGCTTGCGGCCATACTTTTAAAGTGCTGAGGGGGTCTCCGTGGCATGCATGTGGGATTAATCTCCCTGTGTTATTTTGAACCTGCGGTGAAACGCATTTTGGCGGGAGCTCCATTTTGATTGCTGCGACTGTTTTCTCAATAGGCCGCGGGTGGTTGAGCCATTAATGGCGATAGTGCAGAGGTATGGGCGATGGGACAGGCGATCAGGCTGCCCGATTTTTGGCATGAGGACTTCCAGATGGCGGCGCAAGGCTCGAGGCCTCCCTTGTCTGCTGCATTGATGACTTCTGAGCGCCATTCTTTCTGATGGATGTATCTGGCGGATTTTTGGCTTCTGGCTATGTAATTAATGCTGAGTACGCTTCCCTCTAGCTGTTTTTAAGCAGGAAGTGTTACTCATTTTAGAGGTTGGATGTTTTTGGGCTTTCGGCTCTGGCTTTGAACATGAGGTGTTCACATTTTGAAAGGCATTTTTTGCTACAGACTCGGTCCTTAGTCTGGTGTACTAGTCTATTTTGGCTTGTAAATGATGATTTTCTCCATGATGACTTTCTATGCAGATTGATTTTAAATGAAAAACACCTGGTGTGTGTATTATTTATGATTGTCTCCTGTATGTCATTTGTTTTCCTTTCAAACAAGGTTGTCAAGGGCTTCCAAGTTTTTCAGTATATGCGTACTGTGTGTCTGATTTATTGCGTCTGCTCAAGGAGTGGTTAAATAGGCTTTTGATCAGATACAAAGGAAAATAGGTTGCATCATGGGATCTGTTAAGTATGATCATTAGTAATACTCTTTCTTGGACATGCTGTTAGGCAGTAGCATTCTTCTCAGGTCCTCTGGATATGAATTTGTGTTGTCATAGGGAGACATTTACATTCTTAGATATGACTCTGCTGCCCAGATAAGGCACTGGTTTGGGAATCTGTCTGTTCAATGGGCCTAGGAAAGTCCCATCACTCCAAACACCATTTCAAACCATTTCATCCTTCCACCTGTTAGTTGTAGGATTAGGAGTAGGAAACCCTTGCATGCTCTCATACCTAACCAGACATTATGTCCAAGAATGTTGCCAACCTTGTGATTTGTTACACAAATCTTGGTCCATACATGAGAGTATTCTGCCTGTTGCTGTCAAGTTAAATCCTTCTGTCATTGAGCTAGTCAAGGTTATACTTTTATTAAATAGGGACACCCCCCTTGGTGCGGCAGAACCAGAAGTGAAGGGGAGGAGCTCACGCAACCTCCTGTATTCAGTTGGCTGAATCTGCCTGTGCATTAGAACTGGCAAACCTAATGCTGATTCAGAAGAAAAACCAACACGACGGGTCTCCATCGAGCATGAATTTGAAACTGGTGGCGAATATTCCAATCTTGTTGGTCATTATCAAAATGCATAGTAGGAGAGAAGTATGACTCCTATCTTAACTTCATGCGAATAACAATTTTGGTAACCAAGTCTGGGCTAACTGGTTCATCTAGATTGACAACTGAAGGCCCTGCATATTTGAAGAAGTCTTCAATTTGTTTGGTTATGGGGGCTGAGCAAGTGATTGACCAAGTGAAGAATGGTCTCCTTACAAGATTGAGCAATAGATAATACATATGATCAGAATTTATCCGAAGCATTTCAAACTGACCCTAACCTTCTTCATATATGTCTGGAGTAGAGATGCAACCAGTGTGTTCTAGAGTATCTGCAGCTGAAATTGCATTTTCTGAATAATGATTATTAATACCTTTACTAAGGATATTTCGCTGAACTATACGATTCATTTTTCTGAAATGAACATCATAAGTTTTATCCTTAATAAATCCTGGAACACTGGAAGATGATGCAAGGTTCTGCATGAAAACTCTAGGGAGAGAAGGTCTGCTAAGAGTATCTGCTACAATGTTTTGCTTGCCCAGAATATGCTGGACTTCATAATTATACTGCTTTAAGTATTCTTGCCAGTGAAGATACTTACCACGACCATCTTTCCTTCCATGGTCTTTCTCTTTGAATGTAAGGAACCTGGTACAATCTATTTTGATAATGAAATGCTTCAGATGCATGAGTTTGAGAGCAAACCTTTTCAGGTTCTTGATGACACTATAGATTTCTTTGTTAGAAGAAATCCATTTTCGAACATCTTCAGGGGAGACTCCACTTGCATATTCAGCAGTGAGCTCAATACCATCTTTGACAAAACATAAGTGTCCTCCCCAAGCATAATCTGAGGCATCTGTATAAAGAATAACTTCATCAGTTGTAGGAACATTAAGAACAGGTAAAGATTGTACCTTTTGTTGGATTAAGCGTACTGCATCTGTATGTTTCTGTGACCATTGAGGTTTCTTCTTTGTGAGTAATTGTTGTAGAGGTTCTCGGTCAAAGCCAGCACCTGGATAGAAATTATTAACATAGTTTAATATACCCAAGAATCCTTGCAGCTCCTTTGTATTTAATGGAGGCTGTAATTCAAGGATCTTTGACTTAATATGCGGCTGAACCTCAAGTTGTCCACTTTTAACAATCATACCTAAAAATTTACAAGAATCTATACACCATTGAATCTTAGATAGGGACAGAACAATCCCAGAATTTAATGCTAACCTATAAAAAGTTTCTAGATGAGACTTATGCTCATCAAAGTTTTTGCTAAAAATAAGAATGTCATCAATATAAACACAAAGAAAATCTTCAAAACCACTGAAGATTTTATCCATCCTTTCTTGAAAATATGCTGGTGCATTCATTAAACCAAAGGGCATGACTCTCCACTCGAAATGTCCAAAAGGGTAGCTGAATACAGTTTTGTACTGATCTTCTTCTTTGACTCGAATCTGATAGAATCGTAATTTACAATCAAATTGAGAGAAGATTTTAGAGTTAGCTACCTTTTCAAGCAAATATGATTTATCTGGAATAGGATAGGGAAATGGAAGAGTAATAGCATTTAATGGTCTATAATTGATAACCATTCTTTTCTTCTTTCTTCTTTTCTTAACTTCTTTGCAAACCATGAAAGCATAACAGTTATATTCAGACTGAGAATGTTTAATATACTTCCCTTCCTTAAGCTCATTAATTGCTTGAGCCATGTCTGGATAGTCATGTGCAGGGATAGGTATGCGTTTCCCTATTTTTATCTTTCCACCATGCCGAAGTCTTATCTCCATCTCAGGCATTTCTTTTTCCCAGAGTTTTTGTGGATCCTCTAAACAAACTGCTTCAATGAGTGCAGCTTTTAATTCAGGCAACGGTTCAACTGTCTGAATCCTATGAATGGCTGTATATTTCTCAGAAGCATAGATTAGTCTAGGAGTACTAATCTTTTCTCCATTTAAGGTGAAGATTATACTCTTTTTTGTGCATCCATATGGAGTATATCTGTCAATAAAGTTACATCCCAATAGTACATCTACTGGCATCTGTTTCATGCCAAAGAAATCACACTTAAATTGCTTGCCTTCAACTTGTAGAGATTGTTGATGGCTATATTTATCACAGAGAAATTTATTTCCTTGGACATCGCAGGCTGTATAAGCAGTTTTTTGTGTAAGTTGTTCCCAATTATTCAGAATAGGTTCTTTGCAGAAAGATAAAGATGCACCAGTATCAACTTGAGCATCATACTGTTTTCCATTGATAGTAACAGTAATGTATTGGGAAAACTTACCAGTAAGGAGATGGACTAAGTAGGTAGGTTCAAGCTGAGGCTTTGGATCTAGCAAGACAGCCATTACTAGCTTGACTTTGCTGGGATCAGCCATTGTCTTAGGTAATTCTGGTTCTATTTCTTGTTCATTCTCATACATTTGTTGAATTTGTTCCTGAAATTCAGAATGGTCTGGGAATGGACAATATGAAGTAGATGGAATGTCTCCATATATCGGAGCTAGAAAGCATGGAGTACAGGATTGTGCAATAGGGGCATTTTGTATGGAAAAATCAGCTAAGGCTTTTGTAATGGAATCCTCTTTTGGTTGCTTCCTGCTATACTTCCTATCTTTTCTTTCAGCATTGACAATAGGAAAATTAGTAGAAAAGACTTGTACCTGTTCTGGCACAAATTGACAAGGCATTGTTGAGTTGACTGCAGGAGTTGACTGCAGGAGGTCTAAAAATAGGAGGATACCTGGATTGTTGTGTCATAAAATCTAGTTGTTGAAATTCTCTTTGGAATGGACTTCTTCCTCTTCCTCGTCCTTTGTCTCTCCACGTTTGATTCATCATGACTGTAGGAGCATCATAATCAGCATCTTCTAGCTGTTGTTCAGCTTCAAGGAGTGTCTGCAAGATCTTCTAATGCTGCTTCATCTTCATCTTCATATTCATATTCTTCAATAACAGGTTCATAAATATTATCTTGAAGATAAAGATCTTCTTCATCAATAACATCCCACCACGCAGCTGCAGCAGGATCAGCAAAGACAGCTTTAACAGCTTTATTCTTGCAGTGACAGTCAGGGGCTTTATGACTAGGTTTGTTGCAAATATAGCAAATAATTTGGTTGCTTTGTGGACGCGGCTAAGAGCGCTTGCACATATATTTATGCTTAGGAGCATAAGAATGCTTTTTTGGGAAAGAGCGCTTATGGAAATTGAGATGGCGCTTTTTGTATTTCTTTTTAGCCTTGCGCTGAACTTTAGTGAAAGGATTACAGCCATAGGTTGCTATGAAAGAGGGAGCAATGCGTATGGCTTCATGTTTAGTAAACTTTTGCTGGTATTTACATTCTTCAATAAATTGGAGAATCTGATCACGAGCATACTGGATAAGATCAGTAATAGGAGAATCTTCCAGCGAGATTTCTCTAATTTCAAGATATCTTATGACTCTGTCAGCAATGTTGTAGGGAAGCCCTTCTAAATATTTGCTTTTAGCAAATTCAATTTTCTTTGAGTCTTTAAGTTGATAGATCAACTTTCTGAAATCAATAGAATAGGCTTTAAAATCATTGAGATCACAACATTTCATTGATAAGATATCTTTCATCAATCTTTCTTTTCTACAGACAGTTTTAGGGCAAAATTCATCAGTCAACCATTCAAGAAAATAGTTCATAGCAGGCAGGCAGTTGTTGATGTTGTTGGCCAGTAGCAGTGTCTGTAGTGATGACAATATTTCTGAAAACTCTTGCTTCTTTTTCTTGATCAGAAATACCATGCCACCAATCAGCTAGGATTCCCCAAAAATATGTAACAGCGATTTTTACAATATTTTCTTGGGGTGTTCCAGACAAAGATGTAATGATAATAAAAGTATTTACCCATTTATTTATAAGGTGAAATGCGTCTTCTAACTGATCAATATCTAAATACCATGGAGTGACAGGACAAGTGGTCTGCATCATGAGGACAGAATCAGAAGTCTTTTTTGCTCTCCTTTCTTTTGACTGGAGCAGTTGTGGCACAACTATGGCATGTGAAACTGGCTTTTTCTCATTATCTACAAGCCAGTCTAAGGACTGAGATAAATCATCCAGAGCAGTATCTACAAGATCAAATCTATGAACATTATCTATCTGATTCCCTAAAGGTTGTACAAGGTTAATCAGATTAGACAAATCATCACCGTTCTTATGCAGATTATTCAGAGTTTGGTCTGACTTTGTCTGCAACTGATTGAGAGAACTTTCTGTTTCTTTGATACGAGTATTATTATCCATCACAATATTACCAATTCTATGAACATTATGATGAATAGTGGCAACTGATTCTTTAAGCTCCAAAATATCCTTACAGAAGTCATCAACATTTTGTTGTAGATGAGCACAGAACCTGGTGATATAATTTCTCTGTTTGAACTCAAGAGAAGGTTCCTTTTCTTCAGGAGTCTTGGGTTGGAAAGCATATTGGAACATACTTATTTGACCATCAGATGACTTATAATTTCCTTTTAGGGGTGGCCATCTACCATTTTTATAATAAGAAACTTCTTGTTCATTATACCATTCAAGAGTTTCAGCTCTTGGGAGTGTCTAGACCATATTACAAAAAGGATGGTCAATCTGGACTGCTTTTCTATAAACAACTTTCCACTCACTCATAAAATTGAATCACAGGCTGGCAAAATGCACCAGCTCTGATACTACTATAATAACCCACCCCTTGTGTTTTCTAACATTTAGTTGAAACCTGGTGCGTTTTGGGTTTTTTGCATTTTTTGACAAACACACATGCAAGTATATATTTTCAAAAACACAACAAATGGAGATACCCAGATGCTTTATTTCATTGCAAATACGTTACAAAGCACATATAAGCAATACCCACAAAGATATGCTCAAATAAACTAGGGTTTCAACATACCCTTTTTGTTGTCCATGAAAGTTCAAGTTGGAAATTGATAGTACAGCAGCGTACAGGCAGAAAACTTTTGTATATTTCCCTTTCACTTTGATCTTCTGTTTTCGTTTCAATGCATAGGCCCAATCAACAAGTTAGGCGCTCCAAAATAGAGCCACCAACATACATAGCAAAAGCCAAGTAGATGCCCACGTCCCTAGCTGTATGGTACAGCCAGCATCACAAAGGAAATCAGAAATATCACACCCACGAACACAAAGTTTGCTCCAACAAAATCTGTAACAGCTGCAGCAATAGGTGCCTCCAAAGGGATGAAGAAATCTTGAATGAAGATCAACTAAAATGCCACTCTGTTGTAGGAGGTATGGCTTGTCCTGGCTGAACTGTACAGTTGGTATGGGAGCCCAAATCACTTCAAACAAACACAAACTTCCAATCCCAAATCTGCAATATGTTCTTTGATCCCTTCTAAGAATTATGGAGGCAATAAACTGAAGATATGACAAAGAAAACTCCTCCGCAACAATGTCGGTTCATTCAATAAAGCTCAAATGTGACCCCTGGATGAAGCCACACCAAAATAACATCCTTAGAGTGCCTTGAAACCCTGCAGATGCTCCTATCAATGGAGGTTTTCGTCTCCAGTTGACGCTGGTTCGAAACCCTTGCTCAAGCAAGCTCCGACTTAGACAATATTTTCTCAAAACATGAATAATGCAAATGAATTATTTTTTCCTCCATATACCCAACGCCCTCTTTTTGGGAATTGTGAGTATTTTAATTACTTTATTTCTCCTTATACTTGGGCGCCCAAAGTCAATATCACAAAATGACTTTTTATTTTATAAAAACATTATGTTGAGTCACTTAAGACAAATGTTCTAGAGTCCTTTTCAAAATAAACATTATTATTTTACGGACTTAAAACCAGAGGCTCAAAACACATCGGAATCCCGAGATCTATAGACCGTTGGAAAGGTCTCGCTGAAACGCTTCACATCCAACTCTGAGATTCCCGAAATGGACAGAAACCCTAACTTGCTAAAAATAGCAAGTCCGGCCAAAGTGACCGAAAACATTCCAAAAAGCTCCAAATCGAAGGTCTCACTGAATCCAACAACCTCCACCGATGACCGACATAACCAACCAAGGCTACACCTCATAGGGTTCCCTAACCATACTGGTTAGTCTACAGGAACCAAGCATAGACTAACACTGTCTAGGAAAATGGGACATTACATTAGCCGTGATCAAAGGAAAAACTGCAAAACAATCTAAGTCATTTAGAGCTACCTATCCAAAAGTCTATTTTTAGCTATCACCATTTTCAAAGAAGAGTATATTCTAAGATTTGCTATTTTTAGCTAAAGCTATTTATAGCCCATGCTTTTTTAGCCAAAGCTATTTATAGCGTGAGGAGTTTGTGTTATTTTTAACATTCACTATTTATAGCCTAGAGTCAACTATTTTTAGACCTCTTGTCATGCGAGATATGTGAGCATTAAGTCATAGTTTGTAATAAATTCAATCTACAGCTTAACTAAAGGTTGCATGATTGTAATTTTAGAATTAGTGGATGAGATAATTTGTAATAAAGCTAGCATATCATGCAAGCACTCGTAGTTAAGGTAGAAGTGTAGTCAGTTCAATTTATTTATTTTTATGCAATTGTTTGTAAACAGTATAAATAAGTGTCTTTTGCACTTAGTTTGAATCAATCAATGATAATTCTCATGCCTGCATATTGTCAAAATTGCTATTCAATGTTATTGTCAAATTTGTTATTCATTCAATGGGATTTAGCATGCCTACTTTGCTTCTAAATTACTATTGAAGTGTTCTATCTTATGTGTTAGTGTACCTTTATGAGTTAAATATCATTTAACAATTACTGAAAGCTTTGTATTGCAATAAATGTTACGTCAATCTCTTGTAGCTTTAAATGCAATTATTGTGTTTAGCGTCTAATGTTTGGTGTCACTTAAATCCTTATGTGTACTTGTTTTGCTTAGCCTTTACTTCTAGTTGAATAGCATAAGCATGTAGTTATAGGATTTCATTTTAGTCAAAAAGTATAAAACCCTTTATCTATTGGTGGAAAAGCATCTTAGCCTTTTTTCCTTAGGTGAATCCAAAAAGACATACTTAAAATTCTATTCAATATGAATGTAAACCACCCCAAAAATCATTGTAAAGAGTGTAGATTGCAAGTACATATTGTGCAATTTTAGGTTAGTTTTCTAATTTACAAGGAGCTTTCCCCTTCTAATTTCAAGAGCAATTTTACTACACATCTATTATGTTTTGTGTCGCACTGAAAGGTGCGAATTAAAATGCTAAAAAGATTACAATGTTTGGCACTTTATTTCAATATGTGTTACAATGCAAAATACCAAATTAATAGAGATTTTATAAGGCCCAAAAGTGGCCAAAATGTTGAAAGCTAAGTTACTAGGTTCTGTAGTTTTGAGTACCAGTCCCATACCAAACTGGTCTAGGTACCGATCAGGGCATGAGAGCGTCCTGGGAGCGGCCAGGGCATGGCCTTGCCACCCCGAGTTCCCTATGGGTACGTCGTAGGGAAGCAGGGTCGTGCCCTAGCCACTCCCAGACGCACCCACAACGAATTTTTAAAAAAACTACAAATTTGATTTAAAAAAACTATAAACTATATATTATAAATATATATAATTATATTATTATATTATATATTATATTACATTTGTACCCAACCATACCATACCCAAGGAAAAAAAAGTGTGGTATCGGCGTGCCAAAACCCGTACTCGTACGCAACCTCGTACCAAAACTGACTACTTAGGCTGAAAGTAATATGTGCTTACAAAATAGGAATTACTCAACTACACCACAATGTAGAGCTCGAAAAAATACCAACTTTAAAAAAATGCTCAAAAAAGAGCTTGTTTGTGAAAGTTATGAGCATTTTAAGTTCCAAGAAACATGACTGAAAGCAAAATACCTAAGAAAACTCAAATTTTGAAAAATAGAAGAGTCAAATCTAAAAACAAATTGCAAAGCCACATAGCCAAGAAAAAAAGAACCCAAAATCAAAAAATTGCACCTGAAAAGCCCTTCGAATGAGCAAGATATGGTCATTTGAAGTTGACCCTCAAAATAGAAAAGCTCAATCGTGGAGCCTCCTCCAAAAGACAATTTAGCAATGTCACTAAAGTTAGAAAACTTCGCCACATTTAGCAATCCTAATAAAAATCCTACCAAATCTAGAAAACTGCCAACTAACTTTAAAGGGTTGCCAAATTTGGAGGAACCACCAAATATAGTGAAACCACTAAATTTCCCACCAAACTTATGAATGTTGCATACAAATATGACTATACTACTATACGACAATATGACCATATGGATGAATAGTGTCAAGCCAAAAGAAACTCAAACCCCTTTGAACCACGATCTCTATTTTAACAAATTTTATATCTATTTATAGGTTTTGATGTCTTTCAAACACAATGTCAAGGTCCATTTGCTACCAAATGCCTCAAAAAACGTGCCAACTACAAAACCCAAACATTCAAATATGGACAACACCCTAGATGTCGATTAGCTTCTCGAAGTCCAATTTGGACAAAACGAAAGCCTAGACTAACTTTCTCAAACCTTCCAGACACAATGGTGTAGCTAAAAATATTGCACAGTGTGCCAAAAATTAGCCCACACCCAAAATCACAAAACTGACTATCTCTCAAAATCTGGAAACTGATTTAAACTTTCTTGACACCAATGGCTCTGATACTATGTTAGATTATACAAATAAGCGAGAAACTATCCAAGACCTAGTGTAGCATTAGATACAATAAAACTGTTTAACAAATGATCCTAGAATCAAAAAAACAAAAGAGTTAGTCTCCAGCAATTAAAGAGATGCAAAATAGCATAAAGAAAGCTTACTCCCCATCATCAAAAATGAGGGAAGAGTACTGAATATATAGATAGAAGTGAAGAAAATAAAACCAATAAGAAAAGTAACTCCAACTACCAGAAATAAGCGGGAGTTAGTTTCCTACTTGGAAGATGCCAAACAAACGGTATCACCTACTTAATAAAAGACAAACAAATGGTTTAGAGAGCTGGCATATACATCTAAGAGAGCAACTCCAACTACCAAGAATAGGTGGGAGCATCTCTTAGGGAAGATGCCATCTACCCTCATAAATACGATTTATAATAACCTAAGCAAGCTTAAATATATGTGTAAGAAAAATAAATAAACCCAAAAATAAAAGAAAATAAAACCCTACACTAACAAAAAGAACCCAAAGTATAAAACTAGGATGAAGAGATCTTGAGAATAAAATTTCAAGACCAAAATTTTCAGTCTTTTTTAGCTTCTTAGGAATCCAAGAGTTCGTCAATTAGCCGTTTGGTTTAAATTTGCCACAGCATCATTGGAACCATATTAGTACAAAATTACAAATATGAAACAAACAAGAAAAGTGGTTAAATTAATTATTTACATATATTTAATTAGTAATTTGGGGATCTGAAAACCCAAGTGACATAGCAATACGAAGTATTCTGCAACTTTTATGAAATATCAAAACCCTGAATGATGGTCCTATTAGAGGAACTGTCTGCATGTCCCAAAAATGCCTAAAACACTAAAATCCTAGAGTACAGAAAAAACAAGCTACTTCATATCAAGGCAATTGGAGCAGCAGCACGACATTAAGAATGGTTTCTTGTTGAATGACAAAGTTATAGACCCATGTCTAATATTACCTGAGATTCCAAGAATTTATGTGATAAGCAACTCAAGGATATGCCAGGAAGATCCAACAAACCAAAAAATTACAAATGACTTTAAAGCCGTAAAAGAAGCCTACAGGCAGGACCCATATCCTAATCAATGTATTCAAGGATTCAAATATTAGAAAAACACAGAAACCAAAGGACACATCACAGTCTTGTGAGAGATTCAAGAAATTTGGATGGCACCAACAAACCTGAGTGAGGCCCACCGAATGGAAAGGCTACCTTCTCAGCAGGATGGAAAAATAAATATTTCAAAAATTAAAATAAACTAAAGATTCAGAGATCTCATGAGGCACAGAATAGAGGTTCATGTGTTGCATGCTGCAAACCCAAGGTCCTGAATGTACATAGCAGATAGTTCAAGAAGCAGAATGTATGGTAACTTAAATGACATCCATTTCAAATCAACAGCTAGGATTACATATAGTAAAAGAATCCTTTACAGACCAGCATTTGCAATCTTCTTCTGTATTTCTGTATAAATATGTAACAATGGGGATTCCCATGGATCTTTTCTGAATTGTCATTTTGCTTGGAAAGAGTTTTCTGTTTTAAAATGGAAATGGAAAAAACTCATATATAAAGTAGAACCACAAATCAATGACATAACTGTTGCATGAACCATTTTCCGTTGTTTATATGATTTTTTTTTGTTTTTTTCTAGGAGTATGAAACATTCTATATGTTGAAAAAAATAATGCAGTGGCCAAAATTATCAGTCCCGCAAAATATAAAAACATAAACCAGCTAAGGTAATGATCAAAACTTTTAGCATAATGTCAAGTCCCCATTTTCGGAGTGATCACCTAATGGAGTGGCTAGCCTATTTCCATTCCCGTAGACTAAACCGAAGGGCTCAAGGAATGACCTGATTGACAAGTTTTCACACTTGGCTAATTTTGTAGGGCAAATTGATTGTGGGGGATGACTTGGCATAATTTTGTGGTAATTTTGATGAAGTTAACATTAGTCAAATAATTTGCCCTAAGGTGGAGTGACCCACTTGGAGAGTGGAAAGAAGGTATAAAAAAGAAATAAAATAAAATAATGATACCTCTTGTGTTTGGGCGCCAAAGGGAGAAAATAATTATAAAAAAAGACATCCTTAATTTGTATTTTGGAGCGCCCATCTTGTCTTGAAGAGGTCGGCCACACTTGGGAAGAAAAGTAATAAAAAATAAAAGGAATAACATGCCTAGGTCGGCCTTGAGGAAGAAGTGAAGATTGTGTATAAATAGGAGATCATTTGAGGCATTTCAAACATATCATTCATTCCTATTTTCATATTGAGTTTATCTCATTTGGCTGCAACTTTTGTTGGGCTTGAATCCAAGGACGAAAACCCTTGTGGTTCTTGGTGAATTAGATGAAAACCTATTTCATCCTTGTGGAGGTTTCATCACGGAAGCCTAATTGCACTTCATTGGAGATTTGTGGAGGAGTAGAGCAGATTTGAATATTCAGCTTTTAGATCAGCATTGGAGGAGATTCTTCTTGTGGCATTTGCATAATTTGACACTAGGGTTTAACCCTAGCCTTGTGCGCCATCCTTGGAGGATCATATTCGTGGCATTTTGTACCTACATTGCATTAGGCCTTGCCCTAATTAGGAGCGCCACACATGGAGCAACATTCTTGGCGGATTGTATTAACATTTGCCTAGGGTTTCACCCTAGAGTTGGAGCGCCATCATTTGGGGAAGGGCAACTTGGCCTTTGGAGGTTATTTCTTCATTGCTTAGGGTTTCTAAACCCTAATTTCAGAGCAGCAGCCTAGGGCCATCATTGTAGAGGGTTTGGAGCATCATTTTATGTTATTTTGGTATGTATCAACCTAATCATTAGGTCTGATTTGTAAAGGCATAATGCTGGGATGTGATTGGGCATATTTGGCCTATGTATTTTGATATATTTGCATATTCAGCAGTCTGATTTTGTAGCAGCAGTCTGATATAACTCAGAAATCAGATTTGTTCTCATTTGCTTTGCAATTGGATGTTCATTTATGGTTGGATAAGTTTATGGTTGAAGTTAATATCATAGGATCCATTGTTGCCCTATTATTTGAGCATTTTAGATGCATTTGTGCTCACTATAACTATTTGTTTAAAAGCAGAAATAAAGATCAGAAATTAGGGTTTCAGCAGAAAACTAAAAAGTGCAGAAAATTAGGGCAGAAATTAGAAAACAAAAATCAAAATTTTAGGCAATATCCTATTTGGGATATTTCAATGGTATCAGAGCTATGATCTTGCCAGCTTGGAGGGTTTGATCATACATCAATTTCAAAGATTGAAGAAGGTATTTTCAGCGCCTTATTTTGTGGAGTTGCCAAGGGTTTTATCTTGCATATATGATTGACTTATGAATCATGGAAGATAGAGTGATGTATTCTTTCCTTGTATCTCTTTGGGAAAGTTGAAATAAGATGATGAGGAATCTCAAAAGTTTCTTATCAAAAAGAGAAGATAAGGAGGTAGTCATGAAGAAAGAGGCCACAAAAATCATTGAGGAATACCAAGGCTTATTAGATGATTTCAAGAATGCAACTCCTTTTGATGTTCATTTGAGAATACATGAAGATGGGAATCCGGGAAAGAAAGATTTATATGACTACATCAAAAAATTGAAAAGAGAAAAAGAAAAATCAGAAGTTATCATTGAAGAAAAAAAAAAGAAGATATAAAAGAGAGAAGAATTGCTTCCTTGTGATTTGCAGCCTAGAGGTGATCACAAGAAGAGCAAAAATTAGTTGAGAAAAGAACAACTTTGCTTCACATGCCTTGAAGTTTGGACACCTTGTCATACATGTGGAAGCCCTAAAGAAGATGAAGCCACAAGTTCACTTCAAAGGTATGAGGATAGGGACAAAGAAGAATCACCTATTGCATCTACAAATGAAGAACACGAGTCTTCATGATGACTACAAGGTTGAAGGGTATGCCGCCACAGAGTTTGGCCAACCAGCAGTGTTGGATCAGCTACATGAAGGTATGAATTCTTTTGAGGATCCATTACTTGAGCATAACATGGCCTCACCATCTCTACATCATATTGGTAAGGAATCAATTTGTGATTTGGGTGATTTGGAAAGTGATGTTGCTCATACATATGAAAGCCAATCAGAAATTTTGTTATGTAGTGAACAAAAAGGCTTTGAAAAGATTGATTTAGCATTGCATGAATTGAAGGATCATTTTATGATTAAGGAAGTCATAGCTGTGTATACACTTTCCAGATCAGCAATTGAAGAAAAGCATGTTGAAGATGATTATGACTCCTTGATTGAGCATGATGTTGACCTAACTTCAAAACATGAATCATGTGGAGAAGAGGTCATAGAGATAGCTAATTTTGAGAGGCTTGATTTTGAAGACAAGTCAGAAATTTCATATGAAGATGATATGTTTCATGAACCACATCATTTGAAAAATCAATTGAAGGTCAATCAAAGGATGATTGTTGCAGCCCTAACTCATTTTGATAATACTCATAAGATGATTGCAGATTATTGTTGGAAGGCTCAAAGAAGACACAAGGACATTGAAGGAGGTCTATCTCTTGCTGACTTACAGGTACTCAAGGAAGCTTTGGTTGTAATGAAATCAAATTACCTACACCTACTTTCAGATAGAGATCATCTCCTCAAGCTGGATGAGATATATGTTGATGCATTGAGGGGAAAAGAAGATGAAGTTGATAAGCTTACCTTTGAGCTTAAGGTTACTATGGATTCTTTGAAGAGTACTCAAATGGCCCTTCAAGAATCGGAGAATCAAGTTAATGAGCTTTGTTTGAGTTGAGTTTGGCACATTATTCATCATCTATAGCAGAAATTCAATCTTCTATGGCATCCACATCCAAAGAACAACAATTCAATATGAAGATTGTGAAGAGTGGACACATGGATGAAGAATTTGAGGGACCCCATTGTGAAGTCTTGAGGAGGGAAGATGAAGATATAACTTGCAGTCATGGGACAGAAGTTATGACAAGTGATACACTTGATTTTCAGTTGGAAACATCTCTTGGACCAGCACTTGTTGATGACCATCCACTCATGGAAGGAGAGGTGATTAAGATCTATGAAGACATCACACAAAGGTATGAGGTAAGGACTGATTTTCTGACTTGCAACAGCAGTCCCTTATCTTCACATAATCATGACATGACAGCCAAGAGGATGGAGGTTTGGATCAGCCTTGACGCATGTGATTTTCAGTTGGAGACACCTATTGGATCAGCACTTGATGAAGAGCATGCAACAAAAGAAGAAAAGGTGCTTGAGGTTCTTGAGAACACTACACTAACATATGAGACAAGTTCTGATTTTCTGATTTGGAACAGCAGTCCCTTACCTTTACATAATCATGAGATAGCAACCATTACACATGAGGATGGTAGTGGGAAGACTTCTTCTATTATTGGCACTCAAGATTTAAGGGTTGAACATGAGCCACGTGTTGTGGATCCAAGCCACGAGAGGTCTGATTTTGTACACCATGGCATAGAAGAGGTAAAGAAGACTCAAAGCATGTGTGATGAGAAGGATGGACCTCTTATGATGGACAAGCACGACGAGCACTTAGATTTGCATGGACTTGATGAAAGATATGATTCAGAAATTTCAGTTTGTGCTAGTAGTTTTCATCATGAGGATCATGAGTCACACCTTTTTGAGAGCCCATTGAAGGCTCAGGTGATGATTATGGATGAGGTAGTTGAGCACACAATTTGTGGACCAGCCAATAGTATGCATGCATGTGTAGATGAAGACATTTGTGTTTCCGTGTTGGTTGGGAATCTAACTACCTTTGAGCTCGAGGAGTCTACTTGTGTTGGGACACAACACCGTCATGATGACGATTCCTTGGAGTATGCGGCTGTCCTAGCTTTAGGACTTGAGACATGTATCATGGAGACAGTTGATTTTGATTGGTATGTGCTTGGAGGTGTTGAGTTTCAGCTGGACTATAGTCCAAGGTATGATGAGCATGAGGGCAGAAATGTTTCGGCCCTAATCCATTGGTTTCTAGTGCATCCCTTGTTGGTAGATGGCTGTCCTACTTTGCTGGCCATGGAGTTTCCAGGATGTACATGGAGGACAGCAGCTGATTGGATGGATTGGAGAGGTTGGGATTACTACTTCATTGTTGGTGGTTGGCATGAGGATAAGGTTCCATCATCATATGACACTGGAGGGACTTTTGGCACCATTATAGGTATGGTTTTCAGTTTGTTTGATGCTGTTCTGATTTATATCAGCAGCTTAGTATGGAGTGGCATGTTTTTCTATGCACCTATGATGGACATCTTTCACATCCATATGATATCATACCGATTTACATGGGTGGTTGATGATGATTTCATGATGAGAGACATCTATCTCTTCATTTTCAGCTGGAAGGATAGGACGATTTGGGTTCTAGGTATTGGTATGTTTAGTACACTATTTCAGATGGATCTTGATGAGTTGCTTCACAACTCTTGGCATAGTGTTGTTTGTATCAGAGTGGAGCAGCAGAAGATTTGGCACAGGTGGTCATGTTTCAGAGATCATATCATACATCACTTGTTGATAGACGTGACTCTCTTCAAGGCTTTGGTTTTGTATAGTGTTTTGTCTTTGATAGACTTAGCACTCATGGATGGTGGAGCCTTTGGAGGAAAGGAGTTGATAGCACTTGTGGTTGATGGTTTTGCATTCTTGTTCCAACAGCTACATAGGCATAGCACATGGAGGAGGAACAGGATTTTTGAATTTGAGCGATGGACCCAAATTGAGTTCGAGTGTGTATGGCTAGTTGTGTTTCATTGCTGGCTATCGAAGCTCACTTTGCATAGCATTCTTCATATTCTATTCAGGAGACAGCCACAAGTTGAGGAATAGAGTGATCACAGAGTACTTGATTGGATGGAGATACTTGTCACTTGACGGTAATTTGCAGGATACAAGTTTGAATTGCTTGTGGGCAAGCAATTTCCGAGAAGGGAGCATTTGTCATGTCACCATTTTCGGAGTGATCACCTAATGGAGTGGCTAGCCTATTTCCATTCCCGTAGGCTAAGCCGGAGGGCTCAGGGAATGACCTAATTGGCGAGTTTTCACACTTGGCTAATTTTGTAGGGCAAATTGATTGTGGAGGATGACTTGGCATAGTTTTGTGGTAATTTTGATGAAGTCAACATTAGTCAACTAATTTGCCCTAAGGTGGAGCAACCCACTTGGAGAGTGGAAAGAAGGTATAAAAAAGAAATAAAATAAAATAATGATACCTCTTTTGTTTGGGCCAAAGGGAGAAAATAATAAAAAAAGAAAAATCCTTAATTTGTATTTTGGAGCGCCCATCTTGTCTTGAAGAGGTCGGCCACACTTGGGAAGAAAAGTAATAAAAAATAAAACGAATAACATGCCTAGGTCGGCCTTGAGGAAGAAGTGAAGATTGTGTATAAATAGGAGATCATTTGAGGCATTTCAAACATATTATTCATTCCTATTTTCATATTGAGTTTATCTCATTTGGCTGCAACTTTTGTTGGGCTTGAATCCAAGGACGAAAACCCTTGTGGTTCTTGGTGAATTAGACGAAAACCTAATTCATCCTTGTGGAGGTTTCATCACGGAAGCCTAATTGCACTTCATTGGAGATTTGTGGAGGAGTAGAGCAGATTTGCATATTCAGATTTTAGATCAGCATTGGAGGAGATTCTTCTTGTGGCATTTGCATCATTTGACACTAGGGTCTAACCCTAGCCTGGTGCGCCATCCTTGGAGGATCATATTCGTGGTATTTTGTACCTACATTGCATTAGGCCTTGCCATAATTAGGAGCGCCACACATGGAGCAACATTCTTGGTAGATTGTATTAACATTTCCCTAGGGTTTCACCCTCGAGTTGGAGCGCCATCATTTGGAGAAGGGCGACTTGGCCTTTGGAGGTTATTTCTTCATTGCTTAGGGTTTCTAAACCCTAATTTCAGAGCAGCAGCCTAGCGCCATCATTGTAGAGGGTTTGGAGCATCATTTTATGTTATTTTGGTATGTATCAACCTAATCATTCGGTCTGATTTGTAAAGGCATAATGCTGGGATGTGATTAGGCATGTTTGGCCTATGTATTTTGATATATTTGCATATTCAGCAGTCTGATTTTGTAGCAGCAGTCTGATATAACTCAGAAATCAGATTTGTTCTCATTTGCTTTGCAATTGGATGTTCATTTATGGTTGGATAAGTTTATGGTTGAAGTTAATATCATAAGGATCCATTGTTGCCTTATTATTTGAGCATTTTAGATGCATTTGTGTTCGCTGTAACTATTTGTTTAGGAGCAGAAATAAAGATCAGAAATTAGGGTTTCAGCAGAAAACTAAAAGTGCAGAAAATTAGGGCAGAAATCAGAAAACAAAAATCAGAATTTTAAGCAATATACTATTTGGGATATTTCACATAATTAGTGAGATAAGTCCATCAAGATGTGTCCTTTAATAAGTGAGGGGCTTACCTCCAAGATGGCCCAGGATTCCAGTCATTATGCTGAAATTCCATTAATGCGAATAATTTTTCTTTTTCTTTTAATCAAGTTTTCTATGTTAAGTCATGAAGTAGTCCAACTTTATTAAAGTGGAAAAATGGGATCCAATGCCCTAGAATAACATGCAAAGCCAAGTTTACCCCTAGGGTATAGTCCGAACAATTAAGTCGTTGCAAGACACACATAATGATTGCAGGTTCAAAACCTGGCAAAGACCACTAGCACAGGGCAAGCCACCGGCCCAAGGGTTATAGGGGGAGTGTGCATTAAGGTGTAAGAACCCTGGGGCTTCCCAATTCCCCCAGTAATAAAAAAAAAACATCCAAAGCCATGTAAATGCATCATTTCTATCTAAATAATAATTTGATTTTCTGTTAATCCCACATTGGTAGGAGTTGTGAAACAAGGATGACGATAGGCTAATTTTGAGCACTAGCATGTTAAATATGGAGAGGGAGCTCCGCTAGGGTTTTGTGGTGTCTAACCCTAGCCTGGTGCGCCATCCTTGGAGGATCATATTCGTGGTATTTTGTACCTACATTGCATTAGGCCTTGCCATAATTAGGAGCGCCACACATGGAGCAACATTCTTGGTAGATTGTATTAACATTTCCCTAGGGTTTCACCCTCGAGTTGGAGCGCCATCATTTGGAGAAGGGCGACTTGGCCTTTGGAGGTTATTTCTTCATTGCTTAGGGTTTCTAAACCATAATTTCAGAGCAGCAGCCTAGCGCCATCATTGTAGAGGGTTTGGAGCATCATTTTATGTTATTTTGGTATGTATCAACCTAATCATTAGGTCTGATTTGTAAAGGCATAATGCTGGGATGTGATTGGGCATGTTTGGCCTATGTATTTTGATATATTTGCATATTCAGCAGTCTGATTTTGTAGCAGCAGTCTGATCTAACTCAGAAATCAGATTTGTTCTCATTTGCTTTGCAATTGGATGTTCATTTATGGTTGGATAAGTTTATGGTTGAAGTTAATATCATAAGGATCCATTGTTGCCTTATTATTTGAGCATTTTAGATGCATTTGTGTTCGCTGTAACTATTTGTTTAGGAGCAGAAATAAAGATCAGAAATTAGGGTTTCAGCAGAAAACTAAAAGTGCAGAAAATTAGGGCAGAAATCAGAAAACAAAAATCAGAATTTTAAGCAATATACTATTTGGGATATTTCACATAATTAGTGAGATAAGTCCATCAAGATGTGTCCTTTAATAAGTGAGGGGCTTACCTCCAAGATGGCCCAGGATTCCAGTCATTATGCTGAAATTCCATTAATGCGAATAATTTTTCTTTTTCTTTTAATCAAGTTTTCTATGTTAAGTCATGAAGTAGTCCAACTTTATTAAAGTGGAAAAATGGGATCCAATGCCCTAGAATAACATGCAAAGCCAAGTTTACCCCTAGGGTATAGTCCGAACAATTAAGTCGTTGCAAGACACACATAATGATTGCAGGTTCAAAACCTGGCAAAGACCACTAGCACAGGGCAAGCCACCGGCCCAAGGGTTATAGGGGGAGTGTGCATTAAGGTGTAAGAACCCTGGGGCTTCCCAATTCCCCCAGTAATAAAAAAAAAACATCCAAAGCCATGTAAATGCATCATTTCTATCTAAATAATAATTTGATTTTCTGTTAATCCCACATTGGTAGGAGTTGTGAAACAAGGATGACGATAGGCTAATTTTGAGCACTAGCATGTTAAATATGGAGAGGGAGCTCCGCTAGGGTTTTGTGGTGTCTAACCCTAGCCTGGTGCGCCATCCTTGGAGGATCATATTCGTGGTATTTTGTACCTACATTGCATTAGGCCTTGCCATAATTAGGAGCGCCACACATGGAGCAACATTCTTGGTAGATTGTATTAACATTTCCCTAGGGTTTCACCCTCGAGTTGGAGCGCCATCATTTGGAGAAGGGCGACTTGGCCTTTGGAGGTTATTTCTTCATTGCTTAGGGTTTCTAAACCCTAATTTCAGAGCAGCAGCCTAGCGCCATCATTGTAGAGGGTTTGGAGCATCATTTTATGTTATTTTGGTATGTATCAACCTAATCATTAGGTCTGATTTGTAAAGGCATAATGCTGGGATGTGATTGGGCATGTTTGGCCTATGTATTTTGATATATTTGCATATTCAGCAGTCTGATTTTGTAGCAGCAGTCTGATCTAACTCAGAAATCAGATTTGTTCTCATTTGCTTTGCAATTGGATGTTCATTTATGGTTGGATAAGTTTATGGTTGAAGTTAATATCATAAGGATCCATTGTTGCCTTATTATTTGAGCATTTTAGATGCATTTGTGTTCGCTGTAACTATTTGTTTAGGAGCAGAAATAAAGATCAGAAATTAGGGTTTCAGCAGAAAACTAAAAGTGCAGAAAATTAGGGCAGAAATCAGAAAACAAAAATCAGAATTTTAAGCAATATACTATTTGGGATATTTCACATAATTAGTGAGATAAGTCCATCAAGATGTGTCCTTTAATAAGTGAGGGGCTTACCTCCAAGATGGCCCAGGATTCCAGTCATTATGCTGAAATTCCATTAATGCGAATAATTTTTCTTTTTCTTTTAATCAAGTTTTCTATGTTAAGTCATGAAGTAGTCCAACTTTATTAAAGTGGAAAAATGGGATCCAATGCCCTAGAATAACATGCAAAGCCAAGTTTACCCCTAGGGTATAGTCCGAACAATTAAGTCGTTGCAAGACACACATAATGATTGCAGGTTCAAAACCTGGCAAAGACCACTAGCACAGGGCAAGCCACCGGCCCAAGGGTTATAGGGGGAGTGTGCATTAAGGTGTAAGAACCCTGGGGCTTCCCAATTCCCCCAGTAATAAAAAAAAAACATCCAAAGCCATGTAAATGCATCATTTCTATCTAAATAATAATTTGATTTTCTGTTAATCCCACATTGGTAGGAGTTGTGAAACAAGGATGACGATAGGCTAATTTTGAGCACTAGCATGTTAAATATGGAGAGGGAGCTCCGCTAGGGTTTTGTGGTGTCTGATGCAGGGTTTGTGAATCTTTGTCATCTTCTAGCTTTTCCTTCAGCTTTCCAGAGGTTTGGATCTCAGTTCTGTGGGAGGAAATCCCTGTGCATGTTGAAAGGGGAGCATGCAGCTTCCCAAAGTCTCCTTCCACCAGGTCCTAACAGGTGGATGTTTGAAACAAAAAGTAAAACTCTATCTTTGATTTCAAGAGTGGCTGTAAAACAAAAGATTTATTTCCATCAAAAGTGTCCTAATGTTTGTCTTGAGGCCAAGAAAGATAGTCTGATGTTAAATCTGATATTAGAGTTTCTAGAAAACAATATTCACAAATTGGCTACTAGAGGCCTTATGGAAGATTTCTAAGCATGCAACTATCATTTCAAAACTTGTATCAATAGCAAAAAATCATTGGAAAACCTTCAAAGAATCTGAGATACAAGCGAGCATGCCCTCAAGGATATTTCATTGTCACATTTGCAAACAAAACATATAGAGAGTTGACTTCCGAGGGTGGCCCCTATTTTTGTAGGAATGGTAGATTGTTCATGGAACATTGGCATATTGGATTCAAGCCCATAGAACAGATGCCTACCAAATCCCTAATGGAGATCTAGCCATATGCCTTTAGATTGAATGTGTTTTTAGAATGATAGGTGATCTTTTGGGAGGATATATTAGCACGGCTCAATCTTAAAAGGAAAAGGCCTCACTAGCTATGCAAAGATATGTGTAGAATTGGAACTAGATCAGACCATTCCAAAACATCACACCCTCAAAGCAGGCAATCTAGGGTGGATGCAACCCCTCAACTATGTATGCAAACCCTTTCGATACAGGAAGTGTCACAAATATGGCCACTTGGTAAGAGAATGTCGAACAGGAGATGCTTCGCGGCTACAATCTCTCAAGGGAAAAAGCAAAAAAAAGCAGAAGAGAATGCATTCAGAAGCAAAAAAAACACACGATCAAAACCAAATGGATCAAGAAAAAAGGGAAGTTGCATGGAGATGAAGAGGTTCAAGCTCATCAAGGTTAAAAATCCCTGTCCCATTAGGGCTTCAAAGGGAAGACGAAGGACAGCATTGTAACCAATTATGAGTTCACTAAGGCAATAGAGGGCATACCAGAGGAGGAACAAGAAAATAATGGGACCATGGCCAAACAAACCAATAAGGATTCCAATGTACGTATGAAGCAAAGGAATCTAGATTGTCCAAAGTATCCAAATGTCTCTATTGAATAACACTATGGGACAGGTCTAGACCACAAAGAGGAAATAGAAGGGTTGCAAGTAGAAAAAGAGAACTTCCAAACACATCAGATAATCAAAGAAAGCATGAGAGCTTTAGTCTCATAATGCAATTTACAAGCAAAAAGAAGCTTTCAGACACTAATCAAGGAAAACAACAACCAAAAATAAAAATCAGATCAAGATTCAAAAGGAAGCAATGGCAGCAGTGCCAGATGAATCTCAGTCTCTCTTGGAAGATATTATAGGGAGACCTGAGAAACATCGGTCTAATCAATGAAAATCATCTCATGAATTGCAAGAGACTTGCAGCATCAAAATCCAAGAAGCAATTAGTCAAAGGTACGATTTTAACAGAAAAACCTGACATCTTGCTCTTGTAGGAAGCTAGATTATCTTAGAAGCATATAGAAAAGCATAAAACATGTAGAAAAAATGCATACATATAGAAAATCATTTGTGCATGTAGAAAAAATGCATACATATAGAAAATCATTTGTGCATGTAGAAACATATGCATGCATATAGAAAGTATGAATGCATGGTAAGAAGCTAGCTAAATAAGAAAGACAATTATGTACATGTCACACATTGCAAAATTCAAAAACTTGCATTCATGATTTTAGTTTAAACTGATTTTTTTGAACTTTTTAGTTAGGAAATAGTTTCTTACTTACAAGTATTAATCATATGTACACTTGATGTAATTGTGTGACTCGATCCCCTTTTTGATAATATGTTTTTTTAAACTTGTTAAAAAAGCATCTAAAGTTAAGTCAAAAGGAATATTCAGTTGGACCAGAAGTTGAATCGAGTAAAAGAAAAGTTATTGATCTCGAATCAAATTCATATTTCAAAGAGTGATCAAATAAAGAAAAGAGAAGCTTTTGGTCGAGTGACTGAGTTTACAAATCGCAAAGGTTGCATTATTTTAGTCAAAAACAAAAAAAAAGTTGAGAGGACAACCTCCTTTGATCAATATCAACCATTTCAAGAGGGCAACCTCCTATTACATTGTTACTTTAAGGGGCATGTTGATGTGTTTTTTATGCACATGCAAACTCAGAATAAAATTCCAAGTATTCTATCCTCTCTTGAATAAAGTCTCTCAAAGGCTAAACAATGTGATCCAGTGAGACAACTCCAAGGTTCATGATATGTCAGGTCTTGACTTGCAATGGATAGACTCAGTAGTTGATGTGATAATGCTGGTAATCACAAAGGGACTTACGCTAAATTTACTCCTTACTCCAATCAAATATGTTATTGTTCTTCTTTATGGAATGGAACTTACTTCAAACCTAAGTCACCACATTCGAATTTGAATTCGAATTCGGCAAGGATGAAATTCGGGGAAAATTCGGCAAGGAAAAAATTGAAAAAAAAAATCGTGATTAAATTCGCCTTAGTAATTTAATTTTAAAAATATATTAAAATTTATATTTATATTTTAAATAACATATTAAAATTTATATGTTTATTTTCAAAAACAAAATAAAAGTAATACTAATTTTATTTTTAAAATATAATAATTTTATTTTAAAACAATAAAAATTAAAAAATATGATATACGTTTTACATTAAAGTTTAAAAAGACTATAAAAAATCTAAATTTTATTTTAAAAACTTGAAATAAAAAAACAAAAACAAACTATAATAAATATTAAATTTTATTAAAAAAACCCTATGCTCCAAACCAGATGCTCGAGCGCCCAGCTAACAAACCAGATGCAAGTGTTCTCGTCACTTGGGGATTGTTAGTGCTCTCATCGCTGCCCAAAAATAGAAGTCACTGCTCACAGGTCGATCGATGACGGGTATGCAAACAGAAGTGGCGGAAAAAGAAAGCGGCGGATAAAGAATGAAGCATAATGTTTGACGTTGACCGCGATTTGAAGTGAAACAAAACCTAAAACAAACACTTTATGGCAATACATTTTTTAAAAAAAATCACCGTACGATTTAATAGTGAATTTGAACGAATTTAAACAGATTTGATAGCCTGTTTGCAGATACGCCGAATTTCGAATTTCTTGGCCGAAATTCGGCGAATGCAATGACTTAGCTTCAAACTGATTATGAAAGAAAATGAAAAAAGGAAAGGGTTAAGAGAACTATTCTAAGGACAATGATATGATGGACAACGCTTCGATAGACAAATTCCTTCCAACCGAGCTTCGCTTCGCCATAAGAACAACAACTACACGAAGCTAGTGCAATCTTCAAAGGGAAATGAAAGATTTTCAAACTGCAAACATGCATCCAAATACCCACAGCTGGCGCAACTTGAATGAACATCCACAATCAAACTATGGCAACATGAGGTTCAGGCTAACTTTGCATTGCAAATCACCATCGGCAATCCACAAAAAGTATGAACCGAGGAATTCATCAATATCTTTACATTTATTCATCAAATCAATGAACTGTATCTAAAATCTATCTAACTTGCTTTGAATCATCTTCAAGAAATTGGAAACTATGCTAACATCCCAAAACAACACAAGTTTCACCAAGCTTCAATGAGAATGTATTGATTTTGGTAGTATCTTTACAACAATTTGCCAAAGTCTTGTCAATGCTTCAAGAGCTTCTACTCTAACATTTTATCTCCTAAGAACTAATGATATATCTATATCTTTACAAATGAAGAGAGTGAGCTTTATATAGAGCTCAAGAATTACAATGAATGGCCCAGGATTGATTCAAAAATCAATGGCCAAGATTAATACAACACATGAGGTAGTTACAACTACTTGCTATTTTTAGTCATGAAAGAGGGAACAAAGGCACGTTTTCCAATGTGATAAGCATGAATAAGGCATCTTTGAGAATCTCCACATGGATGTCCTTCTTGACCTCTTGCTTGATGTACACATGTCTGACTTAGAAGTTGCACATGAACGATGAGGAGATCATGATAAATTTGATTATCTTTGGAAAGGTCCATATCAAATTGCAGAAATTTTGGGAGAAAACGCTTTCAAGTTGAAGACATTGACTGGAGAAGATATCCCATTGCCCGTTAATGGGCAATTCCTGAAACACTATTTCCAACCATGAGTTCCTTGTGGGATTTACTTGTACATAGGTTAGAGTAGGTTTTCCTTTCTGTCGTTTTCTGCTTTCCTTAGAGTAGTTCTGCCTGCCTTGATGTCATTTGACTCAAGCCTTTCCTGTTTTGGGTAGTTTAGTTTGGTTTGGTTGTTAGTTTGCTTTGGATTTTCTTTGCTTAGGGTTAGTTGCCTTTAGGGATTTCCTATCTATAGTGGAGCATTGTTTTTTCGCGCACACATTTGGTATGATTTCGCTGAGTTATGTTAGTTCATTTCTTAAATATTCATTCATGAAAGACTCAGGGTTGGAAGATCATTTTCTTTCAGTTTATCAGCAAGTTATGTTTTGTACTTGACTTGGAAACTAATCATATATTGTGTCCTGACACTACTATCTTTTGGTTATAATATTTTAAAATGTTAAATTTAAATCTTATGAATTCTTATGTATTCCTTTGAGAAATATTGGTCATGATTGATGGATTTCCCGTGGATTCCATTGCTAGTGTCGGATAGTATGACTGCTTGCTCCTGGGAGATGAGTTAATTGTTTAGCATTGCTTGAAGTATTTTGAGATCTCATATCTTCTCATATCTTAATGATCCCGAAGTTTCTAAGTGAGTCTTTGTGAACTTGGATTAAGTGAAAATCTTAAGGTGGTTCATGGTTTCACTCCACTCCATTATAAGCATTTCGCCATACCTCCTTTCCATTCTATTTGTTCCCTCATGCCTATTCCAATTTACACAATAAAAGCCTCCATCCATTTCACCTATTCCATCAAATAATGAACTCAGGTCTAATGTCTGAATCATCCATATAGTCCTGTTTTCGCCACAAATTTCATGTAGCGAGTCAACAGGGTAAAAGGTTTGAGTCCTCTATGAACAAAGTATTTGAAGATTATCCATGTCAGTATCCGTTCATATGACCTTAGCCACTACACAGGAAGCAAGGTCAAGATGTTGGTATTTCCATCCGTTCCGCATAAATCCATTGTTTTCCACTATCCATCTATTGCATATGTATCCATTCCATCTTCGTTACTATGCAAATTCCAAAAGTATTTGGCCATGAACACCTTCCGCCATCCATCTTACTTCCATTTGCCTAATTCATATACCCGTATTCCCTTATCCATTTACTATTTCCTAATCATGATCAATGAATGTAAGTGTCGTCTAAATGAGAAGCTTGCAATCCATTCTCTAATCCCATATTTCCACAAAATAAATATTTGGATGCCTTTACCCATGAAATAAAGAAATTCCTAAAAATCCTACAGATCTTTATGCCTTAGAGCACAAATGCTAGAAATCCAAGCAAAAGCATATTCAAAAGCTATTTCATTCCATATTTTCAAATGACGAAACCAAAAGTCTGGGTATTTAAGTCTAAGAAAACGAATCCAAAGAGGCTTCCGCATCCGAAGAATACATTTCCATTCATCTCATCCCATTCCATTTTCATTCCATCAAGAGTTCTACGTTACTTCATCCCACGAAATAAAATCAAAAAGAAAATTTTTAGTTCGTGTGGGTCATGAAGTTACCGCTCCATATATTCACTAGCCATCACTCCCATTCCTAAATACACCTCCCTTCCCCTTGCAAGCTTCAAAGTTTAGTTCGGTACGTGCAAGCATTGATTGTGATTCCCTTCTATTTCATCCATTTCACTGTATACCATCCGTTCCACTCCATCTCCCGCTAGCCTGCATATTTCACCACTTGTTTGGTCTATGTCTTGGATGCACTTTCCATCTACCTGGTTTTGCATAATCCACATCATAGTCCATTGTCTCCGTCCACTTTTCCGTCCATTCGTATCATATCCATCATTCCTTACCAACATCAGTAAGTATAATAACTTGACATGGTTCTATATGGAATATCGTTTTTCACAGAATAGGATACTTGAGTCCCTTCCGTTCGTATCCTTCATCCCATTCAAAAAAAAAAAAAAGTGAAGAGAAATCCTTTCGTCCACAGGTTAAAACCACCTTTGGTGGCGCCTTGGATAAGTACCATGATGAAAACCTGGCAAACATGCGTCATGCGTAGAGACACATTGTCTCATTCCATTTCTATCCATTTTCATATCATCCCCATTCCATCATACCATTTCCATACACCTCGTACCATCATTGCCCATTTCACCCATATGTATATACCCATTCATTCATTATCCGCCGTCCATGAACTTACCTCACTTAAGACAGGCGAGCTTAGACGATCTTAGTTTCTAAGGGATGGAAATGAATGCAAATGCACACACTTGGATCCTTGGAATATGGATAGTCGTGCTGGCAATTGGTTTTGATTCTTTGAGCATGTAGTTATATTTATTCGGTCTAGTATGTGGGTGTACACGGAAATGTTGAAACTTGACTTTTATTTATCTTTGGAATGCTTAAGAACCCCGTTTTAATTGAAATCAATCTATAATCACACAGCAAAAGATGAGGTGTCTCGATCCAATGCATGACTCTTTTCCTTTTTGAGTACGTCTTGTAACTAGTTTATAAGTTGAGGAAAATTAGGTAAAGGCTTTGAGTTGGGATTGGATCCTTGATTTTGAAATGTTCAAGAACATTTCTCACGTGGATTTGCCAGATGTGATGTAATCACACATCGCCCCATTGCAAATGGGGACCCCCAAGTTTTCGCTTTGCTTTGTAGTTTCAGGGTTTTGGTTTGAGTCTTGCTCAATCTCCCTGCAAATGAAGGATTTCTGCCAGACAATTGAGAGGCACTAAGGTCAACCTGGGCAAGCAAAAGTAATGAGACTTCGTCAATTCGTGTAACAAAGAGGATCAAAACTTGAAAATTTGACTAAGTGTTGACAATTGTGGAAATTGTTCTAGACCTTGCATTATGCACCCAAGGTTGAAGGTCTCCATTTTGAAATGCATGATTGCTTTAAGACAAAATCTTGAAAATACTTGTAAAAACATGACCAATTGCTTTGTGGAGTTGGAAAAAAGTTGAAATAATGAAAATGTTCAAGTCCAAATGAAGGAAAATGTTCTAGAGCTTTCAAAAGCCGCCCAACTTGGAGTGCAAAATGTTCTAGAGCATGCAATTTCCGCCGAAGCTTGTAACAAGGAATTTTGGCGAAGTGTTTGAAAGATGAAGGTCATGATCAAATGCACAAGGTTGAAACTATTTTCAAGAAGGTGCAAAATGTTCTCCATGCAATATCTGCCCTAGAAGGTCACAAGGAAATTTGACTAAGTATGAAACATCCTAAGAGTT
Source organism: Cunninghamia lanceolata (assembly GCA_027924645.1). Classification (NCBI taxonomy): domain Eukaryota; kingdom Viridiplantae; phylum Streptophyta; class Pinopsida; order Cupressales; family Cupressaceae; genus Cunninghamia; species Cunninghamia lanceolata. Next base: position 8,922,972 of record BSBN01000568.1, read on the forward strand.
CAGCCTTGTTTTGAAACTTCAAGTGAAAGTCACGATCGAATGCCAAAAGGTGGAAAATGTTCTCAAACAAACATTATGCGCCCTCCCTTTGAATACAATAACTTGCAATTTGCACCTTAAGGAGAAGGATAGAAGGTGTTTAAATTGCTCAAACAAAGGATATCATATCATCATTCACCTAGAAGAGAAGAATTGGAAGAAAAAAACTAAAAATATTCTAAGTTTCCAATTGAAAATTGGGGAAAATGTTCTCACAACTACATAATGCACCCAAGGGAAGTATGAAGATTTGACTAAGTATTGAACATCCAAGTGTGGAAAATGCATAGGCAAGAGGAAAATCCGCCAATTTAAAGGGGAGTCAGGAGAGTGTTTGAAGAAAAAAGTGGAAAATGTTCCTTACCTTGCAAGGAGTGAAGTCCAAAGGTAAGTAATTTGCTTAAGTATGGAGGACCCATAATGCTCTGCCCCATGAAATTTCCACTCAAGACTGCCCAAGACTGTCATGAGGAAGTTTGAAGTGAAAGAAAAATTGACTAAGTGATGATCAAGAGCAAGGGCGTATAATGCTCTCAACCATGCAAAATCCGCCCTTCCCTCTAGTGCAATTTGATGATGAAACAAGGAAATCAAGGAAAATGTTCGCCAAAGAGGAAAATGCGCTCTCCCAATCCTATCATATTTTGCTCATTGAAGATGATTCCAATGAAAGGATAAGAGAAGTTACTTGAAATTTGATCAAAAGATAAGTCAAGGTTCAACAAATGAATGTGAAGTGGTTGTCGAATGAAGATAAGGGAGGAGAATTCACCTAGAATCAAGTGCTTCTTAAAAGCCAAAATTTGCTCAATCATCAACATCTTTTAAGGAAATCTCAATCTTATTTGTAGAAGTAAAGTGAGGAAATTACAAAATGGGAAAAATGTTCTAGAGCCTTCAAAAGCCGCCCTAGAGGGGCGTGAAATGCTCTTAGGCCTGCAAAATGCGCCCAATCCAAGTTTGCCTTGAGAAATTAAGAGTGAAGATTTGATGATCAAAAGACAAAGTTTAAATATTCACCAAGGCATGAGCGCATAATACTCAGGACCATGTAATACTCGCCCTAGGTTGTCATGAAGAAGTTTGATTAAGTGACAAGTATCTTGAAGACTCCAGCCTTGTTTTGGAAGTTCCAAGTGAATAACTAAGTGATGATTAAAAGACAAGGTAGAAGTGATCATCAAAAGATAAGGGCGCATAACGTTCTTGCAGGTGCAAAATGCGCCCTAATTTGGAGTGAAAGTTCGAAGACTTGATCAATGATAAGGGTATAGGTGATTACCAAGAAGAGCGCACAATGCTCTTGTGCATGCAATATCCGCCTTAGTCACAAGGAATTTTGTCTAAGTATAAAGCATCCTAGCCTTGTTTTGAAACTCCAAATAAAAGTCGTGATCAAATGCATGAAGAGGAAATGTTCATCTCAATAGCAAAGGCACATAGTGTTCTCAACCTCACAAAACCCTATCAAGGAAATTCCTTATGCCTATTCAATATGCGCCTAAGACTTTCTTCAACAATGCAAGGCGTTTTGAGTTCAAAATTGTTCAAGACATTTGAGGGTTGAGAAGCATAAGGGCGGGAATTCCATATCCAGCAACAATATGCGCTCTAAAAAGGTAATATGATCCTTGCAAAATGTTAAGTTATTCACACTTCGAAGAGAGCTCGCATCAAGAAGATGTTTTGAAAGAAAAGCTAAGTCAGAAAATGGAGGAAATTGTTTTGCACTCAGCAAAAGCCGCCCAAAAAAGGTGCAAATTTGTAAGAACCCTAGTTCTCCCTGAGCAAATTTTCCAATTGTTGGTTTGATGTTTTGAAGTTTTTTTTTTTTTGAAATATTTACCAGATAATGCATAAAATTTACAGAACAAGGAAAAGCTGAAGCACAAATATAATATTATATCAGAATTATTATTGTCATGAAATTACATTGAAAGCATTCATACCCGGATAACAAACTTCTGATGATGAAACCCTTATTCTAAATCTCTCCTGTAAATCCAATGAAGCACAAATGCAGCCTCTGACATGAAGCTACCAATGACGCAGCCTTCAAGTGATCTTTCACACCCTCAGGTAGCAGGAACAATGAAGAATCTTCATTCTCCAAAGCCAAGAATTTTGAAAACCCTAGGTTTCCATCCTTAAGAGCCAAGCTCTCCAGAAGCACAAAATCCAATATGTAAAATGATCCAATGATACCCTTTTCCTTTGCTTTGGTGCTTTTTATATTCTTCTCCAATTAGGTTAATTTCCCCACAAGGCTTTTAAACCATTTAAAATGATATTTAATGTTCCCCCATTGACTTTATTAAATGCATTAATATATAGGCTCTCCTCTTAAAATATAATTAATGCACTTTAAGTCACTTAATTGAGGGTCATGGCCCCATTGATTATAAAGTGACATTATAAACTTTATAATAAACCTTTATATTATTTTATTATCATTAAAGAGACCTTAATGATAATAACTCCTTTAATAACCATTATTTCGCTAAACCAACTGAACATGGAAATTGACCCTGCATCCAAGACCTGTCCAGGTGCCTTACCAAATATAGAAATACTAGACTCTACTGACAAGATGACTTACTATAAATAGTAAGTGTGTGAGACTGAGTCCTGGAACGCCAAACGAAGGCCCAACCTAAACCAAACTCTACTCTGAAGAAGAAGGCAACCAGATAACTGCCAAAACGGACCCTCTGAACAACTCCATTAGCCTATGAGGGTCAAAAGATAGGCTAATCCTCCAAACTCTGATGCTCCTGAAAAATGGGGACATTACAGTCCGCCCTCCCTGAAATTGCTTGTCCCCAAGCAATCTCCACTGCAGAGGAAGCCCACTCCTCGGAAGGCCCAAAAGAACTGTGAAATGTCCCATGCATCACTAACTAACTCCTGAAGCACCAACATAAACATATCTGCGCAAGATATCCCTGGATCCCAAACCCAGAATGGAAGTCTACCGTGTCTAGTATCCTCCGACTTCCTCTGCGCAAATCTGATCACGACTTCACCATGCTAAAAATGGTGAAGCAACCCGTCAGAACCCATCCAAACTACAGTGCCAATCCTGTCACCACCTGGATCCCAATACAATCTGAACTCACATCCATTTGTCATGAAAAGACAAAAATATCTGGAAGCATCTGCAACACAATATCTCTCTACAGTCTCTCTGAAACTCCCATGGATGTGATAACTAACCAAACCATCATGTCCACTTAGACCGTAATTACCCTATAACCATGTATCCGTATGAGATCTCTATGACATAGAAGTAGCAAACCCTGTCAAATACATATTAGCATGATGGATAACTGATTGCTGCCCCTGCAAATACTCTCCTACAAACAACTGAGTGAGGTACTTGCAGCCTCTAGTCCCATCTTCTGAAGATGGCAACTCTCCATCCCACAGTGGATGGTACAAACCTTGAACCAATCCACTCCGGCGCATCAACAAATCCTCTATGTGTGGATTAAAAGAGAAGTGATGAGCACTCCTCACTATGCAGTCAAAGTAAAATGCTCCATCCTCTGTCAATGGTTGACCGTCATAGTCGTGGGGAACACTCTTCAGTTGTCTCATCACTCTCATCACTAGAATCAGAAGATGGCTCCGGTCTCCGACCCCGAGTAGCTAAAGGGGTAGATGCTCTAATAACCTTCTCTGCATACCCAATAGCAAAATCCCTGTCACGAAGCAAATGGAGGTATTCTAATTTTATTGCCTCCAATGCGCTCCTGATAAAACGTAAACTGCGAATAGGAGTACCTATAGAGACCCCATTCTGTCTCTCCTGAAATTCTGCGCAACAAAGTAGGTACTCCACATACTTATCCGTGCATTCAAAGCGAGATAAGGTTGAATCAACCTTCTCTCCTGTAACCTTCAGCAGATCCCTCCAACTCTGTAACTCAACAAACTGTCAATCGTAATCAGCTGCATGGGATGAAATGATTGATTTGCTTTCAGGAGGGGAAAACAAATCAATCTAAGAATCAATCTCCACAATGGATGATGCCCTGCATATCTCCTGTGAATAAGATGGGGTAATGTTGTGTTCAGTCACACAACTCTCTGCAGAAACAACCACCTCATCACACAAGCTATCAATATCCTGCTCTGCATCACCTATAACAGGTCTATCCTCTGAGAACCCTGAAGCATCACATGGTTCCCTGCTACTCTCAACCAACACACTCATCCCATCTACATCACCTGCACCTGCAATTGTAATGGATGTAACCACTTCCCCAATACATCCATTTTCATATTTCGTAGATATATGGTCATCACCAACTACTGCCATAGATAACGGAACTGTAACTGCTGGTAATGAAGACCGCGCTAAGCTCAACTCCACGGTAAGCTCATCTATCCGTAACTTCGACTCTTGAAGGGCTGTTTGAGCGCTCTTCAAAGAGTCCATGGTGACTTCTAGCTCATATGTGAGCTCATCAACCTCCTCCTCTTTCCCTTTAAGAGCATCATAACAAATCCCATCCCTCTCGAGAAGATAATCTCTGTCAGCTAATAACTGTAGATAATTGTGTTTCATTATTCCAAATGCTTCTCGAAGTGCATGAAACTCTGCAAGGGCAAATCCACTATCACAATGCTCATCTGTCACGGGAGTACTCCAACCATAGTTGCCAACATCTGCCAAGCAACATCAAAATGTTCTAACACTGTGGCAACTATACTGTCATTAACCTTCAATTGCCCTGCCAAATGATGATACCCCTGTGACACATCACCTCCACACAAATTTTCTGATTTATAATCAGCACTATGATAAGAGGTTGAATCATCATCACTTACTGTTTGGTAACCATCAATATGTGTGCCTTCAACTCTGCAAACATCATCAACTAAGGTACTGATGTTATGTACCTCATAGGATGGCTCTAATGGCATGGTAGAAGCTGTTGATTTGACAATATCTTCGCACCCTTCCACTGTAACTGTAACTGTATCACCATCCAACTCATGATCCTGAGATCCCATGCCAACAAATGATTCTTCTAACTTGTTTTCTAAGGTCTGATCTGAAAAATCAGACTCATTATGGCATGAATCTTCATCAACCAATGCATCATTGATACCCGAAACTGAAGTACCAACATTAGAAGACTCCACAATACTATCATCCTTCCATGAAAATCACGATACGAGGAAATAGGACTGCTGTTGCAAAGATCAGAACTGTTATGGGTTAACCTTTGCATGCAATCTTCATTCTGCTGCAAGCTACGAGCTAATCTTTGTTGTGAAAGCATAAGTTTTTGCTGGATATTATTCAAGATGCTCTCAACACTTGGCTGCTCACATTCCTTTGATTTTCCTTTTTGCTTGCCACAATCCATCCGGTACTCCATAAATTGCTTCAAGACTAGACGATCTTTTGACCTTAACTGGAAGTGCTCTATACTCCTCATAAGCAACCATTACCTCATCAACAAATTTAGAAGCCATAATGCTGATTGTTGTTTCTTTTTGGGATTTTGATTTCCTTGCAATATCTGTTGTTTATAAGTTACCTCAGTTCTGAATGGTATAGCTGATAAACTGAGTGCCAAAGATGCTATGATTCAACCTGTTGTAATGATCTGATTATATACTGTGCACAGAACAACATGCCAATGTAATACCAAATTACAATGTAAATATAAATACCAAGTCTGCTGTAGCAGGTGCCTTGACTGGCAGTCCCAATGATGATCTGATTACATTCATACTCAGATTTCTAGTGAAAGAAACCAGACTTATTAAATGTCTTCAACTCTATTCAAAATAAAGATTTGAATAGACCAATAGATTACACATACCTTCTTCACATATTTGGCACATACTCCAATTTTGCTTCAGCAGACAATAAGAGACCAGGGGGCCCACATGGCAGAGTTTGTCCCCTAATGTTGTGAGGAAGGTATACGGTAGTTTAGGGACTGATATCATTAAGAACTTTATCAGCACTTAATATGAGCAGCAGTGTTAGTAGAAATGTTTAGGAATGGTAGGTCCCACATCCCACTTCAATACATAAACCCAAACTCTCAAGATGGCTGCGTCAGATTTGTGTCTCCAAAATGCATTACTTTACCTTCAGAACTCACGATTTTCCCTTTGCTGACTGGCTGAGTGGAATAAGGGTCCCACACTTCCCTTCCAACTCAGCAGATCTTATTGCAAAAGCCTTAAGCCTTCAAAAAAAACTCACGAATTTCCTTTAGACTTGTGATTTCTCAATCGTCCAACACAATATGGTGGATGAGTACAAGTACCTAGGGATAGATTTTCACAACAAACTCAGCTGGGAAACTTGCAGAGCAAAAAGAATCCAGGGGGGTTGGAAGGCACTTTACTCTCTACAGAACAGATGTAGAAATGCAGAATTATGGGACTGGAAAACCAAGAAAACGCTTTTTGGTTTGCTTGTTACCCCGGTGATCTTATATGGTTGCGAAATTTGGGGCAGCAGTATGTCAGAGCAGAAATGGAGGCAGGTTGAGAGAATCCAGAAGCACATCATCATTAGCAGTCTCAAAATCAAGACTGTTGTTCTGTATGAGATCCTATTGGCGGAATCTGGTATGTACCCTTTGGAGGCGTCGGCGGTGGTTCGACTATTAAGCTATATAAGGAAAACTCAAAATATGGAAAATCACCGATGGCCTAGGTTAATTACGAAGGAAGAGTTAAATAGGAGAAAGAATACATGGATGAAACAGAATGACAAGTGGCTAAAGAAGTGGGATATTAATATGCAAGAATGCCCACATGCTAAAGAGGAAATAAAAAAGTATGTTAAAGTAAAATTCAGAAACATCATGTGGAATAATCAGTCAGGACGGAAAAAAGCTTACTATATCAAAGAGTTCAACCCCGGGTGGGACCATGAGGAAAAAGCTTACATAGGAGCAGACATTAAATGGAAAGCAAAAATGTTGATTGCACAGCTAAGGACTAGCTCACACCATCTTAGGTGCGAAACGGGCAAGTGGACGTTTCCCAAGGAGGAGTGGGAGAGGAGGATATGCCTTTTTTGCAATAAAGGTGTGGTTGAGACAGAATGGCATTTCATCATGGAGTGCCCAGCCTACGAGGACATCCGTGACAGCTACAATGACACCTTGAAAAACAACTTAAGCACCTTGTTTGAGGAGGCTAGACTCGTCAAATCCGCAAACTTTTTGATCAAAATCCACAGCAGAAGATCTAAGCTAGAGAAAGGGTTGAAAAATGCCTAACGGCCTTGTTTCGGGGTGGGCCTTGTGCGTTTCCGGGTCCCATAGGCTGTTGTGGCCTCGTGGATGTCATTAAAAACTTTCATTCATTCAATGTGAGGGTCCCACGCCTCAACAAGAATATCAATCTTTAAAATAACGGTGACTACTTTTCAATTCCCACGATCCTTCTTAGACTTTACGAATCCTTGAAAATATTTACGGGCTGTGATTTGTTGAATCCTCCTCGTTTCTTAGACACGCAATTCACAGAGATGCCGCCAATATAATTTGAGACTTGCGATTGATTATTGGAAGATACGCTACACATCACATTAAAGACTTCTCCTTGAATGATATGTCTTCCACGATGGCGATCAAGACTTAATTGCTTTATAGAATATTAACATCACAGATGTGCTGCTGGAAATGGATTATGCGAACCTGCTCCTTATGCGCTCACTTTACTCGATGTCTGGCCCGCGATCTGCCTTCACAACCAATACCAATACCAAACCCAGACTCCACGCAATCCTCTGACTTCTTCCAAAAGTTCGAATTCCCTTAAAGAATTCAACTCCCACGATTTCACCAAATATATTGTAATCTTTTGGCAAAATGTTTATCCGGCTTCATCGAAAATTCCTAACACCCCAAATCATTAAATAACAATTATTTCTGCATTGAATGAATGAATGAAGGCTTTTAATAACGTCCACGAGGCCAGACAGCCTATGGGACCATAGAAACCAAAACACGCTGCAAAAGAGGGCCAAAACACGCTGCAAAGAGAGCCCAAAACCCGCAGGAGGGCCATGATCCACAAAAGGAAGATCACACACACAGTTCCCCACTGAACTCTTTTGCTTTTAGGATCTTATATCTTCTGCTATGTATCTTGATCAAATACACCGCGAGTTTAGCTAACCCTTCTTCTTCAAACAAGCTGGTCAAGGAGTCAACATTCAAAGTATCCATGTAATTGACCCTAATATCCTCGTAGGCTGAGCAATCCATGATGTAGTGCCATTCTGTCTCCACTAAATCCAGATTGCATAAACAGCAGATTCTTTCCTCCCATTCTTCTTTAGGCCTCGACCACCTTCCGGTTTCACATCTAAGTTGGTGCGAACTAGTTCTTAGTTGTGCCATTAACATTTTCGCTTTCCATTTTATGTCCGCTCCTAAGTAGCTTTTTTGCGTGTGGTCCCATGAGGGATTGAGATGTGTTATGTAATATTGTTTTTTCCTTCCTACTTGCTTTGTCCACATGCTTACTTTGACTTTTTCTTGCACATAATTTTTGATATCCCCTTTTGTATTTGGACATTCTTTTATGCTAATACCCCACTTATTCATCCACCTGTCATTCTGTTTCATCCATGTACTCCTCCTTTCTAACTTTTCCTCCGCTGCCATTTTGGGCCATTGGGATGCCTCCATGTGGGCCATCGGGATGCATTGACTCCCAATAATCTTAAACTCTGTTCAATATTTTTTTTGATACTCTAAAATTTGGACTGAAAGATCTCTGGGATTGATACTCTCTTCAACCGGCTAACCTGATATTTTTTTTTTTAAAAAATATTCTTTAATAAACACCACTGTTACGCTAACATACAATAGCTGATACCACACATGCAACCATTAAAACCGACATGCAAGTGCTGATCACTAACATGCAACCCCAAATCTTGACATGCAACATGAAATCTCTGACATGCAATTGATCAAATTTTTGATTTCCCAACAGGATGGCAGGAAACCGCTCTGATACCACTGTAAGAACCCTAGTTCTCCCTAAGCTAATTTTCCAATTGCTGGTTTGATGTTTTGAAGTTTTTTTTTATTTTGAAATATTTACCAGATAATGCATAAAATTTACAGAACAAGGAAAAGCTGAAGCACAAATATAATATTATATCAGAATTATTATTGTCATGAAATTACATTGAAAGCATTCATACCCGGATAACAAACTTCTGATGATGAAACCCTTATTCTGAATCTCTCCTGTAAATCCAATGAAGCACAAATGCAGCCTCTGACATGAAGCTACCAATGACGCAACCTTCAAGTGATCTTTCACACCCTCAGGTAGCAGGAACAATGAAGAATCTTCATTCTCCAAAGCCAAGAATTCTGAAAACCCTAGGTTTCCATCCTTAAGAGCCAAGCTCTCCAAAAGCACAAAATCCAATATGTAAAATGATCCAATGATACCCTTTTCCTTTGCTTTGGTGCCTTTTATATTCTTCTCCAATTAGGTCAATTTCCCCATGAGGCTTTTAAACCATTTAAAATGATATTTAATGTTCCCCCATTGACTTTATTAAATGCATTAATATATAGGCTCTCCTCTTAAAATATAATTAATGCACTTTAAGTCACTTAATTGAGGGTCATGGCCCCATTGATTATAAAGTGACATTATAAACTTTATAATAAACCTTTATATTATTTTATTATCATTAAAGAGACCTTAATGATAATAACTCCTTTAATAACCATTATTTCGCTAAACCAACTGAACATGGAAATCGACCCCGCATCCAAGCCTTGTCCAGGTGCCTTACCAAATATAGAAATACTGGACTCTGCTGACAAGATGACTTACTATAAATAGTAAGTGTGTGAGACTGAGTCCTGGAACGCCAAACAAAGGCCCAACCTGAACCAAACTCTACTCTGAAAAAGAAGGCAACCAAATAACTGCCAAAACGGACCCTCTGAACAACTCCATTAGCCTACGAGGGTCAAAAGATAGGCTAATCCTCCAAAGTCTGATGCTCCTGAAAAATGGGGACATTACAAAATTTCCTGGCTTCATGTAAAATCCGCCCATGCTAGGCGCATAATGTTCTGCCCTATGCAAAATCCACTCCAAAGTTTGTCCTTGCATATAATCAAGATCGGCCAAATTATGAGTTTTTAACAAAGAAAATTGCCTTGAAGTAGGCCGACTTGTCTAAGAGGAGGGTGAATGCTATAAAGGAGAGATTTGAGATTTCATTTCCAACATTCATTCCAAAACAAATAAGCAGAGCAGCGAATTGGAAAAGGAGCAGAAATTTACAAAGGGCGGATTTCATTATAAAGAGAAGTGCAAAAGGTTCATTTTCCATATTCATTTCAAATCAAATAAGCAGAGATAAAGTGCAGAGCAGCAGCAACGAAGAGCAGAATTTTGTCAAGGAGAGGAAAAATTTCATCAAGTAAGTCAAGTATTTCATAAGGCAAGAGGTTGGTGGGTGAATGCTTCAAAGGAGAGACTAGCTTCTTCATTCCATATCAAGATTTAAAGCTGAAAAATCAGAAAACTCAAGCCTACAACAGCAGACCTGCAGAAATCCAAAATCAGATTTGCAAAAAAAAATCAGACTTAGCATTATTTTCATTGAATTTCGTTGATAAGCAGTCAAGGTATGTTATGTTCTCCTTGTTTCAAATTTGATAAGTTTTGGTATAGGTGTTTAAGAATGGTTTAAAATTGAATCTTATTTATTCCACATTCATTAGGAGAGTTAAATTAAGTGATTAAATCCCCTTTATATCTAATATCACTTCAATATTCTAACTTAAGCAATTTCGTTCTTGTAGGTAGATGATGAGTTCGAAGGATCGCCAAGCAATGTTCAGGAGCAATATGAAAGGAGCATTGCCCAAAACCAAGATTACGTCAAGATGGAGGAACCTGAGCGACACCAACTTGGGACATGTCAACATGGATGAAATCAAGGAGTTGCACAAGCCCACTCATTCCAAGGTTATTCATGAGATGCTAAAGAATGGAATCATCCAAGCAACATGCTTTCTGCCCGCATTGCCGAGTGCCGAGTTGATGTTGGAGTGTGCTCATCATTATAACCGACAAAACAGATGTATTGAGACAAATGATGGGAAAGTGTTGGCTTATTTGAGGAAGGAAGCAATTGTAGACACGTTCAACATTCCAAAGTATAAGAAGACTACACTTTGCACTAAGGAGTATGTGCAACAAGTGTACGATGCTAGATCAAAGGATTTCTTGCAAGAGATAAATGCTAAGTGGGTATCACAATCGAGGAATCACTATAGTAGGTTGCCAAAGAAACTTCATAAGTCAGATTTTCTTCCCGAATATGGATATATGGTGATATTTTTTAGTAGAATCATGGGTTGTCCGCAATCATCAACATGTGAAACATGGATGTTCTACTACATGAGCGAGATTGAGAAAGGTCAAAAGATGATTGCTTGGGCGGAGATGATAAGTAACAATATCCATGATCAACTGACGAGATTGGAAGAAACAAAGTCATTCTACATGAGCTCGTATGTCATCTACATGTTGGCAAGATGTGAGAGATATGTTGGATTGACTTGTAAAGGTAATATTGGATATGGCACCGAACAATTCCCCGTGTATGATTGCTATCCACAGTTGTAGCTGAAATCCATCGCCCATTACAAAAGAGCTAATGATGCCTTCTTTATGTTCATTGTAAGGACATTGCAAGGAGATATTCAAAGGTTATCCAAGGAGGCTACGAATTTAGTGAAGAAATATGGAAGATGGTACATTCAATTCCCGAAGTTCACCTACCTGAGGATTCAAGGATTTACATCTTATCCTTACTGCTTGCCAAGATATCCCACGGACAAGATGGTGTTGCTGGAGGAGACAAGGCAATTGGTGGCATATGACAAGATTCAAAAGGACAAAAAGAAAGCTGGAATCCACTTCCCAATTGGAATTGGAAGGCTAGAAACTTGTTCATCACTACAAACTGCACTAAATTTGGAAATCGAATTGCAAGCATACAACATGGTACTTCATGATTCGAAAAGGGATAACTTTGATCCATTCAACAACATTCGGAAGGCATTTGGAAGGAGATAAGCATAAGGAGCACCTCGAAGACCATAGGGCTGATGCAACTGATGAAGAGGATGTGAAAGTCAGAAGATGTTCAAGGTTGATATGGAATTTGGTGAGAACTTGCAATGTATTTAGCATTCCTGATCAATTGGAGGAAACTGATAGAGTTATGTCACAAAGTTTATATGATGCTGAGAGGCCATTCACCCTCAATTGGGCCGAAAGGGAAATTACACATGATGATTGTTGGATGCAAACGGTCATAGGATTTACTAGAAAATATGCGGATCAACAAGTACAGAAGCTCATTCAGAAAGGTCATAACTTAACTTACAATTTGATGAGAGATACAGATTCGCAACAGTCTCAGGAAGCAAGTGATAATGAGTCTAGCAGTGAGCATAATAGCGAATCTGATGGCTACAGTGATAGTTCAAGAGAAGAAGCACAGCTAAGAAAAAGAAAACAACTAGTTAGCCCACAGGGTGAATGTAGCAGGAAAAAGAAAAAATCAAGTTCAGCTCACGAAGCTAGCACTTCTTCCAGACAAGGAGAAGACCTTTCAAGAACAGCTAACATGACATCTACTGTGGAGGATCAAGAAAGAGACGAAATTCCCATAGCTCCAAATGTGCAAGATCAGGGAAATATACATGAATCTTCGGAGTCCACCTTGCGTGAGAATCAATTTGAGGAACGTCATCATAGTACGCAAGAAGGTCATGAAGTAGTTATAGGTGAAGGTGATGAAGAAAATCAGGAAATGCAAGCACCACAGGATGTCTTTGATGAAGAAGCATTGCCATTAACACCAGGAAAAGGGATTCAAGAAGAGGTTGATGAAGATTTCTCTACTTTATCGGAGTGGTTGAGAGAAAGAGTGGAAGAGACTACCATTGTTGAGAGAGAAACAGAACTTAATGTGGAAGAATTGCTAGCCAAGGTAGGAAATGATAAAGAAAAGAAGAAAGCAACCAGGCTATCCAAAATCACAAGGGACAGTTCAGGTTCGAGGCAAGTGCACATTGCAGTACCAAGAGTTGATAAGTTTATAGATGATATTGTTCCGGAAGACTATGATGTAGTGACTTTTGACTTGGGCCCAACCAGGTCAAGAGATGGAAGAGCTAGAAGATTCCATCACAAACGTCAAGGAAAGGTTAAGGCAAGAGAAAGAAAAGAGGAATCAGTTGGAGCAAGAGAACTTGGCATTCAAAAAGTATATTCAACAATTGATGAATCCAATTCGTCGGCATGAGGGAACATCTACACCACCAGCTATGCTTTCACAGGAGTCTATTGAACAATTAGAAGGAATGAGATCATCATCCCTAGTGGTGAAAGGATGGGTAGACAGGATGAAAAATAAGATTGATGGATTCATTGAAGAAATTGCTCAACAATTTGAGAGTTTCAAAACTCTTGGATAGAATTCAAGTTATTTCAGATACATGTTTCGGGTTTGAAACAATCAAGCAAAATCTCATGCCTCAATTGAAGGATATGATAGATTTTCCAAGGACAGCTTTGGAGGATGGGAATGTAATTGACCAAAATTCATCGTATGATTTCTATTTTTGGTATTACAACCTACAGATGAAGGAGCAAGTTCTTGAAAAAGTGGAAAGTGAAAGTGTTCGCATAAGAAGTGCATTGCAAAGGATTCGAAGCAAGATACTTAGTTCAATCAATGATATGTGTGATCTTTCGAGAGAGTTTGATATTGAAGATTTGAGGACTCACATTCATGCATCTTACTTCGACAATATTCACAACATCACTGGAGAGCAGATGGACAACATTTCCTCATTTTCTACATTCATGGGTGCACATCAGGCTTGGATGATAGAATGGGAGAAGACACTTGTCGCATACACAGCAGATTTGACAAATGCAGAGAGAGACATTCAATATGCGCCAAGTGTACCAATTGAAGACATTTCTGGTATTGTGTCCAAGTTCGTTGCATTTAGAAGAAGAGATAAGCATAAAGGAGATGTGCCATGTGGACAATCCTCATAGGCTCCAACATGTCATCACCTTGGAAAATGTGCCTTTGTTCCCTCTTTTGTGTCTAAAAATAGCAAGTTGTTGTAACAAACTTATTATGTGGCGTAATCTTGGCCATTGGTTTGAAAATCAAGCTCGGCCCTTCATTGTATTTTAAAGGCTATAAAAGGGCCTCATTCCTCCTTCATTAGGGAGATAGAGAGATATTTATGAGGGAAGTCTTGGAGAAATTGTTGCAAAAAACTCTATTGAGATTAATACAAATTCATTGTTGAGTTCTTCATGGTGATATTGTATTGTTCTGCAAAGTTGCATGCTTTCTAAGTGCTTACTCGAAGAAAAAAAAAATTAGTTTAGCTTAGATTAAGTTTATTGAGTTTGTTTCAAGTTCATGGGAGTTATTGTTGTTGATTCATAAGTGAAATCCTTTGTATGTTCATACCATTTACAATTTGTCGCAAGCAAGTTGTAGTGTATGGTTGGTCTGAACTCGTCCAAGCTCCACTTCGATTGCTTTGTGTTCATCTATTTTCACATTGTGAAGGTTCATGTGCATAAGTGATTTGAAAACCTTTTAGCTTTCCTTAGACGATTGCATCACCTTTACGTAGTTGTCTTTTGGCGAAGCAAAGTGTGGTTGGATTTCATTGAGTTGGTGATAGTGGCTTGCATTTAGATTAGGATTCCTAAACCCATTCTCTTTTGCACTTTTTTCATAAACATTGTTAGAAATAGGTTTCAAGAGCGTTCATTGTTATATCCTAAGTTGATCAAGTCATGTGACCTTTGAATGAGAGTTGCTTCTTGTGTGAGTGAAAACAATATTTTCCTATTGTTAAACACCAAAGTGTAAGTCCCTTTGTACGAAACAACAAATCACATCTTTGCCCAAGAGGTTATCCCACATATAGAATTGAAGATAAGGAACCTTGGAGTCTACTCATTTAATCACGAAGTTCAGCATTTGAGTGATTTTGTTCAAGAGAGGATAAAATACGTGAGTATTTTATGCTGTGTTGTCTGTGCAAGGAAAACACATCAACAGAATTGGCGCTAGAAGGAGGGCTTGAAGGACTTAGAATATCCATCCGGAAGTTTATTTCCAGGGATTCATTTTCAAGTTCCAGAATTATCCATTCCATGTGCCAGGTAGTGAGGACATTCATCATGAAGTCTACTCCAAGCATGCACGTACATGACATCTTCCTACGTCATCCAGCGTTGAAGCCTGCACAAGAGACAAGGAATTTCACAAAATGAGAAATGAGCATGCACACCAAGCGAATCCATGAATTACATCAAGACAACAAGAAGAAATCCAAAATTCCCAAATTTGCAAGTTTGAAAGATGCAAAGTTCCATAGGTGAAAATCCCGCAAATTTGGGAAGATATTCTGAGCAATGTGAAGATGAGGAAAATCAAACCAGTTTAGAAGTTGCTGAAGTGGCATGTGTATGACATGGATCCAATCACACTCCGCCACTTCACCTATCTAAGTCCGACAAGTGTACATCAAGCAAGAGGTCAAGAAGGACGTCCACGTGGAGATTTTCAAAAATGCCTTATTCATGCTTATCACATTGGAAAACGTGCCTTTGTTCCCTCTTTCATGACTAAAAATAGCAAGTAGTTGTAACTACCTCATCTGTTGTATTAATCTTGGCCATTGATTTTCGAATCAATCCTGAGCCATTCATTGTAATTCTTGAGCTCTTTATAAAGCTCGCTCTCTTCATTTGTAAAGATATAGATATATCATTAGTTCTTAGGAGATAAGTAGAAGCTCTTGAAGCATTGACAAGACTTTGGCAAATTGTTGTAAAGATACTACCAAAATCAATACATTCTCATTGAAGCTTGGTGAAACTTGTGTTGTTTTGGGATGTTAGCATGGTTTCCAATTTCTTGAAGATGATTCAAAGCAAGTTAGATAGATTTTAGATACAGTTCATTGATTTGATGAATAAATGTAAAGCTATTGATGAATTCCTCGGTCCATACTTTTTGTGGATTGCCGATGGTGATTTGCAATGCAAAGTTAGCCTAAACCTCATGTTGCCATAGTTCGATTGTGGATGTTCATTCAAGTTGCGCCAGCTGTGGGTATTTGGATGCATGTTTGCAGTTTGAAAATCTTTCATTTCCCTTTGAAGATTGCACTAGCTTCTTGTAGTTGTTCTCATGGTGAAGCGAAGCTCAGTTGGAAGGAATTTGTCTATCGAAGCGTTGTCCATCATATCATTGTGTTGTGCCCAACCAAAATTTTTGCTTCATTAAGGCATTTTGTGAAAGTCTAGAAAATTTTTCGTCAAAAAAGTCAAAAAGTCCAAATTTCTAAAAATAGACGTCAAATTAGGTTTACTGGGTTTCCTGAGATATGGATGCTGGCAAAATTTTCTAAAAATAGAATCTCCGATTCAGGTGTCGTCCCTGATTCTAATTGGCTGATTTTGCTTCATGATCAAGGCGGTCCAGACAGAATCTGCAAAAGGTCATGTTTTCCCTACTAGGTCAATTCTGCTTTTTCAAATGGCGAAACACGAGCTCCGAAGCCATTAATGGAGGAGGTTCATCTGCCAGGGCTCATTTTCAAGTTTTCTGGGCTATTCAAACAACGCAGAACTGTCAAGCAGTCGTCGATGGACGAAGAACGGAGAATGGAGCGTGGTGAATCCGGAAAACATGGAAAAGTTAAAAACCTTCAAAAAGTGGTTAAGTCTGGATTTTCCAGGCGCCCCTAGAGGCTGGGGGAGCCCAAGTTTAGCAAACTTAGATTTTTTTTCTCGTGTTTTTCAGAAAATGCGAAAATGCCTCTGTTGGTTAGTTTCGGGGTGGATAAAAGCAATCATTTTGGTCAACAGGATTTGAAAAGCCGGGAATCACGTCAAATATACCCAAGTTATCCAGTCCATCCTTCATCCAGTGGCAATTGTCTGACAAATTGTCAAAATCAGTGATAGGGAAGCAGCTGTCGGCACGGGAAACGAGGTAAATTGCAAGCAAAAGTTGAAAATCATGAATTTGACTAAGGCACAGATTTTTAGGCGCCCCTGGAGGCTGGGGGCGCCCATCTTTTCCAGTGTTGGATTTTTTTTTCACGTTTTTCGAGAAACGCCAAAAAGTCTTCGTTAGCCCGTTTTCGAGGGGTCAAAATCAGTCAAACTCAATCGAAATGCCCATAAAAGCTAGAAATTCATCTCAGGTATGTTTAGACCACTCAAATCACCTACCATCCTGCTTCAGCAGTCAGCTAGACGACCAGAAACGAAGATCAAACAGCAGCTGCCGGCACGAAAACTAAGAAATAAAATAAAAATTCAAAAATAATTCAAAGGCATCAAATTCCAAGCGCCCCAGGAGGCTGGGGAGCCCAAACTCACCAGACTTAGAATATTTTTGAGATTTTTTGAAGAACGTGCAAATCCTCTTGCGTCAGCCCAGTCAGATTCGGAGGAAATCAATTTGGCTCAGTTTTTGAGGCAGGCACAAGGTACAATCAACTCAATTTTCATTGGGCTTCCCTATTTACCAAATCATCAATCTCAGTTTTGCTCTGGAAGGCGAATTTCGACATCCGAACAGGGGTCCACAGTCACCGAAACACGCAGAAATCAAGAAGTTAAAAAACGTTGGAAATTTCCAAAAAATGGCCAAGGCACAAAAAATCAAGTGCCCCTGGAGGCTGGGGGGCCCAACTTTTCAAGTGTTAGAAATTTTTCATGTTTGACAGTGTTTTCTCGACAGCCGCTTCTGAAACATCGTCCGGCGACAGTTTCCATGGGTCAGATTTGCAGTCAAACATCGTCAGATCGTCAATCCGAGGCTAGGGATGACATCAAAGTTGATAAATCTTCAAGATGCCATGATCAGTTAGCAGTGACAGTTTGCCGTCTTGTTGAAGTCAAGGACAGGCCATACTGGAGTCAGAACGAGTGCAAAAGTGTCGAAACGAAGTAAAAATTGGCTAACACTTTTGCAACCTCGCGTGTTTGATGACATCATCAAAGAAGATATTTTTCATCATCTCACACATGAAACCATAGGTAGCTATAAAGTAGGGATTCTTCCTATTCGAGGATATCTACTTCAATTTGTGCTTTAAAAGATGCTTTCTTCATGGATAAGATTCAAGTTTTATTCTTTCACAAAGAAAGCTGCTTTTTTGCCCTAAAGTTCTATAAAGACAAGCTTTTAGCTTCTTTATTCATTACTTTAGCAGGTTGCATCCAAAGGAGGAAGATTTTTATTTTCTTTCCACGAAGATTCGAAGACCCAAACGAAGTGCTTTTTCAGCGTTCTTCATAGTTTCGGGATGAGGAAGCAAGGAGGCACGCTTTTTTAAGGTCCTTTTTTCTAGGGGATCGTTTTTCAGAAACAGGGCCGAAGCTTTTTCAATTTTCATTGAGATGGGTCCATCCAGAATTTCATCCTCTTGAAGATTGGGAAATTTTATTTTTCTGGGAATCTGCTTTTTTGCTGCTTTTTCGGGAAATCCTCCGTTTTTTCAAAATTCGACGATCTGGGTTGCTTCAAAACAGGATTGCCTACAAAACCCATGTGCCATCTTTTTTGCTCGAAATTTGCTTTTTAGAAGAAATCAACAAGTAATTTTCAGCCTTTTGTCTAAGATTTTTCCGACATAGGCATTTTCACAGTCATTCTTCAAGTTTTACAGTATGCAATACTCTCCAATAGAGATCAAGCCTAAAACGGCGTTGGTTCACGATTACCTGAGAACTTTTGAGACCGATTTGCATAAGGTGCTTCCAATGTTCAATTTACATCCTTTGGAAGATGCAGGAAACAGCGCTATCAGGAATCTGAATCACTCTGGGTTCCTTGTAGCAGCTTCATTCCCCATCACAGTGCAAAGTATCGAATTCGTAATTGCTTGTATGAAGCATTACAATTTAGTCACAAGAGAAATCCAATCAGCAGATGGACGTGTGCTTTGCAGCCTCAGGCCAAATGACATTGAAAAGTGTTTTTCAATACCAATATGGAAGGAGAACTTAGTCATTTCTATTGAAGAATGCAAAAGGGTGTGGCACAATGATAAAGAAAAATATCGAAAAAGATTGCTCAGAGGTGGTTGAAAGAAAAGAAAAACGTTATACCAAAGAATGTTGGATGTGGAGAGTTCAAAGAAGAACATGCAATAATGATTACTCTGCTAAGCCGAATCACAGGTCAAGTAGATGCTAACAAATTTCAACCTTGGATGTTTTACATCATGTCCCAGATTGTTGACGGAACTGAATACTATGATTGGTCGGCACTCATCAGTGATAGTCTCCATCATCAGATAATTGATTTTCAAAGGGCCCATGAATTCCACATGATGTCATATCGCATATATCTAATGGCTTTTCAAGGTCAATTTAGAGGTTTGAATATTGTTGAAACTCTGGGCATACATGTATATCACCATTTCCCGCAGTTAGAATTTTCTCAGGCTGAGCGACATTATAGGCGGGTAAATGATGCATTCCTTATGCATTCGGTGCAAGATCTGGATAATGAGTTGCATATACGATTTTCAACTGACGCCAGATTGGCATTGGCGGAATGGGCTGATTGGTTTATCCAGTTTCCCACTTTCTCCTACATCAGAGTATATGGCTTCTTAGGAGAGCCAACCATGCTGCCGAGATATCCTACGGATGAAGTAGCGTTTATGGAATTTCTGAGGCAAGTCTATGAAGTTCATACATTTCTGCATAGCAGGCGCAAGGCGGCTTTCAGTTTTCCAATTGGGATGGGTATTTACAAATGCAGATCTGGAGCAGATGCCAAAATAATTGGTAGTGAATAGTCCAACTATGGTCTTAAGTTTTTCGACAGGAGGTCTTCATACGATCCTTGTGGTGTTTTTGCATCACACCTTGGTCAAAATTGTGTACATGCACCTGCAGTTGAAGATTTTTGGGCAAATTGTGCAGATGAGTTTGAAGTGCAGAAACGTAGTTACAGTAGGTTTACCCTTCGGCAGTTGGCTGATATTCTATCAAAAGATGTAGAGGGTTTGTCAGATGATGGTGAAGTTTTACTTCCCACATATTTCAGAGACCAAGTCGAGCAACAACCATTGCCACCAGTCAATTGGTCAGCCAAAGAGAACACCTCGATCGAGGAAAGAACAGGCCGAGTTATCAAAAACAGTATGATATTCTTGAAAAATAAGCAGAAAGAAGCCATTCCAGTTGCAGAGCCGCCAATAGTTCAACTATCAGTCCCTTCCACTTCCAAATCAAAACCAAGGGTTAAAGCTATGAGCGTCCTTCTAGAAGGAATGAAGATGGCCAAGTTGAAGAGGAAAAAGGTTGAATCTCCATTGCATAGTCAGCAGGAACATATTTATTATTTGTCTATTGTATTAATTGGATGCAAATCCTATGTTGTCATATTGTGGGAGTTGGCACGGTGATGTCAGTAGTTGCACCAGAAGTTCCCACTGAACCAGCACCGCATGTTGAAACAATGCCTTCAATTCATGTTTCTCCACCTTCATCACCAAGCTCTTCTCCCATTCACATAGATTCAGAGCTAGACTCGCCAGTTCATAACGCTGAGACACATATTGGTTCATCAGGAGTTGATGAAGTTATAACCGAGTTTCCAAGAGAGGATGGCTCATCTTGGCTCGAGAACATTTTGGGTAGGAAGAGGAGAAAGCCTTCATATCAGTTGAACTTGACAGAGCTTAAAAGCGTCGACCAAGACACACTAGACAAGAAACTTAAGAAGCAAGTTCACATTGAAAGGAATGCTGATGGAGAAATGATCCTTGAAACTGCAACACCACCAGAAGATAAGAATGTTAATGAGATCGAGGTTGATGACTTCAAGGTTGTCAAAGCTAATCTTGGTAGGAGTACCCAGCATACAGATGTGAATCTCTTCAAGGTTGCAGCAGATAATTTGAAGGAGAGAGTGTTGAAGGACGAAGAAGATAAAGCAGCCCTCAAGGCTGAAATTAGGCAGCTACGGTAGTATATTTCCAATCTTTTTCATGGCACATCACAGGCTGATTTACTGCTTCCTCCTATTCTGGGATCACCGACCGATCAACAGTAGTTCAGTCAATTGGTCATTTATGGGAGGCACATGAAGGATTGAGTGGAAGAATTTGTAACTAAAGGCAGAGTTGTACTTTCACAGATCTATCAATTGCAGTATAACGCTCATGATCTGTGTCAAGGCATTTAGGGGTTACAACAGACTATGGCTGAAAACAGACCGGTGTTTGAGACCATAATCTCCGACTTGAAGATAGCATATAATTCTGTTGATTCAGCTGAAATTAAGAAGATTGTTTCTACATGGAAAGCACAGTACCTTTTCACAGTAAAAACTTATGACAGTATAATCTCAGAGTTAGCAGAATGGAAAGAAAAAGTGGTAAATATTCTCAAGTTCGTCAGATCTTTTGTTTCTTAGATCCCGTGTTCATATGAGAAAGAAGATGGTACCCTGTATGATCTCAGGGAAGTACAGACAGAGTTCCAGACTATCGTCCGCAACAGTTTTAATGCTGATATCAGTGCCAGCAAGATGGATCGTTTTGCCACTATGACAGTAAAGTTTGATAAAGTTGTGGGCGAAGTTCATGAATTCCTTCAGATGGTTGTAAATGGTGACGAAATGTTGGAAAATTAGAATATCTTAGAGAGTATTAGTGTTCCTGGCAAAGATGCGGTCACTAGCTTTTTAGAAGATATTATTTCTCAAAATATCAATGGATGACATCCCCAATAAAGCAAGAATGTAGATGAGGATGTGACTCAAAAGAAAGCAACTTTAACTCAATGCTTTTGTTTTAAAGCATTTGCTTTCATCCAAAGCTCATCCATTCTTTATTTAGAAAGAAATCACTTTGTAATAGTTGGAGCTTTCTTTTGCTTTAAAGCAGATTGTTTTAAAACATTTGTTAGTTGTAATTTTGTCTTAGAATAGAAATAAAGCTTGCGAGTTGGCAAGATAGTTAGGTTAAAATCAAGGAGATATTAGGGTTCCCTACTCCTTTGATTTAGTATAAATAAGGGCAGCCTTGCTCATTGTAAGTAATGGTATTTGTCATAGCAAAATTTGCTGTGCCTATTCTAGCCTGCAAAAATTGTTATTTCAAGTGCTTGTTCACCCTGTGTTATTTGTTTTCCAGTGTTTGATCGCATATTGTATGCCTGCCTTTTGCTACAATATTGTTGTCCTGGAGTTGTATCAACTTTATGATATTGGGAATAGAAATCTCATGCCTGCCATTTGCTTTGATTTTCTATCTCCAATCATCTAGTTTTGTCGTCAGATGTGTGGCTTGCGTAATCTTATTTCAATTTTCATCTTAAAGTACAATGAGTCTTCTGATGTGAATCTGGAAGAAGTTTATTAAAGCTTATATGTTAAAAACAAATCATTCCTTGTCAACTTTTGATTCCTATGCTCTGTGTTTACTCAGGCAATCAAAAGTGTCATTTAGTTTAGGCCTAGCTGTAGTTAGAAGTTTTAAAAAGGAAAAACCTCTGCTGCAACGAATAGAGTTTTATAGCCTTGTGCTCGCAGCTGAGAAATAAAAAGATAGGCAAATTTAATTTATTTATCTTTTTAGCAAACATCAGCAAAAAAGGAACTTCCCCTCATAATAGAAGAGCGGTTTAACTGTGCATAGCTATCCGTTTCCAACTCGCATTCCAGAGGTGCGAATTGAAACGCCAACAATATAGGATCTGTTGGTCCGTTGAGTAGTGTGCATGCCCTTTCTGCATCAATGTATTGGTTAATAATGGAGTTTGACACTCCTCTGAAATTGTCTCAATCTTTCGAAGATTGATGAATGATTTTTTCACTTGCTTCTCCTTGACTTCATAAGATAAATCTTCTATTGGACTGCAATTTCAGGAGTACATAAGATATCCTTTTCTTCATTAAATTTCATATCTTCTACCTGTATGGTGGATTCCTCCAAGGTCTGCTTCCTCTCAATTTCTTGCAGCTTTGATTTTTCTTCCTTCTCATACTCGACTAGCACAATCTCATCATTGACTTCACTAATTTGCTGGAAATCACACTTCTTAGAAGCCAAATAATCATTTTCTTTTTTAGCTTGTAGCTCGGATGTATCCATCACCTTATTTTTTGGTTCTTCATATGATTTTACCTCTTCTCTGCTCCAACATTTGTGGCTTGGTTCCCAAGATTCTTTGCATGAGAAACAAAGTTTTTGTCTTCTAAGTACATTTTTGCTATCATCTCTTTCCCTCGCCATAGGAGAGCTCTTTTTCCTGTAGGTTGGAAGGAGGTGTCTTATAATAAAATTTGTTTCTAGGCATCGATTGCTCAAGTGTTGTAGCTCTTTTGATGGCTTCTTGAAGCTTTGGTTTCAACTATTCTTCTTTCTTCAACTTTCTATTTTTGTTTTCTTGGAAAATTTCTATGCGTTCTTCAAAGGTGGTGACAAATTTGTAGATGTCAAACTTTTTATCAAAATCATCAAAAGCAAGAAGCTTACACTCATTTCTGTCACACTACTTTTCTAACTATCTTCTTTGAATAGGATCTTTTTGTTGTTTGTCTTTAAATGAATTTAGAGTTTTGAAATTGATAGCAAATTGTTCCAATAACTAATCCTTGGAAATTGGGCTCTTTATACAAACTTTTGCTATTTTGTCCTTCTGTTTAACCGAACACGTAAACTGATTCAATTTCATATCCTGCAAAGTCTGTAACATTTCTGACATAGATTCTTGAAATGACTTCATTGTCCTATTTCTCAAACCGGCATGCAAGATATTATCTGTATTTTCAAACCCTCAGGCTAGCAAGATAACAGCTTTGATACCACTGTAATATCCTCGAAGGAATATTTTATGATTTTTAACAATTTTCCTGTAATTCTGATTTTTATTTTCTTTTAAATAATTAAATATGCAATTCTTTTTTTTTAATTGCAATATTTAATTAAATAAATATTGATTACTAAACTGAATTTGCAACCAGGAAATGGAACAACATATATTTAATATCCAATAAATACTTAGGAGAAATGCAACTGAGAAATATTTTATAAAATTCAAACAAGAATAAGAACCTTTTTCCAGATTTGATATTGATGTAACCACAAAATTAGATCATTAGAAATGGTACGGCACACATTCCTAACATGTACGTCCAGCTTTAGTAATAATATGACCTCCCAAAATATACTTCAAAACCTCAAGTGCTTCCTTAACTCTTGTATGGCCAGCTCATTCAAATCTGTACAGACCCTTTAATTATCCCGAAGGGTGTGATTTCCTTTTAAAATTCCTTGCACTGTCTTTAATAAATGGTACGGCTACATAACCTTGAGCGCCTAGCAAAAATATAGTATGGCCCCACTATTTAATTCGATATCAACAATAAACATTGTACAGCCTGCCATAATTTGGTACAGCTTGATTTATCAATCAATTCACACACAATTCTGATAAATAATAATTACTCTCTGTTGGAAATATTGGTAAAAAATACTCCCATCAGCACAACTAGAAATCTATTTTTTATTTGATTTTCTGAATATATAATTCTGCCACACCAAAAATTGAAACAATCCTGCAAACACACTGGCAACTGTAAACTGTAACTGAAAATTCTCTAATCCTGCTCAATATGATTTCTGAGTGAAATCACCAATACTAAATTGAAGGGATTCCATTCTCCAATTTCCTGGAAACCATGAGGGTTTTCGTCCTCTGATAAAAGTTGAACAAATTGTCCAAGCTCTGTAGAAAGGGTTTTAATTATCAAAATAGCATAACATAAAACATGAGGAATTCTCCTTCCTTTATAGAACTTTTTTTTCCTACTTTTCCTTTTCCCTTCAAAGAGTCCCTTTTCATCATCTTTAAATCTTATCAAAGATCTTTTAATTATTTTAATAATAATACTTAAGTTATCTTTTTTTTATGAACTTAAAACATTATTATTAAAATTATTTTAATAAAGTAATATTAAGTTGTCACTATTTAATAAATTAAAAAGTAATTCATTAGACTACTTAAAAATATTAACTTTATTATTTCTTTAACTTAAATTGAAAAAAGGGACATGACACACTACTACTCCTTAGTCCAACAAAGTTAGGGCGCTCAGATTTGCTTCGCAAATGAATGGGATAATCCAATGTGCTAGTGGCAAATGATAACTAGTTCAGATATTCCAAAATTCCTCACAGTGAATCCTCCTCAAACCTGAGACACACAATTTTACCAGTTTAGCACAACCTACAGCACCTAAGTGGAACTACCCAGTGAGAGTAAAGGGTTTCTGTCCTAACCTCAGATTTTGTCGTCAAGGGGTTTCATCCTTGAAAGCACGAGCACTTGAACTCAAAATGACAATTGCAAAGTGAAAATAAACCGTTAGAGCTTGAAAATATACCTTCAACTTTTAGGACCCATGGGACCTAAATTGGGCACCAAGATTTGAATTGCCTTTATATATATAGTGTTGAAAAACACTTTTATTTTATTAATTATAATAATATTAATTGTTATGGGAAAAAGGGGACATGACACTATTACAAATCGACGCCTACCCCAACATTGAAACTACTATTTATAGCACCAAAGGTAGTCAATTAAGACAACCATTGATTTAACTGTCCAAAATTGCCATTTGAAGTACACTGCCTAAGTCAATAAATAATCAACAACATAACAAAGCCAACTACAAAACATTTATTAAAGTTAATATATCTTATAACTGTCTACAATTATTAGTTCAAGTTGTTGATAGGATTATGAGATTGGCAATCTTGTTGTCACACTCCATGTTCCAATTGAACTGACAATACAGTTGATTCTTTTGCATGGCTCCTTATTCACACCCAAATTTACCAGTGTTTCACAAAGTTTCTAAGATGCACGGACACAGTTTTGGGGGCAGCATAAGATCTCCCAAATAATTGGGATGGTGAAAGGGCAGCTATTAATATAGCTTAAACAAACTAAAAGAAGCTGAAATTTTTAAACGTATTTACAATGTGTTGAATTTTCAATGATGATCCTCCTTACCTTTTTAGGGGTTTTAACATTTTCTTCCTTAAAAGGTTACAAATGGTGTAGGCTGTCCAGTCCTGAAAAAGAGGACATCCCCTCCAAGTCCTCAAGATGTCCCCCAGACCCCCAAGGACACATTACCATGGAAGACTGAAATCTACGGAGTTGAAGATGTTGTGGATTGAGATTTATAAGTTGCAATGCCCAAAATTGATAATGACAGAAATTGGACTGAATTGACAATTTTATGATGTAAACTGATAACATAATTGATGATTAATAGACTTTGTTGGTTAATGAAAGTTGAGAGTCCTGGTTGGTTTCAGTGATATTAACTCATCATGTTCATAACATTAGAATTGGATTGTATAGATGTCAATGAAGTGGCACATTGATACTGACAAACCTATAGGAATTGTGTAGAGTTGAATCTATTTTCATGGTTTACTTTATGATAATCTTAAAACCCTCAATCTCAATCTCAGAATTTCAGTTCAGATAGAGGCAACCATGAAAAGCTTAAAGGGTGAAGACAAAACCTTCCAAGTTCCAACAAATATAACGGGCAGTGTTTTATCCCAAATAGTTCTCATGGTCATGTAATAAGATAGTTAATTAAATAATGTACTAAGAATGTGTACCATTAATAAACACATCATTTATGTTTGTAATTAATGAATCAAGTGGCCAACCACCAAAGTCAATTATACATATGCTAGTGGAAGGCCAAAAAGCATTTGTTGTCCTGTGAAAGAAATACAAAAGGTTGATAGAGGCGAAGGGTCATGGTGAGTTTTACAGATATGTTGAAGTGTACATGATAAGCTTGAGGAGGAGCATATTGATGTCCAATTATCCAGAATGAGATAATAAAAAATTGATTCATTCCTCCCAAGCAAAAATTCTTTAGCATACTGTTTATTCATGTTGGTTAACTGTTTTCTTCAATGCATTGTTGAATCGTTTATTATGCAGTAAAATTGAAGTTTCTGAAAAAAATCTAACAAACTCATCCAAATAGAAACTGTTCCATAAATTCTGGTGGATACTCACTCACCACTAATAGGAACAACTATCGCATCAAGATTTGCCACTTGCTCCAACAATTCCAGAGAGATTGTACCTTGTCCACTGCAGAGCTTATAGATTAGATATGTTGCAGAAAATAGACAGTTGAGCAATATATCAGTGAGTATCTTATCATTTTTCAATTATCCTTAAAACTAGTTTCCACTGATATTTTATGTATTGTTTGTCAAATATTTTCAAAATATTATACAATATTTTGGTTGTACTTTTTAGTCCACATCACCCCCAAACTAAAGAGAAGATTGCTGGTAGTTCAGTATGAAACCCTATATTTGACTCCAATGTCAATATCTTTTTCTAGTAGCTCCATCTTAGGATACAATAAAGTATAAACAGAGCAGGTGCTCAGATTGTACTGAAATTTAGCCAAATGAAGTACTAAAAGGGGAACAAATACCTTATAATACGTCCATCATTAAAGGGGTGTATCAATACAGCACCAGTTTCTTCCTGAACTTTAGCAGCCACATTTTCCCTTGACTCAATTGTGGGTTCACACGAAATGACCTGTCCACCATAACGTCTGACATTTTCTACTTTACATGTTGGAGCATTTTTTGGGATTACAATATAAGCTGGAATGCCCCGTATTTTTGCAGCCAAAGCCAATGCTGCTGCATGATTGCCACTTGTTACAAAAATAACAAAAGAATAATTCAATAAGACCATCATTACATATAACCAGCTTTATTTAACAGATTTTTTTTTTAATTCTTCCTTTATAAATTTGCATTTGAATTCAGCAAAAAATCTGAGAGGCCTTATTTACTTCCAAGGGTTCAATCCCCAATAGCATACACAACTTCCAACTTTTGCACAATAAGATACCTGCTGTGAGTCACAACTCCCCTCTCTGCCAAATCCACTGGAAGAGAAAACACGGCATTGCAAGCACCTCTAAATTTGAAAGCTCCACTGAAGGCAACCAAAATGAAATCGTCAACAGACCAATCCAGCATGGCAACCAAAGTAAAAGACCATCCCAAATGGATAATGACTGCAAAGGAATAGAGTTGTTGTTTCTTTAACAAAGAAACTCCCAATCACCAAAGGCAGGAAAGTAGAAAAGATAGAGAGATTGGTAATAATGGCTATATTCATCATTATCCTCATGAACTGTGAAAAGAAGTGGATTCTTGCATATCTTGAAACTTTTTTCTCACAGCAACCAAAGTAAAGCTTGAAAAATATGCTTTTGTTCAAGAATAATTTGAGCTCACCAAAACTCTTACCCCTTCTGGAAGATTTCACATTTGAAGAAAAGTGTCCTTCCTGCAAGAACATTTAAAGATGCTGAAGATAGAACTGGTGTTTTATCTATATAAGGTCCAATACGAACTCTAGCTTCTTGTATCGATAAGATATCTGCAGCATAATTTCCCTGCTGTTCGTGACTTTCCAGTTCTGCCACAATCGTTGTTGTTTCCATCTACAATCATAAAATTAACAAGAAAAGACTGCTTATTACTCCAAGCAAAAACATGGAAAGAACAATCACTCAAAAGAGAAACAATATATGCATTTCCCCTAATAGATTCTGTAAAAATCTGTCTGCAGGGATCAACAGATATGAAATAACTTTCTATAATTATGTAAGGATAAAATCAAACAACGATGCTAGAATCTCAAACAGAATATCTAACATGAAAAATAACAAATTGACCATCATGCAAGACTAGAACTAGTGCAGATTGTTGATGTATCTTTGATTGGAGGAGATTCTTGTTGCAAGTATGGGCCTAACCGGTGTTGTCATTGATGTCAACATACTCCTGTTACATTGATGAAAAGGATTGGATGAGCTGAGTGCTGAGGATATTGAGAAAATTAGTCCTAATCAGGAACAGAGAAGAACAGTGAAGACAATAAGGTAAAAATCCAAGATAAGATGAGGATCAGAGGATGCGGTTTAAAGGGTTTGTAGATATATGTCTTAAGGTGATCCAATAAAGATTTCAAAGGTCCGCATGAAGATCTGAAGAAGTTGTGGCCGTTCAAGTAAAACCGGTTCCGGCAGGTGTTCAAAGGTGACAGAGTGACACAAATAGGTCCAGTGAGATCCGGAAATGCATTATCCTATTCTGCGGATTTGAGGGAGTGTTGAGGAAGTCTTTGTGAAGTGTCAACTCGATTGGTTCATGGTTTGAAGGTCCGCAAGCATCTATTCCTTTGTGACAATGGTGACAGACTGTGTTCTTGAGGTTTCGGATGAAGGAGAGAAGGATTTCAGTAAGCAGATGAAGTGTGGATGTTCTTGGTGATTCAGGCAATCTTGTGGAGGTCTTTGGATCGTGTCCAGTTCGTGTTGGTGGTCCGCATTGGAGTTGGAGCTCGCAATTGAAGAATAACTTCCGGATGATGGTGTTCTTCCTGAAGACTGGCCGACCGGATGTATTACACATCTTACGGATGTTCTTGTAGATGTTTGCCGACTTAGATGACTATTCCTAAATCGATGCCTTGTATAAATAAGGAGTTGTAAAGTCATTTCAAAGGGTGTCTTGTGGAGATGTGAGTGTGGTAGCGAGGAAGAGAGCAAAAAGCAGAGCAGAAGTTTTTGGGCTTAAATGGAACTGATTCAAGCATGGTGAAGATGCTATTCTCCAGTTCAAGTATGTGATACTTATTATTTTGTAGACAGTGAGTCTCTTGTAGGCAGTGAGCAGTGTGCTCAGGCAGTGAGCCCTAATTGACATGTGCCATTTTGTTCTTTCTATTCTTCTAACAGAGAATACAATCTTGCGTTAATCACCCCATGGTTTTTCCCTTAACCGGATTTTCCACATCAAAATCTTGGTGTCTTATGTGTTGATATGTTTCTGCTCTTGATTTAATGCATTATGTTTCCATGATTGAGTTATTGATATGCTGCTAAATCACTAAGAGGATTTAAGTGTGTAATTCGAAAGAAAGTTTTTGACAACTGATTCACCCCCCCCCCCCGGCTCTCTCAGTTGTCTGTCCTAAATCTAACAATTCTTGTCAGCATCATTTATATCAATAGAGGAGACTCCAAACTGCTTCTGTCTACAGGCAAACTAGTTAGTCTTTATCCAAGACAAATTTTACAAGGTGGAACTCTGCCCCATAGCAATGCCAAATCAAGAGTTACAGTGCTTTAAAGCTACAATAGATAATAAAATATCTCAAGTAACACCTATGTCATTGAGTAGTCTGATGCTGATTATGCTCACCACAAAATAATCAATTTCATGCTTCAGATATTCTTCGAAATTGTGTTTTCCATACTACAAATATAAACTATTATACCAAATTCAGTAAAAAATGATTAATTATCTGCATTCATAATTCAAGCAAAAGGAATTACAAAAATATAGCTTTCAAATACAAATTATGCTTTTATCATGGTTATTTGGCTCAGGCATGTCACTGGCAGAAGAAAAGAAGGATGTGTGGGAGAGAAAACCAGAAGATATGTTCAGCAGCAATCAGGAGTGTATATTAGGGGTAGGATGGTTAAAAAGAAGATGACTAAGCATAAAAGTCAGTCTTACCAATATCTATTATATCAAAATTGTTCAATTACACCTAAGATCATCAAGTGGGTTATAAAAATATACCTTTCAAATACTGAAACAATTATGATCATGGATATTTGGCACAAGCATGTTGCAAGCAAAAGGAGCAGGGATAGATCAAGAAGGATGTGACAGACAAGAAAAACAAGAGGTAAACGGTGGGAACATAGGGAAGAGAAATCAGTGGTATTATGGTCCAAAAGAAAACAATGACTAAGCATCCAATTTAGTGTATAAAGGTATTAGATATACCTTTGAGGTATTAGATAGCGAATAATAGGATCAAGAGATAAACAACAATGGCAAATTGTCTAAGAATCAGAAAGGTATGGTCACAGAATAGGGCAGCTGCTTAGATCAATTGGTTAAGAAGGGTCAGCCTGTTCAAGAATCAAAACCCAGTTGGTTAGATCATGCAGAATTTCTAAGAAGAAGTTTCTTAACTTGGAAGCATGGGATGCTCAAGCTGAATAGGGTAGATGAGAATCTTCTCATTTTGACATTAATGGAAGAAGAATGCCTGAGAAGAGAATATTATATTGGCAGCTTGTGGAACCAGACATGAGTTTATTGCCCATTAAGAAACCTCCTCCTTGGAAGAAATGGAGGAAACCAACATCTGTTTCCTTGCAAGAGCATGGTAAGGACTTGATGGATTCAGCCTCCAACCACTGAAATTTTAAAAGAAAATTTCCTCTTCAATTTTTTATACCTTGTGGCCTCTGGTTCTTTCCTTTTGCAATTGGTGAAGTAATCATGTTATATTTCTTTTGATATATAGAAGTTCGTTCAATGATGACAAATGAATCTCATGGAAACGACAAAGGACCAATATGACAATGTAGAAGAACTGTTCTATAGCACCTTACATGATGGAAAATAATAAATCAAACAGTACACAAGCCTAGAACCCATGCTTGAGTACCTAGTTATTATATTCATGAATCAAACTACTATGAGAAAGCAAAAGCAAAAAAAAAAAAAACAAATCCCAAAAAAATCTAAAACTTCAATACAATGTAATGTCCCCATTTTTGGAATGGTCGCCATTAGAGAGAGATTGGGCTAATTCCCACACTACGGGATTTTTGGAAGACATCTTGAGTATTGGAGGTGACTCGTCATATTTTCCTGATGCCTTTGATGCACTAATTTGTCTACCTTGGAGCGAACTACTTGGGAGAGTCACACATATGAAGGTATACTATTGGTTGTGGAAACTTGCCATATTGTGCCAAGAGATGAATTTTCTAGGTGATGAAGTTGTTTGCATAGTTTGTTGTGATGCCACTTTGGTATTTTGGGGCTTGGACGACCTTGGAAGGAGGAATAAAGAATAAACAAATAATAACTCTCCTTTGGCGCTTGATGGAAGGGAGGATAGAGAAAATAAAGAAAACCAAATTCATATATTTAATTTAAATTTCCTAGGCACCAAGGGTAATTTGACGCAAGTCGGCCCTCTTAGTGAGGGAAAATAATAAATTAAAAAAAAAGTATAAAAGTGCCTAGGTCGGCCCTAACTGAGAGGGCAGAAGTTATGTATAAATATGAAATCATTTCAAGGCATTTTCATCATCACTAAATCATACATTCATTCACCTTTTTGGGAGTTTATCTCTTGAAGAAGATCTTGGGACGAAAACCTCAAGCATCTTGGAGGAGTTGGACGAAAACCTAGCTCTTCTTGTGGAGGATTCCGTGACGGGAGTTCACTTGCACTTCATTGTTTTGGAGCAGAATTGCAGATCAGATTTGAAGATCATTTTGGAGGACTTTACTATCATTATTTTGCATTATTTTGGGAATGTACAACCTTAGGGTTTAGGACAGATTTGAGCTGGGCTATTTGTCTTGTTGCCCATGCTTTTTGGATGAAATTAAAGACTTGTTCAGTTCTGATTTTTATAGTAGCAGACCTCTGAATTATGTTTCAGTCATTTATGATTGCCATTTGAAGTGATTTAATTGCATATTGTGTGGTGGAGTTCAATTATAATATTGGAAATGTTGTTGGCAATGATATTATGGTGATTTGGCATATTTTATCGAGATTATATGCAATTGTTTAAAGCCTGATTTTTGGAGCAGAAGTTAGGGTTAGAGCAGAAAACTAAAATGCAGAAAATTAGGGCAGAATTCAGAAAATTCATTTGGAAAGCCCGTAAATCCAAATTAGGAGAAAATATCTCCATTTGGGCTATTACATACAACTACCCAGTATTGAGAACAATAAGGATAATCAAAGGGTAAAGAGATGCTGCAGCACAAAAATCCTAAAACTACTAGATTTATAACCATGAACCTCACCATTCAAAAATCATTTCTAACGGTATTTAACAAGACTATGTACAAATTGATTTAAGTTCTATTTGAGCCAACTGAACTACCTTCCAGAGTCAGAATGTGAAGCACAATTTGGAAAGCTATGAAAATTAAAGAAAATTATAGGGGCCATTATGACTTGAAGATTACTATCCTGTAAAGAATGTCTCAACTTTCATGAACTTTTGGAGATATGTTATAAGTCTACATTCAAGACACAATAAACTAATCAAATAGAAGATACTTTGATCACATACACAAGTATACATCATCACATGAGTATAAAAGCAGATTTTAGCCGAAGGAAACAACATAGTTAGATCTATATATATTGTCAAGTCTTTTAGGTGTACAAAACTCATGGATTATGATATCCATGGCATCAAAAACAGAAATCACAATATGGAGTCATGAACTATGGTAGAAAGGAGCTTGTATCCCTCATCCCAGCATTGTTAGTTCTATGTGGAGTATGTGTTTGTATCTCAAACAAATTTGAAAATATTGCTACAGCCATACCAGCATTACTCAGGATAGGGATTGACTTAGCAAACCAGAAGTATAAATGTAATTCAATTACTTGGGATTTAATAGGAAAAATTCAAAAGAATAAAAAAATGTTCCTTTCCATCCCGCATGGCCTAAAACAATTTGTATTTTTCGCTTTTTAAAACTAGTGCAGGGGTTTGAGGGTAACGCCCCTCGCGGGGTTGAGGGGCAGTGCCCTGGGTGCACTCCCCCAAATTAAAGCCTTTGAGACCACACAAACCTTCATGGCGCATGTCATTTTTTGTAATTTTATTGCTTTGATTTCAAAAGTCCTCCAAACCTTTCAAAAAATGCTTGACTTTCACACTTTTATGTTTAACCGTTTTCCATTTTTTATTCTTTTTTTCCTGATTTTTACCTGATGCAACCAAGTCTTACACTCGGGACTTGCCAGAGACTTGAGTTTCAAGTCCCTGGGACTCGTTTGGTGCCCCTCATCTTGGGGCTCATCAAGTCTGGGTGATCTAGCGAGTCTTGTAACACTAATTTATTTGGGCATAACACCAATCCTTTGAGTAGGCTTAGTTATTCTTGTACTTAAGTGACTTGTATCTAGCCACAAGGTGAGATGTTACTCACCGCACCAAAATCCGTGGAGCATAGAGGTCCTAGTCGAGGCCAAGCCTATCCTTGTTCTTCCAATATGTACCATAGTATCTTGAAATGGACCACGGCAGAAGTTCTTGCCTTGACTATTTGATATTTGTCTTGTCCTTGCCTTAGAAGTATTTTGGGACTTTGGTGGGTTCAATTGGATTTATTCTTCATTTGCAACACTTAATGGTTTGGTGTTGGGCATTATGCACCACTGTGGACTACTCTTATGTTGGCACAATGGCATGGAATGCAAGACTTATGACTTGTGTGCCATAATTGTGGCATAGATGTCAACTTGTGCGGTACTGTTCACAGTGTTAGGACTATTCAAAATTCACTTAGTCCCATCTAGTTTCATAGATTTCATTTCCACATGTCCATCCTAGGGGTTTGTATTCTATGGCATTCATTCCAAGAGTCGCCTGACAATCCTTCATGTGTATTTCATGTCATATCCATGTGAGAAGCCTTTGTATTTTTTACCACATATGTGTTTTTGTCTATTACCGCAATCCCGCAGTATACCCTAATGGCCCTTGCGGGTGAGCGGGAGCCAAAGGAGTCAAATGTTTGTTTACCGCACCCCCGCAGCATGAGAGAAGTTCACTTGCAGTATTGTGGTGAAAGCAAAGACAGGTTCAAGTATCCCGCGCTCCCGCGGCAGTTCCAAGATAGTCTTGCGGGCTAGCGGTAAAGGTTCCAAGCAACATGTGTTAGGTACCGCAGTCCCGCGGCAGTGACGATGTAGACTGGCGGACTTGGGGTAAGAAGTTCAAAGCAACAGGCAATGTGCCCCGCAGCCCTGCGACGGTTCCAAAACAGACCTGCGGCCCAGCGGTAGAAGACTCCAAGCAATAGATGTTTTGCACCGCAGTCCCGCGGCAGTTTCAAAATACACTTGCGGGCTGGCGGTAAAGGATTCAAGTAATATGGAGCGTATACCGCAGCCCCGCATTAGCTAAGATATCAGCTTGGGGGAATGCGGTAAAGGTTGAGTCAATGATAAATGAAGCACCGCGGTCCCGCAACGATCAACTAAAGGGCTTGCAGTAGTGTGGTAAACAGTAAAAGATGACTGCCAGATGTCACTGCAGTCCCGCAACTAAGTTTTGTCGGACTTGCGATAGAGCAGTAAGAGTTAGAAAGATCGAAATCGACCCCGCAATCCCGCGGCAGCAACCTATAAGGTTTGCGGGATAGCGGTAAACATAAAATTTAACTCTTAATTGATCCCGCGGTCCCGCGATGGAATCAAACATGGTTTGCGGTAGCGCAGTAAAGGAATGAAAAGGTAGGGTTTTTAACCCGCTACCCCGTGGAGTTTCTTGACCATCTAAGCAGGATTGCAATACAGCTATGGTTACAATAAATGCAAAGCATCATCGCTGTTAGATCATCCTTCATCAACGATGGATATTCAAAACTAGATCACAGTGACCAAAGCTTGTCACTCAGCACGAAACAAAATTAATGGCGGAGCGGTCTGTTATGGGAGCCCAATAAATTTTGATTTGTCGTCTCATTTTCATCATTCACAGCAATTCAAGGCAGTTCAGAGAGCAGCTTGGAGCATCTGGAGGGTGATAAAGTTGCAGTGTTGATATACATTGTGCAACAAATTCACAGGTTAGTTATTCAGTTCCCTCTCTACAAAATCAAGTGAATTCTCATTGCTATCAGATAATTCTGTGAAGTATACAAGTAGCTTTCAAAACCCTAGGTCAGTCTCAAATTCATAATGGCCCCAAAAAAGGTTGAACCTAGCAAGAAAATTGAATCTTCTGTCCCAAAAGATAAGAAAAGGCCATTGCAACAATCTATTCTGGATATATTGCCACAATCAGTGGATAAGGGATTCAAAAAAGTTTTCAAGGATGAATTCCAAGGTTGTAGAGATGCAATAATCCCTATCTTAGGTTGGAATTCTG
The DNA here is from genome assembly GCA_027924645.1 of Cunninghamia lanceolata. Classification (NCBI taxonomy): domain Eukaryota; kingdom Viridiplantae; phylum Streptophyta; class Pinopsida; order Cupressales; family Cupressaceae; genus Cunninghamia; species Cunninghamia lanceolata. Next base: position 8,959,186 of record BSBN01000568.1, read on the forward strand.
GCATTTCTATGACAAGAAGGATATACAAGTTCCTGTGTGCAATCCATGGATTCTGGACCTGGCAGAGCTAATTGTGCCTAATGTTTTTGTGGATATTGAGCTCATTACAGTTATGGCACATTGTTATCATGGAGCTACAAAGACAGTATGGTTGCCTGATGGTTCACCACTGGTGACAATTACAAGGAATGCCATAATCAATTGTTTCATGTTAAACAAGCAAGCTCTGACTGTTGTGGATGTTCAAAAAAGTGAAGAAGACTATAAGAAATTGAGAAAAACCTACAAAAGTGATGAACTCCCCATGTATATGAGAAAGGGGGCCAACAATAGAAGAATGTCTATCCCTACCACTTCTATAGAGCCATTCCCTGTTGATAATTTCACAATTTACTTCAAGAAAACATACTTTGCATTATGGCAAGTTCTTGGGATAGATGCACAAGAGAAAATGCCAATGGGGATAATGATGATGGCAATGAGGATACAGAATAATGAGCTGAATAATGAATATGATTTTGCTTCATATCTGGAGAAACAGTTGCATGAGGGATTCCTTCAAATACTAGAGAATAGGGGACAAATCAAGTTCAGGCATTATTCTCTGTTATGTCATTTGATTTTGTTTCAAAATAGGAAAAGATGGAGTCCAAGGATGGATTTGACCATGGTTGATAACAAGGGATACAGGTTGCCTGTACAATGCTGGTGTTACATATGGGACAGGAATTGCAACAAAGGTGATTATGTTTCTTTTCATGATGATTTTGTTGTTAGGATCATGGCTTCCCTTGGACATGTTGTACCAAGATTGACATCAGAAGTAAGGGAATTGTTGAGACCACATGCAATGAAGCCAAAGAAGGGGCACACACATAATTTTGGTGATTTCTTCTTCTTGCCAAACCACACATTGATAAGAGTTTATGGATGCACCCAAGCCCCACATATTCTGCCAAATTTTTGTCCTTCCAGGTTAGCATTTTTAGAATTCATGTAGCAGATGCTCTGGATGGAGAGAGATTTGATGAAAAAACAGAAAAAGGGAACATTTTTGCCAGACCTAGTTGTATTTGAGGGATTGTCTGTTGGTGCTAACACTCTTGAAGAACTGCAAGAGTATTTGAAAAGCATATATTCATTGAAGTGTGCTACAGAAAGAGTCTTTGACCCAGAGGGTCATGTGAATTTTGTCAGACAAGTAATCCTTACAAAATCTGGGATTACTCGTCAAGTCAATTATGAAGAGGATGTCATCAGGAACTGCCTCACTCCAGAACAAGTGTATGACAGAAAAAGAAAATGGGAGATAATAATGGAGATTGAGGATGGAAAAAAGAAAAATAACCCTAATTTTCTTGGATTTTTTATGGAGGAAAATGATCCTCTAAAAAGAATAAATCTGATTATTGACAACTTTGAGAGGATATATGGGAAAGCAGTAGAGAGCCAGCCTACAAAGGCTGCTAAGCTTCCAGTGAAGAGGTCAACTGGAGTTCTAATTGTAGAACCTGCTCCTGATGCCATGTCGGTACAAGACCCCTCTCTTCCTGATCAGCCATTATCAAAGAAACAAAAGGTTGATGATGTGACCCCATTGGTACCCTATGAAGTGACAGAAGGGATGGGAGATACAGAAGAAGTTGCCAGTAAACTGCAACACATGAATGAACATGTAGAAGTTGATCAACCTCTCAAACAAGATGCAGAAGCTCATATGCCTGAAGCAAGGAAAGAAAATCAGGAGCGGGAAGGAGCAGAAATGCATGAGGATGAAAGAATGGTTGACTCTTTAAGATTCATTGAGGATGATCAATTCATAAATACTCCTAAATTCAAGGTCTTTTGGATGAAATTGAAAATGAAAGAATTTGAGGAGGTGGAAATCAATAAGATGGGAAGTGATGAATCCCAGCATGAGCAAATTGTTGCTCAAACATTCAAAGATATGAAAATTGATGAAATAAATGTCAGTCCTGAAGAGGCCAGACAAATTGTTTTGAAAAGCAATATGTTGATCATTCTAGGGATGGACTTGAAAACAATGTTCTTACTTGATCAAGTAAGAAACCAAGATGATCCTATGATGGTGTCTGAATTTGATTTTGAGAATGGAATGAGTGGTGTGGGATACAATCCCAAAATTGAAACTTTGGCTATATGGAGCATGCAAAAGAGTACACAGAAACCAAGATTGCTTGATGTTGTCCAGGAGATAAGAGGGACAGCCATGGTCAAAACATTGAAAGATACATCAGCCTTGGAAGCGGCCAACCTCACCATGCACTTAGCCATGTTCACCAGAGCTGTTGTTAAAAACATGGAGCAAAAGTTGCTTGAGTATGAAAAAACTCAGATTGAAATGAATGAGGAAGTCAATAGACTATATTTGGAGAATGTCAAATTGAAGAAGCAACTCAAAGGAGTTGATGAATCTCAAGTAAAGATATTGTACCATATCATCCTCCACAAGCTCAAGAAGTTGGTGACACAGTGCCTATTGATCAAATGAATACTCTGAAGTTGAGGTTTGAAAAGGAACTTGAGGACTTGAAAAGCAAAATGAGATGACAAAAGAGGAAGCAAGATTGAAAATTCTTGATGTATTTGAGAAAATTTTGGAGTATAGAGTAAAATTGGTTGTTGACAAACTAGGAGATGTGCATGAAAGCTACAATGCTTTGTCTCAAGCAATTGAACAGTTGAAAGTTCATCTTTCTATTTTGGATCCATTATCTAAGAGATGGCAGCCAGCACATCATACATTGATTACTCTATGCAAAGTTCTGCAAAGAAATCCAAGTGCTCCTGCTGCACTCAAACCAACAGAAAAAATGGTCAAGATGATTTTGCATGAGTTTCAATATGTGACTGGAGAGAGTCAAAAGATGCAAGCAACGATAGATTCTTTTGCCATTTTCAAACATCAATTCATTCCTTCAATTTTGACAAAAGGTAAACAAATCAAAAGCTTTGAAGAATGGAAAAATGAGTTTGATCAAACAGTTTCTCAGGTGATTGATTACTTGAAAAAGGATGAAGACATAAACATTCTCAGTTTCAATCTGATTCTGGATAGAGTGATTGCACTAGATGTTGGATATGCAAAGTTTATCATTGAAGTCAAAGTATTGTTGGATAAAAGATGGAAGGATCACCAGGCCAATCTGCTCCAGATTCAAGAATACAAATAGCCTAGTGATTACACTCTGTATCAATGGGAACAATAATATCTTTCGATTGAAGATTGAACAGGCAAAGCATGCAATGGATCAAAGTGAGCATCATGCTTCCGTCTTCTGGGACCAAGTCTTCATCAGCAAATTTTGGACATCCTCCTATTTTGTCTCTTTCTTGTTTTATGCTTTTCAAAATATATTCAAAATATATTTGGCGGTCTTTTTAAGACTTGTCAAAAGTAAATATTGTAATAGGTCATACCAAGGGATGGGCATATGAAAAGTCATTTTTGGAATGTGAAAGGTCTGAAGCTTGTTGCTTCCTTCATCTCTATAAGAAGGAAACCAAGACCTTAGGAAAAGCTCTCTGGGAAGTTGATTTTGGAAAGAGACATTGTAAGGCTTGTTCTCTGAAGCATATCAATAAAAGCAAACTGCATTTCTCTGGTGCCTGAAATCTAGTTCTCAATTGCTTGTTGAATGTTCTTGTTATATTTTATCTGGTTCTCCATTTTGCCTTTTCCTTGTTATTTAAATTAGCATATCAAGTATATGTCTAGTTTTGCAAAGCATACTTAATATTTTGGGTGATTTATCTGATAGGGTTTCCTCAAGTAGGAATTAAATTCCATTAAATAGGTCACTTTAATTTGGAGGATCCAAGTTGGATAATTAAGTAGAGCCAGATAAAAACAATCTTGCATGTTTATGCCAATCATAGACAATATTATGCCAAGTAATTCGAGTTATGACTAGAAAGTAAGCACAAATCTATCTGTGATTAGACTCCGTTGCCCAGTTGAGAAAAAGGCACCGATCAATTCTTTTCCAAAATCACTTCCTTGTATAATATTCAAAATCCAATTTTAATTTTCTGATGTAGTAGTAGTGTGTAGTACAGATAAAATTTCATAAAATCCATAATCTGCTCATAATTCACCAACCAATTTGAGGAGTAATTACTCATTGGTGAACATAAGGTAATACCCACCTAGGCCAAGCAGAGCCTGAAGTGCAGGGAACTCCAATCATATTGATTGATTCCGTCAGTTGGCCAAATCAGTTGCTTAACCTAATCATAAAGTTTGGCATCCTTTTAGGGTTTTGCAAACTGCAGATTTGAGAACCAACACACAGCTAGCAGGACTTAATGGTTTTGCTTGGAGGCTTGTGGTCTATTGCACAACCTAGTGGTGGGTTTCACACAAATTATCTTAATAATCAGGTGCCACTATGTGTTAGACAGCAATTCAAACTTTGTTACTTTTGTTTTGTGCACAGATTGCCGATTTCGAGACCTAGTGCCACATAGTGAGACTTGCCCTAAGGAGGGATCTTAATCCTTGTGTTTTAGCCTTGACACCAATTGGAGATCTGCACCCTCCTCTGTGTTCAACTATAGAACTTTTGAATGTCCTCCATATGAAATTTTTTTATTTCCATAAAGTTTGTTGTAACGGTTTGAGTGAAAAGATGGTGATAAAATTACCTGATTTTCATAATGTTGTTAATGCTGATAAAGTGGTGTTCGCAAAAGCAGATGAGAAAGAAGATTTATGTGCAGGTAAAGATGATTTTTGGTGGAGGTACTGTAGTGGGTTGAATCCCACTAAAAGAGGAACAAAATGGTGGAGAAGAAAAATTAAGAGGAGGTCGGATTATGGTGGATAGAGGTGCAAAAGGGGTGTGAAAGATGATGAACGAATTTGGCAAAAGGAAGTGGAATTTGTTCCAACTAAGTGTTGGAAGAAACGAAAGAAGAAAACTTTTGAGGTGTCTAATTCAATAATGGAGTTTGCTATGAAATATGCATTTCCAAACAAGTGGTTCCACCACTCAGCTCAAATTTGTGAACTATGCTCACAAACTTCTTACCTAACGTGTCTGATGCAGGAGCATCCAAGAATCAAAACTATCCTACACAAACAAATAAAAAATTATTCTTACAATTTTTGTTTTACCTATTTTTTTGTTGTCGGCCTTCAAATTTTGCTTTGTTTTTCAAGTCTAATCCCTATGTGCTTGGTTTTGCTATTGGTTGTCTCATAAAAGGGCATGGACGCCTTACTGGATGATCATGGTGATGTTATGATCTTGCTATCCTATTCCTTTTCTTGCATTGGTTGGGTTTGTTGAATCAACTTGGAGTCTTTATGTTGGTCATGGATTCTTATCAGGCCTTGCGTGGTTGTCTCAATAGTCACCCGATCGCTGAATATTCTATTTCTTGATAAGCAGCATCTAAAAATAAACTCCTGACAGCTAGGCAATTACTATAGTCGCAGGCACTGTATCAACATCACTATAGCAGTTGTTACTTTCATATTGAACTTTTCTATTTTGGATGGCCGGCAACAGTCTTTATGGCAATTGTTTTCCTAACAACACGAATATTAGCACCAACAACAGTCAAAGAGAATATTGCTAAGAATAACCAGTGTTGCACCTAACTATTATAATTTATAACCGTTAAACCTTGAATGCTACATGTTAATGTTTGTTTTTGGACAAGTCAACAATTAGAGTGAAATACAAAGTATCTGACTCCCTCTTGAGCAAAGCCTCTCGAATGCTGAACGAAGTGATCAAACAAGATGACTCCAAGGTTCCTTTCTGATGATTTTGTAAGAGATAGCTCAGTGACTAAGTATGATTTTGCTGGTAAACACAAAGGAACTTACACAATTGTTCGAACAATCTGTTGATTCAATGATTATGAAGGCAAACACTAGAGTATCTAAGAACTACAATTTATGGCGTATGATTTGGCAATGATGTTCTTGATCCTAATTCTAACTAAATGGATAAAAATAACAAAAGATGAAAGGTTTAGAAACACTAATATAATCCTAGATGCAAGGATAATTACTGCTTAGGTGAAATCAAACCAGATCTTGCTTCGCCAAGACAGACAACTACATAAGATTGATGCAATCTTCTAGGGTTTTACAAGATGTTTAAATCACTTATGCTCATGAAAGATTCAACAAACATAAAGATCAAATTGAAGTTCAATTTTGTTCAGACTAACCATGCACTGCAATTTGCAAGCCACAAACTACAAATGGTGTGAACTTATAGATTTCACCCCGAAACAATAAAGGAACCTTCCACCAACTAACATAAACTTAAAGAAAACTTAATTTAACTTAATATTCGTTTGAAAATCCAAACCATGCAACACTTCGAAACATATATAGAGTCACCAAAGCAATGAGTCTTATATTATTTCAGAGAGCCTTTTGCAACAATTCCAGAATTTCCAATCGTACAAATGAGAGCAACAAGAGCCCTTTTATAGACCTCAAAATGAATGAAGGGTCAAGATCGATCGGCCAAGCCAGCGGACCAGATCATGCCACATCACAAGTAGTTATAACAAACTCTTATTTATTAAATGAAAGAGGCTAACTTTATTAAATGAAAGAGACTATGAAGGAGGGAACAAAGGCACGCTTCCCAAGAAGATAAAGATGACATGTCATCAGCCTATGAGGAATCTCCATGCGAATATCCATCACTAGAAGCTTGACATTCAATGAACCTGGACACTATCTGCTTAACCTCATCCAAAGGTACACTTGGCGCATTCTGAATGGTTCCTTCAGCTTCAAGCACATCATCTGAATAGAGGCCAAGTGTCTTCTCCCAATCAGTCATCCTTGCTTTGTTGGCACCAAGGTGGACAGCAAGTGAAAAAATACTATCAAGCTTCTCATCTGACACATCATCTTCTTAAAAATAGAAAGCTTGAACTTGTTCTTTCATGTTATCAAGAGTCATCTCTCCAAATGGGTTACATATCTTCATCAAAGAGGCATGTATTCCATCTTGAATCCTTTGAAGTACACTTCTCACTCTTGACATGTCTGTTTCTATCTTATCCAACAATTGTCCTTTGATGCGAAAGCCATAATACCAAGAAGAGAAGTCATATACTCTACCTTCCTCGATTACTTCAGCATGTATCAAATCATCAACTGATGTTTCCATCAAGCTCTTTAAGTGTGGCAGATATTGTTCCTGGATGTTTTTGAATTCAGCACAAACTGTCATCAATGCAAGTACCCTTTCTTTAAGATCAGTAATCTTATCACACACTTGCATGATATCTTCTAGGTGTTTATATGTAGCCTCCATTGATTTTTTCACCCAATCTTTCATTCTGTGAGATGAAGACTTCAACTCCTCTAAGTGTTCAACTGTTTCAGGAGGAAGAAGAGATGGAGGTGTAGAAACCTTGTCCTGTTGACGAATAGGATGAACTAAGTGCTGAATGTACTGCTCTAAGGCTTGACATCTTTGCTCAGCTTTGATTCTACCTTCTGTCTCTTGTCTTATAATAGCTCGAGCATTATCAATTGAATCCTGAAGCTCTTCTTCTACTTGCATTCCAGTTAAAGGACCCAGATTGATTGTATTGATGTCGTAATCATCAGGCATTACATCTTCTATATTCTTTTCAAGCCTGGGAACTGCTACATGAACTTTCCTTGTACCTGTTTCATCCTTAGTGATCTTTGAAAGAACATTGGCCTTCTTCTTTGGTTTTTCTTTTGACATATCTAGAAGTAACTCATCAACTGGAAGAGGAGGATCCTTCTCAACTTCATAATTTTCTCTGATCCTTTCCTATAACCATTCTGGCAATGATGACAGATCTTGTTGTTGCATTTGTTTTCCTGGTGCTTGAGATGATTCTTCTTCAGTCCCATCCTTATCTTCAGTATTAGCTTCATCAATGATCTCAGTGTCATGTGGACTTGAAGGTACTTCTTCAACTGTGGCCTCTGGAGCTGTATTTTTGACATGTATCACTATATTTTGATTTAGTGGGATGTCATCTGGTTGTCTGGAAGAAGTTGTTTCAATACTTATCCTTTTCTTCTTCTTACTGGATTCTCCTTGGGCGGTCTCAAGTTGTTCCTTTTCTTTACCTGTCCTGAATCTCTTTCATTTTCTTTGCTCCGTGAATCTTTACTAGATGCATTGTGTACTTTTTGCTGATCAATTTCTCCCATTTTAGTATAGGTGAGTTTCTTTCCTTCATCAAGCAATGCTTGTACTTGCTCCTTGATTTGCTCTTCAGTGATAGCAATGATAGGTTTTATCAACCCTTCATCATCAACCCTTTCTCTATCAGCCCAGTTGACATCATAAGGCAAATTCCGGATCTTATTGTATTAATCACCCAGAAGATCTCTTTCACCTTCTAATTGATCAGGAATCCTAAGTACCTTCGTAGCTCTTACTAAATCCCACCTCAACCTTGAACATTTTTGCATTCTGATATCATCATCATCTATAGCATTAGCCCAATGATCTTCCAGTTGTTCAATATGCTTGTAGGAAGAATACGACTGTTTAATGGCTCCATGTGGATCAAAGTTTTCTCTCCTTGAATCATGCGGATGCAGATGATACGCCTGAAGCTCAACTTTTGAATGCTCAGCTGCCTGAAGTGATGGACAAGAATAATATCTACCAAGCTGGAGAGGAAACTGAACTCCTGCTTTCTTTCTTGCTTTCTGCATCTTATGAAACTCTAACAGTTGTCTCGAAACCTCTAGTAAGACCATCCTATTTGAAGGATATCTAGGTAGTCTATATGGAAACAATGTAAAACCTTGAATCCTGATATATGTGAACTTGTCATACTGGATATAATACCTTCCATACTGCTTGATGAAGTTCCTAGCAGCACTTATTAATCTCCTATGCGGCTCACCCCTCAATTTTCTCACTATGAACATGGCAAAAGCATCATTGAACCTTTTATAGTGATTAATGTTCTTCAAATGGAGTTGAGGATAACACTGATGTGAGAGAATCTGTCCAGGCTTTGTACCTACTTGTCCTTTAGCTGTTAATCCTTTGTAGACTACATTTCTTGCCAAGATATAAACAAGGTATGAAGTCATGAAGAAAGACTTCGTTTCATCAAAGTTCTCAAACTGCTCATCAAGGCAATGGCTTATAAGGCTAGCCCAGTCAACCATCTTGTTCTTTGTAAACACATGATCAAAGTAAGTATACATCCATCCTTTGAAAGTAGATGATTGAGGCCTACCTGTTACTCGATTTAAGAACATGATCAGGTAACTTATCTCTTGCTTGAAGTCAGCCTTGTGATATTTTGGATCCTCAGAGTTGTAAATCTTCATCGATGAATCAGTCATCCATTTCTTCCTGATTTCTTACATGTAGATCTTGGAGTTGCCTTCGAAAGTCATTTGAGCAGTTGTAGGGCATATGAATACTCCCTTCCCTTTTGGGATGTTGAAGATTTCCTGAATAGCCTCTCTCTGAAGATAGGCGAGAACAGTTCCATCCTTAGCTATAATTTGTCTTTTCTCTTTATCATAGTGCTGAACACACTCCAACACTAACTCAGTGCTGGGCAAGGCAGGTGAGAACCAGGCTGCTTGTACAATTCCACTTTTCGCTATGGCTTTAATGTCTTCGTTCCTTGTAATGGCGAGCAAGAAGTCCTTCACCTCCTCCAGGTTGACGTGTCCCATGTTGGTGTCTCCTACGTTCTTCCACTGCGTTTCTAGCTTGGACTCAGGTATATTGGACTTAGCATCCATCTTGATCAAGACTTGTCTCTCCTTAGCTGTCATTCCCATTTACCTACAAGCAAGACTTGAATAAGTGACTTGAAATGGCAAAATTGTCTACACAAACCTGATTTTTTTTATTTTTTTTATTTTTTTTAAAATGACAAGAGTATGAAATTTAGCAAAATTAAACAAATAAAAGGCAATTTTTTATGAAATAGAGCTGATTACAACATACCTTGTATCAAATTTCTGTCCTAGAAGAAGCAGAATTCTGAATTTTATGATAAAAATCAGTAGATAACAATGGCAGAAATCAAAAAAAAATGTTAGATCAGCCCTCTAAAATGCAGGTCTGCCTAAAAAATCAACTCCTCTCCTTAGGAAAATTTGCTCCTCTCTTGAAGAAATTTGCTGCCTTTATACAAAATTCGCTGCCTTCTAGAATTTCGCTGCTCTCTCAATGTGGATTATGCTCTAAATAAGGAGGAGCGCTCCCTAATATAAAGCAAATTCTACTTTATTAAATGCTGGCGGCTAACTAGCTAGGTCGGCCTACTTTAGTATTTAATGCCTGCCATTTTTTAAAATTTAAAACTCTTGGGCGCCGAAATGAGTAGGACTTCATATGACGGGCGCTCAAGGTGGAGGTTTAGGTGCATGTGGGCGCCCATGTTAGAGTAATTTCAATGAATTAGCATCTTAACATGTTTCATGTTCTCATCTCTTAGGCGCTTATAGTCCTCATATCTCCCACCCTTTGAATCTAGGGCGCCCAAACTTACCAATCTCAACCATTTGAGGCACTCCAATTCACTTCAAGGCGCTCACTCTTTTCTAAGGCGCTCCATCCTCTCTAAGGCGCTTATATGGTTTTTCTAGTCTAGGCGCTATTAGAGGATCTTACCAACTCAGGACACTCAAATTACCATTTTCCTCAAGGCGCTCTCTTGAGGTTAATTAAAACTCTTAGATACTCACACAAGATGATTTTAACAAAGGGGCGCCTATGAACCATGCTTTACTCCTCCCAAGGCGCTCAAAATCACTTAACTTTCCAATCTACTTCAATTCTTCCCTTGGAGTGCTTCTTGTTCATTCAAAGGTTCTTCATACTAGGCGCCAACTTAATAGACTTCCATCTGAAGGGTGCTAAATCATTCCCCTAGGCGCTTAAACTACTTGTTCATTTTCAATGATTTCAACTAAATGCAGGATGATGAACTTCAAACTCCAAGCCTTTCTCACCTAAAAGGCGCTCAATATCCTTCAGGGCGCTAGAATGAACTTACAGATGTAAGGCGCCAATCAATGATGTTACCGAGTATAATCCTTCTCTAAGCATCAACATGCTATGAACTATAGGGAGTGGCGCCTATTTATCTTGTCTTGTAGGAACGTCGATGGACTTAAGGAGCAAGTGCCTAGAATCACTTTCTAAGAAGATCATCATGTTAAAACCCCTCATCATCATCTATTCTTCAAGATCATTATCAACTTGCATCATTGAAAGAAGGAGTGTTGGTGAAACTAAGGAATCATCTTAAGGGATCACTTCCAAGTCTTATACATCAATGGCATTATGTTCAAAGGCATCATGTTCAAAGGCATCACTTCACTATACTTCAACTCTCCAAGGCGCCAGAATGAACTTACAGAGGTATTGATAATGACCTCAAGGCGCCCGCTTAGAATGATTCTTCCCATGGTCCCTAGGCGCCAGTTTAAGGTGGTTTTGGAGGCAAAAGGCGCCTAAACACACTTAACCCATTTCTTTATGCTCTTGGTGACTTATAACACCTATCTAACTTCCAATTACCCTGTCTCGAGATCAATTACTATGAAGTGCACCAAAACTTGCAAGTTTTAGGCATTAGGAAATTGGATGCCTTTCATCCACTACATGATTGAGGTGCCAGAATGTTATTGAGACAAGATTTTTCCCCTTAGGCGCATATCTTTTATCATTCTTTAGCTCAGGGCGCAATCATCTTTAGTTTTAAGCTTGATTTAGAACTTCAAAAGGTCACTACGCTTCCATCTCTAGAACCCTCTGGAACCAAGACGCTCTTAAAGGTATATCTTCTATCTTCAAAACAAGGGCGCTCAAAATGGGCTCTTTGATCCAGGGCGCCAAATTGGTATTCGATAGCCACCATGGGCACCTCTCCTCATAACTCAAAGGCGCCTATTCAAAGGTGAATCAACCATTCCTCTTTAGATGCTCTACTTCCTTCAAGGCATTCAAAATTCAAGGTACTTGATCTTCAAGGCGCCAAATTCAATCAATTCATATCAAGGCGCATTTTAAGGTGTACAACAACTCAAGGCACTCTCTTGATCCATTAAGGCGCACAACTATACATGCCATCTCCTTAAGGCGCTGAAAATCATCTGAGCAATCAACTTCATTAAACGCCAATGACACTCTGATATGCAATGAGCGCCTTCAAACACTTGAATCATTCCTTCTACACCAAGGCGCAGTTGTGAGGTTTTTTTTCAACATTTTTCAATGAAGGCGCCAAAATGAGGTGTAGATCCATTACTGCTTCTCTATGCAAGAAATGGCGCCCAAATCACCTCCTCAAGGATCATTCTTACCTCTGGACGCTTCAACTCTTCTTATACCACTACTTCCAAGGCGCATTTTAAGGTCAACATGCTTATTTCTCTTGTAGGCGCAAGAATTGGTCCATTTAGACTCAGTAAAGTTGATTCTACTTTAGGCACACTTTGAGGTTTTGAGCATCCACCCTATACCAAGGCACAAACTTGGGGATATTGTATCAACAGTGGCACCTAAACTACCTTTAGAAGTCTTCCATCATCCCAGTGCAACTTTGAAGTTTGTTTGAACATCTCTTTCCAAGGCGCCTAAATGGCAAAAGCAACACTAAAAGGCGCCTAAAGACAATCCCTTTAACCTAAGGCGCAAATCTTATGATCCTCTGACATGTAATGGGCGCCTTCACTAATGACCTCAAATTTGTCATTTTAAGATTTTGAAAACTAGTTTTACACCTTTGTGAAAGCACTTTTCCCTTAGGCGTTCAAAATCACTTCAAGGTGCCAGAAGATAGGCTTCAATGAGACGTCTCAAATCATTGTTTTCCCCTAGGCGCAACTATCAGGATCAGGTGATCAAAGGGCTATAAGACTCAAACACCACTTACTTCATCGTGCAATAGCTCTAAGACATCATCAAAACTTCATGCAAGGCATTGGATTTCAAAGTAAAAGGGGGGTCCCTAGTCCAATGGGGGTGATGTGTGATTTGGTCACAACACTACAGTTATAGACTGTGCCCTATTCTGGACTGAGCCTATTTTTAGGCTAGCTGCAACCTGTCCATATTTTGGGGCTAGTATTCCTATAAAAATAAACACATGGGAATGAGAAAAGTAGTTGGGAGTGTAGCAGTGAATGAATATATATATTCGTCCCTAGCTGATGCATATATGATGAAGTTTGGGAATCAACATTATTTTAGAAAAGATTTGAAAAAGAGTTGAGACCAATGAAGGTTGGCTGGTCCTTTAGGCCTGTAATTTCAGTCTTAGTCTGAATATTCTAGTCTTTGTTAGCATGATTTGATGCTGTATAGCGAATATCTTTGTTATTTTTCTGAATTTATATAGACTGTCACCTCTTGATGTTATAGTGCAATTTATGTTTTAAACGAATTGACTGCCTAAAGAAGGTACTCAATTTTGGATGTAATGTCTCCAATTGGCATTTAGCCAAGTTTGTGATCAATAGCCTATTTCCTGAGCTTCTGTAGGCTATCTAACTTGGTTAGGGAGCTCCTTAATTCTTGGAGAGCACAGGTTCAGTTATTTGTGATGTTTTGCTATGGCATTGAGCTCAGATAGTGTTAAGGATTACGATGATGCTTTCAGAAGTTCTTTCGGCTTCCTGGGTTGCTCTCCAAACTTCTTGGAGAAGCCGTCTATTTTCAGAAAGTCACCCAGAAGGCATCATTCTTCATCCCAAACCTTATGGAGTATGATGGTATAGTTTATTTTGCAGTTTGATGAAGTTTGGGATTTTCCATTAAAGCAGGTGATTTAATGAGCTATTAGTTAATTATTTCGCACTTAGTTCTAAAAGGTTGGAAATAATTATTAAGTGCTTTGGTGTAATAGCTCATTGGAATGGGGAAAAAACATTCTTTTTAATAGGCACATAAAGTGAGCACTTATGTTGGGAAAAGATTAAAATATTGGAGAGGGAAAAAGTTTATTTTTCCAAGAAATAATTCATTTGGTGTGTAACTCCAAAAGTGCCTATATAAGAGAGTTGAGAGCTCATTTTGCTCGTCATGCTTGAGATTATATTGTTATGATGCTGGATTGAACCTGTGTGTTCTTCCATTCTTTCTTGAGGACGAAAACCCTCTTGGAGAAGATCAGTTTTGGTGGTGAAAGATCCACCCTAGCTGGGTTCAAGGTGATTTCACCCAGAAATCACACAGAGCGGAAATGGAATATGATGTTTTCTAAAAGTTTTGGGAATTGAAAGGTTTATTTTCATTTGTGATGGATTTTGATGTGGTTTTTGAGTAGGTTTTTGGGAGTTAAATCTGAGTTTGTTGTTTCCAATGTTGGTCGTACCCTTTCCTGGCCATACAATTGCTTGAAGTTGCTTGGAGTCTGCAGTGGAAATAGTGCATTAATGTTTAAAAGGCTTTAGATTGTTGATTGCCATATTATAGTGTTTATTTCTGAGCAAATTGTAAGAGTTTTTTTTATGCAGTTTGGGACTGCTATGTGAGCCGTACAACTACTGGGTCGTACAATAGCATGTGGGAGTTGTGTTTTTTCTGAGGAAAACTTGTTGTATGGGTTTGAATGGAAATTGGATATTATTTATCAGGATTGAGCGATCATTTGTGATCCAGTTTCAAGTAGTTTAAAGGCAGTTTAAACCTTGTTATGCCTGCCGTACCAAAACTGCCAGGTCCATACATTTTTTGCCAAGCATGAGCCTCTTTCGCGTTGGACGCTTAGGCTATGGGTGTTAATGCTTATTCATTGTTGGTGCCTTGGTTCTACAACTCATTGCTGATGACTTCAGAAGGAGGATTGGAGATTGTTCTTGCATTGTATTGAGTTTATTGGTATACCCTGTGTTGCTGTACGGCAGCAATATATCCCAATCTGAGCGCAACCTTCATCATTAGGTGGATTCATGGTATTGTACAGTTTAGAAGAGTTTTCCATTGTGCTTTGGTGATGCTAATTTGATATATGTAGGTTGATGTCAAGGAAAACTTTACATTCATGATTGTGGGGTTTATCCATGCTAAAACTGTGTTGCAGCATACTGATTTATGCTTTGTATTTTTTATTATGATGCAATCACATTGTAACCCCTGGATGGTCCAACTGCCAGTGAGGATAAATATGTTTAATTTCTTTCATAGTTTCCCCCACTGAATAAGCAGAAGTTTGTAATTGGTTTCATTTGCAAGGCATTTGATTGATAAACCTAAGCACTGTATGCTCTCACCTCACCCATCTTGGGAACTTGGTGATCAGAAAGTGTGAAGGTGCATATTTGGTTGCATTCCTTGTGCTAAAACTGTTGTTGATACTGTGAAATTTTGAAAAAAATGGGGTGGATCATTACACTAGACTGCATCACTTTGGGGCCTGTTGTGACCTAATCACACATCGCCCCATTGCAAATGGGGACCCCCCCCCTTTTTTTTTTGAACTCCAGTGCTTTGTTGAGCCTTGTATGATGTCTTAAGTTGACTGCATGATGAAGTCAGTTGTTTGTTTGAATTCTCAGTCTAGTTCTAATCCAAATGTTGTGTGCTTTCATTCTGGTGACCTAATCCTGATGTTTGAGATCCTGAAAATGACTAAGTCTGGTAGCCTGAAGTCCTGAAATCCTAAAAAATTGGCTAAGTCTGAAATATGGTGGATCCTCCAAATTCTATAATCTACATGTGAAATCCGGTGGATCTGAGACCTATCTCAAACATCCTGAAAGGTAAATTGAAAAATATTTAAAGTATACTTAAATATATTTTTCAATATACCTTACCCTCTGGACTTTCAGTTCTGGGCACAAATTTGCCCCAGGAGGCTAGGCGCATTTTCTCACTTGCAGATACCCAAACCAGTGCCTTAGGTTGAGACTCATATGTGCGCCTAGAGGGAAATCAACTTTCAAACACTCCAAAAGATGGCGCCTTGAATGGAATTGATACAAATGACCTTAAGAAGTGAAGATTTCACAAGGAAAACACAAGGTGAGTTTAGGCGCCCCTCATGCATACAATCACCTCATTTGGGCGCCTTACATAAGAGGTCTTGAGTGTCATAAACTTAGGCGTGATTTTCAACTTATAGAACCTTAAACATGCGCCTACAAGGTAAAATGTTATGAACTCTAGTTCTAGCGCCCAAGAGTATACTTTCCTAAACATTCAAACATTGAGCAACAAGCAAGGTGAGTGAAGGCGCCATTTTTAATTCATCAAGCCTCAAAAGGGCGCCCAACTTGGAGGGGACATTCACTAAGTCAATTTAGGTGCCAATTCAAGCATTTGAGCATGAAGGTGGAGTCATTGAATGTCATGTCCCCGTTTCTGGCTTGATCATCAAGTGAAGAATGGATTAGCCTATTGCTCGTTCCCGGAGGCTAATTCAGAATGATAAGGGAATGAAGTGGTTTTTGACTAACTCAATTCTATTGTTTTGCAGGATCCAAGTCAGAAACTTAAAGTTTGGCTAAGTCTGAGAGCCATTTCATCTGTTCAAGTTGTCAGGGCATGAGGCAAGGAGTGGCGCTATCTGTGGAGATGATGTTAGCAACTTTTGAAACATCATACACTTCAAAATTCACAGGAAATTGGCTAAGTCTAGCTAGGCGCATTTTCCATGCCAAATCCTCCCAAATGTGCGCCTAGTGGTAACTACTCTGATATGCGCCTAAATGGAGAAGTGGTCTTTAAATCTTTCATTCAATCAAGGCGCTCACTGGGAATGGTGTTCTAACTCACCCTGACTTCAAATGTAAACATTCGCAGGGGAGATGATTATTTCAAGTTTAGGTGCAAATCCCTCCTTGTGCAAGCCTAAAGGTGCGCCTAACCTAGGAGTTGCTTCCAATCCACTTGGATTAGAGGTATTTATGAAAGATGAGATGAGATTTTGACTTAAGGGAGTAAAGTCATCTTAGGCGCCAAGTTGTGATCAAACAACATTGACTGAGCGCCTAGGTATTTCAAGGCGCCTAAACAAGACTCCAGTGGGTGAATGATACTCAAGCTCCTCAAGGAGCCAGGGCGCTTGCTAAGACAAGTGGTTTATTGCATTGCAAAGACTTCAAGTATGAGCGCTCTCAAGGAAGAATTGGGCAATTCAAGGCTGGGCGCCAAACCTACATCATTTCATCTCAAACATGCGCTTCATGGATAAAATGGACTTCAAACCCTCCAAGTCATTTAGGCGCTAAAAGGCATGATGTTCTAAGACTTACCTCAATACCTCCGGAAGTGAACACTTGCATGGAAATGAGCCATTCAGGGGAGGGCGCCAATTCACCTTGCTGCAGACATCAAGATGCGCCTAAGAAACTTGTTCCAAAAAGTGCGCCTAAGTATGGAAAGATCTTTCAATCCACTCAAAATGCAAGGCGCTTGGCAGAAGTTGGTGTTGTTGACTTAGATATGGCTAGAGATAAAGGTTTTAGCAAGGAATGTCTACATCCTTCCCTAGGCGCCAATTTGCACTTTTTCCTACCTTAGAAATGCGCCCTAGTCAAGAAATCTGGAGCTCAGTTTTGGCGCCTTCAAAGAAGAACACATTAAGGCACTTGTGAGGTAAGGCGCTTGTAAAGGGGAACATATTGGAACATCTTCTAGGTGTTGAAATGATAAGAAACAACCATTGAGTTTAGGCGCACCCATCAGCTTGAATAGCCTAGCTCTGGCGCCTAACAAGGGAGCTTGTAAATTTGCACTTAAGTCTCTATCTTTGACTTCATCCTGCTAGGCGCATTTCTTGGCATTCATTACCTTCAATTGGCAAGGCGCAACTTCATGAAGAGACCACCTCCACTTGGCGCCCAAGTCAAAAGAACCCTGAATTTGCGCCTAAGTGTTTCTAGAAGGAGGTAAGGTTGTTACAACACCCTGAATGCCCATTGGTCAGAAGGATAGCATTTGGGATCTGTGTCGAGGCCTCTGGATAAGATTGCCAACTCAGAATGAGTCATCAGATGGAATATTCCCTTGGATATGCTTCTTGGGAAACGTGCCTTGGTTCCTCTTTGAGCATTGAAAAACGTGCCTTCATTGCCTTTGGAAGGCCTATAAAAGGAGGAGCTCTCTCATTCACTTGGTATCTATGCATTTGACAAAATTCTCTCTGCAAAGCTATTGAGCTTGTAATCTTGAGGCCTGCGAGTTTCAAGTGTTGGGGTGATGCTCCCTCAACTGACAAGGTGATGCTCCCTTGTTGTACTGTGAGGTGTTGACATTCAGTTGACATCGTTGAGTTCAATTGAGTCGACCAACTATAGGCGCCCATTGTAATCATCAAGGCTCCAAGGCCTGTTTTGTAATTCCATTTGAATAAAGTGTAACTTCATGCCATTGAAAGCATTACTCATGTAATAAGACATTGTGAGTTGATTGAATCAAGTAATAAAACAAGTACCCAGCTTAAGGTTGATTCATTCAAATAGTTATCTTTAATGTATATCTTTGTGTTGTTGAAATAGTTGATGAGTTGGTAGCAAGTAAAATTGTCTAAGTAAGGAAAAATTTTGGTAGAATTAGTTGGGTATCTTACATTGAAAGTTGAATGAACAAGTAGGATAGTCTAGGCGCACCTTTTGTCTAAATCAACTTCAAAAGGTGCCTAGGAGGACATTGCTCCATTTGAGCGCCTAACAAGGTAGGTTGGATTTCACATGTATAGTTTCTTGAACCTCCATGATGACTTAAAACTTTGAAGTTAAATCCACTTGAACTTAGACACCATTGGGAGTCTTAGAAAACTAAGAGATTAAGTCTTAAGACCTTGGGCGCCCTTAGCCATCAAATCAACCTTAAGATGGCGGCTAGAGTTAAGAAGCCTTTAAAATGACTAAATTTGCCCAAGGAGTGAAGGCGCTAATTCCCACTTAAACCACCTCCATGTGGTGCCTTTGAAGAAAGTCATGAATTGACACCAACCAGTAAGCATTTTGAAGGAATGAAACGATCAAAGACTTCCCAAACGCTTTAGACTCACAGTAGTCATCAATATCAAGTCAATCTAAGTGTAGGCGCCCTTTTGTTATTAAAACTACCTCATATTAGCGCCTTGAAGCCTAAGTGCTAAGATCATCAAAATTGCGCCTTGGGAGAAGAAGCCCAGAGTCATCTTAGAAGATAGGCGCCCATTTCAATTCATTTCACTTTATAAGAGCGCCTAAAAGTATAATGGTTTGAAAGAGTTATCTAGAGCTTCATGAAGTTAAGCGCATTTCAAGCATTGAAGACAACATTTTTTGGCACCTAACAAGGTATGTTAAACTCTACAAGTGCCTCACATCAACTTGGAATCATGAGAATTGAAGTAAACATCTACCTAAGGTAAGGCACCATTTCCTACTCAGAACACCTCACTTTGGCGCCTAAATAACAAGTGCAAGAGTACAAGCATGATAAGCGCAATTTCTTGTTCTTTTTCATCTAAATTGGCGCATAGGAAGTAGCATTCGTTGAGTTCATTTTGAGTGCCTTGATGATGTATAAAGTTGAACTCTTCAGTAGCACAATAGACCTTAAGCGCTATTTTCCACTAAAATCATCTATTTTGGTGCCTAAGGGAGACATTGCATTGAAAGGTACCTTTTGAATGAATCTCTTAAGGGAGATTGACTTCTTTAAGCCCTTACAATTGTTTGAAATCATTTTAAGTTATGAATGTGGGACTAACTTGTGTTAGGCGCTCTTTCCTCCTCTTTTCACCTGTATATGCGCCTAAGTTTGAAGTGGGATTATTACATGTTTAAACTGATTTTTGTGTTACAAAGTGATTAATATTGTTTTCTCTTGTCTTATAGGAACATCAACCAAGCTAAGGAGTTGTTCAAGGAATCACCTTCAAGCGAAGAGTAAGGAGTCATCTTCAAAGAAGAGTCATCATGTAGCTGCTCTTTAAAGATCCTCAAGTTCCACAAGTTTCATCTCTTACATTATGTTCGAGGATACTTCATCCATCCAAGCTTCGAGTCAAGTTCTTACAATCTTCAAAGTCTCCTTGAGAGGTCATCTACTCCGCATCCAAAGAAGGTGTTATCATCTACACTCCAAAGGGCCACTTCAAAGATCATCGTGAAGAACTACTTCATCTTCATCATATCATCATGTTCAAAGACATTCATTCATTCAATTTCAAGTTCCACTTAACCTTCAAGTCCAGGAGAGATCTCCTACTCCGATTCATGAATGAAGCATCATCGTCTACAAGTTGAGAATGAAACATCAATCATTATCTACTCTTACATGAGGGAAGCCACATCATTATCATCATCATCTACTCTTCATGAAGATGCATCGAAGAAGATCAACATCAACCTACCTGTAAGAAGGAACATCACAGTGTTAATCAAATGAAGCAACATGTATCATACTTATCTAGTCAACAAGGCGAGATCAACAAGATACATTTCAAGTGTTCATCATCAAAGCAATCACATTGAAGACATCACAAGATGATACAACTTGGGAATATGCACAGAACATATTGAATTAACAGTTGAAATCCACAAGATATGCTGAGGTGGCACCTATGTGGCGAGTACACATCATCCTCCAATCATAATCAGCCACAGCATTTCAAATGCATTCAATGTATCATTTAATAAAAGAAGCCAAAGGGACGCCTATGTGGAAGATGCTTTAAATAATTTCATCTTATCCTATCACATTGGGAAACGTGCCTTCATTGCCTCTCTTTTGTACTAAAAATAGCAAGTTGTTGTAACTACCTATTGAGGTGGCATGATCTATGCCCTTGGCTACATGAAATGATCCTAGCCATTCGTTGTATTCTGGACTCTATATAAAGGCCTTGTTGCCTCATTTGTAAAATCATTAGAGAGTAGTCATTAGATTTTAGAGGTAGAGTAGGAGAGACTCTCGAAATTCTCTGAGAGGACTTGAAGTTGTATATATTTCTCAAGATTAATGCAAAAGACATTGGAGTTTGCTTGGTGTTTAAGTGTTGTCTTGTGGAATAACATGGTTTCTTGTATCTTAATGAAGTGGAGAGATGTTTCAAGTAGATTAGAAGTAGATTAGAAGCTCTTTGATGTTATGTATGTTGTATTGGATATTTGATCAACTCTTAGCTCATGCTTTTAACTTTCACCGCTGGTGAAGTGTTGTGTAAAGCTAGTCTGAGCCTCATTTGCATAAGTTCAATTGTGGATGCTTGTTTGAGCTGCGCCATCCGATGGGTGCTTGTATAAGCCTTCATGATTTGCAAACCATTCGTTTACCTTAAGAGATTGCACCAACTTCATGTAGTTGTAGGCATCCTTGGCGAAGTGGAGTTAGGTTAATTCAGGAGTTTGTCTATTCAAGCATCATCATTGCTTTATTGACCTTAGATTAGTTTTCCAAACCTTTATCTTTTTACTTTTCTTTCTCATTGAAGTCTTGTATATATGTCATCCACACTGAAGGAGGAATAAGCTAAGGAAGTATGAAGAAGTCTAATGTAAGTCCCTTTGTGATTATCAGCAAGATCACATGTAATCACTGAGTTAACCCATCATGAATCATAAATAAAGAACCTTGAAGTTACTTCACTGGATCACATAGCTTAGCCTTTGAAGAGCTTTATTCAAGAGAGAGTGGGATACTCTAGTGTTTTACTCTATTGTTGACTTGTCGAAAAACAAACATCAACAAGGCCTTGAGAATTGATTGGTAGGGAATAGCATGTTTGTTTCACAAGGCAAGTATGCTTCTAGATTTGTTGCAAATATTTCACATTGAGTGTTGCAAATGAGTTGCAACTCTAATTAGGCTTCGAGTAAAGTTGTCCAAGTGTGATGGTTTGCAGTCACCCGATCTAACATTATACCACCACTTGATTGGGAGTTTGATATACTTGACCACAACTAGACCAAACATTACTTTTGTTGTTAGTTTGATTGGAAGTATGACTTTGCAGAATTCTCAAGGATTTGCACTAGAAGCAGGATGGACCTACACAAGTGTTTTACAGCCGAAATATCCCCCCCTGGTAGACGATATTTTTTTCGATTTCCCAAACACTTAATATGACATATTTCATTTGTCAATTAAGTTAGCATGATCAGATGCTTGTTCAAATTATCAAATTCACATTTTGCAAATCCTTCAATGAAACCCTAGGTCTGCACTTTTAATTTCCTTCTTAAAAACCCTAAGTCTGATATCTTTTCCTTCTCTTAATCTTAGACTGAATTTTGATCTTATTTCTGCTCTTTATCCAATTACTTCATCCAATACATAACAATGTGCAATTACTCCATGAAATACACATAAAGATCAAGAAGATGATGACAAGCCAAATCAGACCACTGCTGTTATGAATTTCAGATAGTTCAAGTCTTCAATTTCTTCAAATGGAATGGCTTTACCATAGCCAAATACAAATGCCAATCCACTGCTACAAAATCAGTATGAAATGATGAATAACAAATACCAATTTGACGCTCAAATGCAATGGAAAATGAGTGACCAGTCTGCTGTGACAAATCAGCCTCCTTGTGTAAATGGCGAGTGATCCAAAGGTCTTCAAATGTTGTTATATGCTGCCACGTCTGCTGTCCACCAAGACTACTAATGGATCTACCTTCAAACAATGCCAGGGACCAGATTGCATACCAAAATGAGGAGTGATTTCCACCAAGACTCCAGCACACCTCCTATGTTGAATGACACTCCATATAGCGGCGGCTAGGGTAAGTAAATGCTGATATAGCAGATCTGCGCTCAGCCCTCAATTGATGATGCTTCAAACTTCTAATGCCACTAAACATGAAATCGCTGCCAATGTAAATCGACTCCAAATGTAATCACAATTCGGCTCCAAGGAATTGTCTATGACAGCGGTTGGGAGTGATTCACTCAGGTCTGATCTGGAATTGCTATTGTAGTGCCTTCAATATTTGGGCGAATGACCACTTCAAGATCGGCACTCATCTAGCAATATGATCCTCAATGAAATCCAGCAATAATCTTCAAACCTTCTATAGATCTTCAATGAAACCTTCAAAACCTTCGATCAAAGTCTTCAATGATATGCAAGGAATCTTCAACTTCAATCGTCAACAATGAAACTAAAACAAATGGTCTCCGACCTAATATCTAACATTAATCAATAAACTCAAACCCAAAGAAAAGTGGAACAATGCTTTGAAGCTCAATCGTGAAATCTGAAGTAATTTCATCTCATGGATGAAGTTGGGTTTTCATCCAATTCATCATATTTTCCATGAATGCAAGGGAACATCTCCTTAAACTCAAGCTGAAACCAAGAACTTATCTTCAAGCCAAAAACAACATAACTCAATGATGAACAAATGATTCCCAGCTACTCCTTATAAAACTTTCTTCAATTAGGTCTGACCTAATTTTATTAAATGAAGGTTTTTATGTACACGATCACACTTGAACTTTATTAAATAATTGTTTTTGTGTACACAATGTCACTTTATGACTTAAAGTGCTTTTAGACCAACTTAAGTAACTTTTATAAAATACTTTAATAAAGTAATTCAAAATCAGAACACTTTATAAAGTTAACTTAAAAATAGAACCACTTAAGTTACTTAACTCCTTGTTCCAACCAATTATTCCCTTGGAATATGATAGCCATATCAAATATGACCATCATAGAAATGGGGACATCACAACGGCAACAAGAGTGCTATTCAGATTACTAAGAACCCAATGTTTCACAACATGACCAAGCATATAGAGATTCATCATCATTTCATCGTACAATGCAGTTGAATTGAGCCTGTTTATTGCAGCACAGAGAGCAGTTAACAGATATTTTTACAAAATCATTAGCTTGTGATAGATTCAACTTAAAGAGAGCACTTCTTGGAGTCTCCCTTTCTTGAAGTCTCCCTAGGTGGTCATTATGGGGAGAATGTGAGAAATAATGCCCATTTGTGCTCATTATATTTGTGTCATGAATAGGTCCTAGAGAAAAGAATTTTTGGCATTATGCATGAGGAGATAATTATTAGTTATTTCTATTTATTGCCACATTAAAAATATTATTATCTGTCTATTAGTTGGGTGATTAAGTTTTTATCTTATCTTCATATGAACAAGTTTATTATTATTAGTATGATCTTATTAAATCCTAGTTATGTCAAGTAGTTGGATGAGTTAGTTTGATTGTAGCATAGATACTTCATCCATTTATATATTTGCATTTCAATTCTGCTGGGTGAGTAACAAAATTCGTCCATTTTATTGTTTCTTATATATACAAAATGCACGAGATTCGAACAAACATGATAAAACCAAGGGAAAAATTACCAATAGATTTCTTTTCAAATACATATTCTAAAGCATGTAGAACTTCCTTCTAATAAAGTTTTGAGATGTAGGGCCAGCTCTCTTTAAAAACTTTCTTTTTCTTATTTAGAACTGTTTTCTAACTATAATATATACACATATATTCTCATCTTGGCCTAATTGACCAGGCTTTAGATTGCAGCTTCACAGCGTGGCATGTCCAACTGGTTTTACTAATAAATTAAATTCAACAGCATTTCCAGATTATTTTGGAGACGCATGCCAATCCAAGTGAATGAACAATAGTTAACGTTGCGTTATCAGACAGACTTATCACGTACCTTCTCCCATATGATTGAAACAATATTCCTAGGCTCTTAATGTGTTGAGCAAAGTCGACTGCAAAAAAATCCAAAATAAATAGGTGTGGTTAGGGAAAATACTTGTGCGATCGATTTTAAGGATAAATCCGATTTGCTGAAGTTCGTCTTGCCGTAAACCTAAGCTCTTGCAGTGGAAAATAATTCCGTAGAAAAGTAAAGAAAAGACTTTCGGCAGAAACCATTTTATTTGGCTGAGGTCCTTATATCTCAAAAATTTGGTACTACTTCCTCACACAAAAATTAAATTTTGAGTTTTCTTATTAAAAAGTATAAATATAGATTATTTTTTTATTTTATTTTTTTTTATTTTTTTATTTTTTTAATTAATAAACTAGTTTTAGAATGAATTTTTTTAATTCTATAAATATGAAAAAAATGTACAGGTTTACATGGCACGTTGATGACGAGTTATAGTTCTAATCATGTACATGTAAGCATGAAATATATAGACCTTTCAACAACTTCTCTCTTGGGGACGAGTTTTCATTGGTTTTTTTCTTTGTTTTTGTCTCTCTAACCTCCAAGCTAACCTTCTAAGGTACTGCATACTTTTTTGTTAACCACCTAACCCATGTTTGACAAATTGTTTCATCGCTTGCTAGCCCTAACAACATGACTAATCCACTTCACAAGAGGGGAAATTCATGTTTTCTAGAGTTTTTTCATCATTCAATCTTCTAAAATCATCCAATTGACCTTCTAAAGCTCTATGTGCCCTCAATTTGCATGTCCAAAATATCATTTTTGTGTCGTCCTTTATGACTTCCTAGTCTCCTTGGGCGACCCTACAGCTGAAGTGTGGTCTCCAGGAGCGACTTGCCCTAGTAAAAGGAGTGACCCACTTTCTAGAAGATCTATCCCTTATTTCGGGCCTCCAAAACCATTTTCAGTCTTCTAAGACCACTTTCCCACTTTCAATCCACCTATCCAAACCATCACTTATGGGTCGCCCCTCATGTCTTCATGGTCTCCCTGAACGATCCTACAACTTAAGTGCGGTCTCCGGGGGTGACCCTTTCATCTTTTCCATGCATGCTTTTTTCCAGTTTTGTTCCATTTTTTGCTCTTGATAGTGAGCTACCTCATGCACAACTGACTATCGACTCCCCCTTAACTATTTTTAAACTCTCAATAAATCTATTCTTGATTTCCAATCAATCTATTCTTATCTCTCAATTAGTTGTGTGTTATCTCCATTTATTCTTCTGTGATCTACTCTCCAACCATTGTTAACTCCAAATCAAAGTCAGATCACTTACCAATCAATTTTTTTAACTCCCCAATCACCAACACCTTTGGTGTTGAATTCCAACCTATAAATACCCACTCTATGCATTTGGAGAGGCAAATTCATCATTGCATCTTTGCTTTTTGCTCTACATTTAGTTGTCTCCATAGACTTTTAATATTCATTACAAGACTTCATGAGCCTTTTGATTTCATTCATAGCTTCATATCTCAAGCCATTCACGTTTCATAGCATCCACATGCTCGAATTTGTTGCCTTTGTCTAATTTCTATAGCTTCTAAGCTCGTTGCCACTCACTTTTATCATTGTTTTGTCCCTATTGCCAAGAGGAGTACCCCACTATTGTGAAGGAAGGAACGGTTGCCCAAAGAACTTTTGACGACTCATACCAGGCACTGCCACCCAATTCATATAGGTTCCTTTAAGTTTTTAATAGTAATTAGATCAAAATTTGCTCTTGGAAAAGTAACTCATTACTTGCTTTTCTCTTGATAGGAAAATTTAGTTCTTTACTTTCTTAGAGTATTTTTTGCATTTCAATTATTTAGTTTAGTTTCAATTTCCTTAGATTTAATTATTTTCATTACTTTTAGATTAGTTGTTATTTTCAATCCCATTAGATTACAAATTGAAATTCATTCCACAAAAACATAAAAACACAAAAACATAGTTTAGTTTGCATTTGAAAAGTCATATAGTCTTGCATCCATTTTCAATTTCTTAGATAATTAGATCACATTGAAATTTAGAGAAAAAGAACCAAAATTACGTTACATCCATGTAGATTTGCATTGTAATAACCAACCCCAATTTTTGAACCAAATTTTTTCCAACACCCACAAGTTTTCTACTGTAATGTCCCCTTCCTAATACAATGCAGTTGGATTGACAGTTAGCCTATTCTGTGGATTCCTGTAGGCTAATGTGTTAGGGTCAGGGAATCCTTGGAGTCAGTTGATCCAGCAGGATAGCAGTATCAAGTGTCTAATTGAGCTTCCAAATGCTTTGATGAGTTGTATGCCCTTTTCTAGGGTGTTTTCAGGTGATTCTTCCCATACTATTTTTAGTAAGTCAATGGCGGTCAGTGTTACTATTTTTAGTATTGCCAGTGGATGTCATTCTCAGTGTTGGTCCAATATTTGACATGGTTCAGTATTTTTATTTTAAATAATTTAAAGGAATTAAAGTTAAATAAATATTTAAACTTACGTTATTTATTTTATAAAGTGACTTTATAAAAGGACCATGGAAAGACATGAGTTGTTTTTAAAGAGGGCCAAAGTTTACCTCCTAGGGATGGACACCCACTTAAGGAGACTTTGATAAACATTTAAAATAAAAGTTAAAGTGGGAAATCCCTCAAATTGAGTGGGGTAAATGAGGGGAAGATAAAAATTAATGCGAAGCTCATTTTTGTCATTCACGTGCATTGAGTTTTCATATTCTACTTACTTGGAGGAGTTGGTTTCTTCCTAGGGTTTGTGAGGAGGAAAACCCTTGCAGACTACATCTTCCACGTTGGTGAAAGACCCAATCTGGTAGATTTCTGGGTGATTCTATTGCAGGGATCACAATTGGATTTAATGGTTGAAGAATGTTTCATTTCAAAGGGTTTATTACATAGTGTTGGTGATGTATTTCTAAATACTTTCATGGCAGATTTTTTGAGTTACAACAACAGGCATTTGGAGGGTTTGTGACTAGTTTTCACCACATGTGTTTACTGTACCATTTTGACAACAAGCTGTATTGTTAATGCAACTGATGGGTGTTATTTTGGAGTGATATTCTTATAAATCTGGGAGTGATAACTCTATGTATTGTTGCAGTCTTTTCAGTGTCTAGTTGATGCAGATTTATGGAGTTTTGCATGTGATTTGTTGTTGATATCAGCTATAGAGTGTTGTATTACATCTGTTGATTGTAAAAATGTATATTGTTGATGTTGGGAGGTCATTTGTAGCTCTAATTTGTTGATTCTATGTATTTTAGACCTACATAATACAAATCTAGAAATGGGTATTGTTGCTAAATTGATATTTGTGTCATTTTATCATGTGGGTATTAGTAGTTTTAGTTGTTTGTATGCTTTCTTCATCTAGGTATTATTGCAAGTTGCATATTTCCTTGTTATTCTTCAATATTGAATGTGAAAATACCAACAACAAAACAAACAACACATCAGCAACAAAACAAAAAAAAATGGCTTCAGAAAAAACCACAAACATGGGTGTATATTATAGTGGTATCAGAGCTAGTTTTCCTGCCAGGCTGTCAGAGTTTAATATTGCTAGAGTTTTCAATTGCATGTTAGTTTTGAGACTACCCAGATGCTTGCATGTCAATTATAAGACTACCTAGATGCTTGCATGTTAGTTCTGAGACTACCTAGATGCTTGCATGTCAATTTCATGGGCCTAGCAGTAGTTGCATGTGAGTTTCTATGAGACGAAGTGATAGGGAAAGGAGATATCTTGAAGACTAAGGAAAAGAGAAGTTGAAAAAGAACAGTGGGAATATTGGCCATTTGAGATTGAAGAATATCACCTAGAAACTCACCTAGAGGAAGTAGTAGTTGCAAAAAATATGGGTGATAGAGAGGGTAGGTCTAGTAAAGATCATCCTAATGAAGGGAGAGCTGAAATGACGAGTTTGTTGCATGCGATGAATGACTTACAAGAGGGCAACGAGATATGTTAATTCAAATGGACCAATCTCAAAACTGAACTTGCTCAAATTCTCATTGGACTAATATCAAATAATAATAGGAACAATGATAATAACGGTGGAAAAAATGCAAATGAAAGAAATAGTGGAAATAATGGTGCAAATCGGGATAACTCAATAAACAACATGGTAGGAAATCAGCATTCTATGGCTGGGACAATGAACACTAGACCCTGCATGCCTAGTTTTCCCCATGAAACAACCCACCAGAGGTTAATGAGCCTACACAGCACAAGTTGCAGGATCAAATTTTGAGAGATTGGCAGGATTCAAGGTTTCCGGGCTTAGATGTCTTTCGGGACTACATGGAATTGAGAATGAGGCATAGACCCAACAGGGGTAGCAGACAACATAACCATGAGTTGCAGAAGAAGGTGAAAAAATTAACCATTCCATACTTTGATGGATCGAGGAAGACAACTGCTAGGGCATGGGTACAAAGATTAGATAGTTTCCTTCAACTCGGTCCTATGTCGGAGGATGCTATCACTTATGCTACTTTACATCTAGATGGTAGTGCCCATGAGTGGTGACACCAAGGTATAGTTACTCTAGGCCATGATCAGATTACCTCATTTGCAGAGTTTATGGAGAGGCTGATGGACAGGTTTGATAAGAAGGATCCTAAGTTGTAGTTCAAAGAGTTGGCCCAATTGAAACAATGGGGTTTAGTGGACAACTTTATTTCAGAGTTCCATAAGTTATCAATGATGGTACTGACATCTCTAAACAGAGGTTGACGATTCTCTTCATTGATGGCCTTTCGGACCCATTGAGAGATTGGATTAAGGGACTTAATCCACTCTCATTACAGGATGCTATGAAGAAGGCAAGGGATATGGAGTCCTCTACTTCAAAGGGTAAATTTTAGTCTAAAGGGTTCCTACATAAGAAGGACAAAGATAAAAAACACTTTCAGTGTGATTCTAATCAGCCAAAGAGGGAAACAAATCACCTGAGTAATGATCAACTTAATGAGTTTCGAAGGAATAAATTGTGTTTCCATTGTAGAGAGTCATGGGACCCATCTCATAAATGCATCAACAAAGCAAAGGCCAAACAAATAGAGTACTTTTCAGCTAATTCAGAAAAATTAGATCAACATTCTGATATGGAGGGCAACGAAGAAGAAAATTCGTTAAAGGAGGACAGTGATAGTGAGGGAGTGATGGCACAACTCTCTAGTTTCTAGAAAATTTGGTCCTTCAGGGTTAGAGGAGTACTATGTGGACAGCAGATAGTAACTCTCATTAATACAGGTGCTACACATAATTTTATTGATGAGGGTCTTGTTGCCAAAAGGGGACTCAAAATAGAAGAGTTTGAAGGGTTTAAGGTGATGGTTGCAGATGGAATCAAACTCACTTGTACTCGAAAGATTGTTGGCCTAAGTATGCAGTTGGGTGAATATGAGCTTAAAGATAATTTTTATGTGGTTGGCATAGGTGACACGGATGTGGTTCTTGGTATGCATTGGATGAGGACTCTCAAGGAGTTCACTATGAATCTGCATAACATGGAAATGAAATTTGACTCCAATGGGTAAAAAATAGTGCTTAGAGCTTTATTAGATGGTGGTCCCAGAGTTGTATCCCTCAAGAGGATGGAGCGGATGCTTAGACATAACCAAGTGGAGTGGGTAACATAGTGCCTTATCATGCCTACAATTCCAGATCAACAAAAGAACAACCATCATCTAGACATTGAAAAATTGCTATCAAAGCATAGTAAGGTATTTGGGAGTATACCACCTAGATTGCCTCCCGATAGAGGGATAGAGCATGTGATAGAATTGGAGGATGGTGCAAAACCAGTGATTAGTACACCATACATGCATCCTAAGAGGCTCAAGTATGAGATAGAGAAAACTATTAAGGAGCTATTGGAAATGGGGCATATCATACCTAGCAAGAGTCCATTACTTCAGCAGTTGTGTTGGTTAAGAAGAAGGATGGGACAATACGCATGTGTATTGACTACCGTGCACTGAATAAAAAGATGATAAAAAACAGGTACCCCATTCCTAGAATTGACAAGTTGATAGATGAGCTGCATGGAGCTTAATATTTTTCTAAGATTGATTTGAGGTCAAGTTACCATCAGATCAGGATGTGGGAGGAGGACATAGAGAAGACATCTTTCAGGTGCCATTATGGTCACTTTGAGTTTTTGGTGATGCCATTCGGATTGACTAATGTTCTAGCCACTTTCCAGAGTTGCATGAATCAGATTTTTAGGAAACAGTTGAGAAAATTTGTGCTGATATTCTTTGATGATATCCTAATTTTCAGTAGAACTTGGGAGGAGCACATAAGGCACCTCGAGGAGGTTTGAGCATATTGGAAGTAAGTCATTGTATCCTAAGGAGTCAAAATGTGACTTTGGCATGACCAAACTTCTCTACCTTGGTCACATTATCAGTGTAGAGGGAGTAAGAGATGATCCCGAGAAGATCAAGGCTATTATTGAATGGCCTACACCTACAAATCTCTCTCAACTTAACAAATTCTTTGGGCTGTGTCGTTTTTACAAGAGGTTCGTTAAGGGATTCTCACAAATTGCAGCTCCACTGATAGATTTAACGAAGAAGGGAGCTTTTGTGTGGTCTGATTCAACTCAGAAGTGTTTTGAGCACTTCTAACAATTGATGTCCTCATGTCCTGTGTTGGTGATTCCATATTTCTCCAAACCTTTTGAGTTGGAGTGTGATGCCTCAAGAGAGAGGAATGGAGCCATACTAATGTAGGAGAAATACCCAATAGTGTTTGAGAGCAAGAATCGCAGAGGTGTGGAGCGTTTATGATAGGGAGATGTTGGCCATAATGCATGCATTAGTCAAATTTAGGCCATACCTAGTTGGGGGTAAGTTCATTATCAAAACAGACCATAATAGCATTAAGTACTTTATGAATCAAAGGACCTTAATGACAAACAACAGAAGTGGGTGAGCAGGTTATAGGCATATGACTTTAACATCAAATATGTCAAAGGGAAGAAGAACGTAGTAGTGGATGCACTTTCCAGGAGACCCCGCTTGTGCTTGTTAGGGGAGATTTCTATTGATTGGAGGGAGTTGATTTCAGTAGAATATGCTAAGGATTCTTGGGCAGCAGGAGTCATAGAGGGCACAATTCATGATGACAAGTGTTGGTTTTTCTTCTGAATCAGCATTAGGGTTTGCCAATTCTAATGCACAGGCAGATTCAGCCAACTAAATATAGGAGGTTGCGTGAGCTCCTCCCCTTCACTTCTGGTTCTGCCGCACCAAGGGGGGTGTCCCTATTTGATAAAAGTATGACCTTGACTAGCTCAATGACAGAAAGATATAACTTGACAGCAACAGGCAGAATACTCTCATGTAAGGACCAAGATTTGTGTAACAAATCACAAGGTAGGCAACATTCTTGGACATAATGTCTGGTTGAGTATGAGAGCATGCAGGGGGTTCCTAATCCTACTCCTACAACTAACAGGTGGAAGATATGAAATGAGTTGATTTGATGTTTGGATGCAAACCTGGACCCGGTGTATAACCTCAACACAGAGCTAGATTGGTGCCTATCAAGGGCTTGGAGTCAGTAGACATACACCTGTGAATGATCAGCATGAACACAATAAAACTGGATTTCAAGGGGATTTGTGTGATATCTGCCTTACAGATATCTCCCAATACATAGTGTTAAGTTATCTCTACTTATGGCATCCCTATTGCAGTATACCCTTCCCAATACTTAATCTGAGAACACTTTAATCTACCCCTTGAGCAGAAGTTGAAAGATCAAGCATTCAATATAGGAATTCTATATTATAGAATACCAGACACCCCTTAGATATCTAGATTCAGAAGAAGAACACATGCAATACTAGAGATAGAATTAACATAACACATGCAAATATAGCATTACTCATATAAAACCAATCATGAAATCAGTAGATTCATGCATGAGACATACAACAAGTGATACATAAACTCACAAGACCTCCTGTACAGAGCAACCAAAACCAGTTGTATCTTATTACAAAGCCAAAATGTCCAGTTTTCAACAACTTCAAAAGAGTGACACAGTCTGCCTATATCGGCCAGAAAGTGTACCCACAGCAATTAATTACATGGTTTGACAAAAAACTGCCAGATACAGTCCTCAGAAGGAATGGCGCTCAGAAGTTATTGCTGCATCAGACAGAAAGTAGACAAGGGTGGCCTTGAGCCCTGTGCCACCATCTAGAAGTCCTCATTCACAATCAGGCAGTTTGATCATTTGTACCATCGCCCATACCCTTGCTACAGTCGCCATTGATGGCCCAACAACCCGCAACCACCAAGAAAATAGTCGCAGCATTCAAAAAAGAACTTCCCGCCAAAACGTGTTTTACTGAAGGTTCAAAATATGCAGGGAGAATAGTGCCACATGCATGCTGCCGAGACCACTTTAGTATTTTAAAAATGGGGCCGCATGTATAATAGGTGTTGAGCACTTTTGCCACGCTTGACACACGCTCCTTCGCCCAAAGCCCATCGCCTAGACCTAAGCCATCGGCCAAGCCCATAAATCTCCTGCCGATCTCAACAGTCTCGCCGATGACCACAAACTACACTCCCCTCCATCAGCCAGAGATGAACCATCAGGCCAACTCTCCAGACCCCCACCGATAACACGAGTCTCTCCGATGGCCAGCAAAACACACTTCGTCGGCCAGACAACAACCGTCGGGCTAGCCAAAAACTCATCCACTGATAGCTCATGTCACACCGAAAGCACCGCCTTCGGCCAGACCTAGCACGAAGTCTTCCCGATGGCCAAACTACTTGCTCCCATCGGCCAGACACACACTGTTGGAGCAACTGAAAAAACACTGGCCGATACTCCATGTCACATCGATGAAGGCTCAAAACATACTCCATCGAGGAGACCTACACCATTGTCACCCCAACAAGTCGAACACTAATATCACCGTCAGCCAGACCTTCAACTATCGGCCCAACATGAATTTCCCTCGCCGATGATACCGCTCACTCTGACAGGACCAAAAATCATAAAACTTTGAACCATTGAACCTTGAACCGTTGAACCGGTTCAACCCGATGGTTCGCCGGTGAGGTTCAACACTGAGGTTCGCTGGCAAGGTTCAAACCTCAAAAACAATACTCCATCGGCAAGACACTCGTCTATCAGCGCCACAAAAAACTCCTCGGCCGACAATACCGCTCTCGCCGATAGACATCCAAATCCTCATCGGCCTGACCAACTCCTTCGGTGGAACAAAAATTTCCTTCGCCGATAGCACAACGTCTTGGCGATGGAAGAAGATATGACTGCTACCATCATAATCGCCAAGACAAATACAAACTCATGCCGATGGAGGAAACATGAAGACCACCTCCTCAAGAACTATGATGCAGATGCTGAAAAACACTGAGGGGGTGCCAAAACTTAGATTTCTTTGGATTTTTTGGGAAGGTGCCTGCATGAAAATTGCTCGGGAACTAACAGTCAATTCAGGCACCAACAACAGGTACTCCATGGTTAATGATTTGATTATTTATAAGGAGATGATTTTCTTGGTGCCAACTTCACAGCTTAAGGGTAAGATATTGAGGACCTTTCATGATGCACCTATGTCTGGTCACCTGGGGCTCTTCAAGACTTACAGGCAGATCCTAGAGCGTTTTACTTGGAAAGGACTCAAGAATGAGGTCCTTAAGTATGTCAGGGAGTGCTCTACTTGCCAACAGAATAAGAATGAGCACACTTATCGAGCTGGTTTACTTCAGCCTTTACCCATTCCTAATCTAAAATGGGAATGTATCTCAATGGACTTCATTACTGGGCTACCTAAGGTATAGGGAAAGGATTGCATATTTGTTGTAGTCAACAAATTGACCAAATTTACACATTTCTTTGCCATATCAGTGACATATACTGCAGTTCAAGTGGTTGATTTGTTCTTCAGGGAGATATTCAGATTGCATGGGATACCCAGGAGCATTGTGAGTGATAGGGACAAGAAGTTCCTAAGTCTCTTCTGGCAGGAGCTTTTCAGATTGAGTGGCACCGAGCTCACTCCTAGTAATAGCTACCACCCACAGACGGATGGGCAGATGGAAATACTAAACAAATGGGTGGAAGGGTATCTCAGGAACTATGTTTCTAGACAACAAAGAGCTTGGATCAAATGTCTGCACCATGGGGAGTATTGGTATAATACTACCTATCATATGTCCATCAGGATGTCGCCATTTATGGCTTTGTATGGGTATGAGGCCCCTAACTTTGTGGATTTACTGCTTGGTGATAGTAGAGTGCCTAAGGCAAAGGATTTGCTACAGGAGAGTTAGGACATCATGAAATCGCTTAAGGAATATTTGCAACAGGCACAAAATCAACAAAAGTTGTATGCTGATCAGCATCGAGCAAAACGTAGTTTTGAGGTTGGGGACATGGTTTATTTGAGACTTCAACCATACAAACAGTCTACTCTCAAGAAGAGTGGAGCAGAGAAGCTAAAACCTAGATTTATGGTCCATTCAGGGTGTCCAAGAGGGTTGGAGAGGTTGCCTATGAGCTTGAATTACTAGCTAGCAGTAGAGTGCATAATGTCTTTCACATATCTAGGCTCAAAAAGGCACTTGGACACAATGTAGTTCCTTCATTGGAGTTGCCACCATTAGATGACGAGGGGAAGTTGATATTGATTCCAGAGGCCATTATTGACTCGCGTGAGTAGACTCTTCGGAGGAGGACCATTAAGGAGTATTTGGCCAAATGGAAAAACTTGCCAATGGAGTATGCGACATGGGAAAATGAGCAAATCTTGTAGCATCTAGAGTTGAAATTGCTTGAGGACAAGCAATTTTGGGAAGGGCAGACTATAATGTCCCCTTCCTAATGCAGTGCAGTTGGATTGACAGTTATACTATTCTCTAGATTCCTGTAGGCTAATGTGTTAGGGTTAGGGAATCCTTAGAGTTAGTTGATCTAGCAAGATAGCAGTATCAGGTGTCTAATTGAGCTTCCAAATGCTTTGATGAATTGTATGCCCTTTTCTAGGGTGTTTTCAGATGATTATTCCCATACTATTTTTAGTAAGTTAATGGCAATCAATGTTACTATTTTAGTATTGCCAATGGATGCCATTTTGAGTGTTGGTCCGATATTTGACATGGTTCAATATTTTGATTTTAAATAACATAAAGGAATTAAAGTTAAATAAATATTTAACCTTACGTTATTTATTGTATAAAGTGACTTTATAAAAGGACCATGGGAAGACATAAGTTGTTTTTAAAGAGGGCCAAAGTTTACCTCCTAGGGATGGGCACCCACTTAAGGAGACTTTAATAAACATTTAAAATAAAAGTTAAAGTGGGAAATCCCTCAACTTGAGTGAGGGAAATGAAGGGAAGATAAAAAGTAATGTGAAGCTCATTTTTGTCATTCACGTGCATTGACTTTTGATATTCTACTTGATTGGAGGAGTTGGTTTCTTCCTAGGGTTTGTGAGGATGAAAACCCTTGCAGACTACATCTTCCATGTTGGTGAAACACCCAATCTGGTAGATTTATGGGTGATTCTATTGCAAGGATCACAACTAGATTTAATGGTTGAAGAATGTTTTATTTTGAAGGGTTTATTGCACAGTGTTGGTGATGTATTTCTGACTACTTTCATGGCATATTTTTTATGAGTTATAATAGCAGGCATTTGGAGGGTTTGTGACCAGTTTTCACCACATGTGTTGGCTATATCATTTTGACAACAGGTTGTATTGTTAATGCAGCTGATGGACGGTATTTTGGAGTGATATTCTTATAAATCTAGGTGTAATATCTCTATGTATTGCTGCAATCTTTTCAGTGTCTAGTTGATGCATATTTCTAGATTTTTGCATGTGATTTGTTGCTAATATTAGCTACAAAATGTTGTATTACATTTGTCAAATGTAAAAATGTATATTGTTGATGTTGGGAGGTCATTTGTAGCTCTAGTTTGCTGATTCTATGTATTTTAGACCTGCATAATACAAATCTGGAAATGGGTATTGTTGCCAAATTGAATTTGTGTCATTTTATCATGTGGGTATTAGTAGTTTAAGATGTTTGTATGCTTTCTTCATCTAGGTATTATTGTATGTTGCATATTTCCTTTGTTATTCTTCAATATTGAATGTGAAAATACCAACAACAAAACAAACAACACATCAACAATAAAATGAAAAAATTGGCTTCAGAAAAAACCACAAACAAGGGTGTATATTACATCTATCTTCTATCATGCAAGCATTACATCAAACACTTTGCACAGTGGTTGTTTTTAATGTGTTTCGATGTGTTTTGGAATGGGATATTTCAAAATGCAATTTGAAACAATATTTGTTCAAACAAAAAACCCACAATGCATAGAAATATCATGAACATTTCAACAACCCTTTGCATGCATAAAGAAACAATTAATAACAATAATCTGACCTCAAACTCTAGTATCATATATTGATCTTCAATTGCTATGCTTGTTCTTACAAACTCAGAATTACAAGCGCTGTGATGTAATATCAAATGGTGTAAACCCACAATGTTATTATGTTGTTGTCACATAAATACATGTTGTAGCTTGAAAAAATGGTGTTGTAGATGAAAATATCTAAAATATCTTCTTGTTCCACACCTCCCATCACCACCAAACAATAATATTTTCCAGCCATAGCTACACTCCACTCCAAATATTATACTGGATGCCTTATATATGTTGCGACTTCAAGAAAGAGTTGTAGCTAGCATTAAATAAAATATATTCAGCTTCAACTATGGCGCCAACACCCAATACAACAAGAACCAAAATCTCAAACACTCTTAGCAATATCTTTCAATCACAATTTATTATTTGAAGAATCTCAAAAACCCTTCCTGACAAACTCCAGAAATCTATAATGAAGCACAAATACCATTACCGGCAAACATTCAACACTTAGGCAATCTCTCTATGAAATTGCTCCAAGTCTTCAACATTCAGCACCGGCATAGATTCTAAATAAATCTACTAGCAAACCTTTCCTACACAAATTGTAACTCTAAATGAGTCACACAATATTAACCAGGGAGGATCTTTCACCACCGTGGTTATTTTTTTCCAAGAGGGTTGTCGTCCTCAAGAATGTTGAGATGAACAAAGTTCAATCCCACAAAACCACAAGGGTTTCACGGGAGAAAATAAAATAATATGCATATCAAATGAGCTCTCTAAACCTCCTTTTATACATTTTTGTTGAACTTTCCAGAAGCTTTATTTTTAAATTCACTTTTAATAAAATAACCCTTTTTGCTCCAAAAGACCTTTTTTATGAAATAATAATAATAATTGATATGGAGGGTCTCTTTAGCATCCATGAATCAAAACTTTTAATTCCCTTTCCAATGAGCTATTACACTAAGTTGTTTTTTGAGTTATTTAGTAAAATTAAGCAACCTTAGTGAAATAATTAAATTAAAGCTTATTTATTTACCTGAGTTGCAAAAACTGCCGAACAACATCGAAATCAAAATCTGACTATACTGGAATGATATTGATGATGAATAATGATAATCGGGGCTGACTAGGTGACTTTTTATAAATAGACACTCTCTCCAAGAATCTCAAAGAATACACTAAAAGTTAGAATTCACTTCAAAAAGTGTCATAGGAGTCCTCAAGACCAACTGAGCTCACTGCCAACAACAAACATCCCTGCAAAAAATAACTTGCATGCTCCAAAAACCTTGGAGATCCTCTCATCAAACACCAAGCTACTTCGGTCAAAGCTAAAGCCGGACAAAAGCTTGCAAATTAGTATAGTTAAAAATGGGGACATTACATGCATTCATCAAGAAAAACAAAAACATAATTAAAAAAACATCAAAAAACAAAACAAGAAGCAAAGTCAAACCCTCGATTCTATCACGAGGTCAACATAGTCAACACTTTCAACAAAGTCAACACAAACATTTCTCCCTCTTGTCTAGCATTGAATGTGCGAAGCATCAGATAATATTGGATAAAATCAATCCTAGATGAGATTAGAGAAAACTTTCCTCATTCGATTCAAATCCAACAAGCTAGAGAATAGATAAGAGAATTAGAATAACACCACCAATGAATCATCGACCAACAAGAATTGATACAATAAGTAATTCAAATGGAGAGAGGAGGTTAGAACACCTTTGCATCTTGAATGAACAAAATAGTCTTCATGCTAGGCTTGTATTATTATCACAACAACAACAATTAAGTGCTTCTATCAACATAATCATCAAACATACACATACACATGTCAACACGAATAACACAACTGCCATTCATGACGTTCTACTCTCGCAAACAAAACAACCCTCGATTCTACCTCCACTTGACTGACTCTTGCTGCGAGAGCAAGAGTGACTAGAAGGTTGCCCATAGCAAGGATATAATTCATGTGTTATGTTGGAGTCTAACTCACTCACAAAGTGTCCAAGTCAAATTCTAAATGACACCTATTTTGGTGAACTCGACGTGAAGAGTAAAACCTCCTGGTTGAGTTTTTTGCATTTTCATTACTTCCATCTCATTTCCATTATCATTTTCATTTTCAACACTAGATTCACCAAACACATATTTTGGTGAACCTGAATTGAAGAACAAATCCTTTTAGGGTGAGTTTTTCATGTTTCCACATTTCCATCATCATTTTCACTTATATTTGTCGTTCTCATTTTCATTTCGCTTTTCATCTTCATCCTCTCTCTTTATGTTCCATTTATTCTGCGATGTTTATGCATCTCGATTATGACATAATCTAATGAAAATCCAAGCAATATTCTCTCAAGAGAACCATAAATGCCTTCATTTGATAGGTATGTGTCACCTGACTCTTTGGCACCCATCACAAACTGCTTTGATTATGAATATTCAGACTACAAGAATGACATATGAGAAACTCATCATTCTCTCACATTTGACAATCCCACCTGGGAACAAGGTACAATGATACAACCCAGTCACTCAATCCAAGGCAGGGCACGTCACATGCTCGTTAAATCAGAAATCCACCAAGTGGATCAACCTTCAATATGCTACACAAGAACAACCACTCTATTAGACAATGAGGAAAAACATTTAGAAAGGCATCTACAAGAAGCTAGAGAGGCTCAAGAGGCTTTGCACATCGCATATCA
Organism: Cunninghamia lanceolata; assembly: GCA_027924645.1. NCBI lineage: Eukaryota > Viridiplantae > Streptophyta > Pinopsida > Cupressales > Cupressaceae > Cunninghamia > Cunninghamia lanceolata. Next base: position 8,999,009 of record BSBN01000568.1, read on the forward strand.
AGTTAAGCAACTAGAAAATGCCTCAAGAGAGCAAATGAGTGGAGGACATCATGAAGGCTCACAACAAACTGGAGAATCTTAATGAACATGAGCTACAACCCCTTAGAACCTCATAGCTACTCTAGTCCAATGGATTAGGACATTAGAGGTCATAGGAGTAGAACAACCTCCTCAAGACAAAAATGACCAAAGAATTAGAACATAAGTAAACTCACATAATGCTAGGGTTGAACAAAACCAAGGGCAACCCAAAACCCCCTTACCTAAATTTTTACTTGTGTAATGGTAGTAACAACATCGTACAACAATTTCTACAACTAAGGAGAGCCTGTCCAACACATAACTATCATGCTCCCCAAAGTTATCAACAAATTCAACCAACATATTCGATCATGCCTAGATATCAAGTGCCAAATCAATAAGTCCCATCATGGGACTCCTTTTAGTGTAGGTTTTCTATTTTCCTAGTGGGTTATTTTATTTCCCTATTTTTAAGGTTTTTCCTACACTTTTATTAAGCTTGCTTAGGTTAAATCAAATGAGTTTAATTAGTGAGTGGGTGATTTGAGGTGTTGGCAGCCTACAAGGGAGGTGGCATTTGTTATCTTGGGAAGATGCTCTTGCTATCTTTAGCCCGTATGGTGGCCTCTCCCTATTGGTCGATTTTGCCACCTCTCTCCTCTTCCTGGTCTATATAAACTCACTACCTAGCTTGTATTTTGCATATTTTGTTTTTGCATCCTCTTAATGTTATTTTGCTTCTAGAGCATTTGCATTACTTTCGTGGAGACTAACTCTATGCTACTATTTTGATTTCATATCATTTGCATTCATAGTTTAATATCTATTCATTTGCACTAGTTTTCTAGGTTAATCATCTTTTCAGATTCTAACATGGTATCGGAGCTATTCTAATGCATAATAGATTATAGTTTCCTTTTGAGAGATTTGAGGGGGCTAATAAGATTTACTTGTAGGTTTACTGAAAATCTAGTATGCTCTTCTCTTGCATCTTCGGATGATCTGGAGAATCAAAAAAGTTTGACAAAAATATTTTAACCTCTAGGGTTTTGCATATGTGTTTTGTGATATATGGGTGATTGTAGTATTTCTAGTTATACTGGCAATATTTTTGGTTGTTCCAACACATCCAAGAGGCTCGATAAAGTCAAGATTAGCTTTCATTTCATCTGATTTGGAGATCATTTGACAAAGTTATGAAATAGGGGTTTTAAACTCAGATCTGGAAGACAACTTCTATTTGTGTCCAAGAGGCCTCGCAGATAAATTTTGGCATTTACATGTCATTTTTTTTTGTTTTGGGAGGCATTTTTTGCCTTAGATCCGCATCTTTGGCACATCAAAAAGAAAAAAATATTTATGGGTTTTGTTTGCCGCATCAAAAAACCATTTGGGTATCTGTTAATTTTTGCATGCAACAAACAAATCATGCCCAACCTTAATAAAAAAATTCTTCAAGCCCCCTCTCCATTGGCATTTTGATTTGGCAGTCAATCTTTGTTGGCCTCTATCTCAGTCATCCAGGCTCCTTTTCTGTAGCATTTTTTATTTGGGGTAGAATTTTACAAGCTTCATAGTGTTGCAGACATTTTTTGTATTTGGTGTCTAGTTCTTGAAATTGTAGATTCTTATAGGTGACACTGCACAATTCCCGTTTTTGGAAATTCAAAGACTCATAACTTTCACATACGACCTCAGATTGGGGTACTTATTTTTTTGAAAGTGGATAATTTTTTCAAGTAGAATGCAGTAATATTGTTAGTTTCACTTGGTTTCATTACAGTATTGTACTTTGAACATACACCTATTGTTGAGGATTTTGAAAGCATAGAGATCAAGATCACTAAGTAATTCTTGCTAGTGGTAGTTATAAACACACTAAATTATAAAGTGCCAGATCATATTTTCTTGGGGGGTTCTTTGATTGAGTGAAAAGGAGGGGTTGTCTTGTATGTGTTCTCTTCTTTTTAACACTTCATTTTTGCATTTCTTTATCATGGATAAAACAATAGTAGCCATATTAACTCCTTACAACTACTTTGAGTGGAAATCATGCATGACAATCTACTTAAGGAAAGTTGGGTTGCATAGGATAGCAATGGGACTAGAAATTGAACCTGCTAAAGATGAAGATAAGCCTAAGTGGTTTAACAAATGTGATGAGGCCTATTGAACATTGTGTTTGTCTATTTCTCCTGATTTGCTCTTTCACATTAAGTCTTTAAATTCACAAAATGAAATCTGGACAAAGCTAGAAACACTATTTGGCACACAAGATTCAATGAGGGGTCATATGTTAGAAAATGAACTAATTAGTTTAAGTCCAAACAACTTCAACATAATTCAAGATTTTTTCACAAAATTGAAATCACTAAGGCTATAGTTAAAACAGTGTGAAATTGAAAAGAAATTTATGAACAACTGATTCTTAGTATTCTCTCTAAGCTAAGTTCATAATATTATGTATTTGTTTCTACCTTCTATGCTACTAAGGGTGCACTTGGCACTCAATTCACCATGCCATCTTTGGATAAGCTAATCCTCCGTATTCTCACACGGGAGCAAGATAAGATAATCCAGATGGGCACTCTAAAATCTTCTAAGTCACATGCCCTAGCTACAAACTAAGGCACAAAAGAACAAAATGGACAAAGTAGTAATAATAAGGATAAGAAACAGAATAATAGAAAGGAGAAGAAGGATCAGAAACAAGTTGCCCAAAAAATAGCTAATGAGACCCAATCTTATAATGGCGACAAGCCTAAGAAAGAGAAGTTCAAATGTGCCTATTGTAAAAGACCCGGTCATGATGAACATAAATGTTTGAAGAAATAAATTGATCACTTGACACACATTCTTGAGAAGAATAATATCAACGTTCTTGAATCTATAAAATAGAGTTCTAATGAGGGGTCTAATAAGGTAAAGGATAATAGCAAGGGTGAAGGAAAGGGTAAGGCCCTTGAACCGTTTGCTTCACAACCATCCACTTGGGTTCTTGATTCAAGTGCTTCACACCACATGGCTTCATCTAAGAAAGAACTTATGCCTTCTATTTTGATGGGTGATGACACTCCTGTTGAGGTGTGTGGTAGAGGGTCTGTTGATGTGGGGGATGGCACATTCCATGATGTTCTTTGTGTGCCCTCATTATCAACCAATCTTCTGTGAGTATATCAGATCACTCACACGAGTTCAAGAAGGTGGGATGAGTTCACTCTTGATTCAGTGGAGATTCATGAGTTGCACAATGGTTCTATAGTTGCAGTTGGGAGAGCAGATCATTAGTCGCAACTATATTTGTTTTCTCAATTTGTTTCTGATCCTCCTTTGTCTATTTTTCTCTCATTCAAATGATGTGAGTAGATTATGGCATGAGCGGTTTGGCCATTTTAACTTCTATTACTTGTAATAGCTCAACCAACAGAGCATGGTAACAAGGTTGCCTTTAGTTCAGTTTTCAGGTGGTGTTTTCCAAGGTTACATTCTTGGTAAGCATCCTAAGGAAAAAATTGACAAAGGTAAGGCATAGAGAGATTCACAAATACTGGAGTTAGTTCACAGTGATTTGGTTGGTCCATTTCCTCATCCATCATTCTTCAAGGTTATATTTGTTCTAACTTTCATTGATGACTTTTCTCAATATACTTAGGTGTACTTTCTCAAATAGAAGTCTGACGTATTTGATCACTTTCAAGACTTCAAGAACTTTTGTAGAGAAGTAATCTGAGAAAGCCATCAAAGATTTGTGCACTAACAATGGTGGTGAATATGTCAACCATCGTTTTGAGTAGTTTTGCACTTTAGAGGGGATTGATTTGCAGCATTATGTTCCATACACCCCTCAGCAAAATGGTGTTGCAAAATAGAAGAATAGGTCCTTAAAGGAAATTGTGAACTGCATGATACACTCCAAATCTCTTGCACCACAATATTGGGCAGAGGCCATTAACTATGCTTGTTATATACGGAACCGTGTTTCTCACCAAGCCTTGAATGGATTTACTCCTTTTGAAGCTTGGAGTGGTCATAAACCATTAGTTAAGCACTTTTGAGTTTTTGGTTCTCCTACATGGGCCCACATTCCTGTAGAGAAATGTAAGGCCTTGGATTCGCAGAGCAGACCTTACATATTTGTAGGCTATCTCGATGGTGTGAAGGGTTATTGGTTACTCCACCCTACTACACATGAGTTGTTCATTGAAAGGAGTGTTCAGTTTGAGGATGGATCTTCGAGTTTAACTCCTATCACTTCTCCACCTCCTTCTACTTTGACATTGGAGTCACTTGGGCTACATGACAAATCTTTTGATGAGTCAGATTCACCTGAGCAGATTCTTGATGATGAGGAGTCTTCTACCTACACTTTCGATGTTGACAGTGATTTAAAGGATTCACCTCCTTCCTCTCCAAGTCATCATTCAGAGGGTGATGATTCTCCTCCAGATTCTTTGACTTCTGGTCCACTTTCAGCGAGACAGACCTTGTAGTCTGCAGGCGATTGGGTTGGGGATCCATCAAACACCAGGCAAACTCATTCACAATTCCAGGATGCTCCACATGTATTCATTGCTACTGCCTTTGATCCATAGTCCTTTCGAGAGGCTTCTACTATTCCTGAGTGGGATACAACTATGCAGGAGTAGTATAGTTCCTGGATGAGGAACCACACTTGGGATCTTGTCCCTCTTCCTATGGGAAGAAAACTTGTTTGATGTAAGTGGATCTATTAGACAAAATTTGTAGCAGATGGGTCAGTTGATAACATGAGGCTTGTCTAGTCACCAAAGGATTCTCCCATGTTCTTGGGATTGACTACTCTAAGACTTTTGTGCCAATTTCTAGAATGAACTCCATCTGACTTGTTCTTTCATTTGTTGTAGCCAATCATTGGTAATTACACCAGATGGATGTGAAGAGTGTTTTTCTTCACGGTGACCTTCAGGAGGAGATCTACATAGAGTAGCCATAGGGGTTCGTTCAGGATTCTTCACTTGTGTGCTACCTTCAAAAGTCTCTCTATGGCCTCAAACAGGCTCGTTGGGCCTGGTATGCTAAGATGGACTCCTTCCTTCTGACAGTTGTGTTCACTTGGTGCCATTCTAATTTGAATGTCTACATTTTGCAATAGCATGATTCATTCCTATTTCTAGTTCTGTATATTGATGACTTGTTGATCACAGCGAGTTCATCATTCACCATTGGGGTAGTCAAAATTACCCTTCATGACATGTTTTTGATAACTGATTTAGGCTTGTTGAATTACTTTCTTGGGATTGAGATCTACCGGTCTACTTCTAGGATCCAAGTATGCTCTAGATTTTCTCTCACAGTTTCATATGGCTGACTATAAGCCTACTCTGACTCCCTTTCTTCTTGGAGTCAAACTTGAGGCTCATTGTTCTTCACCATTTGTTGATGGCACCTTGTACCGACAACTTGTTGGGAATCTCATTTATTTGACTCATACAAGACCCGACATTTCATATGTTGTAGGCATGGTTTATCGATTCATGCTTGAGCCCCATGAGTTACACTAGAAAGCAAACAAGTGGATACTTCACTATATTCAGGGTACTCGCAGATTTGGGATTTACTACACAGTGGGCATTGATCTTGACTTGGTGGGCTACATAGATTTAAATTGGGTAGGTGATTCTTAGGATCACAAGTCTACTTCAGGTTATAACTTCTCACATGGTTCATGTCCTATTTGTTGGTCGAGCAAGAAGCAATCTGCTATTGCTCTATACTCTACTAAGGCCAAGTATCAGGGGGTTGTGAATGCCTCCACTAAGGCCATCTAGCTTTAGAATCTTCTCATTGAATTTAGGATCCATATAAGATGACCATCAGTCATATTTGTGACAACCAGAGTGTCGTTCAGATCTCATGGAAGCCAATCCATCATCAACAGACCAAACACATTGAGGTTCATATGCACTACATCCGAGAGCTCATTCATGGCCACGTCATCAACCTTCACTACTGTCTGACTTCTGAGCAGGTTGTCGATATCTTCATCAAACCCTTTAGAAATATCAAGTATCTTCATTTACGAGCTTTGCTAGGGTGTGGGAGGCTTCATCTTCTGGGGGGCTTCTTAGTCCTCTCACTCAGAGTCCTGACTCTCTCTACTCTAGAGAGTCTATTCTCTCTCTATTTGGGACGGGGGATTTTATGTCTTCTCTAAGGGTGGCTTCTTCTCTTTGGGGGATTTTTATGTACATAGGTACCTCATCAGGCTTCATTTGTCAGGACCCACCTTTTCACCCACCTAAGCTATGCTTAAGGGGGGGTGTTATTGGAGGTTTTTAAAGCCATTTTCATGTAAAACACAGTATGGCTATCCATCTCTTCAGTTCAAGCACGTACCACTGTATCCTAATAATCAGACAACTCCAATTAGCCATTTTCAATATTTATGGTATTATCTCTACGCAGGGATATTCAAGCCATTTTCATGTAAAACACAATATGGCTATCGGTCTCTTCAATTCGAGCACGTACCACTGGATCCTAACAATCAGACATCTCTAATTAGCCATTTTCAGTATTTATGGTATTATCTCTGCGCAGGGATATTCAAGCCGTTTTCATGTAAACCACAGACATCTCCAATTAGCTATTTTCAGTATTTATGGTATTATCTCTGCGCAGGGATATTCAAGTCGTTTTCATGTAAAACATAGTATGTCTATCCGTCTCTTCAGTTTGAGCACGTACCACCGGATCCTAATAATCAGACATCTCCAATTAGCTATTTTCAGTATTTATGGTATTATCTCTGCGTAGGGATATTCAAGCCCTTTCCATGTAAAACACAGTATGGCTATCCATCTCTTCAGTTCGAGCACGTACCACCGGATCCTAACAATCAGACATCTCCAATTAGCCATTTTCAGTATTTATGGTATTATCCCTGCGCAGGGATATTCAAGCCGTTTTCATGTAAAACACAATATGGCTATCCGTCTCTTCAGTTCGAGCACGTACCACCGGATCCTAACAATCAGACATCTCCAATTAGCTATTTTTAGTATTTATGGATTACCTCTGCGCAGGGATATTCAAGTCATTTTCATGTAAACCATAGACATCTCCGATTAGCCATTTTCAATATTTATGGTATTATCTCTGCGCAGGGATATTCAAGCCGTTTTCATGTAAAACACAGTATGGCTATTCATCTCTTCAGTTCGAGCACGTACCACCAGATCCTAATAACCAAACATCTCCAATTAGCCATTTTCAGTATTTATGGTATTATCTCTGCGCAGGGATATTCAAGCCGTTTTCATGTAAAACACAGTATGGCTGTCCATCTCTTCAGTTCAAGCACGTACCACCAGATCCTAACAATCAGACATCTCCAATTAGAGATTTTCAGTATTTATGGTATTATCTCTGCACAGGGATATTTAAGCCGTTTTCATGTAAAACACAGTATCGCTATCCGTCTCTTCAGTTCAAGCACATACCACCGGATGCTAATAATCAGACATCTCTAATTAGCCATTTTCAATATTTATGGTATTATCTCTGCGCAGGGATATTCAAGCTGTTTTCATGTAAAACACAATATGGCTATCAGTCTCTTCATTTCGAGCACGTACCACCGGATCCTAACAATTAGACATCTCCAATTAGCCATTTTCAGTATTTATGGTATTATCTCTGCGCAGGGATATTCAAGCCGTTTTCATGTAAACCACAGACATCTCCGATTAGCCATTTTCAGTATTTATGGTATTATCTCTGCACAGGGATATTCAAGTTGTTTTCATGGAAAACACAGTATGGCTATCCGTCTCTTTAGTTCAAGCACGTACCACCAGATCTTAATAATGAGACATCTCTAATTAGCTATTTTCAGTATTTGTGGTATTATCTCTGCGCAGGGATATTCAAGCTGTTTCCATGTAAAACACAGTATGGCTATCCGTCTCTTCAGTTCAAGCACGTACCACCAGATCCTAACAATCAGACATCTCCAATTAGCCATTTTCAGTATTTATGGTATTATCTCTGCACATGGATATTCAAGCCATTTTCATGTAAAACACAGTATGGCTATCCATCTCTTCAGGTCGAGCACGTACCACCGGATCCTAATAATCAGACATCTCTAATTAGCCATTTTAAGTATTTATGGAATTATCTCTGCGTAGGGATATTCAAGCCGTTTTCATGTAAAACATAGTATGGCTATCCGTCTCTTCAGTTCGAGCAGGTACCATCGTATCCTAACAATCAGACATCTCCAATTAGCCATTTTTTAGTATTTATGGTGATATCTCTGCGCAGGGTCTCCAACTAGCCATTTCCAGTATTTATGGTATTATCTTCGCACAGGGATATTCAAGCCGTTTTTATGTAAAACACAGTATGGCTATCCGTCTCTTCAGTTCGAGCACATACCACCGGATCCCAACAATCAGACATCTCCAATTAGCCATTTTCAGTATTTATTGTATTATCTCTATGCATGGATATTCAATCCATTTTCATGTAAACCACAGACATCTTTGATTAGCCATTTTCAGTATTTATGGTATTATCTCTGCGCAGGGATATTGAAGCTATTTTCATGTAAAACACAGTATGGCTGTCCGTCTCTTCAGTTCGAGCACGTACCACCGGATCCTAATAATCAGACATCTCCAATTAGCCATTTTCATTATTTATGGTATTATCTCTGCGTAGGGATATTCAAGCCATTTCCATGTAAAACATAGTATGGATATCTGTCTCTTCAGTTCGAGCACGTACCACCGGATCCTAACAATCAAACATCTCCAATTAGCCATTTTCAATAGTTACAGTATTATCTTTGCGCAGGGATATTCAAGCCGTTTTCATGCAAAACACAGTATGGCTATCCGTCTCTTCAGTTCGAGCACATACCACCGGACCCTAACAATCAGACATCTCCAATTAGCCATTTTTTAGTATTTATGGTATTATCTCTGCGCAGAGTCTCCAATTAGCCATTTTCAGTATTTATGGTATTATCTCTGCACAGGGATATTCAAGCTGTTTTCATGTAAAACACAGTATGGCTATCCGTCTCTTCAGTTCGAGCACATACCACCGGATCCTAACAATCAGACATCTCCAATTAGCCATTTTAAGTATTTATGGTATTATCTCTGCGCAGAGATATTCAATCCATTTTCATGTAAACTACAGACATCTCCGATTAAACATTTTCAGTATTTATGGTATTATCTCTGCGCAGGGATATTCAAGTCGTTTTCATGTAAAACACAGTATGGCTGTCCGTCTCTTCAGTTTGAGCACGTACCACCAGATCCTAATAATCAGACATCTCCAATTCGCCATTTTCAGTATTTATGGTATTATCTCTACGCAGGGATATTCAAGCCATTTCCATGTAAAACATAGTATGGCTATCCGTGTCTTCAGTTCGAGCACGTACCACTTGATCCTAACTATCAAACTTCTCCAATTAGCCATTTTTAGTATTAATGGTATTATCTCTGCGCAAGGATATTCAATCCGTTTTCATGTAAAACATAGTATGGCTATCCGTCTCTTCAGTTCGAGCACGTACCACAGGATCCTAACAATCAGACATCTCCAATTAGCCATTTTCAATATTTATGGTATTATCTATGCATAGGGATATTCAAGCCGTTTTCATGTAAAACACAGTATGCCTATCCGTCTCTTCAGTTCGAGCATGTACCACCGGATCCTAACAATTGGACATCTCCAATTAGCCATTTTCAATATTTATGGTATTATCTCTGCGCAGGGATATTCAAGCCGTTTTCTTGTAAAACATAGTATGGCTATCCATCTCTTTAGTTCGAGCATGTACCACTGGATCCTAACAATCAGACATCTCTAATTAGCCATTTTTAGTATTTATGGTATTACCTCTGCGCAAGGATATTCAAGCTATTTTCATGTAAACCACAGACATCTCCGATTAGCCATTTTCAGTATTTATGGTATTATCTCTGCGTAGTGATATTCAAGCCATTTTTCATGTAAAACATAGTATGGCTGTCTGTCTCTTCAGTTCGAGCACGTACCACCGGATCCTAATAATCAGACATCTCTAATTAGCCATTTTCAGTATTTATGGTATTATCTCTGCGTGGGGATATTCAAGCTGGTTCCATGTAAAACACAGTATGGCTATCCGTCTCTTCAGTTCGAGCACGTACCACCGGATCCTAACAATCCTACAACTCCAATTAGTCATTTTTCAATATTTATGGTATTATCTCTGCGCAGGGATATTCAAGCCGATTTCATGTAAAACACAGTATGGCTATCCGTCTCTTCAGTTTGAGCACGTACCACCAGATCCTAACAATCAGACATCTCCAATTAGCCATTTTAAGTATTTATGGTATTATCTCTATGCAGGGATATTCAAGCCGTTTTCATGTAAAACACAGTATGGCTATACGTCTCTTCAGTTCAAGCACGTACCACCGGATCCTAATAATCAGACATCTGCAATTAGCCATTTTCAGTATTTATGGTATTATCTCTGCATAGGGATATTCAAGCCGTTTCCATGTAAAACATAGTATGGCTATCTGTCTCTTCAGTTTGAGCACGTAGCACTGGATTCTAACAATCAGATATCTCTAATTAGCCATTTTCAGTATTTATTGTATTATCTCTACGCAGGGATATTCAAGCTGTTTTCAAGTAAAACACAGTATGGCTATCCGTCTCTTGAATTCCAGCACGTACCACCGGATCCTAACAATCAGACATCTCCAATTAGCTATTTTCAGTATTTATGGTATTATCTCTGCGCAGGGATATTCAAGCCGTTTTCATGTAAACCACAGACATCTCCGATTAGCCATTTTCAGTATTTATGGTCTTATCTCCGAGCAGGGATATTCAAGCCATTTTCATGTAAAACATACTACGGCTATCCGTCTCTTCAGTTCAAGCACGTACCACCGGATCCTAATAATCAGACATCTCCAATTAGCCATTTTTAGTATTTATGGTATTATCTCTGCGCAGGTATATTCAAGCTGTTTCCATGTAAAACACAGTATGGGTATCCGTCTCTTCAGTTCGAGCTCGTACCACCGGATCCTAACAATCAGACATCTCCAATTAGCCATTTTCAGTATTTATGGTATTATATTTGCGCAGGAATATTCAAGCTATTTTCGTGTAAAACATAGTATGGCTATCCGTCTCTTCAGTTCGAGGACGTACCACCGGATCCTAACAATCAGACATCTCCAATTAGCCATTTTTAGTATTTATGGTATTATCTCTGCGCAGGGATATTCAAGCCGTTTTCATGTAAAACACAGTATGGCTATCCGTCTCTTTAGTTCGAGCACATACCACCGGATCCTAATAACCAGACATCTCCAATTAGCCATTTTCAGTATTTATGGTATTATCTCTGCGCAAGGATATTCAAGCCGTTTTCATGTAAAACATAGTATGGCTATCCGACTCTTTAGTTCAAGCACGTACCTCCAGTTCCTAACAATCAGACATCTCTAATTAGCTATTTTCAGTATATATGGTATTATCTCTGCGCAGGGATATTCAATCCGTTTTCATGTAAAACACAGTATGGCTATCCGTCTCTTCAGTTCGACCACGTACCACCGGATCCTAACAATCAGACATCTCCAATTAGCCATTTTCAATATTTATGGTATTATCTATGCGTACGGATATTCAAGCCATTTTCATGTAAATCACAGTATGCCTATCCGTCTCTTCAGTTTGAGCATGTACCACTGGATCCTAACAATTGGACATCTCCAACTAGCCATTTTCAATATTTATGGTATTATCTCTACGCAGGGATATTCAAGTTGTTTTCTTGTAAAACACAGTATGACTATCCATCTCTTCAGTTCGAGCATGTACCACCGGATCCTAACAATCAAACATCTCCAATTAGCCATTTTTTGTATTTATGGTATTATCTCTGCGCAGGGATATTCAAGCCATTTTCATGTAAACCACAGACATCTCCGATTAGCCATTTTTAGTATTTATGGTATTATCTCTGCGTAGCGATATTCAAGCCGTTTTCATGTAAAACATAGTATGGCTATCTGTCTCTTCAGTTCGAGCATGTACCACCGGATCCTAATAATCAGACATCTCCAATTAGCCATTTTTTGTATTTATGGTATTATCTCTGCGCAGGGATATTCAAGCTGGTTCCATGTAAAACACAGTATGGCTATCCATCTCTTCAGTTCGAGCACGTACCACCGGATCCTAACAATCAGACAACTCCAATTAGCCATTTTCAGTATTTATGGTATTATCTCTGCACAGGGATATTCAAGCCGTTTTCATGTAAAACACAGTATGGCTATCCGTCTCTTCAGTTCGAGCACGTACCACCGGATCCTAACAATCACACATCTCTAATTAGCCATTTCAGTATTTATGGTATTATCTCTACGCAGGGATATTCAAGTTGTTTTCATGTAAAACACAGTATGGCTATACGTCTCTTCAGTTCAAGCACGTACCACCGGATCCTAATAATCAGACATCTGCAATTAGCCATTTTCAGTATTTATGGTATTATCTCTGCACAGGGATATTCAAGTTGTTTCCATGTAAAACATAGTATGGCTATCCGTCTCTTCAGTTCAAGCACGTAGCACCGGATTCTAACAATCAGACATCTCTAATTAGCCATTTTCAGTATTTATGGTATTATCTCTGCGCAGGGATATTCAAGCCGTTTTCATGTAAAACACAGTATGGCTATCCATCTCTTCAATTTCAGCACGTACCACTGGATCCTAACAATCAGACATCTCCAATTAGCCATTTTCAGTATTTATGGTATTATCTCAGCGCAGGGATATTCAAGTCGTTTTCATGTAAACCACAGACATCTCTGATTAGCCATTTTCAATATTTATGGTCTTATCTCTGAGCAGGGATATTCAAGCCGTTTTCATGTAAAACACAGTACGGCTATCCGTCTCTTCAATTCAAGCACGTACCACCGGATCCTAATAATCAGACATCTCCAATTAGCCATTTTCAGTATTTATGGTATTATCTCTGCGCAGGGATATTCAAGTTGTTTCAATGTAAAACACAATATGGGTATCCGTCTCTTCAGTTCGAGCACGTACCATCAGATCCTAACAATCAGACATCTCCAATTAGCCATTTTCAGTATTTATAGTATTATCTCTGCGCCGGGATATTCAAGCCGTTTTCATGTAAAACACAGTATGGCTATCCATCTCTTCAGTTCGAGCACGTACCACCAGATCCTAACAATCAGACATCTCCAATTAGCTATTTTCAGTATTTATGGTATTATCTCTACGCAGGGATATTCAAAGCCGTTTTCATGTAAAACACAGTATGACTATCCGTCTCTTCAGTTCGAGCAAATACCACCGGATCCTAATAACCAGACATCTCCAATTAGCCATTTTCAGTATTTATGGTATTATCTCTGCGCAAGGATATTCAAGCTGTTTTCATGTAAAACACAGTATTGCTATCCGACTCTTCAGTTCAAGCATGTACCACCGGTTCCTAACAATTAGACATCTCCAATTAGCCATTTTCAGTATTTATGGTATTATCTCTGCGCAGGGATATTCAAGCCATTTTCATGTAAACCACAGTATGGCTATACGTCTCTATCCCTCTCTTCATGGCTATCGTATTTATGGCTATCCCTCTCTTCAGTTCGAGCACATACCACCAGATCCTAATAACCAGACATCTCCAATTAGCCATTTTCAGTATTTATGGTATTATCTCTGCGTAGGGATATTCAAGCCGTTTTCATGTAAAACACAGTATGGCTATCTGACTCTTCAGTTCAAGTACGTACCACCAGATCCTAACAATCAGACATCTCCAATTAGCTATTTCAGTATTTATGGTATTATCTCTACGCAGGGATATTCAAGCCGTTTTCATGTAAAACACAGTATGGCTATCAGTCTCTTTAGTTCGAGCACATACCACCGAATCCTAATAATCAGACATCTCCAATTAGCCATTTTCAATATTTATGGTATTATCTCTGCGTAGGGATTTTCAAGCCATTTTCATGTAAAACACAATTGGCTATTGGTCTCTTTAGTCCGAGCACGTACCACTGGATCCTAACAATCAAACATCTCTAATTAGCCATTTTCAGTATTTATGCTATTATCTCTACGCAGGGATATTCAAGCCATTTTCATGTAAACCACAGACATCTCCGATTAGCCATTTTCAGTATTTATGGTATTATCTCTGCGCAGGGATATTCAAGTCGTTTTCATGTAAAACATAGTATGGCTATCCATCTCTTCAATTCGAGCATGTACCACCGGATCCTAACAATCAGACATCTTGAATTAGCCATTTTTAGTATTTATGGTATTATCTCTGTGTAGGGATATTCAAGCCGTTTCCATGTAAACCACAGACATCTCCAATTAGCCATTTTCAGTATTTATGGTATTATCTCTGCATAGGGATATTCAAGCCGTTTTGATGTAAAACACAGTATGGTTGTTCGTCTCTTCAGTTCGAGCACGTACCACCGGATCCTAATAATCAGACATCTCCAATTAGCCATTTTTAGTATTTATGATATTATCTCTGCACAAGGATATTCATGCTATTTCCAAGTAAAACACAGTATGGGTATCCGTCTCTTCAATTCGAGCACGTACCACAGGATCCTAACATTCAGACAACTCCAATTAGCCATTTTCAGTATTTGTCGTATTATCTCTGCGCAGGGATATTCAAGCCATTTTCATGTAAAACACAGTATGGCTATCTGTCTCTTCAGTTCGAGCACGTGCCACCGAATCCTAACAATCAGACATCTCCAATTAGCCATTTTCAGTATTTATGGTATTATCCCTGCGCACGAATATTCAATCCGTTTTCATGTAAAACACAGTATGGCTATCCGTCTCTTCAGTTCGAGCACGTACCACCGGATCCTAATAATCAGACATCTCCAATTAGCCATTTTCAATATTTATGGTATTATATCTGCGTAGGGATATTCAAGCCGTTTTCATGTAAAACACAATATGGCTATCCGTCTCTTCAGTTCAAGCACGTACCACCAAATCCTAATAATCAGACATCTCCAATTAGCCATTTTAAGTATTTGTGGTATTATCTCTACGTAGGGATATTCAAGCCGTTTCCATGTAAAACATAGTATGGCTATCCGTCTCTTTAGTTCGAACACGTACCACCGGATCCTAACAATCAGATATATTTAATTAGCCATTTTTATTATTATGGTACTATCTCTGCGTAGGGATATTAAAGCCGTTTTCATGTAAAACACAGTATGGCTATCCATCTCTTCAGTTCGAGCACGTACCACCGGAACCTAACAATCAGACATCTCCAATTAGCCATTTTCAGTATTTATGGTATTATCTCTGTGCAGGGATATATTCAAGTCGTTTTCATGTAAAACACAGTATGGCTATCCGTCTCTTCAGTTTGAGCACGTACCACCGGATCCTAATAATCAGACATCTCCAATTAGTCATTTTCATTATATATGGTATTATCTCTGCGTAGGGATATTCAAGCCATTTTCATGTAAAACACAGTATGGCTATCTGTCTCTTCAGTTCGAGCACATACCACCAGATCCTAACAATCAGACATCTCCAATTAGCCATATTCAGTATTTATGGTATTATCTCTGCGCAGGGATATTCAAGCCATTTTCATGTAAAACAAAGTATGGCTATCTGTCTCTTCAGTTCGACCACGAACCACCAGATCCTAATGATCAGACATCTCCAATTAGCCTTTTTCAGTATTTATGGTATTATCTCTGCGCAGGGATATTCAAGTCGTTTTCATGTAAGACATAGTATGGCAATCCGTCTATTCAGTTCGAGCACGTACCACCAGATCCTAACAATCAGACATCTCCAATTAGCCATTTTCAATATTTATGGTATTATCTTTGCGCAGGGATATTCAAGCCGTTTTCATGTAAAACACAGTATGGATATCCGTCTCTTCAATTCAAGCACGTACCACCGGATCCTAACAATCAGACATCTCCAATTAGCAATTTTCAGTATTTATGGTATTACCTCTGCGCAGGGATATTCAAGTCATTTTCATGTAAACCACAGACATCTCCGATAAGCCATTTTTAATATTTATGGTATTATCTCTGTGTAGGGATATTCAAGACATTTTCATGTAAAACACAGTATGGCTATCCGTCTCTTCAGTTCGAGCACGTACCACCGGATCCTAATAATCAGACATCTCCAATTAGCCATTTTCAGTATTTATGGTATTATCTCTGCGAAGAGATATCCAAGCCGTTTTCATGTAAAACACATTATGGCTATCTGTCTCTTCAGTTCAAGCACGTACCACCGGATCCTAACAATTAGACATCTCTAATTTGCCATTTTCAGTATTTATGGTATTATCTCTACGTAGTGATATTTAGGTCGTTTTCATATAAAACACAGTATGGCTATCCGTCTCTCCAGTTCGAGCACGTATCACCGGATCCTAATAATCTGACATCTCTAATTACCCATTTTCAATATTTATGGTATTATCTCTGCGTAGGGATATTCAAGCTGTTTTCATGTAAAACGCAATATGGCTATCCATCTCTTCGTTTCGAGCACGTACCACCGGATCCTAAGAATCAAACATCTCCAATTAGCCATTTTCAATATTTATGGTATTATCTCTGCGCACGGATATTCAAGCCGTTTTCATGTAAACCACAGACATCTCCGATTAGCCATTTTCAGTATTTATGGTATTATCTCTGCGCAGGGATATTCAAGCCGTTTTCATGTAAAACACAGTATGGCTATCCGTCTCTATAGTTCAAGCACGTACCACCGGATCCTAATAATCAAACATATCTAATTAGCCATTTTCAGTATTTATGGTATTATCTTTGCGAAGAGATATTTAAGCCGTTTCCATGTAAAACACAGTATGGCTATTTGTCTCTTCAGTTCGAGCATGTACCACCAGATCCTAACAATCAGACATCTCCAATTAACAATTTTCAGTATTTATGGTATTATCTCTGCACAGGGATATTTAGGTTGTTTTTCATGTAAAACACAGTATGGCTATTCGTCTCTTCAGTTCAAGCACGTACCACCGGATCCTAACAATCAAACATCTCTAATTAGCCATTTTTAGTATTTATGGTATTATCTCTGCATAGGGATATTCAAGCCGTTTTCATGTAAAACACAGTATGGCTATCTATCTCTTAAGTTAGAGCACGTACCACCGGATCCTAATAATCAGACATCTCCAATTAGCTATTTTTAGTATTTATGGTATTATCTCTATGCAGGGATATTTAAGCCGTTTTCATGTAAAACACAGTATGGCTATCTGTCTCTTCAGTTCAAGCACGTACCACCGGATCCTAACAATCAGACATCTCCAATTAGCTATTTTCAGTATTTATGGTATTATCTCTGCGCAGGGATATTCAAGCCATTTTCATGTAAAACATAGTATGGCTATCCGTCTCTTCAGTTCGAGCACGAACCACCGGATCCTAATAATCAGACATCTCCAATTACCCTTTTTCAGTATTTATGGTATTATCTCTGCGCAGGTCTATTCCAGTCGTTTTCATGTAAAACACAGTATGGCTATCCGTCTATTCAGTTCGAGCACGTACCACCGGATCCTAACAATCAGACATCTCCAATTAGCCATTTTCAGTATTTATGGTATTATCTCTATGCAGGGATATTCAAGCTGTTTACATGTAAACCACAGACATCTCCGATTAGCCATTTTCAATATTTATGGTATTATCTCTACGCAGGGATATTCAAGCCGTTTTCATGTAAAACATAGTATGGCTATCCGTCTCTTCAGTTTGAGCACGTACCATCGGATCCTAATAATTAGACATCTCCAATTAGCCATTTTCAATATTTATTGTATTATCTCTGCGCAGGGATATTCAAGCCGTTTCCATGTAAAACACAGTATTGCTATCCGTCTCTTCAGTTTGAGCACGTACCACCAGATCCTAACAATCAGACATCTCCAATTAGCCATTTTTCAGTATTTATGGTGTTATCTTTGTGCAGGGATATTCAAGCCGTTTTCATGTAAAACACAGTATGGCTAGCCGTCTCTTCAGTTCGAGCACGTACCACCGGATCCTAACAATCAGACATCTCCAATTAGTCATTTTTAGTATTTATGGTATTATCTCCGTGCAGGGATATTCAAGCCGTTTTCATGTAAACCACAGACATCTTCGATTAGCCATTTTCAGTATTTATGGTATTATCTCTGAGTAGGGATATTCAAGTCATTTTCATGTAAAACATAGTATGGCTATCCGTCTCTTCAGTTCAAGAACGTACCACCGGATCCTAATAATCAGACATCTCCAATTAGCCATTTTCAGTATTTATGGTATTATCTCTGCGCAGGGATATTCAAGCCGTTTCCATGTAAAACACAGTATGGCTATCCGTCTCTTCAGTTTGAGCACGTACCACCGGATCCTAACATTCAGACATCTCTAATTAGCCATTTTCAGTATTTATGGTATTATCTCTGCGCAGGGATATTCAAGCCATTTTCATGTAAAACACAGTATGGCTATCCGTCTCTTCAGTTCAAGCACGTACAATTGGATCCTAACAATAAGACATCTCCAATTAGCCATTTTCAATATTTATGGTGTTATCTCTGCGCAGGGATATTAAAGCCATTTTCATGTAAAACACAGTATGGCTATCCGTCTCTTCAGTTCAAGCACATACCATCGGGTCCTAATAACCAGACATCTCCAATTAGCCATTTTAAGTATTTATGGTACTATCTCTGCGCAGGGATATTAAGCCATTTTCATGTAAAAAATAGTATGGCTATCCGTCACTTCAATTCGAGCATGTACCACCAGATCCTAATAATCAGATATCTCCAATTAGCCATTTTCAGTATTTATGGTATTATCTCTGCGTAGGGATATTCAAGCCATTTCCATGTAAAACACAGTATGGCTATCCGTCTCTTCAGTTCGAGCACGTACCACCGGATCCTAACAATCAGACATCTCCAATTAACCATTTTAAGTATTTATGGTATTATCCCTGCGCAGGGATATTCAAGCTATTTTCATGTAAAACACAGTATGCCTATCCTTCTCTTCAGTTCAAGCACGTACCACAGGATCGTAATAATTAGACATCTCTAATTAGCCATTTTCAGTATTTATGGTATTATCTCTACGCAGGGATATTCAAGCCGTTTTCATGTAAAACACAGTATGGCTATCCATCTCTTCAGTTCAAGCACGTACCACCGGATCCTAACAATCAGACATCTCCAATTAGCCATTTTCAGTATTTATGGTATTATCTCTGCGCAGGGATATTCAAGCCATTTCCATGTAAAACACAGTATGGCTATCCGTCTCTTCAGTTCGAGCATGTACCACCGAATCCTAACAATCAAACATCTCTAATAAGACATTTTCAGTATTTATGGTATTATCTCTGCGTAAGGATATTCAAGCCGTTTTCATGTAAAACACAGTATGGCTATCCGTCTCTTCAGTTAGAGCACGTACCACCGCATCCTAATAATCAGACATCTCTAATTAGCCACTTTCAATATTTATGGTATTATCTCTGCGCAGGGATATTCAAGCCATTTTCATGTAAAACACAATATGGCTATCAGTCTCTTCAGTTCGAGCACATACCACTGGATCCTAACAAATAGACATCTCTAATTAGCCATTTTAAGTATTTATGGTATTATCTCTGCGCAGGGATATTCAAGTCGTTTTCATGTAAACCACAGACATCTCCAATTAGCCATTTTCTATATTTATGGTATTATCTCTACGCAGGGATATTCAAGCCATTTTCATGTAAAACACAGTATGGCTATCCATCTCTACAGTTCAAGCACGTACCATAGGATCCCAATAATCAGACATCTCCAATTATCCATTTTCAATATTTATGGTATTATCTCTGCGCAGGGATATTCAAGCCGTTTTCATGTAAAACATAGTATGGCTATCCATCTCTTCAGTTCGAGCATGTACCACCAGATCCTAACAATCAGACATCTCAAATTAGCCATTTTAAGCATTTATGGTATTATCTCTGCGTAGGGATATTCAAGCTGTTTTCATGTAAACCACAGACATCTCCGATTAGCCATTTTAAGTATTTATGGTATTATCTCTGCGCAGGGATATTCAAGCTATTTTCATGTAAAAAAGAGTATGGCTATCCGTCTCTTCAGTTTGAGCACGTACCACCGGATCCTAATAATCAGACATCTCCAATCAGCCATTTTCAGTATTTATGGTATTATCTCTGCGCAGGGATATTCAAGCTGTTTCCATGTAAAACACAGTATAGCTATCCGTCTCTTCAGTTCAAGCACATACCACCAGATCCTAACAATCAAACATCTCCAATTAGCCATTTTTAGTATTTATGGTATTATCTCTGCGCAGGGATATTCAATTCATTTTCTTGTAAAACACAGTATGGCTATCCGTCTCTTCAGTTCGAGCACGTACCACCGGATCCTAACAATCAGACATATCTAATTAGCCATTTTCAATATTGATGGTATTATCTATGCGTAGGGATATTCAAGCCATTTTCATGTAAAACACAGTATGCCTATCCGTCTCTTTAGTTCGAGCATGTACCACCGAATCCTAACAATTGGACATCTCCAATTAGCAATTTTCAATATTTATGGTATTATTTTTGCGCAGGGTTATTCAAGCCGTTTTCATGTAAAACACAGTATGGCTATCTATCTCTTCACTTCAAGCACGTACCACCAGATCCTAATAATCAGACATCTCCAATTAGCCATTTTCAATATTTATGGTATTATCTCTGTGCAGGGATATTATAGCCGTTTTCATGTAAAACACAGTATGGCTATCCATCTCTTCAGTTCAAGTATGTACCACCGGATCCTAACAATCAGACATCTCCAATTAGCCATTTTTAGTATTTATGGTATTATCTCTGCACAGGGATATTCAAGCCATTTTCATGTAAACCAAAGACATCTCCGATTAGCCATTTTCAGTATTTATGGTATTATCTCTGCATAGTGATATTCAAGCCGTTTTCATGTAAAACACAGTATGGCTGTCCATCTCTTCAGTTCGAGCACGTACCACCGGATCCTAATAATCAGACATCTCCAATTAGCCGTTTTCAGTATTTATGGTATTATCTCTGCGCAGGGATATTCAAGTTGTTTCCATGTAAAACACAGTATGGCTATACGTCTCTTCAGTTCGAGCACGTACCACTGGATCCTAACAATCAGACAACTCCAATTAGCCATTTTCAGTATTTATGGTATTATATTTGCGCAGGGATATTCAAGCCGTTTTCATGTAAAACACAGTATGGCTATCCGTCTCTTCAGTTCGAGCACATACCACCGGATCCTAACAATCAGACATCTCTAATTAGCCATTTTCAGTATTTATGGTATTATCTCTACGCAGGGATATTCAAGCCGTTTTCATGTAAAGCACATTATGGCTATACGTCTCTTCAGTTCGAGCACATACCACTGAATCCTAATAATCAGACATCTGCAATTAGCCATTTTTAGTATTTATGGTATTATCTCTGCGCAAGGATATTCAAGCTGTTTCCATGTAAAACATAGTATGGCTATCCGTCTATTCAGTTTGAGCACGTAGCACCGGATTCTAACAATCAGACATCTCTAATTAGCTATTTTCAGTATTTATGGTATTATCTCTGCGCAGGGATATTCAAGCTGTTTTCATGTAAAACATAGTATGGCTATCCGTCTCTTCAATTCCAACACGTACCACCGGATCCTAACAATTAGACATGTCTAATTAGCCATTTTCAGTATTTATGGTCTTATCTCTGAGCAGGGATATTCAAGCCGTTTTCATGTAAAACATAGTACGGCTATCCGTCTATTCAGTTCAAGCACGTACCACCGGATCCTAATAATCAGACATCTCCAATTAGCCATTTTTAGTATTTATGGTATTATCTCTGCGCAGGGATATTCAAGCTGTTTCCATGTAAAACACAATATGGGTATCCGTCTCTTCAATTCGAGCACGTACCACCGGATCCTAACAATCAGACATCTCCAATTAGCCATTTTCAGTATTTATGGTATTATCTCTGCGCAGGGATATTCAAGCCATTTTTATGTAAAACACAGTATGGCTATCCGTCTCTTCAGTTCGAGCACGTACCACCAGATCCTAACAATCAGACATCTCCAATTAGCCATTTTCAGTATTTATGGTATTATCTCTGCGCAGGGATATTCAAGCCGTTTTAATGTAAAACACAGTATGGCTATCCGTCTCTTTAGTTCGAGCACATACCACCAGATCCTAATAACCAGACATCTCCAATTAGCCATTTTCAGTATTTATAGTATTATCTCTGCGCAATGATATTCAAGCTGTTTTCATGGAAAACACAGTACGGCTATCCGACTCTTCAGTTCGAGCACGTACCACCGGATCCTAACAAACAGACATCTCCAATTAGCCATTTTCTGTATTTATGGTATTATCTCTGTGCAGGGATATTCAGGCCATTTTCATGTAAAACACAGTATGGCTATCCATCTCTTCAGTTCGAGCACGTACCACCAGATCCTAAGAATAAGACATCTCCAATTACCATTTTCAGTATCTATGGTATTATCTCTACGCAGGGATATTCAAGCCGTTTTCATGTAAAACACAGTATCGCTATCCGTCTCTTCAGTTCGAGCACATACCACCGAATCCTAATAATTAGACATCTCCAATTAGCCATTTTTAATATTTATGGTATTATCTCTGCGCAGGGATTTTCAAGCCATTTTCATGTAAAACACAATATGGCTATTGGTCTCTTCAGTTCGAGCATGTACCACTGGATCCTAACAATCAAACATCTCTAATTAGCCATTTTCAGTATTTATTGTATTATCTCTGCGTAGGGATATTCAAGCCGTTTTGATGTAAACCACAGACATCTCCAATTAGCCATTTTCAGTATTTATGGTATTATCTCTGTGCAGGGATATTCAAGCCGTTTTCATGTAAAACATAGTATGGCTATCTGTCTCTTCAGTTTGAGCACGTACCACTGGATCGTAATAATCAGACATCTCCAATTAGCCATTTTATGTATTTATGGTATTATCTCTGCGTAGGGATATTCAAGCCGTTTCCATGTAAATGACAGTATGGCTATCCGTCTCTTTAGTTCGAGCACGTACCACCGGATCCTAACAATCAGACATCTACAATTAGCCATTTTCATGTAAAACACAGTATGGCTATCTGTCTCTTCACTTCAAGCACGTACCAACGGATCCTAATAATCTGACATCTCCAATTAGCCATTTTCAATATTTATGGTATTATCTCTGCACAGGGATATTCAAGCTATTTTCATGTAAAACACAGTATGGCTATCCATCTCTTCAGTTCGAGTATGTACCATCGGATCCTAAAAATCAGACATCTCCAATTAGCCATTTTCATGTAAACCACAGACATCTCTGCTTAGCCATTTTCAGTATTTATGGTATTATCTCTGGGTAGGGATATTCAAGCCGTTTTCATGTAAAACACAGTATGGCTGTCTGTCTCTTCAGTTTGAGCACGTACCACCGGATCCTAATAATCAGACATCTCCAATCAGCCATTTTCAGTATTTATGGTATTATCTCTGTGCAGGGATATTCATGCTGTTTCCATGTAAAACACAGTATGGCTATCATCTCTTCAGTTTGAGCACGTACCACCGGATCCTGACAATTAGACAACTCCAATTAGCCATTTTCAGTATTTATAGTATTATCTCTACGCAGGGATATTCAAGCCGTTTTCATGTAAAACACAGTATGGCTATCCATCTCTTCAGTTCGAGCACGTACAACTAGATCCTAACAATCAGACATCTCCAATTAGCCATTTTCAGTATTTATGGTATTATCTCTAAGCAAGGATATTCAAGCCGTTTTCATGTAAAGCACAGTATGGCTATACGTGTCTTCACTTCGAGCACGTACCACCGGATCCTAATAATCAGAAATCTGTAATTAGCCATTTTCTGTATTTATGGTATTATCTCTGCGCAGGGATATTCAAGCTGTTTCCATGTAAAACACAGTATGGCTATCTGTCTCTTCAGTTCGAGCACGTACCATCAGATTCTAACAATTAGACATCTCTAATTAGCCATTTTCAGTATTAATGGTATTATCTCTGCGTAGGGATATTCAAGCCGTTTTCATGTAAAACAAAGTATGGCTATCCGTCTCTTCAATTCTAGCACGTACCACTGGATCCTAACAATCAGACATCTCCAATTAGCTATTTTTAGTATTTATGGTATTATCTCTGCGCAGGGATATTCAAGCCATTTTCATGTAAACCACAGACATCTCCGATTAGCCATTTTCAGTATTTATGGTCTTATATCTGAGCAGGGATATTCAAGCCGTTTTCATGTAAAACATAGTACGGCTATCTGTCTCTTCAATTCAAGCACGTACCACTAGATCCTAATAATCAGACATCTCTAATTAGCCATTTTCAGTATTTATGGTATTATCTCTGCGCAGGGATATTCAAGCTGTTTCCATGTAAAACACAGTATGGGTATCCGTCTCTTCAATTCGAGAACGTACCACCGAATCCTAACAATCAAACATCTCCAATTAGCCATTTTCAGTATTTATGGTATTATCTCTGCGCAGGGATATTCAAGCCATTTTCATGTAAAACACAGTATGGCTATCCGTCTCTTCAGTTCGAACACGTACCATCAGATCCTAACAATCAGACATCTCCAATTAGCCATTTTCAGTATTTATTGTATTATCTCTGCGCAGGGATATTCAAGCCGTTTTCATGTAAAACACAGTATGGCTATCCGTCTCTTCAGTTTGACCACATACCACCAGATCCTAATAACCAGACATCTCCAATTAGCCATTTTTAGTATTTATAGTATTATCTCTACGCAATGATATTCAAGCCGTTTTCATGTAAAACACAGTATGGCTATCCGACTCTTCAGTTCGAGCACGTACCACCGGATCCTAACAAACAGACATCTCCAATTAGCCATTTTCTGTATTTATGGTATTATCTCTGTGCAGGGATATTCAGGTCGTTTTCATGTAAAACACAGTATGGCTATCTGTCTCTTCAGTTCGAGCACGTACCACCGGATCCTAAGAATAAGACATCTCCAATTAGCCATTTTCAGTATCTATGGAATTATCTCTACGCAGGGATATTCACGCCGTTTTCATGTAAAACATAGTATCGCTATCTGTCTCTTCAGTTCGAGCACATACCACCGAATCCTAATAATTAGACATCTCCATTAGCCATTTTCAATATTTATGGTATTATCTCTGCGCAGGGATTTTCAAGCCATTTTCATGTAAAACACAATATGGCTATTGGTCTCTTCAGTTCAAGCATGTACCACTGGATCCTAACAATCAAACATGTCTAATTAGCCATTTTCAGTATTTATTGTATTATCTCTGCGCAGGGATATTCAAGTCATTTTGATGTAAACCACAGACATCTCTGATTCGCCATTTTCAGTATTTATGGTATTATCTCTGCGCAGGGATATTCAAGCCGTTTTCATGTAAAACATAGTATGGCTATCCGTCTCTTCAGTTCGAGCACGTACCACTGGATCGTAATAATCAGACATCTCCAATTAGCCATTTTATGTATTTATGGTATTATCTCTGCGTAGGGATATTCAAGCCGTTTCCATGTAAATGACAGTATGGCTATCCGTCTCTTCAGTTCGAGCACGTACCACTGGATCCTAACAATCAGACATTTGCAATTAGCCATTTTCAATATTTATGGTATTATCTCTGCGTAGCGTTATTCAAGCCATTTTCATGTAAAACACAGTATGGCTATCTGTCTCTTCACTTCGAGCACGTACCACCGGATCCTAATAATCTAACATCTCCAATTAGCCATTTTTAATATTTATGGTATTATCTCTGCGTAGGGATATTCAAGCCGTTTTCATGTAAAACACAGTATGGCTATCCATCTCTTCAGTTCGAGCATGTACCACCGGATCCTAACAATTAGACATCTCCAATTAGCCATTTTCATGTAAACGACAGACATCTCTGATTACCCATTTTCAGTATTTATGGTATTATCTCTGGGTAGGGATATTCAAGCCATTTTCATATAAAACACAGTATGGTTGTCCGTCTCTTCAGTTTGAGCACGTACCACCGGATCCTAATAATCAGACATCTCTAATTAGCCATTTTCAGTATTTATGGTATTATCTCTGCGCAGGGATATTCATGTTGTTTCCATGTAAAACACAGTATGGCTATGCGTCTCTTCAGTTCGAGCACGTACCACCGGATCCTAACAATCAGACAACTCCAATTGGCCATTTTCAGTATTTATAGTATTATCTCTGCGCAGGGATATTCAAGCCGTTTTCATGTAAAACACAGTATGGCTATCCGTCTCTTCAGTTCGAGCACGTACAACTAGATCCTAACAATCAGACATCTCCAATTAGCCATTTTCAGTATTTATGGTATTATCTCTAAGCAAGGATATTCAAGCCGTTTTCATGTAAAGCACAGTATGGCTATACGTGTCTTCACTTCGAGCACGTACCACCGGATGCTAATAATCAGACATCTGCAATTAGCCATTTTCCGTATTTATGGTATTATCTCTGCGCAGGGATATTCAAGCTGTTTCCATGTAAAACACAGTATGGCTATCCATCTCTTCAGTTCGAGCACGTACCACCGGATTCTAACAATTAGACATCTCTAATTAGCCATCTTCAGTATTTATGGTATTATCTCTGCGCAGGGATATTCAAGCCATTTTCATGTAAAACACAGTATGGCTATCCGTCTCTTCAATTCCAGCACGTACCATCGGATCCTAACAATCAGACATCTCCAATTAGGCATTTTCAGTATTTATGGTATTATCTCTGCGCAGGGATATTCAAGCCATTTTCATGTAAACCACAGACATCTCTGATTAGCCATTTTTAGTATTTATGGTCTTATTTCTGAGCAGGGTTATTCAAGCCGTTTTCATGTAAAACACAGTACGGCTATCCGTCTCTTCAGTTCAAGCACGTACCACCGGATCCTAATAATCAGACATCTCCAATTAGCCATTTTCAGTATTTATGGTATTATCTCTGTGCAGGGATATTCAAGTCGTTTCCATGTAAAACACAGTATGGGTATCCATTTCTTCAATTCTAGCACGTACCACCGGATCCTAACAATCAGACATCTCCAATTAGCTATTTTCAGTATTTATGGTATTATCTCTGCGCAGGGATATTCAACTCGTTTTCATGTAAAACACAGTATGGCTATCCGTCTCTTCAGTTCGAGCACGTACCACCAGATTCTAACAATCAGACATCTCCAATTAGCCATTTTCAGTATTTATGGTATTATCTCTACGCAGAGATATTCAAGCCGTTTTCATGTAAAACACAGTATGGCTATCCGTCTCTTCAGTTCGAGCACATACCACCGGATCCTAATAACCAGACATCTCCAATTAGCCATTTTCAGTGTTTATGGTATTATCACTGCGTAAGGATATTCAAGCCATTTTCATGTAAAACACAGTATGGCTATCCGACTCTTCAGTTCAAGCACGTACCACTGGATCCTAACAATTAGACATCTCTAATTAGCCATTTTCAGTATTTATGGTATTATCTCTGCGCAGGGATATTCAAGCCGTTTTCATGTAAAACACAGTATGGCTATCCGTCTCTTCAATTCGAGCACGTACCACCGGATCCTAACAATCAGACATCTCCAATTAGCCATTTTAAGTATTTATGGTATTATCTCTACGCAGGGATATTCAAGCCGTTTTCATGTAAAACACAGTACGGCTATCCGTCTCTTCAGTTTGAGCACATACCACCGGATCCTAATAACCAGACATCTCCAATTAGCCATTTTCAGTATTTATGGTATTATCTCTGCGCAAGGATATTCAAGCTGTTTTCATGTAAAACACAGTATGGCTATCCGACTCTTCAATTCAAGCACGTACCATTAGATCCTAACAATCAGACATCTCCAATTAGCCATTTTCAGTATTTATGGTATTATCTCTACGCATGGATATTGAAGCCATTTTCATGTAAAACACAGTATGGCTATCCGTCTCTTCAGTTCGAGCACATACCACTAAATCCTAATAATCAGACATCTCCAATTAGCCATTTTCAATATTTATGGTATTATCTCTGTGCAGGGATTTTCAAGGCATTTTCATGTAAAACACAATATGGCTATCTGTCTCTTCAGTTCGAGCACGTACCACTGGATCCTAACAATCAAACATCTCTTATTAGCCATTTTCAGTATTTATGGTATTATCTCTGCGCAGGGATATTCAAGCCGTTTTCATGTAAACCACAGACATCTCCGATTAGCCATTTTCAGTATTTATGGTATTATCTCTGCGCAGGGATATTCAAGCCATTTTCATGTAAAACATAGTATGGCTATCTGTCTCTTCAGTTCGAGCACGTACCACCGGGTCGTAATAATCAGACATCTCCAATTAACCATTTTAAGTATTTATGGTATTATCTCTGCGTAGGGATATTCAAGCCGTTTCCATGTAACTGACAGTATGGCTATCCGTCTCTTTAGTTCGAGCACGTACCATTGGATCCTAACAATCAGACATCTCCAATTAGCTATTTTCAATATTTATGGTATTATCCTTGCGCAAGGATATTCAAGCCGTTTCATGTAGAATACAGTATGGCTATCCATCTCTTCAGTTCAAGCATGTACCACCGGATCCTAATAATCAGACATCTCCAATTAGCCATTTTCAGTATTTATGGTATTATCTCTGCGAAGGGATATTCAAGCCAATTTCATGTAAACCACAGATATCTCCTATTAGCCATTTTCAGTATTTATGGTATTATCTCTGAGCAGGGATATTCAAGCCGTTTTCATGTCAAACACAGTATGGCTATCCGTCTCTTCAGTTCGAGCACATACCACCGGATCCTAATAACCAGACATCTCCAATTAGCCATTTTCAGTATTTATGGTATTATCTCTGCGCAAGGATATTCAAGCCGTTTCCAAGTAAAATACAGTATGGGTATCCGTCTCTTCAGTTCGAGCACGTACCACCGGATCCTAACAATCAGACATCCCCAATTAGCCATTTTCAATATTTATGGTATTATCTCTGCGTAGGGATATTCAAGCCGTTTTCATGTAAAACACAGTATGGCTATCCGTCTCTTCAGTTCGAGCACATACCACTGGATCTTAATAACCAGACATCTCCAATTAGCCATTTTCAGTATTTATGGTATTATCTCTGCGCAGGGATATTCAAGCCGTTTCCAAGTAAAACACAGTATGGGTATCCGTCTCTTCATTTCGAACAAGTACCACTGGATCCTAACAATCAGACATCTTCAATTAGCTATTTTCAGTATTTATGGTATTATCTCTGCGCAGGGATATTCAAGCCATTTTCATGTAAAACACAGTATGGCTATCCGTCTCTTTAGTTCGAGCACGTACAACCGGATCCTAACAATCAGACATCTCCAATTAGCCATTTTTAGTATTTATGGTATTATCTTAGCGCAAGGATATTCAAGCTGTTTTCATGTAAAATATAGTATGGCTATTCATCTCTTCAGTTCGAGCATGTACCACTAGATCCTAACAATCAGACATCTCTAATTAGCCATTTTCAATATTTATGGTATTATCTCTGTGCAGGGATTTTCAAGTCATTTTCATGTAAACCACAGACATCTCTGATTAGCCATTTTCAGTATTTATGGTATTATCTCTACGCAGGGATATTCAAGCCGTTTTCATGTAAAACACAGTATGGCTATCCATCTCTTCAGTTCGAGCACGTACCACCGGATCCTAATAATCAGACATTTGCAATTAGCCATTTTCAGTATTTATGGTATTATCTCTGGGCAGGGATATTCAAGCCGTTTCCATGTAAAATACAGTATGGCTATCCGTTTCTTCAGTTCGAGCACATACCACCAGATCCTAATAACCAGACATCTCTATTTAGCCATTTTCAGTATTTATGGTATTATCTCTGCGCAGGGATATTCAAGCCGTTTCCAAGTAAAACATAGTATGGGTATCCGTCTCTTAAGTTCGAGCACGTACCACCGGATCCTAACAATCAGACATCCCCAATTAGCCATTTTCAATATTTATGGTATTATCTCTGCGTAGGGATATTCGAGCCGTTTTCATGTAAAACACAGTATGGCTATCCGTCTCTTCAGTTCGAGCACGTACCACCGGATCCTAACAATCGGACATCTCCAATTAGCCATTTTCAATATTTACGGTATTTTCTCTGCGCAGGGATATTCAAGACGTTTTCATGTAAAACATAGTATGGCTATTTGTCTCTTCAGTTCGAGCACGTAGCACTAGATCCTAATAATCAGACATCTCCAATTAGCTAATTTCAATATTTAAGGTATTATCTCTGTGCAGGGATATTCAAGCTGTTTTCATGTAAAACACAGTATGGCTATCCATCTCTTCAGTTAGAGCACGTACCACCGGATCCTAACAATCAGACATCTCCAATTAGCCATTTTTAGTATTTATGGTATTATCTCTGCGCAGGGATATTCAAGCCATTTTCATTTAAAACACAATATGGCTATCCGTCTCTTCAGTTTGAGCACGTACCACCGGATCCTAACAATCATGCATCTCCAATTAGCCATTTTCGGTATTTATGGTATTATCTCTATGCAGGGATATTCAAGACGTTTTCATGTAAAACACAGTATGGCTATCCCTCTCTTCAGTTCGAGTACATACCACTGCATTTTAATAATCAGACATCTCCAATTAGCCATTTTCAGTATTTATGGTATTATCTCTGCCCAGGGATATTCAAGCCGTTTCCATGTAAAACACAGTATGGCTATCCATCTCTTCATTTTGAGCAAGTACCACCGGATCCTAACAATCAGATATCTTCAATTAGCTATTTTCAGTATTTATGGTATTATCTCTGCGCAGGGATATTCAAGCCATTTTCATGTAAAACACAGTATGGCTATCCGTCTCTTCAGTTCGAGCACGTACAACCGGATCCTAACAATCAGACATCTCCAATTAGCCATTTTTAGTATTTATGGTATTATCTTAGCGCAGGGATATTCAAGCCATTTTCATGTAAAATATAGTATGGCTATTCATCTCTTCAGTTCGAGCATGTACCACTGGATCCTAACAATCAGACATCTCCAATTAGCCATTTTCAGTATTTATGGTATTATCTCTGCGCAGGGATATTCAAGTCATTTTCATGTAAACCACAGACATCTCTGATTAGCCATTTTCAGTATTTATGGTATTATCTCTACGCAGGGATATTCAAGCCATTTTCATGTAAAACACAGTATGGCTATCCGTCTCTTCAGTTCGAGCACGTACCACCGGATCCTAATAATCAGACATTTGTAATTAGCCATTTTCAGTATTTATGGTATTATCTCTGGGCAGGGATATTCAAGCTGTTTCCATGTAAAATACAGTATGGCTATCCGTCTCTTCAGTTCAGGCACGTACCACTCGATCCTAACAATCAGACATCTCCAATTAGCTAATTTTATTATTTATGGTATTATCTCTGCTCAGGGATATTCAAGCCGTTTTCATGTAAAACACAGTATGGCTATCCGTCTCTTTAGTTCGAGCACATATCACCACATCCTAACAATCAGACATCTCCAATTAGCCATTTTCAGTGTTTATGGTATTATCTCTGCGCAGGGATATTCAAGCCGTTTTCATGTAAAGCACAGTATGGCTATCCGTCTCTTCAGTTCGTGCTCGTATCACTGGATCCTAAGAAACAGACATCTCCAATTAGCCCTTTTCAGTATTTATGGTATTATCTCTGCGTAGGGATATTCAAGCCGTTTTAATGTAAAACATAGTATGGCTATCCGTCTCTTCAGTTCTAGCACGTACCCCCAGATCCACACAATCAGAC
The DNA here is from genome assembly GCA_027924645.1 of Cunninghamia lanceolata. NCBI lineage: Eukaryota > Viridiplantae > Streptophyta > Pinopsida > Cupressales > Cupressaceae > Cunninghamia > Cunninghamia lanceolata. Next base: position 9,031,185 of record BSBN01000568.1, read on the forward strand.
ATCTCCAAGTAGCCATTTTCAGTATTTACGATATTATCTCTGCGCAGGGATATTCATGTCATTTTCATGTAAAACACAGTATGGCTATCCGTCTCTTCAGTTCGAGCACGTACCATAGGATCTTAACAATCAGACATCTCCAATTAGCCATTTTTAGTAATTATGGTATTATCTCTGCACAGGGCTATTCAAGTTGTTTTCATGTAAAACACACTATGGCTATTCGTCTCTTCAGTTCGAGCACGTACCACCAGATCCTAACAATCAGACATCTGCAATTAGCCATTTTCAGTATTTATGTTTTTATCACTGCGCAGGGATATTCAATCCGTTTTCATGTAAAACATAGGATGGCTATCCGTCTCTTTAGTTCGAGCACATACCACTAGATCCTAACAATCAGACATCTCTAATTAGCCATTTTCAGTATTTATGGTATTATCTCTGCACATCGATATTAAAGCCGTTTTCATGTACAACACAGTATGGCTATCCGTCTCTTCAGTTCGAGCACGTACCATCGGATCCTAACAATCAGACATCTCCAATTAGCCATTTTCAGTATTTAAGGTATTATCTCTGCGCAGGGATATTCAAGCCGTTTTCATGTAAAACACAGTATGGCTATCCATCTCTTCAGTTCGAGCACGTACCACCGGATCCTAACAATCAGATATCTTCAATTAGGCATTTTCAGTATTTATGGTATTATCTCTGTGGAGGGATATTCAAGCCGTTTTCATGTAAAATAGAATATGGCTATCAGTCTCTTCAGTTCGAGCACGTACCACCGGATCCTAATAATCAGACATCTCCAATTAGCCATTTTAAGTATTTATGGTATTATCTCTGCGCGGGGATATTCAAGCCATTTTCATGTAAAACACAGTATGGCTATTCGTCTATTCAGTTCGAGCACGTACCACCGGATCCTAACAATCAGACATCTCCAATTAACCATTTTCAGTATTTATGGTATTATCTCTGCGCAGGGATATTCAAGTCATTTTCATGTAAACCACAGACATCTCTGATTAGCCATTTTCAGTATTTATGGTATTATCTCTACGCAGGGATATTCAAGCCATTTTCATGCAAAACATAGTGTGGCTATACGTCTCTTCAGTTCGAGCACGTACCACCGGATCCTAATAATCAGACATTTGCAATTAGCCATTCTTAGTATTTATGGTATTATCTCTGGGAAGAGATATTAAAGCCATTTCCATGTAAAACACAGTATGCCTATCCATCTCTTCAGTTCGAGCACGTACCACTGGATCCTAACAATCAGACATCTCCAATTAGCCATTTTCAGTATTTATGGTATTATCTCTGCGCAGAGATATTCAAGTCGTTTTCATGTAAAACACAGTATGGCTATCCGTCTCTTCAGTTTGAGCACGTATCACCGTATCCTAACAATCAGACATCTCCAATTAGCCATTTTCAGTATTTATGGTATTATCTCTGCACAGGGATATTCAAGCCGTTTTCATGTAAAACCAAGTATGGCTATCCGTCTCTTCAGTTCGAGCACGTACCACCAGAACCTAACAATCAGACATCTCCAATTAGCCATTTTCAGTATTTACGGTATTATCTCTGCGCAGGGATATTCAAGCCGTTTTCATGTAAAACATAATATGGCTATCTGTCTCTTCAGTCTGAGCACGTACCACTGGATCCTAATAATTAGACATCTCCAATTAGCCATTTTCAATATTTAGGATATTATCTCTGCGCAGGGATATTCAAGCCGTTTTTATGTAAAACACAGTATGGCTATCCATCTCTTCAGTTCGAGCACGTACCACCGGATCCTAACAATCAGAAATCTCCAATTAGCCATTTTTAGTATTTATGGTATTATCTCTGCGCAGGGATATTCAAGCCGTTTTCATGTAAACCACAGACATCTCCGATTAGCCATTTTTTGTATTTATGGTATTATCTCTGAGTAGGGATATTCAAGCCATTTTTATGTAAAACAAAATATGGCTATCCGTCTCTTCAGTTCGAGCACATACCACCGGATCTTAATAATCAGACATCTCCAATTAGCCATTTTCAGTATTTATGGTATTATCTCTGCGCAGGGATATTCAAGCCATTTCCATGTAAAACACAGTATAGCTATCCGTCTCTTCAATTCGAGCATGTACCACTGGATCCTAACAATCAAACATCTCCAATTAGCCATTTTCAGTATTTATGGTATTATTTCTACGCAGGGATATTCAAGCCATTTTCATGTAAAACACAGTATGGCTATTCGTCTCTTCAATTCGAGCACGTACCACCGGATCCTAAAAATCAGAGATCTCTAATTAACCATTTTCAGTATTTATGGTATTATCTCTACGCAGGGATATTCAAGCCGTTTCCATGTCAAACACAGTATGGCTATCCGTCTCTTCAGTTCGAGCATGTACCACTGGATCCTAACAATCAGAAATCTCCAATTAGCCATTTTCAGTATTTATGGTATTATCTCTGCGCAGGGACATTCAAGCAGTTTTCATGTAAAACACAATATTGCTATCCATCTCTTCAGTGCGAGCACGTACCACCGGATCCTAATAATCAGACATCTCCAATTAGCCATTTTCAGTATTTATGGTATTATCTCTACGCAGGGATATTCAAGCCATTTCCATGTAAAACACAGTATGGCTATCCGTCTCTTCAGTTCGAGCACGTACCACTAGATTCTAACAATCAGAAATCTCCAATTAGCTATTTTCAATATTTATGGTATTATCTCTGCGTAGGGATATTCAAGCCATTTTCATTCAAAACAAAATATGGCTATTCGTGTCTTCAGTTCGAGCACATTCCACCAGATCTTAACAATCAAACATCTCCAATTAGCCATTTTCAGTATTTATGGTATTATCTCTGCGCAAGGATATTCAAGCCGTTTTCATGTAAAACACAGTATGGCTATCCATCTCTTCAGTTCGAGCATGTACCACTAGATCCTAACATTCAGACATCTCCAATTAGCCATTTTCAGTATTTATGGTATTATCTCTACTTAGGGATATTCAAGCCGTTTTCATGTCAAACAAGGTATGGCTATCCGTCTTTTCAGTTCAATCTCGTACCACCGTATCCTAACAATTAGACATCTCCAATTAGCCATTTTCAGTATTTATGGTATTATCTCTACGTAGGGATATTCAAGCCGTTTTCATGTAAAACACAGTATGGCTATACCTCTCTTCAGTTCGAGCACGTACCACCGGATCTTAATAATCAGACATCTCCAATTAGCCATTTTCAGTATTTATGGTATTATCTCTATGCAGGGATATTTAAGCCGTTTTCATGTAAAATACAGTATGGCTATCCGTCTCTTCAGTTAGAGCACTTACCACCAGATCCTAAAATTAGACATCTCCAATTAGCCATTTTTAGTATTTAAGGTATTATCTCTGCGCAGGGATATTTAAGCCGTTTTCATCTAAAACACAGTATGGCTATCTGTCTCTTTAGTTCGAGCACGTACCACCGGAACCTAATAATCAGACATCTCCAATTAGCCATTTTTAGTATTTATGGTATTATCTCTGCACAGGGATATTCAAGCCATTTTCATGTAAAACACAGTATGGCTATCCGTCTCTTAAATTCGAGCATGTACCATCGTATCCTAACAATCAGACCTCTCCAATTAGCCATTTTCAGTATTTATGGTATTATCTTAGCACAGGGATATTCAAGCTGTTTTCATGTAAAACACAGTATGGCTATTCGTCTCTTCAGTTCGAGCACGTACCATCGGATACTAACAATCAAACATCTCCAATTAGCCATTTTTAGTATTTATGGTATTATCTCTGCGCAGGGATATTCAAGCCGTTTTCATGTAAAACACAGTATGGCTATCCATCTCTTCAGTTCAAGCACGTCCACCGGATCGTAATATTCAGACATCTCCAATTAGCCATTTTCAGTATTTATGGTATTATCTCTGTGCAGGGATATTCAAGCCGTTTCCATGTAAAACACAGTATGGCTATACGTCTCTTCAATTCGAGCACGTACCACCGGATCCTAACAATCAGACATCTCTAATTAGCCATTTTCAGTATTTATGGTATTATCTCTGCGCAGGGATATTCAAGTCGTTTTAATGTAAAACACAGTATGGCTATCCGTCTCTTCAGTTCGAGCACGTACCACCAGATCCTAACAATCAGACATCTCTAATTAGCCATTTTCAGTATTTATGGTATTACCTTTACGCAGGGATCTTCAAGCCGTTTTCATGTAAAACCCAGTATGGTTATCCATCTCTTCAGTTCGAGCACGTACCACCGGATCCTAACAATCAGACATATCCAATTAGCCATTTTTAGTATATATGGTATTATCTCTGTGCAGGGATATTCAAGCCATTTTCATGTAAAACACAGTATGGCTATCTGTCTCTTCAGTTTGAGCACGTACCACCGGATCCTAATAATCAGACATCTCCAAGTAGCCATTTTCAATATTTATGGCATTATCTCTACACAAGGATATCCAAGCCGTTTTCATGTAAAACATAGTATGGCTATCCGTCTCTTCAGTTCAAGCACGTACCACTGGATCCTAACAATCAGACATCTCCAATTAGCCATTTTCAATATTTATTTTAATATCTCTGTGCAGGGATATTCAAGCCGTTTTCATGTAAAACCCAGTATGGTGATCCATCTCTTCAGTTCGAGAACGTACCACCGGATCCTAACAATCAGACATCTCTAATTAGCCATTTTTAGTATATATGGTATTATCTCTGTGCAGGGATATTCAAGCTGTTTTCACGTAAAACACAGTATGGCTATCTGTCTCTTCAGTGTGAGCACATACCACTGGATCCTAATAATCAGACATCTCCAAGTAGCCATTTTCAATATTTATGGCATTATCTCTACACAAGGATATCCAAGCCGTTTTCATGTAAAACACAGTATGGCTATCCGTCTCTTCAGTTCAAGCACATACCACTGGATCCTAACAATCAGACATCTCCAATTAGCCATTTTTAGTATTTATGGTATTATCTCTGCATAGGGATATTCAAGCCGTTTTCATGTAAAACACAGTATGGCTATCCGTCTCTTCAGTTCGAGCATGTACCACCGGATCCTAACAATCAAACATCTCCAATTAGCCATTTTCAGTATTTATGGTATTATCTCTGCACTGGGATATTCAAGCCGTTTTCATGTAAAACACAGTATGGCTATCCTTCTCTTTAGTTTGAGCATGTACCACTAAATCCTAATAATCAGACATCTCGTATTAGCCATTTGAAGTATTTAATGTATTATCTCTGCGCAGGGATATTCAAGCCGTTTTCATGTAAAAGACAGTATGGCTATCCGTCTCTTTAGTTCGAGCACGTACCACCGGATCCTAACAATTAGACATCTCCAATTAGCCATTTTCAATATTTATGGTATTATCTCTACGTAGGGTCTCCAATTAACCATTTTCAGTATTTATGGTATTATATCCACACAGGGATATTCAAGCCGTTTTCATGTAAAACACAGTATGGCTATCCGTCTCTTCAGTTCGAACACGTACCACTGGATCCTAACAATCAGACATCTCCAATTAGCCATTTTCAGTATTTATGGTATTATCTCTTTGCAGGGATATTCAATCCATTTTAATGTAAACCACAGATATCTCTGATTAGCCATTTTCAGTATTTATGGTATTATCTCTGCGTAGGGATATTCAAGCTGTTTTCATGTAAAACACAGTATGGCTATCCGTCTCTTCAGTTCAAGCATGTACCACCGGATCCTAATAATCAAACATCTCCAATTAGCCATTTTCAGTATTTATGTTATTATCTCTGCGCAGGGATATTCAAGCCGTTTCCATGTGAAACATAGTATGGCTATCCGTCTCTTCAGTTCGAGCACGTACCACTGGATCCTAACAATCAGAAATCTCTAATTACCAATTTTCAGTATTTATGGTATTATCTCTGCGCAGGGATATTCAAGCTGTTTTCATGCAAAACAAAGTATGGCTATCTGTCTCTTCAGTTCGAGCACATACCAACGGATCCTAACAATCAGACATATCCAATTAGCCATTTTCAATATTTACGGTATTATCTCTGCGCAGGGATATTCAAGCCGTTTTCATGTAAAACACAGTATGGCTATCCATCTCTTCAGTTCGAGCATGTACCACCAGATCCTAACATTCAGACATCTCCAATTCACCATTTTCAGTATCTATGGTATTATCTCTACGTAGGTTCAAGCCGTTTTCATGTAAAACACAGTATGGCTATCCATCTCTTCAGTTCAAGCACGTACGACCGGATCCTAATAATCAGACATCTCCAATTAGCAATTTTAAGTATTTATGGTATTATCTCTGCGCAGGGATATTCAAGCCGTTTCCATGTAAAACATAGTATGGCTATCCGTCTCTTCAGTTCGAGCACGTACCACCAGATTCTAACAATCAGACATCTCCAATTAGCCATTTTAAGTATTTATGGTATTATCTCTGTGCAGGGATATTCAAGCCATTTTCATGTAAAAGACAGAATGGCTATCCTTCTCTTCAATTCGAGCACGTACCACCGGATCCTAACAATCAGACATCTCCAATTAGCCGTTTTTAGTATTTATGGTATTAGCTCTGCGCAGGGATATTCAAGCCGTTTTCATGTAAACCACAGACATCTCCGATTAGCTGATTTTTAGTATTTATGGTATTACGTCTGCGCAGGGATATTCAAACCGTTTTCATGTAAAACATAGTATGGCTATCCGTCTCTTCAGTTCAAGCACGTACAACCGGATCCTAATAATCAAACATCTCCAATTAACCATTTTCAGTATTTATGGTATTATCTTTGCTCAGGGATATTCAAGCCATTTCCATGTAAAACACAATATGGCTATCCGTCTCTTCAGATCGAGCACGTACCACCGGATCCTAACAATCAGACATCTCCAATTAGCCATTTTCAGTATTTATGGTATTATCTCTGCGCAGGGATATTGAATCCGTTTTCATGTAAAACACAGTATGGCTATCTATCTCTTCAATTCGAGCACGTACCACCGTATCCTAACAATCAGACATCTCCAGTTAGCCATTTTCAATATTTATGGTATTATTTATGCGTAGGGATATTCAAGCCATTTTCATATAAAACACAGTATGGCTATCCGTCTCTTCAGTTCGAGCACGTACCACCGGATCCTAACAATCGGACATCTCCAATTAGCCATTTTCAATATTTATTGTATTATCTCTGCACAGGGATATTGAAACCGTTTTCATGTAAAACACAGTATGGCTAACTCTCTTTTCATTTCAAGCACGTACCACCGGATCCTAATAATCAGACATCTCCAATTAGCCATTTTCAATATTTATGGTATTATCTCTGCGTAGGGATATTCAAGCCGTTTTCATGTAAAACATAGTATGGCTATCCATCTCTTCAGTTCGAGCACGTACCACCGGATCCTAACAATCAGACATCTCCAATTAGTCATTTTTAGTATTTATGCTATTATCTCTGCGCAGGGATATTCAAGCCATTTTCATGTAAATCACAGACATCTCCGATTAGCCATTTTCAGTATTTATGGTATTATCTCTGCGCAGGGATATTCATGCCATTTTCATGTAAAACACGGTATGGCTGTCTGTCTCTTCAGTTCGAGCACGTACCACCGGATCCTAATAATTAGACATCTCCAATTAGCTATTTTCAGTATTTATGGTATTATCTCTGCGCAGGGATATTCAAGTCGTTTTCATGTAAAACACAGTATAGCTATCCATCTCTTCAGTTCGAGCACGTACCACCGGATCCTAACTATCAGACATCTCTAATTAGCCATTTTAAGTATTTATGGTATTATCTCTGCGCAGGGATATTCAAGCCATTTTCATGTAAAACATAGTATGGCTATCCGTCTCTTCAGTTCGAACACGTACCACTGGATCCTAAAAATCAGACATCTCCAATTAGCCATTTTCAGTATTTATGGTATTATCTCTGCATAGGAATATTCAAGCCGTTTCCATGTAAAACACAGTATAGCTATTCGTCTCTTCAGTTCGAGCACGTACCACCGGATCCTAACAATAAAACATCTCCAATTAGCCATTTTCAGTATTTATGATATTATCTCTGCACAGGGATATTCAAGCTATTTTCATGTAAAACACAGTGTGTCTATCCGTCTCTTTAGTTCGAGCATGTACCACCGGATCCTAACAATCAGACATCTCTAATTTGCCATTTTTAGTATTTATGGTATTATCTCCGCGCAGGGATATTCAAGCCATTTTAATGTAAAACACAGTACGGCTATCCGTCTCTTCAGTTCGAGAACGTACCACCGGATCCTAATAATCAGACATCTCGAATTAGCCATTTCCAATATTTATGGTATTATCTCGGCGCAGTGATATTCAAGCCGTTTTCATGTAAAACACAGTATGGCTATCTGTCTCTTCAGTTCGAGCACGTACCACCGGATCCTAACAATCAGACATCTCCAATTAGCCATTTTCATTATTTATGGTATTATCTCTGCGCAGGGATATTCAAGCCGTGTTCATGTAAAACACAGTATGGCTATTCATCTCTTCAGTTCGAGCACGTACCACCAGATCCTAACAATCAGACATCTCCAATTAGCCATTTTTAGTATTTATGGTATTATCTCTGCCCAGGGATATTCAAGCCGTTTTCATGTAAAACATAGTATGGCTATCTGTCTGTTCAATTAGAGCATGTACCATGGGATCCTAACAATCAGACATCTCCAATTAGCCATTTTAAGTATTTATGGTATTATCTCTGCGCAGGGATATTCAAGCCATTTTCATGTAAAACACAGTATGGCTATCCGTCTCTTCAGTTCGAGCACGTACCACCAGATCCTAAAAATAGGACATCTCCAATTAGCCATTTTCATTACTTATGGTATTATCTCTGCGCATGGATATTCAAGCCATTTTCATGTAAAACACAGTATGGCTATCCGTCTCTTCAGTTCGAGCACGTACAATCGGATCCTAACAATCAGACATCTCCAATTAGCCATTTTTAGTATTTATGGTATTATATCTACGCAAGGATATTCAAGCCGTTTTCATGTAAAACACAGTATGGTTTTCTGTCTCTTCAGTTTGAACATGTACCACCAGATCTTAATAATCAGACATCTCCAATTAGCCATTTTCGGTATTTATGGTATTATCTCTGCGCAGGGATATTCAACCCGTTTTCATGCAAAACACAGTATATCTATCAATCTCTTCAGTTCGAGCACATACCACCAGATTCTAACAATCAGACATCTTCAATTAGCGAATTTCAGTATTTATGGTATTATCTCTGCGCAGGGATATTCAAGCCGTTTTCATGTAAAACACAGGATGGCTATCCGTCTCTTCAATTTCAGCACGTACCATTGGATCATAAAAATCAGACATCTCCAATTAGCCATTTTCAGTATTTATGGTATTATCTCTGCACAGGGATATTCAAGTTGTTTCCATGTAAAACACAGTATGGCTATCCGTCTCTTCAGTTCGAGCACATACCACTGGATCCTAACAATCAGACATCTCCAATTAGCCATTTTCAGTATTTATGGTATTATCTCTACGTAGGGATATTCAAGCCATTTTCATGTAAAACAAAGTATGGCTATCCGTCTCTTCAGTTCGAGCACGTACCACCGGATCCTAATAATCAGACATCTCCAATTAGCCATTTTCAGTATTTATGGTATTAACTCTGCGTAGGGATATTCAAGCCGTTTCCATGTAAAACACAGTATGGCTATCCGTCTCTTCAGTTCGAGCACGTACCACCAGATTCTAACAATCAGACATCTCTAATTAGCCATTTTCAGTATTTATGGTATTATCTTTGCGCAGGGATATTCAAGCCGTTTTCATGTAAAACACAGTATGGCTATCCGTCTCTTCAATTCCAGCACGTACCACCGGATCCTAACAATCAGACATCTCCAATTAGCCATTTTCAGTATTTATGGTATTATCTCTGCGTAGGGATATTCAAGCCATTTTCATGTAAACTACAGACATCTCAGATTAGCCATTTTAAGTATTTATGGTATTATCTTTGCGCAGGGATATTCAAGCTATTTTCATGTAAAACATAGTATGGCTATCTGTCTCTTCAATTCCAGCACGTACCACCGGATCCTAACAATTAGACATCTCCAATTAGCCATTTTCAGTATTTATGGTATTATCTCTGCGCAAGGATATTCAAGCCGTTTTCATGCAAACCACAGACATCTCCGATTAGCCATTTTCAATATTTATGGTATTATCTCTGCGCAGGGATATTCAAGCCGTTTTCATGTAAAACACAGTATGGCTATCTGTCTCTTCAATTCCAACACGTACCACCGGATCCTAACAATCAGACATCTCCAATTAGCCATTTTCAGTATTTATGGTATTATCTCTACGCAGGGATATTCAAGCCGTTTTCATGTAAACCACAGACATCTCTGATTAGCCATTTTCAGTACTTATTGTATTATCTCTGCGCAGGGATATTCAAGTCGTTTCCATGTAAAACATAGTATGGCTATCCGTCTCTTCAGATCGAGCATGTACCACCGGTCCCTAACAATCAGACATCTCCAATTAGCCATTTTCAGTATTTATGGTATTATCTCTGCGCAGGGATATTCAATCCATTTTCATGTAAACCACAGACATCTCCGATTAGCCATTTTCAGTATTTATGGTATTATCTCTGCGCAGGGATATTCAAGCCGTTTTCATGTAAACCACAGACATCTCCAATTAGCCATTTTCAGTATTTATGGTATTATCTCTGCGCAGGGATATTCAAGCCGTTTTCATGTAAACCACAGACATCTCCGATTAGCCATTTTAAGTATTTATGGTATTATCTCTGCGCAGGGATATTCAAGCCATTTTCATGTAAATTCAAGCCATTTTCATGTAAAACACAGTATGGCTATCCGTCTCTTTAGTTCGAGCACGTACCACCGGATCCTAACAATCAGACATCTCTAATTAGCCATTTTCAGTATTTATGGTATTATCTCTACGTAAGGATATTCAAGCCGTTTCCATGTAAAACACAGTATGGTTATCCATCTCTTCAGTTTGAGCACGTACCACTGGATCCTAACAATCAGAAATCTCCAATTAGCCATTTTCAGTATTTATGGTATTATCTCTACGCAGGGATATTTAAGCCGTTTTCATGCAAAACAAACTATGGCTATCCTTCTCTTCAGTTCGAGCACATACCACTGGATCCTAATAATCAGACATCTCCAGTTAGCCATTTTCAGTATTTATGGTATTATCTCTGCGCAGGGATATTCAAGCTGTTTTTGTGTAAAACACAGTATGGCTATCCATCTCTTCAGTTCGAGCATGTAGAATCAGATCCTAACATTCAGACATCTCCAATTAGCCATTTTCAGTATTTATGGTATTATCTCTACGCAGGGATATTCGAGCCGTTTTCATGTAAAACACAGTATGGCTATCCCTCTCTTCAGTTCAAGCACGTACCACCGGATCCTATTAATCAGACATCTCTAATTAGCCATTTTCAGTATGTATGGTATTATCTCTGCGCAGGGATATTCAAGCCGTTTCCATGTAAAACATAGTATGGCTATCCGTCTCTTCAGTTCGAGCACGTACCACCGTATTCTAACAATCAGACATTTCGAATTCTCCATTTTCAGTATTTATGGTATTATCTCTGCGCAGGGATATTCAAGCTGTTTTCATGTAAAACACAGTATGGTTATCCTTCTCTTCAATTCGAGCACGTACCACCAGATCCTTACAATCAGACATCTCCAATTAGCCATTTTTAGTATTTATGGTATTATCTCTCTGCAGGGATATTCAAGCCGTTTTCATGTAAACCACAGACATCTCTGATTAGCCATTTTCAGTATTTATGGTATTATCTCTGTGCAGGGATATTCAAGCCGTTTTCATACAAAACAAAGTATGTCTATCAGTCTCTTCAGTTCGAGCACATACCACCGGATCCTAATAATCAGATATCTCCAGTTAGCCATTTTCAGTATTTATGGTATTATCTCTGCGCAGGGATATTCAAGCCGTTTTCATGCAAAACACAGTATGGCTATCCATCTCTTCAGTTCGAGCATGTACAACCGGATCCTAACATTCAGACATCTCCAATTAGCCATTTTCAATATTTATGGTATTATCTTTACGCAGGGATATTTGAGCCGTTTTCATGTAAAACACAGTATGGCTATCTGTCTCTTCAGTTCAAGCACGTACCACCGGATCCTAATAATCAGACATCTCCAATTAGCCATTTTCAATATTTATGGTATTATCTCTGCGTAGGGATATTCAAGCCATTTCCATATAAAACATAGTATGACTATCCGTCTCTTCAGTTCAAGCATGTACCACCGTATTCTAACAATCAGACATCTCGAATTCTCCATTTTCAGTATTTATGGTATTATCTCTGCGCAGGGATATTCAAGCCGTTTTCATGTAAAACATAGTATGGCTATCCTTCTCTTCAATTCAAGCACGTACCACCGGATCCTAACAATTAGACATCTCCAATTAGCCATTTTTAGTATTTATGGTATTATCTCTGCGCAGGGATATTCAAGCCATTTTCATGTAAACCACAGACATCTTTGATTAACCATTTTCGGTATTTATGGTATTATCTCTATGCAGGGATATTCAAGCCATTTTCATGTAAAACATAGTATGGCTCTCCGTCTCTTCAGTTCAAGCACGTACCACCGAATCCTAACAATCAGACATCTCCAATTAGCCATTTTCAGTATTTATGGTATTATCTCTGCTCAAGGATATTCAAGCCGTTTCCATGTAAAACATAGTATGGCTATCCGTCTCTTGAGTTCAATGACGTACCACCGGATCCTAACAATCAGACATCTCCAATTAGCCATTTTTAGTAGTTATGGTATTATCTCTGCGCAGGGATATTCAATCCGTTTTCATGTAAAACACAGTATGGCTATCCGTCTCTTCAGTTCGAGCACGTACCACCGGATCCTAACAATCAGACATCTCCAATTACGCATTTTAAATATTTATGGTATTATCTCTGTGTAGGGATATTCAAGCCATTTTCATGTAAAACACAGTATGGCTATCCGTCTCTTCAGTTCGACCACGTACCACAGGATCCTAACAATCAGACATCTCCAATTAGCCATTTTCAATATTTATGGTATTATCTATGCCCAGGGATATTCAAGCCATTTTCATGTAAAACATAGTATGGCTATCTGTCTCTTCATTTCGAGCACGTACCACCAGATCCTTATAATCAGACATCTCCAAGTAGCCATTTTCAATATTTATGGTATTATCTCTGCGCAGGGATATTCAAGCCGTTTTCATGTAAAACACAGTATGGCTATCCATCTCTTCAATTTGAGCACATACCATTGGATCCTAACAATTAGACATCTCCAATTAGCCATTTTTAGCATTTATGGTATTATATCTGCGCAGGGATATTCAAGCCATTTTCATGTAAACCACAGACATCTCCGATTAGCCATTTTCAGTATTTATGGTATTATCTCTGCGCAGGGATATTCAAGCCATTTTCATGTAAAACACAGTATGGCTGTCCGTCTCTTCAGTTCGAGCACGTACCACTGGATCCTAATAATCAGACATCTCTAATTCGCCATTTTCAGTAATTATGGTATTATCTCTGCGCAGGGATATTCAAGCCGTTTTCATGTAAAAAACAGTATAGCTATCCATCTCTTCAGTTCGAGCACGTACCACTGGATCCTAACAATCAGACATCTCAAATTAGCCATTTTCAGTGTTTATGGTATTATCTCTGCGCAGGGATATTCAAGCCGTTTTCATGTAAAACAAAGTATGGCTATCCGTCTCTTCCATTCGAACACGTACCACCAGATCCTAAAAATTAGATATCTCCAATTAGCCATTTCAGTATTTATGGTATTATCTTTGCGCAGGGATATTCAAGCCGTTTCCATGGAAAACAGAGTATGGCTATCCGTCTCTTCAGTTCGAGCAAGTACCACCAGATCCTAACAATCAGACATCTCCAATTAGCCATTTTCAGTATTTATGGTATTATCTCTGCACAGGGATATTCAAGCCATTTTCATGTAAAGCATAGTATGGTTATCCATCTCTTCAGTTCGAGCACGAGCCACCGGAGCCTAACAATCAGACATCTCCAATTTGCCATTTTCAATATTTATGGTATTATCTCTGCGTAGGGATATTCAAGCCATTTTCATGTAAAACACAGTATGGCTATCTGTCTCTTCAGTTCGAGCATGTACCACCGGATCCTAATAATCAGACATCTCCAATTAGCCATTTTCAGTATTTATGGTATTATCTCGACGCAGTGATATTCAAGCCGTTTTCATGTAAAACACAGTATGGCTATCTGTCTCTTCAGTTCGAGCACGTACCACAGGATCCTAAGAATCAGACATCTCTAATTAGCCATTTTCAGTATTTATGGTATTATCTCTACGCAGGGATATTCAAGCCGTTTTCATGTAAAACACAGTATGGCTATCCGTCTCTTCAGTTCGAGCACGTACCATCAGATCCTAACAATCAGACATCTCCAATTAGTCATTTTCAATATTTATGGTATTATCTCTGCACAGGGATATTCAAGCCGTTTTCATGTAAAACAAAGTATGGCTATCTATCTCTTCAATTCGAGCACGTACCACCAGATCCTAACAATCAGACATCTCCAATTAGCCATTTTCAGTATTTATGGTATTATGTCTGCGCAGGGATATTCAAGCCGTTTTCATGTAAAACACAGTATGGGTATCCATCTTTTTCAGTTCGAGCACGTACCACTGGATCCTAACAATCAGACATCTCCAATTAGCCATTTTCAGTATTTATGGTATTATCTCTACGCAGGGATATTCAAGCCGTTTTCATGTAAAACACAATATGCCTATTCATCTCTTCAGTTCGAGCACGTACCACCGGATCCTAATAATCAGACATCTCCAATTAGCCATTTCAGTATTTATGGTATTATCTCTGCCTAGGGATATTCAAGCTGTTTTCATGTAAAACACAGTATGGCTATCTATCTCTTCAATTCGAGCAGGTACCACCGGATCCTAACAATCAGACATCTCCAATTAGCCATTTTCAGTATTTATGGTATTATCTCTGCGTAGGGATATTCAAGTCGTTTCCATGTAAAACACAGTATGGCTATTCGTCTCTTCAGTTCGAGGAAGTACCACCGGATTCTAACAATCAGACATCTCTAATTAGCCATTTTCAGTATTTATGGTATTATCTCTGTGCAGGGATACTCAAGCCATTTTCATGTAAAACACAGTATGGCTATCTGTCTCTTCAATTCCAGCACATACCACCGGATCCTAACAATCAGATATCTCCAATTAGCTATTTTCAGTATTTATGGTATTATCTCTACGTAGGGATATTCAGGCCGTTTTCATGTAAACCACAGACATCTCCGATTAGCCATTTTCAGTATTTATGGTATTATCTTTGCGCGGGGATATTCAAGCCGTTTTCATGTAAAACACAGTATGGCTATCCGTCTCTTCAATTCCAGCACGTACCACCGGATCCTAACAATCAGACATATCCATCTAGCCATTTTCAGTATTTATTTTATTATCTCTACATAGGGATATTCAAGCCGTTTTCATGTAAACCACAGACGTGTCCGATTAGCCATTTTCAGTGTTTATGGTATTATCTCTGTGCAGGGATATTCAAGCTGTTTTCATGTAAAACACAGTATGGCTGTCCGTCTTTTCAATTCCAACACATACGACCGGATCCTAACAATCAGACATCTCCAATTAGCCATTTTCAGTATTTATGGTATTATCTCTGCGCAGGGATATTCAAGCCATTTTCATGTAAACCACAGACATCTCCGATTAGCCATTTTCAGTATTTATGGTATTATCTCTGCGCAGGGATATTCAAGCCGTTTCCATGTAAAACACAGTATGGCTATCCGTCTCTTAAGTTCGAGCACGTACCACTGGATCCTAACAATCAGACATATCCAATTAGCCATTTTCAGTACTTATGGTATTATCTCCACACAGGGATATTCAAGCCGTTTTCATGTAAAACACAGTATGGCTATCCATCTCTTCAGTTCGAGCACGTACCACCAGATCCTAACAATTAGATATCTCCAATTAGCCATTTTCAGTATTTATTGTATTATCTCTGCGCAGGGATATTCAAGCCATTTTCATGTAAAACACAGTATGGCTATCCGTCTCTTCAGTTTGAGCACATACCACCGGATCCTAATAATCAGACATCTCCAATTAGCCATTTTCAGTATTTATGGTATTATCTCGACGCATTGATATTCAAGCCATTTTCATGTAAAACACAGTATGGCTATCTATCTCTTCAGTTCGAGCATGTACCACAGGATCCTAAGAATCAGACATCTCCAATTAGCCATTTTCAGTATTTATGGTATTATCTCTGCACAGGGATGTTCAAGCCATTTTCATGTAAAACACAGTATGGCTATCCATCTCTTCAGTTCGAGCACGTACCATCGGATCCTAACAATCAGACATCTCCAATTAGTCATTTTCAATATTTATGGTATTATCTCTGCGCAGGGATATTCAAGCCGTTTTCATGTAAAACACAGTATGGCTATCTATCTCTTCAATTTGAGCACGTACCACTAGATCCTAACAATCAGACATCTCCAATTAGCCATTTTCAGTATTTATGGTATTATCTCTGCGCAGGGATATTCAAGCCGTTTTCATGTAAAACACAGTATGGGTATCCATCTTTTCAGTTCGAGTACGTACCACTGGATCCTAACAATCAGACATCTCCAATTAGTCATTTTCAGTATTTATGGTATTATCTCTACGCAGGGATATTCAAGCCGTTTTCATGTAAAACACAATATGCTTATTCGTCTCTTCAGTTCGAGCACGTACCACCGGATCCTAATAATCAGACATCTCCAATTAGCCATTTCAGTATTTATGGTATTATCTCTGCGTAGGGATATTCAAACCGTTTTCATGTAAAACATAGTATGGCTATTTATTTCTTCAATTCGAGTAGGTACCACCGGATCCTAACAAGCAGACATCTCCAATTAGCCATTTTCAGTATTTATGGTATTATCTCTGCGTAGGGATATTCAAGCCGTTTCCATGTAAAACACAGTATGGCTATTCGTCTCTTCAGTTCGAGGAAGTACCACCGGATTCTAACAATCAGACATCTCTAATTAGCCATTTTTAGTATTTATGGTATTATCTCTGTGTAGGGATATTCAAGCCATTTTCATGTAAAACACAGTATGGCTATCTGTCTCTTCAATTTTAGCACATACCACAAGATCCTAACAATCCGATATCTCCAATTAGCCATTTTCAGTATTTATTGTATTATCTCTACGTAGGGATATTCAAGCCGTTTTCATGTAAACCACAAACATCTCCGATTAGCCATTTTCGGTATTTATGGTATTATCTTTGCGCGGGGATATTCAAGTCGTTTTCTTGTAAAACACAGTATGGCTATCCGTCTCTTCAATTCCAGCACGTACCACCGGATCCTAACAATCAGACATCTCCAATTAGCCATTTTCAGTATTTATTGTATTATCTTTGCACAGGGATATTCAAGCCGTTTTCATGTAAACCACAGACATGTCCGATTAGCCATTTTCAGTGTTTATGGTATTATCTCTGTGCAGGGCTATTCAAGCGGTTTTCATGTAAAACACAGTATGGCTGTCCGTCTTTTCAATTCCAACACGTACGACCGGATCCTAACAATTAGACATCTCCAATTAGCCATTTTCAGTATTTATGGTATTATCTCTGCACAGGGATATTCAAGCCATTTTCATGTAAACCACAGACATCTCCGATTAGCCATTTTCAGTATTTATGGTATTACCTCTGCGCAGGGATATTCAAGCCGTTTCCATGTAAAACATAGTATGGCTATCCGTCTCTTAAGTTCGAGCACGTACCACCGGATCCTAACAATCAGACATATTCAATTAGCTATTTTCAGTACTTATGGTATTATCTCCGCGCAGGGTATTCAAGCCATTTTCATGTAAAACACAGTATGGCTATCCATCTCTTCAGTTCGAACACGTACCACCGGATCCTAACAATTAGACATCTCCAATTAGCCATTTTCAATATTTATGGTATTATCTCTGCGCAGGGATATTCAAGCCATTTTCATGTAAACCACAGACATCTCCGATTAGCCATTTTTAGTATTTGTGGTATTACCTCTGCGCAGGGATATTCAAGCCGTTTCCATGTAAAACACAGTATGGCTATCCGTCTCTTAAGTTCGAGCACGTACCACTAGATCCTAACAATCAGACATATCCAATTAGCCATTTTCAGTACTTATGGTATTATCTCCGCGCAGGGATATTCAAGCCGTTTTCATGTAAAACACAGTATGGCTATCCATCTCTTCAGTTCGAACACGTACCACCGGATCCTAACAACTAGACATCTCCAATTAGCCATTTTCAGTATTTATGGTATTATCTCTGCACAGGGATATTCAAGCTGTTTCCATGTAAAACACAGTATGGTTCTCCGTCTCTTCAATTCGAGCACGTACCACCGGATCCTAACAATCAAACATCTCCAATTAGCCATTTTCAGTATTTATGGTATTATCTCTGCGCAGTGATATTCAATCCATTTTCATGTAATACACAATATGGCTATCCGTCTCTTCAGTTCAAGCACGTACCACTGGATCCTAACAATCAGAAATCTCCAATTAGCCATTTTCAGTATTTATGGTATTATCTCTGCGCAGGGATATTCATGTCATTTTCATGTAAAACACAATATGGCTATCTGTCTCTTCAGTTTGAGCATGTACCACCGGATCCTAATAATCAGACATCTCCAATTAGCCATTTTCAGTATTTATGGTATTATCTCTGCGCAGGGATATTCAAGCCGGTTCCATGTAAAACACAGTATGGCTATCCGTCTCTTCAGTTCGAGCACGTACCACTAGATCCTAACAATCAGAAATCTCCAATTAGCCATTTTCAGTATTTATGGTATTATCTCTGCGCAGGGATATTAAAGCTGTTTTGATGCAAAACAAAGTATGGCTATTCGTCTGTTCAGTTTGAGCACATACCACCGGATCCTAACAATCATACATCTCCAATTAGGCATTTTCAGTATTTATCGTATTATCTCTGCGCAAGCATATTCAAGCCGTTTTCATTTAAAACACAGTATGGCTATCCATCTCTTCAGTACGAGCATGTACCACTGGATCCTAACATTCAGACATCTACAATTAGCCATTTTCAGTATTTATGGTATTATCTCTACGCAAGGATATTCAAGCCGTTTTCATGTAAAACATAGTATGGCTATCTGTCTCTTCAGTTTAAGCACGTACCACCGGATCCTAATAATTAGACATCTCTAATTAGCCATTATTTATGGTATCATCTCAGCGCAAGGATATTCAAGCCGTTTCCATGTAAAACACAGTATGGCTATCCGTCTCTTCAGTTCGAGCACGTACCACCGGATTCTAACAATCAGACATCTCCAATTAGCCATTTTCAGTATTTATGGTATTATCTCTACGCAGGGATATTCAAATTGTTTGCATGTAAAACATAGTATGGCTATCCTTCTCTTCAATTCGAGCACGTACCATCGGATCCTAACAATCAGACATCTCCAATTAGCCATTTTTATTATTTATGGTATTATCTCTGCGCAGGGATATTCAAGCTGTTTTCATGTAAACCACAGACATCTTCGATTAACCATTTTCAGTATTTATGGTATTATCTCTGTTCAGGGATATTCAAGCCTTTTCCATGTAAAACACAGTATGGCTATCTGTCTCTTCAGTTCGAGCACGTACCACCGATTCCTAACAATCAGACATCTCCAATTAGCCATTTTCAATATTTATGGTATTATCTCTGCGTAGGGATATTCAAACCATTTTCATGTAAAACACAGTATGGCTATCCGTCTCTTCAGTTCGAGCCCGTACCACCGGATCCTAACAATCGGACATCTCCAATTAGCCATTTTCATTATTTATGGTATTATCTCTGCGCAGGGATGTTCAAGCCGTTTTCATGTAAAACACAGTATGGCTATCTGTGTCTTCAGTTCGAGCACGTACCACCGGATACTAATAATCAGACATCTCCAAGTAGCCATTTTCAATATTTATGGTATTATCTCTGCACAAGGATATTCAAGCCGTTTTCATGTAAAACACAGTATGGCTATCCGTCTCTTCATTTCAAGCACGTACCACCGGATCCTAACAATCAGACATCTCCAATTAGCCATTTTCAATATTTATTGTAATATCTCTACGCAAGGATATTCAAGCTGTTTTCATGTAAAACACAGTATGGCTATCCAACTCTTCAGTTCGAGCACGTACCACCGAATCCTAACAATCAGACCTCTCCAATTAGCCATTTTTAGTATTTATGGTATTATCTCTGCACAGGTATATTCAAGCCGTTTTTATGTAAACCACAGACATCTCCGATTAGCCATTTTTTGCATTTATGGTATTATCTCTGCGCAGGGATATTCAAGCCGTTTTTATGTAAAACAAAGTATGGCTATCCGTCTCTTCAGTTCGAGCACATACCATTGGATCCTAATAATCAGACATCACCAATTAGCCATTTTTAGTATCTATGGTATTATCTCTGCGCAGGGATATTCAAGTCGTTTCCATGTAAAACAAAGTATAGCTATCCGTCTCTTCAGTTCGAGCACGTACCACTAGATCCTAAAAATCAGACATCTCATATTAGCCATTTTCAGTATTTATGGTATTATCTCTGCGCAGGGATATTCAAGCCGTTTTCATGTAAAACATAGTATGGCTATCCGTCTCTTCAGTTCGAGCAAGTACCATCGGATCCTAACAATCAGACATCTCCAATTAGCCATTTTTAGTTTTTATGGTATTATCTCTGCACAGGGATATTCAAGCCATTTTCATGTAAAACATAGTATGGCTATCCATCTCTTCAGTTCGAGCACGTACCAACAGATCCTAATAATCAGACATCTCCAATTAGCCATTTTAAGTATTTATGGTATTATCTCTGCACAGGGATATTGAATCCGTTTTCATGTAAAAGACAGTATGGCTATCCGTCTCTTCAGTTCGAGCACGTACCAGCGGATCCTAACAATCAGACATCTCCAATTAGCCATTTTTAGTATTTATGGTATTATCTCTGTGCAGGGTCTCCAATTAGCCATTTTCAGTATTTATGGTATTATGTTTGCACAGGGATATTCAATCCATTTTCATGTAAAACACAGTATGGCTATTCGTCTCTTCAGTTCGAGCACGTACCACCCGATCCTAACAATCAGAGATCTCTAATTAGCCATTTTCAGTATTTATGGTATTATCTCTGTGCAAGGATATTCAATCCATTTTCATGTAAACCACAGACATTTCCGATTAGCCATTTTTAGTATTTATGGTATTATCTCTGCACAGGGATATTCAAGCTGTTTTCATGTAAACCACAGACATCTCCGATTAGCCATTTTCAGTATTTATGGTATTATCTCTGCACAGGGATATTCAAGCCATTTTTATGAAAAGCACAATATGGCTATCCGTCTCTTCAGTTCGAGCACGTACCACCGGATCCTAATAATCAGACATCTCCAATTAGCCATTTTTAGCATTTATGGTATTATCTCTGCGCAGGGATATTCAAGCCATTTTCATGTAAAACACAGTATGGGTATCTGTGTCTTCAGTTTGAGCACGCACCACCAGATCCTAATAATCATACATCTCCAAGTAGCTATTTTCAATATTTATGGTATTATCTCTGCACAATGATATTCAAGCCGTTTTGATGTAAAACACAGTATGGCTATCCGTCTCTTCAGTTTAAGCACGTACCACTGGATCCTAACAATCAGACATCTCCAATTAGCCATTTTCAATATTTATTATAATATCTTTGCGTAGGGATATTCAAGCCGTTTTCATGTAAAACATAGTATGGCTATCCAACTCTTCAGTTCGAGCACGTACCACCAGATCCTAACAATCAAACATCTCCAATTAGCCATTTTTAGTATTTATGGTATTATCTCTACGCAGGGATGTTCAAACCGTTTTCATGTAAACCACAGACATCTCCGATTAGCCATTTTTTGCATTTATGTTATTATCTCTGCGCAGGGATATTCAAGCCATTTTTATGTAAAACAAAGTATGGCTATCCATCTCTTCAGTTCAAGTACATACCATCGGATCCTAATAATCAGACATCTCCAATTAGCCATTTTTACTATTTATGGTATTATCTCTGCGCAGGGATATTCAAGCCGTTTCCATGTAAAACAAAGTATAGCTATCCGTCTCTTAAGTTCGAGTACGTACCACTAGATCCTAAAAATCAGACATCTCCAATTAGCCATTTTCAGTATTTATGGTATTATCTCTGCGCAGGGATATTCAAGCCATTTTGATGTAAAAAACACAGTATGGCTATCCGTCTCTTCAATTTGAGCACATACCACCGGATCCTAAAAATCAGACATCTCCAATTAGC
Source organism: Cunninghamia lanceolata (assembly GCA_027924645.1). Lineage (NCBI taxonomy): Eukaryota > Viridiplantae > Streptophyta > Pinopsida > Cupressales > Cupressaceae > Cunninghamia > Cunninghamia lanceolata. Next base: position 9,053,929 of record BSBN01000568.1, read on the forward strand.
CATTTTCAGTATTTATTATCTCTGCGCAGGGATATTCAAGCCGTTTTCATGTAAAACACAGTATGGCAATCCGTCTCTTCAGTTCGAGCACGTACCATCGGATCCTAACAATCAGACATCGTCAATTAGCCATTTTCAGTATTTATGGTATTATCTTTGCATAGGGATATTCAAGTCGTTTTCATATAAAACACAGTATGGCTATCTGTCTCTTCAGTTTGAGCACGTACCACCAGATCCTAATAATCAGAAATCTCCAATTAGCCATTTTAAGTATTTATGGTATTATCTTTGCGCAGGGATATTCAAGCCGTTTTCATATAAAAGACAGTATGGCTATCCGTCTCTTCAGTTCGAGCACGTACCACCGGATCCTGACAATCCGACATCTCCAATCAGCCATTTTCAGTATTTATGGTATTATCTCTGCGCAGGGATATTCAAGCCATTTTCATGTAAAACACAGTATGGCTATCCATCTCTTCAGTTCGAGCACGTACCATCGGATCCTAACAATCAGACATCTCCAATTAGTCATTTTCAATATTTATGGTATTATCTCTGCGCAGGGATATTCAAGCCGTTTTCATGTAAAACAAAGTATGGCTATCTATCTCTTCAATTCGAGCACGTACCACCAGATCCTAACAATCAGACATCTCCAATTAGCCATTTTCAGTATTTATGCTATTATCTCTGCACAGGGATATTCAAGTTGTTTTCATGTAAAACACAGTATGGCTATCCGTCTCTTCAGTTCGAGCACGTACCACCGGATCCTAACAATCAGACATCTTTAATTAGCCATTTTTAGTATTTACGGTATTATCTCTGCGCAGGGATATTCAATCCATTTTCATGTAAACCACAGACATCTCCGATTAGCCATTTTAAGTATTTATGGTATTATCTCTACGCAGGGATATTCAAGCCATTTTCATGTAAACCACAGACATCTCCGATTAGCCATTTTCAGTATTTATGGTATTATCTCTGTGCAGGGATATTCAAGCCGTTTTCATGTAAAACACAGTATGGCTATCCGTCTCTTTAGTTCGAGCACGTACCACTAGATCTTAACAATCAGACATCTCCAATTAGCCATTTTCAGTATTTATGGTATTATCTCTGCGCAGGGATATTCAAGCTGTTTCCATGTAAAACACAGTATGGCTCTCCATCTCTTCAGTTTGAGCACGTACCACTGGATCCTAACAATCAGAAATCTCTAATTAGCCATTTTCAGTATTTATGGTATTATCTCTGCGCAGGGATATTCAAGCCGTTTTCATGCAAAACAAAGTATGGCTTTCCGTCTCTTCAGTTCGAGCACATACCACCGGATCCTAATAATCAGACATCTCCAGTTAGCCATTTTCAGTATTTATTGTATTATCTCTGCGTAGGGATATTCAAGCCGTTTTCATGTAAAACATAGTATGGCTATCCATCTCTTCAGTTCGAGCATGTACAACCGGATCCTAACATTTAGACATCTCCAATTAGCTATATTCAGTATTTATGGTATTATCTCTACGCAGGGATATTCGAGCCGTTTTCATGTAAAACACAGTATGGCTATCCGTCTCTTCAGTTCAAGCATGGACCACCGGATACTAATAATCAGACATCTCCAATTAGCCATTTTCAGTATTTGTGGTATTATCTATGCGCAGGGATATTCAAGCCGATTCCATGTAAAACATAGTATGGCTATCCGTCTCTTCAGTTCGAGCACGTACCACCGTATTGTAACAATCAGACATCTCAAATTCTCCATTTTCAGTATTTATGGTATTATCTCTGCGCAGGGATATTCAAGCCGTTTTCATGTAAAACACAGTATGGCTATCCTTCTCTTCAATTCAAGTACGTACCACCAGATCCTAACACTTAGACATCTCTAATTAGCCATTTTTAGTATTTATGGTATTATCTCTGCGCAGGGATATTCAAGACATTTTCATGTAAACCATAGACATCTCCGATTAGCCATTTTTAGTATTTATGGTATTATCTCTGCGTAGGGATATTCAAGCCGTTTTCATGTAAAACACAGTATGGCTATCTGTCTCTTCAGTTCAAGCACGTACCACCGGATCCTAATAATCAGACATCTCCAATTAGCCATTTTCAGTATTTATGGTATTATCTCTGCTTAGGGACATTCAAGCCGTTTCCATGTAAAACACAGTATGGCTATCCGTCTCTTCAGTTCGAGTACGTACCATCGGATCCTAACAATCAGATATCTCTAATTAGCCATTTTCAGTATTTATGGTATTATCTCTGCACAGGGATATTCAGTCCGTTTTCATGTAAAACACAGTATGGCTATCCGTCTCTTCTGTTCGAGCACGTACCACCGGATCCTAACAATCAGACATCTCCAATTACCCATTTTCAATATTTATGGTATTATCTCTGTGTAGGGATATTCAATCCATTATCATGTAAAACACAGTATGGCTATCCATCTCTTCAGTTCGAGCACGTACCACCGGATCCTAACAATCAGACATCTTAAATTAGCCATTTTCAATATTTATGGTATTATCTTTGTGCAGGGATATTCAAGCCGTTTTTATGTAAAACACAGTATGGCTATCTGTCTCTTCATTTCAAGCACGTACCACCGGATCCTAATAATCAGACATCTCCAATTAGCCATTTTCAATATTTATGGTATTATCTCTACACAGGGATATTCAAGCTGTTTTCATGTAAAACACAGTATGGCTATCCATCTCTTCAGTTTGAGCACGTACCACCGGAACCTAACAATCAGACATCTCCAATTAGCCATTTTCAGCATTTATGGTATTATCTCTGCGCAGGGATATTCAAGCCATTTTCATGTAAATCACATACATCTCCGATTAGCTATTTTCAATATTTATGGTATTATCTCTGCGCAGGGATATTCAAGCCATTTTCATGTAAAACATAGTATGGCTGTCCGTCTCTTTAGTTCTAGCACGTACCATTGGATCCTAATAATCAGACATCTCCAATTAGCCATTTTTAATATTTATGGTATTATCCCTGCGCAGGGATATTCAAGCTGTTTTCATGTAAAACACAGTATGGCTATCCATCTCTTCAGTTCGAGCATGTACCACCGGATCCTAACAATTAGACATCTCCATTTAGCCATTTTCAGTGTTTATGGTATTATCTCTGCGCAGGGATATTCAAGTCATTTTCATGTAATACACAGTATGGCTATCTGTCTCTTTAGTTCGAACACGCACCATCAGATCCTAAAAATTAGACATCTCCAATTAGCCATTTTCAGTATTTATGGTATTATCTCTGCGCAGAGATATTCAAGCCGTTTCCATGTAAAACACAGTATGGCTATCCATCTCTTCAGTTCGAACACGTACCACCGGATCCTAACAATCAGACATCTCCAATTAGCCATTTTCCGTATTTATGGTATTATCTCTGCACAGGGATATTCAAGCCATTTTGATGTAAAACACAGTGTGGCTATCCATCTCTTCAGTTCGAGCACGTGCCACCAGATCCTAACAATCAGACATCTCCAGTTTGCCATTTTCAATATTTATGGTATTATCTCTATGCAGGGATATTCAAGCCATTTTCATGTAAAACACAGTACGGCTATCTGTCTCTTCAGTTCGAGCACGTACCACCGGATCCTAATAAACAGACATCTCCAATTAGCCATTTTTAGTATTTATGGTATTATCTCGGCACAATGATATTCAAGCCGTTTTCATGTAAAACACAGTATGGCTATCTGTCTCTTTATTTTGAGCACGTACCACCGGATCCTAAGAATCAGACATCTCCAATTAGCTATTTTTAGTATTTATGTATTATCTCTGCGCAGGGATATGCAAGCCGTTTTCATGTAAAACACAGTATGGGTATCCGTCTCTTCAGTTCAAGCACGTAGCACCGGATCCTAACAATTAGACATCTCGAATTAGTCATTTTCAGTATTTATGGTATTATCTTTGCGCAGGAATATTCAAGCCGTTTTCATGTAAAACACAGTATGGCTATCTATCTCTTCAATTCGAGCACGTACCACCGGATCCTGACAATCAGACATCTCCAATTAGCCATTTTCAGTATTTATGGTATTATCTCTGCGCAGGGATATTCAAGCCGTTTTCATGTAAAACACAGTATGGTTATCCGTCTCTTCAGTTTGAGCACGTACCACAGGATCCTCATAATCAGACATCTCCAATTAGCCATTTTCAGTATTTATGGTATTATCTCTATGTAGGGATATTCAAGCCATTTTCATGTAAAACACAATATGGCTATCCATCTCTTCAGTTCGAGCACGTACCACCGGATCCTAATAATCAGACATCTCCAATTAGCCATTTTCAGTATTTATGGTATTATCTCTGCGCAGAGATATTTAAGTCGTTTCCACATAAAACACAGTATGGCTATCCATCTCTTTAGTTTCAGCACGTACCACCGTATTCCAACAATTAGACATCTCTAATTAGCCATTTTCAGTATTTATGGTATTATCTCTGCGCAGGGATATTCAAGCCATTTTCATGTAAAACACAGTATGGCTATCCGTCTCTTCAATTCCAGCACATACCACCGAATCCTAACAATCAGACATCTCCAATTAGCCATTTTCAATATTTATGGTATTATCTCTGCGTAGGGATATTCAAGCCGTTTTCATGTAAACCACAGATATCTCTGATTAGCCATTTTCAGTATTTATGGTATTATCTTTGCGCGGGGATATTCAAGCCGTTTTCATGTAAAACACAGTATGGCTATCTGTATCTTCAATTCCAGCACGTACCATCGGATACTAACAATCAGACATCTCTAATTAGCCATTTTCAGTATTTATGGTATTATCTCTGCATAGGGATATTCTAGCCATTTTCATGTAAGCCACAGACATCTCCGATTAGCCCTTTTCAGTGTTTATGGTATTATCTCTGCGCAGGGATATTCAAGCCGTTTTCATGTAAAACACAGTATGGCTATCCGTCTTTTCAATTCCAACACGTACCACTGGATCCTAACAATCAGACATATCCAATTAGCCATTTTCAGTATTTATGGTATTATCTCTGCGCAGGGATATTCAAGCCATTTTCATGTAAACCACAGACATCTCTGATTAGCCATTTTCAGTATTTATTTTATTATCTTTGCGCAGGTATATTCAAGCTGTTTCCATGTAAAACACAGTATGGCTATCCGTCTCTTCAGTTCGAGCACATACCACCGGATCCTAACAATCAGACATATCTAATTAACCATTTTCAGTACTTATGGTATTATGTCTGTGCATGGATATTCAAGCCGTTTTCATGTAAAACACAATATGGCTATCCATCTCTTCAGTTCAAGCACGTACCACCGGATCCTAACAATCAAACATCTCCAATTAGCCATTTTCAGTATTTATTGTATTATCTCTGCGCAGGGATATTCAAGCCATTTTCATGTAAAACACAGTATGGCTATCTGTCTCTTCAGTTCGAGCACATACCACTGGATCCTAATAACCAGACATCTCCAATTAGCCATTTTTAGTATTTATGGTATTATCTCTGCGCAGGGATATTCAAGCCGTTTTCATGTAAAACACAGTATGGCTATCCGTCTCTTCAGTTCAAGCACGTACCACCGGATCCTAACAATCAGACATCTCCAATTAGCCATTTTCAGTATTTATGGTATTATCTCTGCGCAGGGATATTCAAGCCATTTTCATGTAAAACAAAGTATGGCTATCCGTCTCTTCAATTCGAGCATGTACCACCGGATCCTAAAAATCAGACATCTTCAATTAGCCATTTTTCAGTATTTATGGTATTATCTCTGCGCAGGGATATTCAAGCCGTTTCCATGTAAAACACAGTATGGCTATTCATCTCTTCAACTCGAGCACAGACCACTGGAACCTAACAATTAGACATCTCCAATTAGCCATTTTCAGTATTTATGGTATGATCTCTGCGCAGGGATATGCAATCCATTTTCATGTAAAACATAATATGGCTATCCATCTCTTCAGTTCGAGCACGTACCACTGGATCCTAACAATCAGAAATCTCCAATTAGCCATTTTCAGTATTTATTATATTATCTCTGGGCAGGGATATTCATGCCATTTTCATGTAAAACACAATATGGCTATCCGTCTCTTCAGTTCGAGCACGTACCACCGGATCCTAATAATCAGACATCCCCAATTAGCCATTTTCAGTATTTATGGTATTATCTCTGCGCAGGGATATTCAAGTCGGTTCCATGTAAAACATAGTATGGCTATCCATCTCTTCAGTTCGAGCACGTACCACTGGATCATAACAATCAGAAATCTCCAATTAGCCATTTTCAGTATTTATTGTATTATCTTTGCGCAGCGATATTCAAGCCATTTTGATGTAAAACAAAGTATGGCTATTCATCTCTTTAGTTCAATCACATACGACCGGATCCTAACAATCAGACATCTCCAATTAGCCATTTTCAGTATTTATGGTATTATCTCTGCGCAGGGATACTCAAGCCGTTTTCATGTAAAACACAGTATGGCTATCCATGTCTTCAGTACGAGCATGTACCACCGGATCCTAACATTCAGACATCTACAATAAGCCATTTTCAGTATTTATGGTATTATCTCTACGCAGGGATATTCAAGCCGTTTTCATGTGAAACATAGTATGGCTGTCTATCTCTTCAGTTTAAGCACGTACCATTGGATCCTAATAATCAGACATATCTAATTAGCCATTTTCAGTATTTATGGTATTATCTCTGCGCAAGGATATTCAAGCCGTTTCCATGTAAAACACGGTATGGCTATCCGTCTCTTCAGTTCGAGCACGTACCACCGGATTCTAACAATCAGACATCTCCAATTAGCCATTTTCAGTATTTATGGTATTATCTTTGCGCAGGGATATTCAAGCCGTTTTCATGTAAAACACAGTATGGCTATCCTTCTCTTCAATTCGAGCACGTACCACCGGATCCTAACAATCAGACATCTCCAATTAGCCATTTTTATTATTTATGGTATTATCTCTGCGCAGGGATATTCAAGCCATTTTCATGTAAACCACAGACATCTCCGATTAGCCATTTTCAGTATTTATGGTATTATCTCTGCGCAGGGATATTCAAGCCGTTTTCATGTAAAACACAGTATGACTATCCGTCTCTTCAGTTCAAGCACGTACCACCAGATCCTAATAATCAGACATCTCCAATTAGCCATTTTCAGTATTTATGGTATTATCTCTACTCAGGGATATTCAAGCCGTTTCCATGTAAAACACAGTATGGCTATCCATCTCTTCAGTTCGGGCATGTACCACCGGATCCTAACAATCAGACATCTCTAATTAGCCATTTTCAGTATTTATGGTATTATCTCTGCGCAGGGATATTCAATTTGTTTTCATGTAAAACACAGTATGGCTATCCGTCTCTTCAGTTCGAGCACGTACCACCGGAACCTATCAATCAGACATCTCCAATTAGCTATTTTCAATATTTATGGTATTATCTCTGCGTAGGGATATTCAAACCGTTTTCATGTAAAACACAGTATGGCTATCCGTCTCTTCAGTTCGAGCACGTACCACCGGATCCTAACAATCGGACATCTCTAATTAGCCATTTTCAATATTTATGGTATTATCTCTGCGCAGGTATATTCAAGCCATTTTCATGTAAAACACAGTATGGCTATCTGTCTCTTTAGTTCGAGCACATACCACCGGATCCTAATAATCAGACATCTCTAATTAGCCATTTTCAATATTTATGGTATTATCTCTACGCAGGGATATTCAAGCCGTTTTCATGTAAAACACAGTATGGCTATCCATCTCTTCAGTTCGAGCACGTACTTGTTGTGTGGTTACACAACACGCCCCATTTTGACTTGGCAAAACAGGGACCCAACTTTTCGGCTTGGCTTGTGTTGTCTGCTTTTTGGCAGTTTGGTAAAAGTAAGTCAAGTGCATCATCATGTGGAGTCAGGATGAGGTAAGTCACCATTATGAGGTCAGTTTGTCAAATTTCATATTTCATTTCTGTGACCTCATAGTTTGAAAGAATATTAAAATTCATGCAGGTTTGCCTTTTACATCATCCTGATATTCCTCAGGATGTGAGAGTTATGAACAGTCAATGGGTCGGTCAAACCTGATATTCGTAAGGGGGGAGGGATCATATTTTTATAGCCTGTTATCTTTTTGAAGATCATCATCATATTTGAAACATCCCCCGATATGTCATGTGGCTCAAATATCCAGACGTCTACTTTAAGTGGTGGTAAGTCTTCCCGTCGAGCGGTCTTTTGCATCGCGAACGTCATGTTTTCCAATGTAACCTGATATTTCTTAATATCCTCCTGACGCGAAATGTCACCCTTAGCAAATATCCTGATGACGTCATCCAAACCAAATAAACAAAGAAACAAACATGACGATGACATCATCATCACATTCATATTTTGATAGGATATTTTCCAAACATGATCATGTTCGCCTAACATGATGAGGACGTCATGATACCTCTCCGATACAAAGAATGAATATCAGGATGACGTCATCCCGATATTCCAAAAGAGAGACATGTAAGTTTGTCTCGTCATCATCATATTTTGAAACATCACCCGATACACCGAAGCCAGGAGAAGAAGGTATCAGAGGTTGACTCTGAACCAAGTGAGAACCTTTGACTGCATCTCCCTTCCCCAACAATTGAAGAAGGATGATGGCAAGATAATGGCAGATGAGTATGAACAAAAGAAGATATACAATGATACCATCTCTGCACCTGACCTCACCATGCAGGAGGACATATCTTTGGACCCATTCATTGCCAGGACCATACAACTAACTCAAGCTTGGGTTGACGATCAGGTGGAGGCATTGAAAAAGAAAGGTGTTGCCATTACGGTGGACAACAAAAAGAAGGGACAAGATATTCCTGGGGAGGTATATGATGACTTCCTGCTTGAGAAGAGGAAGACTAAGGGAGATAAGTTACCTCCACCACAACAACAGAGCAAAAGATCCCCAAGGGGCAAGAAAGTGGATAAACAACCCAAAGGGGTTATAATTGACAGGGCAGTATTTACAGTTGAGGAGGTCGCCGGATTAGGATCAGGATCAGGATCAGAGTCAGAATCCCCTCCAAAGAAAGAAAAGCCCAAGAAGAGTAAGACAGTAGAGGCTGGAATAACTGAGACCCTAGAAGTGGGTCAATCCTCGGGGAAACGTGATACAGAGGATATCCTCATGGAGGAGGAGCCTGAAGAAGAGGAAGCTCCGTTAGTAATAAAAAGGAAGAGGAGAGCTCCACAGGTGCTGGTCTCTACCACACCTAAGAAACAAAGAACCTCCATAAAAGGTGGAATAAGTGAACCCCCTACACTATTACAAGGGGTAGGTAGTGAAGCACTAAAGGAACTTCAGCATAATGTTCCACTTCCTACCATCGTCAAGTTCAAAACTGAACTTGCAGAAGAACAAACGAAAGAAGCCTCCCAGACACAAGCAGAAGGACATGTCTCACTTGATGAGACAATAAATCTGTCTGACGATGAGGTAGTGCAGGATGTGGCTGCACAGAAGATGGAAACACTTGCTGCTGGAATATCTATGACTCCTCACAAGCCTCCACCAGTTCAAACTGTACTTGAGGAGATGAGACAAGCAGAAGAAGAGCAAGAAAAGAGCCCAGAGCAGGTAGCTCAAGAAATAGGGCTAGAAGCATTGATCACAGAGGTGACAAGTCCTATAGTGGTGGATCTGACAGAGAAACAGGATGCAAGTCCTGAACAGCCAGCAGGATCACCTGATAAAGGCCACCCAACAGAAGAGATAGAGATGGCAGAGTTAGAAGGCCATACTCTTGAATTGAGCCAACAAGATCCACAGGACACATCAATAGAACCTGCTATAGTAGAGGTTCAAGAAGCAAAGGCTGATGAGAGGAAGGAAGCACCAGGGGATCCAGCTGCCAAAATACAAGAAGTTGATAGTGCAGGCTCGGAAGAAGTAATAGCTACAGAACAATTGCCAGCACCTCAGGCAGGATCCCCAGTATCTGGTGAAAGGGATAAGCAACAAGGGGAAGAATAGGGAACGGATGAAATAATGACAGAGGAAGATCATGATCATCATGATCAGCATATAGATGCGCCACAAGGTTCCCCACACCAAGAAGATGCTCCCCTAGAGAAGGAAATTCTTCAACAGGAGGAGGTGCCGCAAGATCAACAACAAAGCGAGCATCAAGAAGAAGAAAAGGAAAAGTCACCATCTCCACAACATCTATTGATAGAAATGGGAGATATGGGTGAACATCATCATGATGCTGAAAGACATGATCAGGTGCCTCCGTGGTTAGCCAAAGAAGTGAATATTGAAGAGGAGTTTGAAATTCAAGAGTTCGACGTCTCCACCTTGTTCTCCGTCGATCTAATAAAACCCAGGAGGAAGGCCAGGATGACATCGGCCATCAAAAGAGATCCAGTAACCGGGAGAAGGACCGCACAAATTGCCATACCTGCGGTGGAGAAAGAAAAAGGTAAAATCACTATTGATGAATTTCAAATCAGCACAGTAGATTTAGGCTTTGCCAATGAAGACCAAGAAGGTCAGGAAGGCAAAGACATCATTGACTCTCTAATTCAAAAGGTGAAAAGAGAGAAGGAGAAGAATAAGCAACATAAAGAGCACATTGCTCAGTTGCATGCCTATATCAAAGGGCTGACCGATCCTGATGATACTACAATCGAACATGCAGTCCTATTGATTGCCATTTCTCAGGAAGAGGTAAATAAATTAGACCTCATGAAGCATGAGGCGTCTGTAATAAGGAAATCGATGTCATCCGCATTGGATGATGCTGTAGAAATAATGAAGGCCTCTTTGAAGAGGTGGAGTATTCTAAGTGACTCGAAGACCAAGGTGGATAAATTGCAGATGCAGACCGGGAAAAGGTCTTATAAACTGGAAAAGGTCTTGAGCCTTTTGAGAGAAATAAAAGGGATAAATCCTCAACTGCTTATCAGTAAGCAGGTGCTAAATAGTAATACCGCATTATTAATAGATATCTGGTACAAGGACATTCAGTTCGAATGTGGAGTCCTCAAAAGATGCAATAATAAGCTGAGAGATATCAGCATGAGGCTACGAGATTTAATGGCTGAAGAAGCAGTAATATTGGAAGCATTGGAAGGCAAGGTGGAAGGTAAAATAGAAAATCAAGATGAAGAGTCCGCCATCAAAGCTATACACAGCAATTTCCAATCAGAGGCAGAGGGTCCACCTGTCCACTTGACAGAAGAACTTATAGATAAAATAATGAGGATCAAGGTCCAGATGGAGAAATATAATGAAACACTGCAGGACAGGAAAAATAAGCTTGATAACAGCAGAGACAAGTATGAAGCACATAAGCACGCCATCATCAAAGCAAAAACTCAAGATGGAGGAGGAATGGATCAGGTTGTGCATTCATACGAGCAGGTCCGCAGTAGCATGCATCCCCATATGCAGCATCATCATCATCAAGATAGTGAAAGTTCAGGAAGCGACACACATGATGATGACCCGCATGAATCAGCTGAGAAACATGATGAAGACACATCATGAAAGGGATGATAGCATAAGTAATGTAGATAGTTGCCAGCTGGCAACTTGTGCCATTTTGTAAAGATTGACAAAGTCAAGTGAATCATGACTATGGATTTGTATTGATAAATCAGGATCGTGGATCTTTTTGTAACGGATTCCTCACCTTATTCTATAAAAGGTGGTGGGATGCCATATTGGAAACATTCGAAACTTAATTGAAATCTGTTTGCTGAAATATTCAGGGCTTTTTTCAAAGTTATTGTATATGTACATGTCTTTTGCATACTTAATGAAAGAGAAGAGTATTTCGATTACAAATCTTCGTAAATCTTAAGTAATCTGTGTCTGAATTCTAGATATGTGCTTTGATTTGCTGCGTCCCTTGGAGTGCTTATCATGTTGCATGTATTGTTTTCATTCATCATCCTCTGAAGTTTGCATCAACTGTATCTAGCTGTGGAATATCCTGGTAAACATGTGGTTTGATTTCTTCTCCTCATGACAGTATCAAGTATGTATGTGGTTCAATAGCTAAAGGTTCAACCTTACATTGAAGTATTCCTTTTAGTTTCTTTAAATTTCAGAGCATTTCATCTCCATAATTACAAATAATTGATGATCTTAAGCAAATAACACAAATATGCAGACATCTTGTAGATAATCATAAATATTTAGCATATTTGAATACAAAGCATGCACAATTGAAGATATCATGCAAAGATTGAGGTATTTCTACATCTTCTCACCAAATAACTGCATAATATGACGTCTCTGTAAGGAATTTCTGCAGGAATGTCATGATGATGATAAATTTCCACGTAAGGCCCCAAAATGGAAACAACAACTCACATTGACCTCTGAGTAACTTCAGACGATTAAGACCTAATCACCAGAGACTTGGGATCCTGAATTCTTTGAATTCATAGTATCTTTCAAGATGAATAAAGGTTAATGTGTACTTTTATTCTATGTTTGTTTGTGACTAACATCATGACCAACAGTACCATCGGATCCTAACAATCAGACATCTCCAATTAGCCATTTTTAGTATTTATGGTATTATCTCTGCACAAGGATATTCAAGTCGTTTTCATTTAAAACACAGTATGGCTATCCGTCTCTTCAGTTTGAGCATGTACCACCGGATCCTAACAATCAGACATCTCCAATTAGCCATTTTCAGTATTTATGGTATTATCTCTGTCCAGGGATATTCAAGCTATTTTCATGTAAACCACAGTATGGCTATTCGTCTCTTCAGTTCGAGCACGTACCACCGGATCCTAACAATTAGACATCTCCAATTAGCCATTTTCAGTATTTATGGTATTATCTCTATGCAGGGATACTCATGCCATTTTCATGTAAAACACAGTATGGCTATCCCTCTCTTCAGTTCGAGCACGTACCACTGGATCTTAATAATTAGACATCTCCAATTAGCCATTTTCAGTATTTATGGTATTATCTCTGCGCAGGGATATTCAAGCCGTTTTCATGTAAAACATAGTATGGCTATCCGTCTCTTCAGTTCGAGCACGTACCACCAGATCCTAACAATCAGACATCTCCAATTAGCCATTTTCAGTATTTATGGTATTATCTCTGCGCAGGGATATTTAAGCCGTTTTCATGTAAAACACAGTATGGCTATCCATCTCTTCAGTTCAAGCACGTACCACCAGATCCTAACAATCAGACATCTCCAATTAGCCATTTTTAGTATTTATGGTATTACCTCTGCGCAGGGATATTCAAGCCATTTTCATGTAAAACACAGTATGGCTATTCGTGTCTTAAGTTCGAGCACGTACCACCGGATCCTAATAATCAGTCATCTCTAATTAGCCATTTTTAGTATTTTGGTATTATTTTTGCGTAGGAATATTCAATCTATTTTCATGTAAAACACAGTATGGCTATCCATCTCTTAAGTTCGATCATGTACCATCGGATCCTAACAATCAGACATCTACAATTAGCCATTTTCAGTATTTATGGCATTATCTTAGCGCAGGGATATTCAAGCCGTTTTCATGTAAAACACAGTATGGCTATTCGTCTCTTCAGTTCGAGCACGTACCACCAGATCCTAACAATCAGACATCTCCAATTAGCCATTTTTAGTATTTATGGTATTATCTCTGCGCAAGGATATTCAAGTCATTTTCATGTAAACCACAGACATCTCTGATTAGCCATTTTCAGTATTTATGATATTATCTCTACACAGGGATATTCAAGCTGTTTTCATGTAACACACAGTATGGCTATACATCTCTTCAGTTTGAGCACGTACCACTGGATCCTAATAATCGGACATTTGCAATTAGCCATTTTTAGTATTTATGGTATTATCTCTGGGCAGGGATATTCAAGCCATTTCCATGTAAAACATAGTATGGCTATCCGTCTCTTCAGTTCGAGCACGTACCACCCGATCCTAACAATCAAACATCTCCAATTAGCCATTTTTATTATTTATGGTATTATCTCTGCGCAGGGATATTCAAGCCGTTTTCATGTAAAACACAGTATGGATATCCGTCTCTTCAGTTCGAGCACGTATCACCGGATCCTAACAATCAGACATCTCCAATTAGCCATTTTCAGTATTTATGGTATTATCTTTGTGCAGGGATATTCAAGCCATTTTCATGTAAAACACAGTATGTCTATCTGTCTCTTTACTTTGAGCACGTACCACCGGATCCTAACAATCAGACATCTCCAATTAGCCATTTTCAGTATTTATGGTATTATCTCTGCGTAGTGATATTCAAGCCGTTTTCATGTAAAACATAGTATGGCTATTCGTCTCTTCAGTTCTAGCACGTACCACCAGATCCTAACAATCAGACATCTTCAAGTAGCCATTTTCAATATATATGGTATTATCTCTGCGCATGGATATTCAAGCTGTTTTCATGTAAAACACAGTATGCCTATCCATCTCTTCAGTTCGAGCACGTACCACCGGATCCTAACAATCAGACATCTCCAATTAGCCACTTTTAGTAATTATGGTATTATCTCTGTGCAGGGATATTCAAGCCGTTTTCATGTAAAGCACAGTATGGCTATTCGTCTCTTCAGTTCGGGCACATGCCACCGGATCCTAACAATCAGACATTTCCAATTAGCCATTTTTAGTATTTATGGTATTATCTCTACGTAGGAATATTCAATCCGTTTTCATGTAAAACATAGTATGGCTATCCGTCTCTTTAGTTCGAGCACGTACCACCAGATCCTAACAATCAGACATCTCCAATTGGACATTTTTAGTATGTTAGTACTAATTTTGGTCTGGATCTGAGCGCAGATGTTGGAGGGTTTTTTTTTCTTTTTGAGCCCTAAGTTTCCTTGTTCATCGCTGTGACTTTCTCTATCGGCAAAACTTCTTTTTGAGTGCTCAGATTATGGTTGAACCATCGCTTTGAACCACCGCATTGAACCCTTTTGGTTCATGGTTCAACGGTTCAAGGCTTTGTGTTTTTGGTACTTGGCCGACAGTGATGGAGTATTATTTTTGAGGTTTTGAACCCCGCCGGTGAACCTCAATGTTGAACCTCGCCGCTGAACCGGTTCATCGGTTCAACGGGTTCATCGGGTTAGTCATGCCGATGAGAGTCTTGGAAGGTCATCGCCAACACTTTGGCTATCGGCGAAGTATTTTCTTGGGTTGCCGATATGCAATGTTTGGCCGATGCGATGTTATCAGCCTGGGTCTCACCGACAAGGGATTTGAGTAGGCATCGGCGTAACCCTCTTCATCGACTGGGAAGCTTTTGGTTTAGCCGATAGCGTTGGTCTGGCCGATGGGAGCAATGGAGGGTGGCCATCGGGTGAACCGTGTGTTTGGTCTCGCTGATGGTGTCATCGGCATAGTGTTTGTTATCGGCGAAGCAGTTTCATGTTGGACCGACAGTTGGTTGTCTGGCCGATGAGGGATGTTCAAGGTGGTGTCGGCAGGACTTGTGCTATCGGCCAAGGATTTTCTTGTTGCTCCGAGGGATGGTGGTTTCGCCGAAGACCAAGGATGTGGTATGCCATCGGGGTGACTTGTGTGGTCGGCGTAGGTGTTTTGTGGCTTGCCGACAGTGGAGGGTCTAGCCGACGAAGGGGCAAAGTCTAGCTTGTTGGTCATCGGTGAGAGTTTGGTCTATCGGCAGAGGGATTTTTTGCTTGGCCAACGGTATTGGTCTGGCTGACAAGGGATTGCGATGGCTTCATCGGTGTAACTGATGAGATCGGCGAAGGTTTGGAAGGTTGGCCCGATGGTGCATCTCTGGCCGATGGAGGGGATTGTAATGTAGCGATTGGCTAGACTACTGATGTCGGCAGGAAGATTTTTGGCAGGGCCGGTGGCTTAGGTCTGAGCGATGGGTTTTGGAGAAGGAGCGTGCGTCGAGCGTGGCAAAAGCACTCGACACTTAGTATGTTGGTGGCCATGTTTTTAAGATGCTAAAGGAGTCTTTGCACTATGCATGTGGGATTAATCTCCCTACATTATTTGAACCTGCGAAGAAGCGCTTTTTGGCGGGAAGCTCCATTTTGAACAGTGCGATAGTTTTCAAGTGGCCGCGGGTGGTTGAGCCATCAATGGCGACTGTAGCAGGGGTATGGACGATGGTACAAACGATCAGGCTACTCAATTTACGAGTGAAGACTTCCAGATGGCAGCGCAGGGCTCGAGGTCTCTCTTGTCTGTTGCAGCAAAAACTTCTAAGCGCCATTCCTTTGTAGGATCTATATCTGGCAGATTTTTTGTCAAGCCATGTAATTAATTGCTAGAGGTACACTTTCTGGTCGATATAGGCAGATTGTGTTACCATTTTTGTGGTTGTTGAAAGGTGAACATATTTGGCTCTGTAATGCAATACAGCTGATTTGGTTGCTCTATGCAGCAAAACTTGTGAGTTTATGTATCTCCTGTTGTATGTTTTTGCATGAATCCATTGATTTCATGGTTAATTTTATATGAGAAATGCTATGTAAGCATGTGTTTTGTTAATTCTGTCTCCAGTATTGCATGTATCTTTCTTCTGAGTCTGGATATTTAAGGAATGTTTGAGACTCTAGAACATAGAATTCCTGTGTTGAATGTCTGATCTCTTAACTTCTGCTCAAGGGGTAGATTAAATTGTTCTCAGATTGAACATTGGGAAAGGTATACTGCAGTAGGGATGCCATAAGTATAGATAGCTTAACACTTTGTATTGGGAGATATCTGTAAGGTAGATATCACATGTGTCCCCCTGAAATCCAGTTTTAGTTGTTCATGCTGATCATTCACAGGTGTATGTCTACTGACTCCAAGCCCTGGATAGGCATCGATCTAGCTTTGTGTTTGTGTTATATACCATGTCCAGCTTTGCATCCAAATATAAAATCAAAATCAAACTCCAAAATAACCATTAGAACAGTAAAATTAGTTTTAGGATCCAAGTCCTCTGACTACAACTGCAAATAGGCCCAAAGCTAGCCCCTTTGTTCTTATCTTACAGTTTTGGTCTACTTACAGGAGGACTTATCTGCTTTCTATCAGCATCCCAGCCTTTATATGCATATCCTCACGGACGTTGAGTAGGGAATACCCCCTAGGTTTTGCAGAGCCTGAAGAAGAAGAGGAGATATAATATAGAGTCTATCTCCTACACTGTTGGCCCCTGGCCTAGAGATCCTGTTGATCATTGATGGCTACCTTGTAGGGAAATCTGGGAGTAAGCATCCAGTCTGAGAAAAAACTAACACAGTATTTATGGTATTATCTCTGCACATGGATATTGAAGCCGTTTTCATGTAAAACACAGTATGGCTATCCGTCTCTTCAGTTCGAGCACGTACCATTGGATCCTAACAATCAGACATCTCCAATTAGCCATTTTCAGTATTTATGGTATTATCTCTACGCAGGGATATTCAAGCCATTTTCATGTAAAACACAGTATGGCTATCTGTCTCTTCAATTCGAGCACGTACCACTGGATCCTAACATTCAGACATCTCCAATTAGCCATTTTCAGTATTTATGGTATTATCTCTGCGCAGGGCTATTCAAGCTATTTTGATGTAAAACACAGTATGGCTATCCATCTCTTCAGTTCGAGCACGTACCACCAGGTCCTAACAATCAAACATCTCCAATTAGCCATTTTCAGTATTTATGGTATTATCTCTACATAGGGATATTCAATCGTTTTCATGTAAAACACAGTATGGCTATCCGTCTCTTCAGTTCAAGCACGTACCACCAGATCCTAACAATCAGACATCTCCAATTAGCCATTTTCAGTATTTATGGTATTATCTCTGCGTAGGGATATTCAAGCTATTTTAATGTAAAACACAGTATGGCTATCCGTATCTTCAGTTCAAGCACATACTACCGGACATAATAATTAGACAGCTAAAATTAGCCATTTTCAGTATTTATGGTATTATATCTGCATAGGGATATTCAAGCCGTTTTCATGTACAACATAGTATGGCTATCCGTCTCTTCAGTTCGAGCACGTACCACCGGATCCTAACAATCAGACATCTCCAATTAGCCATTTTCAGTATTTATGGTATTATCTCTGCGCAGGGATATTCAAGCCATTTTCATGTAAAATAGATTATGGCTATCAGTCTCTTCAGGTCGAGCACGTACCAACGGATCCTAATAATCAGACATCTCCAATTAGCCATTTTGAGTATTTATGGCATTATCTCTGCGTAGGGATATTCAAGCCGTTTTCATGTAAAACACAGTATGGCTATTTGTCTCTTCAGTTCGAGCACGTACTAGCGGATCCTAACAATTAGACATCTCCAATTAGCCATTTTTATTATTTATGGTATTATCTTTGCGCAGGGATATTCAAGCCATTTTCATGTAAACCACAGACATCTCCGATCAGCCATTTTCAGTATTTATGGTATTATCTCTGCGTAAGGATATTCAAGTTGTTTTCATGTAAAACACAGTATGGCTATCCGTCTCTTTAGTTCAAGCATGTACCACCGGATCCTAATATTCAGACATCTCTAATTAGCCATTTTCAGTATTTATGGTATTATCTCTGTGCAGGGATATTCAAGCCGTTTCGATGTAAAACACAGTATGGCTATCCGTCTCTTCAGTTTGAGCACATACCACCGGATCCTAACAATCAGACATCTCCAATTAGCCATTTTCAGTATTTATGGTATTATCTCTGCACAGGGATATTCAAGTCATTTTCATGTAAAACACAGTATGGCTATCCGTCTCTTCAGTTCGAGCACGTACCACCAGATCTTAACAATCAGACATCTTCAATTAGCCATTTTCAGTATTTATGGTATTATCTTTGCGCAGGGATATTCAAGCCGTTTTCATGTAAAACCTAGTATGGCTATCCACCTCTTCAGTTCGAGCACGTACCACCGGATCCTAACAATCAGACATCTCCAATTAGCCATTTTTAGTATAAATGGTATTATCTCTGCGTAGGGATATTCAAGCTGTTCTCATGTAAAACACAGTATGGCTATCTGTCTCTTATGTTCTAGCACGTACCACCGGATCCTAATAATCAGACATCTCCAAGTAGCCATTTTCAATATTTATGGTATTATCTCTGTACAAGGATATTCAAGCCGTTTTCATGTAAAACACAGTATGGCTATTTGTCTCTTCAGTTCAAGCACGTACCACCAGATCCTAACAATCAGACATCTCCAATTAGCCATTTTCAATATTTATTGTAATATCTCTGCGCAGGGATATTCAAGCCGTTTTCATGTAAAACACAGTATGGCTATCCAGCTCTTCAGTTCGAGCAAGTACCACCGGATCCTAACAATCAGACATCTCCAATTAGCCATTTTTTAGTATTTATGGTATTATCTCTGCGCAGGGATATTCAAGCCGTTTTCATGTAAACCACAGACATCTCCGATTAGCCATTTTCTACATTTATGGTATTATCTCTACGCAGGGATATTCAAGCCATTTTTATGTAAAACAAAGTATGGCTGTCCGTCTCTTCAGTTCGAGCACATACCATCGGATCCTAAGAATCAGACATCTCCAATTAGCCATTTTTAGTATTTACGGTATTATCTTTGCGCAGGGATATTCAAGCCGTTTCCATGTAAAACAAAGTATAGCTATCCGTCTCTTCGGTTCGAGCACGTACCACTGGAACCTAAAAATCAGACATCTCTAATTAGCCATTTTCAGTATTTATGGTATTATCTCTGCGCAAGGATATTCAAGTAATTTTCATGTAAAACACAGTATGGCTATTCGTCTATTCAATTCGAGCACATACCACCGGATCCTAAAAATCAGACATCTCCAATTAGCCATTTTCAGTATTTATGGTATTATCTCTGCACAGGGATATTCAAGCCGTTTTTGTGTAAAACACAATATGGCTATCCGTGTCTTCAGTTCGATCACGTACCACCGGATCCTAACAATCAGACATCTGCAATTAGCCATTTTCAGAATTTATGGTATTATCTCTGCACAGGGATATTCAAGCCGTTTTCTTGTAAAACACAGCATGTCTATCCGTCTCTTCAGTTCGAGCACGTACCACCAGATCATAATAATCAGACATCTCCAATTAGCCATTTTAAGTATTTATGGTATTATCTCTGCGTAGGGATATTCAAGCCGTTTTCATGTAAAAGACAGTATGGCTATCTGTCTCTTCAGTTCGAGCACGTACCACTGTATCCTAACAATCAGACATCTCTAATTAGCCATTTTCAATATTTATGGTATTATCTCTGCACAGGGATATTCAAGCCATTTTCATGTAAAACACAGTATGGCTATCCATCTCTTTAGTTTGAGCACGTACCACCGGATCCTAACAATCAGACATCTCCAATTAGACATTTTTAGTATTTATGGTATTATCTCTGCGCAGGGATATTCAATCCATTTTCATGTAAACCACAGACATCTCGAATTAGCCATTTTTATTATTTATGGTATTATCTCTGCGCAGGGATATTCAAGCTGTTTTCATGTAAAACACAGTATGGCTATCTGTCTCTTCAGTTCGAGCACGTATCACCGGATCCTACCAATTAGACATCTCCAATTAGCCATTTTCAGTATTTATGGTATTATCTCTGTGCAGGGATATTCAAGCTGTTTTCATGTAAAACACAGTATGGCTATCCGTCTCTTCAGTTCGAGCACGTACCACTGGATCCTAACAATCAGACATCTCCAATTAGCCATTTTCAGTATTTATGGTATTATCTCTGCACAGGGATATTCAATCCGTTTTCATATAAAACACAATATGGCTATCCGTCTCTTCAGTTCGAGCGCGTACCACCAGATCCTAACAATCAGACATCTCCAATTAGCCATTTTCAGTATTTACGGTATTATCTCTGTGCTGGCATATTCAAGCCGTTTTCATGTAAAACACAGTATGGCTATCCGTCTCTTCAGTTCGAGCACGTACCACCGGATCCTAACAATCAGACATCTCCAATTAGCCATTTTTAGTAATTATGTTATTATCTCTGCGTAGGGATATTCAAGCCGTTTTCATGTAAAACACAATATGGCTATCCATCTCTTCAGTTCAAGCACATACCACCGGATCCTAATAATTAGACATCTCTAATTAGCCATTTTTAGTATTTATGGTATTATCTCTGTGTAGGGATATTCAAGCCGTTTCCATGTAAAACACAGTATGGCTATCCATCTCTTCAGTTCGAGCACCTACCACCGGATCCTAACAATCAGACATCTCCAATTAGCCATTTTTAGTATTTATGGTATTATCTCTGCGCAGGGATATTTAAGTCATTTTGATGTAAAACACAGTATGGCTATCTGTCTCTTTAGTTTGAGCACCTACCACCAGGTCCTAACAATCAGACATTTCCAATAATCCATTTTCAGTATTTATGGTATTATCTTTGCGCAGGGATATTCGAGCCGTTTTCATGTAAAACCTAGTATGGCTATCCGTCTCTTCAGTTCGAGCACGTACCACCGGATCCTAACAATCAGACATCTCCAATTAGCCATTTTTAGTATTTATGGTATTATCTCTGCGCAGGGATATTCAAGCCGTTTTCATGTAAAACATAGTATGGCTATCCGTCTCTTCAATTCGAGCACATACCACCGGATCCTAATAATCAGACATCTCCAATTAGCCATTTTCAGTATTTATGGTATTATCTCTGCACAGGGATATTCAAGCTGTTTTCATGTAAGACACAGTATGGCTATCCGTCTCTTCAGTACAAGCACGTACCACCAGATCCTAACAATCAGACATCTCCAATTAGCCATTTTTAGTAATTATGGTAATAGCTCTGCGCAGGGATATTCAAGCTGTTTTCATGTAAAACACAGTATGGCTATCCATCTCTTCAGTTCAAGCACGTACCACCAGATCCTAACAATCAGACATCTCCAATTAGCCATTTTTAGTATTTATGGTATTATCTCTGCACAGGGATATTCAATCCGTTTTCATGTAAAACATAGTATGGCTATCCATCTCTTCAGTTTGAGCACGTACCACCAGATCCTAACAATCAGACATCTCTAATTAGCCATTTTCAGTATTTATGGTATTATCTGTGCGCATGGATATTAAAACCGTTTTCATGTAAAACATAGTATGGCTATCCGTCTCTTCAGTTCGAGCACGTACCACCGGATCCTAAAAATCAGACATCTCCAATTACCCATTTTCAGTATTTATGGTATTATCTCTACGCATGGATATTGAAGCTGTTTTCATGTAAAACACAGTATGGCTACCTGTCTCTTCAGTTGGAGCACGTACCACCGGATCCTAACTATCAGACATCTCCAATTAGCCATTTTCAGTATTTATGGTATTATCTCTGCCCAGGGATATTCAAGCTGTTTTCATGTAAAACACAGTATGGCTATCCGTCTCTTCAGTTCGAGCACGTACCACTGGATCTAATAATCAGACATCTCTAATTAGCTATTTTTTAGTATTTATGGTATTATCTCTGTGCAGGGATATTCAAGCTGTTTTGATGTAAAACACAGTATGGCTATCCGTCTCTTCAGTTCGAGCACATACCACCGAATCCTAACAATCAGACATCTCCAATTAGCCATTTTCAGTATTTATGGTATTATATCTGCGCAGGGATATTCAAGCCATTTTCATGTAAAACAGAGTATGGCTATCAGTCTCTTCAGTTCGAGCACGTACCACCGGATCCTAATAATCAGACATCTCCAATTAGCCATTTTGAGTATTTATGGTATTATCTCTACGCAGGGATATTCAAGCCATTTTCATGTAAAACACAGTATGGCTATTCATCTCTTCAGTTCGAGCATGTACTACCGGATCCTAGAAATCAGACATCTCCAATTAGCCATTTTCATTATTTATGGTATTATCTCTGCGCAGGGATATTCAAGCAGTTTTCATGTAAACCACAGACATCTCCGATTAGCCATTTTCAGTATTTATGGTATTATCTCTGCGCATGGATATTCAAGCCGTTTTCATGTAAAACACAGTATGGCTATCCATCTCTTTAGTTCAAGCACGTACCACTGGATCCTAATAATCAGACATCTCTAATTAGCCATTTTCAGTATTTATGGTATTATCTCTATGCAGGGATATTCAAGTTGTTTCCCTGTAAAACACAGTATGGCTATCCGTCTCTTCAGTTCGAGCACGTACCACCAGATCCTAACAATCAGACATCTCCAATTAGCCTTTTTTAGTATTTATGGTATTATCTTTGCGCAGGGATATTCAAGTCGTTTTCATGTAAAACACAGTATGGCTATCCGTCTCTTCAGTTCGAGCACGTACCACTAGATCCTAACAATCAGACATCTCCAATTAGCCATTTTCAGTATTTATGGTATTATCTTTGCGCAAGGATATTCAAGCCGTTTTCATGTAAAACCCAGTATGGCTATCCATCTCTTCAGTCCGAGCACGTACCACCGGATCCTAACAATTAGACATCTCCAATTAGCCATTTGCAGTATTTATGGTATTATCTCTGCACAGGGATATTCAAGCCGTTTTCATGTAAAACACAGTATGGCTATCTGTCTCTTCAGTTCGAGCATGTACCACCGGATCCTAATAATCAGACATCTCCAATTAGCCATTTTCAATATTTATGGTATTATCTTTGCGCATGGATATTAAAGCCTTTTTCATGTAAAACACAGTATGGCTATCTGTCTCTTCAGTTCTAGCACGTACCACCAGATCCTAACAATTAGACATCTCCAATTAGCCATTTTTAGTATTTATGGTATTATCTCTGCGCAGGGATATTCAAGCCGTTTTCATGTAAAACACAGTATGGCTATCCATCTCTTCAGTTTGAGCACGTACCACCAGATCCTAACAATCAGACATCTCCAATTAGCCATTTTTAGTATTTATGGTATTATCTCTGCGCAGGGATATTCAAGCCGTTTTCATGTAAAGCACAAACATCTCCGATTAGCCATTTTCTGTATTTATGGTATTATCTCTGCGCAGGGATATTCAAGCCGTTTTCATGTAAAACAAAGTATGGCTATCCGTCTCTTCAGTTCGAGCACATACCACCAAATCCTAATAATCAGACATCTCCAATTAGCCATTTTCAGTATTTATGGTATTATCTCTACACAGGGATATTCAAGCCGTTTCCATGTAAAACACAATATAGCTATCCGTCTCTTCAGTTCGAGCATGTACCACTGGATCCTAAAAATCAGACATCTCCAATTAGACATTTTCAGTATTTATGGTATTATCTCTGCGCAGGGATATTCAAGCCTTTTTCATGTAAAACACAGTATGGCTATCCGTCTCTTCAATTCGAGCAAGTACCACCGAATCCTAAAAATTAGATATCTCCAATTAGCCATTTTCAGTATTTATGGTATTATCTCTGCACAGGGATATTCAAGCCATTTTCATGTAAAACACTGTATGGCTATCCGTCTCTTCAATTCGAGCACGTACCACTGGATCCTAACAATCAGACATCTCCAATTAGCCATTTTCAGTATTTATGGTATTATCTCTGCACAGGGATATTCAAGCCGTTTTCATGTAAAACACAGTATGGCTATCCGTCTCTTCAGTTCGAGCACGTACCAAGGGATCCTAATAATCAGACATCTCCAATTAGCCATTTTAAGTATTTATGGTATTATCTCTGCGCAGGGATATTCAAGCCATTTTCATGTAAAACACAGTATGGCTATCCGTCTCTTCAGTTTGAGAACGTACCACCGGATCCTAACAATCAGACATCTCCAATTAGCCATTTGCAGTATTTATGGTATTATTTCTGCGTAGGGATATTCAAGCCGTTTTCATGTAAAACACAGTATGGCTATCTATCTCTTTAGTTCGAGCACGTACCACCGGATCCTAATAATCAGACATCTCGAATTAGCCATTTTCAATATTTATGGTATTATCTCTACGCAGGGATATTCAAGCCATTTTCATGTAAAACACAGTATGGCTATCTGTCTCTTCAGTTCAAGCATATACCACCGGATCCTAACAATCAGACATCTCCAATTAGCCATTTTCGGTATTTATGGTATTATCTCTACGCAGGGATATTCAAGCCGTTTTCATGTAAAACACAGTATGGCTATCCATCTCTTTAGTTTGAGCACGTACCACCGGATCCTAACAATCAGACATCTCCAATTAGCTATTTTTTTTATTTATGGTATTATCTCTGCGCAGGGATATTCAAGTCGTTTTCATGTAAACCACAGACATCTCCAACTAGCCATTTTCTGTATTTATGGTATTATGTTTGCGCAGGGATATTCAAGCCGTTTTCATGTAAAACAAAGTATGGCTATCCGTGTCTTCAGTTCGAGCACATACCACCGGATCCTAATAATCAGACATCTCCAATTAGCCATTTTCAATATTTATGGTATTATCTCTGCGCAGGGATATTCAAGCCATTTCCATGTAAAACACAATAAAGCTATCCGTCTCTTCAGTTCGAGCATGTAACACTGGATCCTAAAAATCAGACATCTCCAATTAGCCATTTTCAGTATATATGGTATTATCTCTGCGCAGGGATATTCAAGCCTTTTTCATGTAAAACACAGTATCGCTATCCGTCTCTTCAATTCGAGCAAGTACCACCGGATCCTAAAAATCAGATATCTCCAATTAACCATTTTTCAGTATTTATGGTATTATCTCTGCGCAGGGATATTCAAGCCGTTTTCATGTAAAACACTGTATGGCTATCCGTCTCTTCAGTTCGAGCACGTACCACCGGATCCTAACAATCAGACATCTCCAATTAGCCATTTTCAGTATTTATGGTATTATCTCTGCACAGGGATATTCAAGCCGTTTTCATGTAAAACATAGTATGGCTATCTGTCTCTTCAGTTCGAGCACGTACCAAGGGATCCTAATAGTTAGACATCTCCAATTAGACATTTTAAGTATTTATGGTATTATCTCTGTGCAGGGATATTCAAGCCATTTTCATGTAAAACACAGTGTGGCTATCCGTCTCTTCAGTTCGAGCACGTACCACCGGATCCTAACAATCAGACATCTCCAATTAGCCATTTTCAGTATTTATGGTATTATCTTTGCGTAGGGTCTCCAATTAGCCATTTTCAGTATTTATGGTATTATCTCTGCACAGGGATATTCAAGCCGTTTTCATGTAAAACACAGTATGGCTATCCGTCTCTTCAGTTCGAGCACGTACCGCTGGATCCTAACAATCAAACATCTCCAATTAGCCATTTTCAGTATTTATGGTATTATCTCTGCGCAGGGATATTCAATCCGTTTTCATGTAAACCACAAACATCTCCGATTAGCCATTTTTAGTATTTATGGTATTATCTCTGCGCAGGGATATTCAAGCCATTTTCATGTAAAACACAGTATGGCTATCCATCTCATCAGTTCGAGCACGTACCACCGGATCCTAATAATCAGACATCTCCAATTAACCATTTTTAGTATTTATGGTATTATCTCTGCGCAGGGATATTCAAGCCGTTTCCATGTAAAACACAGTATGGCTATCCATCTCTTCAGTTCAAGCACGTACCACTGGATCCTAACAATCAGTAATCTCCAATTAGCCATTTTCAGTATTTATGGTATTATCTCTACGCAGGGATATTCAAGGCGTTTTCATGTAAAACACAGTATGGCTATCTGTCTCTTCAGTTCGATCACATACCACCAGATCCTAACAATCAGACATCTCCAATTAGCCATTTTCAGTATTTATGGTATTATCTCTGTGCAGGGATATTCAAGCCATTTTCATGTAAAACACAATATGGCTATCCATCTCTTCAGTTCGAGCATGTACCACCAGATCCTAACATTCAGACATCTCCAATTAGCCATTTTCAGCATTTATGGTATTATCTCTACGCAGGGATATTCAAGCCATTTTCATGTAAAACACAGTATGGCTATTCATCTCTTCAGTTCAAGCACGTACCACCGGATCCTAATAATCAGACATATCCAATTAGCCATTTTGAGTATTTATGGTATTATCTCTGCGCAAGGATATTCAAGCCGTTTCCATGTAAAACACAGTATGGCTATCCGTCTCTTCAGTTCGAGCACATACCACCGGATTCTAACAATTAGACATCTTCAATTAGCCATTTTCAGTATTTATGGTATTATCTCTGCGCAGGGATATTCAAGCCGTTTTCATGTAAAACACAGTATGGCTATCCTTCTCTTCAATTCAAGCACGTACCATCGGATCCTAACAATCAGACATCTCCAATTAGCCATTTTTTGTATTTATGGTATTATCTCTATGCAGGGATATTCAAGCCATTTTAATGTAAACTACAGACATCTCCGATTAGCAATTTTTAGTATTTATGGTATTATCTCTGCGCATGGATATTCAAGCCATTTTCATGTAAAACACAGTATGGCTATCCGTCTCTTCAGTTCGAGCACGTACCACTGGATCGTAACAATCGGACATCTCCAATTAGCCATTTTCAGTATTTATGGTATTATCTCTGTGCAGGGATATTCAGTCCATTTTCATGTAAAACACAGTATGGCTATCCGTCTCTTCAGTTCGAGCACGTACCACCAGATCCCAACAATCAGACATCTCCAATGAGCCATATTCAATATTTATGGCATTACCTCTGCGTAGGGATATTCAAGCCGTTTTCATGTAAAACATAGTATGGCTATCCGTCTCTTTAGTTCGAGCACGTACCACTAGATCCTAACAATCAAACATCTCTAATTAGCCATTTTCAATATGTTGGTTTTTCTTCTGAATCAGCATTAGGGTTTGCCAGTTCTAATGCACAGGCAGATTCAGCCAACTAAATACAGGAGGTTGCGTGAGCTCCTCCCCTTCACTTCTAGTTCTACCGCACCAAGGGGGTGTCCCTATTTGATAAAAGTATGACCTTGACTAGCTCAATGACAGAAGGATACAACTTGACAGCAACAGGCAGAATAATCTCATGTAAGGACCAAGATTTATGTAACAAATCACAAGGTTGGCAACGTTCTTGGACATAATGTCTAGTTAGGTATGAGAGCATGCAGGGGTTTCCTACTCCTAATCCTACAACTAACAGGTGGAAGTGCTGAAATGGGTGGACATGATGTCCTGGATGCAAGACAAGGGGTTTTGGCTCATAACTACTGACTCAAAAGTAGACTGGTGCCTATCCATTGGGCGAGGAGTCAACTAGACGTATATAGTAGATGGTTTGCAACTTTCACTCAAGTTTCAGGGGGTTGGACTTGATGCTTGCCTTACAAACATCACCCAAGAAAGGGTATCTAACTGCCTCTACTTATAGATATCCCTACAGACATACAACCTTCTCCATACATTGACCTAAAATAGTTTAATCCACTCCTTGAATGGAAGTTAAAGATCAAGCATGCAGTATAGATATCTATACCCTAGAATCTATGAAACCCTTAGCAACCAGATTCAAAAGAAGGATGACATGTAGCAAATGGAGACAAGCAGATAGACACATGCAATAAGTATTTTTCATATAAATCAACACTGAAACTAAAAATATGTGCAAAATACATTCATGCTGCAACACATAAACTCCAAAATGGGATAGAACAGCCAAGATCATGCCCTGTTCCTCATTATTTACACAAAAAATGCCCCGGTCTTCAACAACCTCAAAAGAGTGACACAGTCTGCCTATATCAGCTAGAAAGTGTACCCACAGCAATTAATTACATGGTTTGACAAAAAACCGCCAGATACAGTCCTCAGAAGGAATGGCGCTCAGAAGTTATTGCTGCATCAGACAGAAAGTAGACAAAGGTGGCCTCGAGCCCTGTGCTGCCATCTGAAAATCTTCATCCAAAAATCAGGCAACCTGATCATGTGTACCATCGCCCATACCCCTACTACAATCGCCATTTATGGCTCAACCACCCGCGGCCTACTTGGGAATCGTCGCAGCATTCAACAAGAATCTCCTGCCAAAACGCGTTTTATCGCAGTTTCAAAAATGTAGGGAAATTAATCCCACATGCATAGTGAGAAGACCACCTTAGTAGTTTAAAAGCATAGTCACTTGCATAATAGGTGTCGAGTGCTTTTGCCACGCTCGACACATGCTCCTTCTCTAAAGCCCATCGGCCAAACCCAAGCCATCGGCTCACCCCGCAAAACTCCTGTCGATCTCAACAGTCACACCGATGCCTATCTTCGCATTCCCCTTCATCGGTCAGAGATGGACCATCGGGCCAGCTCTCCAGACTTCCACCGATAGCATGAGTCTCTCTGATCGCTACTCCAAACTACCCTGTCGGTGTGACCGACACCATCAGCCAACATGAAATTCCTCCAGCCGATAGAACAACTCCTGCCAATAACACATCGGCTTCCCCCTTCGTCGGCCAGACCCTCCACTGTCGGCCCAACACAATCCATCCTCGCCGACAACACAAGTCACGCTGAAGACCACCTCCGTCGATGTGACTTACACCGTCGAAGAAACCAAAATCTCCCCAGCCGATAGACCAACTCCTACCGATGGCCTTGCGGTCGCCAAGACAATCTTCCCTGTCACCCCAATACCAGCTCCACACCCCTCGTCGCCGAGACAAAGACTATCAGAGTAACCAAAAGCTCCTCTACCGATCACAATAGTCTCGCCGATGCACCAACGAGCTACACTCTGCTCCTCCATCGGCCAGACACACACTGACGACTCCCCATTGGCCAAACCAAAACAATCAGAACACTCAAGACCAAAAACATAGAGATTTGAACCACTGAACCTTGGACTGGTTCAACCTGATGGTTCAAAAGAGAGGTTCAAATATCAAAAATACTCCCATCGGCAAAACACTTGACCGGCGGCCAAGAAACTCGAAGCATCGAACTATTGAACCTTGAACCGTTGAGAAAAGGGTTCAAGCGGGAGGTTCGACGATACAATATTTGCACAAGGGAAATGCATAATATGATCCGCTAGAAGAAAGATGAACCATGAACCACTGAACCATTGAACTATCGAAAAAAGGGGTTCAAGTTCAAACCGAAATGTCGAAGACACAAAAACAAACTCATGCCGATGGAGAAAACACGATGGCCCCTTCCTCAAGAACTATGATGCAGATGCTGAAAAACACTGAGGAAGTGCCAAAACTTAGAACTTTTTTGGATCTTTTGGGAAGGTGCCTACATGAAAAATTGCTAAATTAACTGACAGTCAATTCAGTGACCAACACAATATTTATGGTATTATCTCTGCGCAGGGATATTCAAGTCATTTTCATGTAAAACACAGTATGGCTATCTATGTCTTCAGTTCCAGCACGTACCACCGGATCCTAACAATCAGACATCTCCAATTAGCCATTTTCAGTATTTATGGTATTATCTCTGCACAGGGATATTCAAGCCGTTTTCATGTAAAGCACAGTATGACTATCCATCTCTTCAGTTCGACCACATACCACCGGATCCTAACAATCAGACATCTCCAACTAGCCATTTTTAGTATTTATGGTATTATCTCTGCACAGGGATATTCAAGCCGTTTTCATGTAAACCACAGACATCTCCGATTAGCCATTTTCTGTATTTATGGTATTAGCTCTGTGCATTTATATTCAAGCCGTTTTCATGTAAAATAAAGTATGGCTATCCGTCTCTTCAGTTCGAGCACATACCACCGGATCCTAATAATCAGACATCTCCAATTAGCCATTTTTAGTATTTATGGTATTATCTCTGCGTAGGGATATTCAAGCCGTTTCCATGTAAAACACAATATAGCTATCCGTCTCTTCAGTTCAAGCACATACCACCGGATCCTAATAATCAGACATCTCCAATTAGCCATTTTCAGTATTTATGGTATTATCTTTGCGCAGGGATATTCAAGCCGTTTCCATGTAAAACAGAATATAGCTATCCGTCTCTTCAGTTCGAGAATGTACCACTGGATCCTAATAATCAGACATCTCCAATTAGTCATTTTCAGTATTTATGGTATTATCTCTGCGCAGGGATATTCAATCCGTTTTCATGTAAAACACTGTATGGCTATCCGTCTCTTCAATTGAGCACGTACCACCGGATCCTAACAATCAGACATCTCCAATTAGCCATTTTCAGTATTTATGGTATTATCTCTGCACAGGGATATTCAAGCCATTTTCATGTAAAACACAGTATGGCTATCCGTCTCTTCAGTTCAAGCATGTACCACTGGATCCTAATAATCAGACATCTCCAATTAGCCATTTTAAGTATTTATGGTATTATCTCTGCGCAGGGATATTCAAGCCGTTTTCATGTAAAACACAGTATGGCTATCTGTCTCTTTAGTTCAAGCATGTACCACCGGATCCTAACAATCAGACATCGCCAATTAGCCATTTTCAGTATTTATGGTATTATCTCTGTATAGGGATATTCAAGCCGTTTTCATGTAAAACACAGTATGGCTATCCATCTCTTCAGTTCGAGCACGTACCACCGGATCCTAACAATCAGACATCTCCAATTAGCCATTTTCAGTATTTATGGTATTATCTCTGCGCAGGGATATTCAATCCATTTTCATGTAAACCATAGACATCTCCGATTAGCCATTTTTAGTATTTATGGTATTATCTCTACGCAGGGATATTCAAGCCGTTTTCATGTAAAACACAGTATGGCTATCCGTCTCATCAGTTCAAGCACGTACCACCGGATCCTAATAATTAGACATCTCCAATTAGCCATTTTCAGTATTTATGGTATTATCTTTGCGCAGGGATATTCAAGCCATTTCCATGTAAAACACAGTATGGCTATCTGTCTCTTCAGTTCGAGCACGTACCACTGGATCCTAACAATCAGAAATCTCCAATTAGCCATTTTCAGTATTTATGGTATTATCTCTGCGCAGGGATATTCAAGCTGTTTTCATGCAAAACACAGTATGGCTATCCGTCTCTTCAGTTCGAGCACATACCACCGGATCCTAACAATCAGACATCTCCAATTAGCCATTTTCAGTATTTATGGTATAATCTCTGCGCAAGGATATTCAAGCCATTTTCATGTAAAACACAGTATGGCTATCCATCTCTTTAGTTCGAGCACGTACCACCGGATCCTAACATTCAGACATCTCCAATTAGCCATTTTCAGTATTTATGGTATTATCTCTACGCAGGGATATTCAAGCCGTTTTCATGTAAAACACAGTATGGCTATCCGTCTCCTCAGTTCAAGCACGTACCACCGGATCCTAATAATCAGACATCTCTAATTAGCCATTTTCAGTATTTATGGTATTATCTCTGCGCAGGGATATTCAAGCCGTTTCCATGTAAAACACAATATGGCTATCCGTCTCTTCAGTTCGAGCACGTACCACCAGATTCTAACAATCAGACATCTCCAATTAGCCATTTTTAGTATTTATGGTATTATCTCTGCGCAGGGATATTCAAGCCGTTTTCATGTACAACACAATATGGCTATCCTTCTCTTCAATTCGAGCATGTACCACGGGATCCTAACAATCAGACATCTCCAATTAGCCATTTTTAGTATTTATGGTATTATCTTTGTGCAGGGATATTCAAGCCGTTTTCATGTAAACCACAGACATCTCCGATTAGCCATTTTCAGTATTTATGGTATTATCTCTGGGTAGGGATATTCAAGCCGTTTTCATGTAAAACACAGTATGGCTATCCGTCTCTTCAGTTCGAGCACGTACCACCGGATCCTAACAATCAGACGTCTCCAATTAGCCATTTTCAGTATTTATGGTATTATCTTTGCGCAGGGATATTCAATCCGTTTTCATGTAAAACACAATATGGCTACCCGTCTCTTCAGTTCGAGCACGTACCACTGGATCCCAACAATCAGACATCTCTAATTAGCCATTTTCAATATTTATGGTATTATCTCTGCGTAGGGATATTCAAGCCGTTTTCATGTAAAACACAATATGGCTATCCGTGTCTTCAGTTCGAGCACGTACGACCGGATCCTAACAATCGGACATCTCCAATTAGCCATTTTCAATATTTATGGTATTATCTCTGCGCAAGGATATTCGAGCCGTTTTCATGTAAAACACAGTATGGCTATCTGTCTCTTCAGTTCGAGCACGTACCACCGGATCCTAATAATCAGACATCTCCAATTAGCCATTTTCAATATTTACGGTATTATCTCTGCGCAGGATATTCAAGCCATTTTCATGTAAAACACAGTAGTTTAAAAGCATGGCCGCGAGCATGATAGGTGTCGAGCACTTTTGCCATGCTCGACACACGCCTTTCTCTCCAAAAGCCCATCGCCAAGACCACTACCATCGGCCAACTCGAAAAACCTCTCACCGATCTCGATAGTCTGGCTGATCGCTACACCACACTCCCCCTCATCAGCCAAAGATTAGTCTATCGGCCAACCATTCCATAGTTCACCCAACAATACAACTCACGCCGATAGACCCTGGCTTCCTCCCTTCCGTCGGTGTAACACACACCATCGGAGCATCTAAAAAGTTTCCTGCCGATCTCAAAGGTCACGTCGTCGACATCTTCGCTAGCTACACACTGCTCCTCCATCGGTCAGACTCACGCCGATGACACCCCATCGGCCAAACACCTTACATCGGTGGCCAAAAAATTCACTTCGCCGATAGCCAAACACACGCCGATGGACATCCATCGGCCAGACCAAAACAATCGGAGCACTCAAGAAATCTTTCGCCGACATAACAACTCCTACCGATAACATATCGGCCTCCCACTTCCCCCTCCGACGGGTTGAATCAATGAACTTCTGAATCGGTTCAATAGCTAGGTTCAAAGGAAAGGTTCAACTGAGAAGTTCAACGCCGATACCAACTCTGTCGGCAACATAAAAGCCACCCCACAAACCCATTGAACCGATGAACTGGTTCAACCTGATGGTTCAATGGCAAGGTTCGAACATTAAAAAAATACTCCATCGGCAAAACACTTGACCGTCGGCCAAGAAACTCGAAGCTTCTAACCATTGAACCTTGAACCGCTGAGAAAATGAACTTTCAAAAAAAGGGGTTCACGTCCAAACTGAAATGTCGAAGACACAAAAACGAACTCATGCCGATGGAGAAAAGACGAAGACCACCTCCGTTGAACTAAGATGCAAACGCTGAAAAACACTGAGGGGCCCCAAAACTTAGAACTTTTTTGGATTTTTTGGAAAGGTGCCTACATGAAAATTGCTCCAAAACTGAGAGTCAATTCAGGCACCAACATGGCCAACGAAGGGGGAAGCCGATGTGTTATCGGTAGGAGTTGTTGTATCGGTGGGAGGAATTTCATGTTGGCCGATGGTGTCGGTCACACCGACAGGGTAGTTTGGAGTAGCGATCGGAGAGACTCATGCTATCGGTGGAAGTTTGGAGAGCTGGCCTGATGGTCCATCTCTGGCCGATGAAGGGGAATGCGAAGATAGGCATCGGTGTGACTGTTGAGATTGGCAGGAGTTTTGCGGGGTTGGCCGATGGGCTTTTGGAGAAGGCTTGTGTGTCGAGCGCGGAAAAAGGTGCTCGACATTTGATATGCATGTGGCCGCGTTTATAAAGCGCTAATGTGGTCTTCTCACTATGCATGTGGGATTAATTTCCCTACATTTTTGAAACTGCGATAAAACGCGTTTGGCGGGAGATTCTTGTTGAATGCTGCGATGGTTCCCAAGTAGGCCGCGGGTGGTTGAGCCATAAATGGTGATTGTAGCAGGGGTATGGGCGATGGTACACATGATCAGGTTGCCCAATTTTTGAATGAAGACTTCCAGATGGTAGCACAGGGCTCGAGGCCACCCTTGTCTACTTTCTGTCTGATGCAGTAATAAGTTCTGAGCGCATTCCTTCTGAGGACTGTATCTGGCAGTTTTTTGTCAAACCATGTAATTAATTGTTGTGGGTACACTTTCTGGTCGATATAGGCAAATTGTGTCACTCTTTTGAGGTTGTTGAAGGCCTGGGCATTTTTTGTGTAAATAATGAGGAACAGGGCATGATCTTGGCTGTTCTATCCCATTTTGGAGTTTATGTGTTGCAGCATGAATTTATTTTGCACATATTTTCAGTTTCAATGTTGATATATATGAAAAATGCTTATTGCATGTGTCTATCTGCTTGTCTCCATTTGCTGCATGTCATCCTTCTTTTGAATCTGGTTGCTAAGGGTTTCATAGATTCTAGGGTATAGATATCTATACTGCATGCTTGATCTTTAACTTCCATTCAAGGAGTGGATTAAACTGTTTTAGGTCAATGTATGGAGAAGGTTGTATGTCTGCAGGGATATCTGTAAGTAGAGGCAGTTAGATACCCTTTCTTGGGTGATGTTTGTAAGGCAAGCATCAAGTCCAACCCCCTGAAACTTGAGTGAAAGTTGCAAACCATCTGTTGTATACGTCTAGTTGACTCCTTGCCCAATGGATAGGCACCAATCTGCTTCTGAGTCAGTAGTTGTGAGCCAAAACCCCTTGTCTTGCATCCAGGACATCATGTCCACCCATTTCAACACTTCCACGTATTAGTTGTAGGATTAGGAGTAGGAAACCCCTGCATGCTCTCATCCCTAACCAGACATATATGTCTAAGAATGTTGCCAGTCTTGTGATTTGTTACACAAATCTTGGTCCTTACATGAGAGTATTCTGCCTGTTGCTGTCAAGTTAAATCCTTCTGTCATTGAGCTAGTCAAGGTTATACTTTTATCAAATAGGGACACCCCCCTTGGTGCGGTAGAACCAGAAGTGAAGGGGAGGAGCTCACGCAACCTCCTGTATTTAGTTGGCTGAATCTACCTGTGCATTAGAACTGGCAAACCCTAATGCTGATTCAGAAGAAAAACCAACAAAAATGGCGACTCTACTGGGGATGGATTGATAAAAATGAATAAATTTGTGGCCCATCCGAGTCACCAACAAAATGGCAAGTCTACTGGGGATGGATTGATTAAAAGGGAATGTATTTGTGGCCCATCCAAGTCACTAACAAAATGATGCTCTGCTGGTGGAATGAACCTGGAAAGTAGCTTTCAGCTATTGAAAATTTTGTCCTCTCTGGAGAGGTGGCGACTCTGCAAAAAAAAAAAAAAGATCTGAATGCACATGAAAGATAGATGTATGTGATGTGACAAATATGTTCATATTTCTACATCTAGATGAGAAAAGGTACCTAGCTTCCTCCCCTTTATATTTGTTGTTTGCTGCATAAGTTAGATGCCAGGGGGAAGCCTTAGGTCTTAGGTAGACAAAGGATGTCTAAAAGTGAGATTTTTATGAATCCAAATATGTTTTATCCCATACTCAATCAGGATTTGTTGGATAAAAGAATAGAAGAGATAAAAAATAGGTTGATATTCTTAGAGGCTAGGCAGGCCCAGTTAAAAAGCAGTAACCCTGTTGTGTCTACCAGTCAGAAGGCTAAACCTCTTCTCAGCCCTCTTGATCATCAATATTACCTTGAGATCATGGCATCATGTGAAGATAAAAGTGAAAATGAAAAGATATCAGTTGAGGATGCCATTGAAACGATCAATGATGAATCCCATTGCAAGGTTGAGGTGTCAGGCCATGAAAATAATGATGTGGTTGTGGACAACAATGAGCAACTTTTTGAATGGGTTTGTGGAGATAATTGTGAGTATTATGCTCAGGATAGAGAAGAAATAAGCACACAGGCTGATACTCCTCCACAAAGTGAATCCATGGATGATGAAGATGCATGTTCTGCTGCCCATGAACCAGCAGCACACTTTGAAGAGGCTGAGACACCTGGATCACCCATTTTTGACACATATGGTGATGAGGATGTATCTGAGTATGGTGAGGATCTTGACATGGTTTTTGACTTGGATTATGTTTCTCATCCTGATGAAAGAGAGACCAACATACATCAGGTAAGTGATTGTAAAAATGTGCCTGATTGTAAAGAGGTGCCAGAGCCTGATCTTTTCTAGCTTGGTGTACCAGATGGTTGTGTACATGATGTACACAATTGTGATTTTGAAAGCTTTTCTTTTGATGTGCCAGCATATACAATGAGCTCTGATCATCCTAGCTGTGTGGTGGACATTGAGTGTTTTCATTTTTTAGTCCAGCTAGGAGATCATTTTACAATGCATATTGCTAATATAGATGACAAGTGCTATATGCCATATGAATATGCATTGCTTGATAAATTTGACACCCACATGTCACATGATGTTGAAGGTTGTCTGCATAGGGATGACAGTGACAAGCTAAATCAGAGGGTTGAATATGCAAATGACCAGGTTTGTTTGTGGTCAGATCATGGCATCATACCCAGGCTTGGCCCAGTGCATGCAAATGAAAATAAGGTGTTTGACAAGGGGAAATATTAGTTTTCCTTTTTTTGGTGGCCTTAGGCCATCAAGTGTATTTGGTGATGCAGATCATTATATCTTCATGACTCTGTGCCCAATGGATAAGGCACTGGTCTGCATCCCAGAGATCTGGGGTTCTCGCTGCAGTCTTGCACCTGCACGTCCCCAATCAGATCCACTGTTGGTGCCTAAATTGACTATCAATTTTTGAGCAATTTTCATGCAGGCACCTTCCCAAAAAATCCAAAAAATTCTAAGTTTTGGTACCCCCTTAGTGTTTTTCAGTGTCTGCGTAACAGTTCTTGAGGAGGTGGTCTTCATGTTTTCTCCATCGGCATGGGTTTGTTTTTGTGTCTTTGACATTTCAGTTTGAACTTGAACCCCTTTTTTTGATAGTTCAATGGTTCAGCGGTTCATGGTTCATCTTTCTTCTAGCGGATCATATTATGCATTTGCCTTACGCAAATATTGTATCGTCGAACCTCCCGCTTGAACCCTTTTCTCAATGGTTCAAGGTTCAATAGTTCGATGCTTTGAGTTTTTTGGTCTCGACCGAAGTGTTTTGCCGATGGAGTATTGTTTTGGAGGTTTGAACCACGCCGGCGTACCTCAGTATTGAACCTCGCCATTGAACCGGTTCGATGGGTCCGTCGGTTATGTTTGTGTTGCCGACAGAGTTGGTATCGACATTGAACTTCTCGGTTGAACCTCTCTTTTGAACCATCGGTTTGAACCAGTTCAAGGTTCAATGCTTTATGTTTTTGGTCTTATCGGAGTGATCGGCTTCATCGGCGAAAGATTTCTTGAGTGTTCCGATTGTTTTGGTTTGGCCGATGGAGGAGCAGAGTGTAGCTCGTTGGTGCATCAGCGAGACTATTGTGACTGGCAGAGGAGCTTTTGGTTACTCCGATGGTCTTTGTCTCGGCGACAAGGGGTGTGGAGCTGGTATCAGGGTGACAGGGAGGATTGTCTTGGCGACAACAAGGCCATCGGTAGGAGTTGGTCTATCGGCTGGGGAGATTTTGGTTGCTCCAATAGTGTAACTCACACCAACGGAGGTGGTCTTCGGCATGACTTGTGTTGTCGGCGAGGATGGATTGCATTGGGCCGACAGTGGAGGGTCTGGCCGATGAAGGGGGAAGCCGATGTGTTATCGGCAGGAGTTGTTGTATCGGCGGGAGGAATTTCATGTTGGCCGATGGTGTCAGTCACACCGATAGGGTAGTTTGGAGTAGCGATCGGAGAGACTCATGCTATTGGTGGAAGTCTGGAGAGCTGGCCCGATGGTCCATCTCTGGCCGATGAAGGGGAATGCGAAGATAGGCATCGGTGTGACTGTTGAGATCAGCAGGAGTTTTGCGGGGTTGGCCGATGGCTTAAGTTTGGCCGATGGCTTAAGTTTGGCCGATGGGCTTTTGGAGAAGGCTTGTGCATCGAACGCGGAAAAAGGTGCTCGACATTTGATATGCATGTGGCCACATTTATAAAGCACTAACGTGGTCTTCTCACTATGCATGTGGGATTAATTTCCCTGCATTTTTGAAACTGCGATAAAACACGTTTTGGCGGGAGATTCTGGTTGAATGCTGCGACGGTTCCCAAGTAGGCCGCGGGTGGTTGAGCCATAAATGGCGATTGTAGTAGGGGTATGGGCGATGGTACACATGATCAGGTTGCCCAATTTTTGGATGAAGACTTCCAGATGGCAGCACAGGGCTCGAGGCCACCTTTGTCTACTTTCTGTCTGATGCAGCAATAACTTCTGAGCGCCATTCCTTCTGAGGACTGTATCTAGCAGTTTTTTGTCAAACCATGTAATTAATTGCTGTGGGTACATTTTCTGGCCAATATAGGCAGACTGTGTCACTCTTTTGAGGTTGTTGAAGGCCTGGGCATTTTTTGTGTAAATAATGAGGAACAGGGCATGATCTTGGCTGTTCTATCCCATTTTGGAGTTTATGTGTTGCAGCATGAATGTATTTTGCACATATTTTCAGTTTCAGTGTTGATATATATGAAAAATGCTTATTACATGTGTCTATCTGCTTGTCTCCATTTGCTGCATGTCATCCTTCTTTTGAATCTGGTTGCTAAGGGTTTCATAGATTCTAGGGCATAGATATCTATACTGCATGCTTGATCTTTAACTTCCATTCAAGGAGTGGATTAAACTGTTTTAGGTCAATGTATGGAGAAGGTTGTATGTCTGCAGGGATATCTGTAAGTAGAGGCAGTTAGATACCCTTTCTTGGGTGATGTTTGTAAGGCAAGCATCAAGTCCAACCCCCTGAAACTTGAGTGAAAGTTGCAAACCATATGCTGTATACGTCTAGTTGACTCCTTGCCCAATGGATAGGCACCAGTCTGCTTCTGAGTCAGTAGTTATGAGCCAAAACCCCTTGTCTTGACCCCAGGACATCATGTCCACCCATTTCAACACTTCCACCTGTTAGTTGTAGGATTAGGAGTAGGAAACCCCTGCATGCTCTCATCCCTAACTAGACACATATGTCTAAGAATGTTGCCAATCTTGTGATTTGTTACACAAATCTTGGTCCTTACATGAGAGTATTCTACCTGTTGCTGTCAAGTTAAATCCTTCTGTCATTGAGCTAGTCAAGGTTATACTTTTATCAAATAGGGACACCCCCCTTGGTGCGGCAGAACCAGAAGTGAAGGGGAGGAGCTCACGCAACATCCTGTATTTAGCTCGCTGAATCTGCCTGTGCATTAGAACTGGCAAACCCTAATGCTGATTCAGAAGAAAAACCAACAAGCTATTTTTAGTA
This sequence comes from Cunninghamia lanceolata, assembly GCA_027924645.1. Taxonomy (NCBI): domain Eukaryota; kingdom Viridiplantae; phylum Streptophyta; class Pinopsida; order Cupressales; family Cupressaceae; genus Cunninghamia; species Cunninghamia lanceolata. The sequence goes on from BSBN01000568.1 coordinate 9,094,276, forward strand.
TTTATGGTATTATCTCTGCGTAGGGATATTCAAACCATTTTCATGTAAACCACAGACATCTCTGATTAGCCATTTTCAGTATTTACGGTATTATCTCTGCGTAGGGATATTCAAGCCATTTTCATGTAAAACACAGTATGGCTATCTATCTCTTCAGTTTGAGCACGTCCCACCGGATCCTAATAATCAGACATCTCTAATTAGCCATTTTCAGTATTTATGGTATTATCTCTGCGCAAGGATATTTAAGCCGTTTCCATGTAAAACACAGCATGGCTATCCGTCTCTTCAGTTCGAGCACGTACCACCGGATCCTAACAATCAGACATCTCCAATTAGCCATTTTCAGTATTTATGGTATTATCTCTGCATAGGGATATTCAAGCCGTTTTCATGTAAAACACAGTATGGCTATCTGTCTCTTCAGTACGAGCACGTTCCACTAGATCCTAACAATCAGACATCTACAATTAGCCATTTTTAGTATTTATGGTATTATCTCTGCGCAGGGATATTCAAGCCGTTTTCATGTAAAACATAGTATGGCTATCTGTCTCTTCAGTTCAAGCACGTACCACCGGATCCTAACAATCAGACATCTCCAATTAGCCATTTTCAGTATTTATGGTATTATCTTTGTGCAGGGATATTCAATCTGTTTTCGTGTAAAACACAGTATGGCTATCCGTCTCTTCAGTTCGAGCACGTACCATCGCATCCTAATAATCAGACATCTCTAATTAGCCATTTTCAGTATTTTTGGTATTATCTTTGCACAGGGATATTCAAGCCATTTTCATGTAAAACACAGAATTGCTATCTGTCTCTTCAGTTCGAGCATGTACCACCGGATCCTAACAATCAGACATCTCCAATTAGCCATTTTCGGTATTTATGGTATTATCTCTGCATAGGGATATTCAAGCCGTTTTCATGTAAAACACAGTATGGCTATCCGTCTTTTCAGTTTGAGTACGTACCACCGGATCCTAATAATTAGACATCTCCAATTAGCCATTTTCAATATTTATGGTATTATCTCTGCGCAGGGATATTCAAGCCGTTTAAATGTAAAACACAGTATGGGTATATGTCTCTTCAGTTTGAGCACGTATCACCGGATCCTAACAATTAGACATATCCAATTAGCCATTTTCAGTATTTATGGTATTATCTCTGCACAGGGATATTCAAGTTGTTTTCATGTAAACCACAGACATCTCTAATTAGCCATTTTCAGTATTTATGGTATTATCTATGTGCAGAGATATTCAAGCCGTTTTCATGTAAAACACAGTATGGCTATCCATTTCTTCAGTTCGAGCACGTACCACCGGATCCTAATAATCAGACATCTCCAATTAGCCATTTTCAGTATTTATGGTATTATCTCTGCGCAGGGATATTCACGCCATTTCGATGTAAAACACAGTATGGCTATCCGTCTCTTCAGTTCGAGCACGTACCACCGGATCCTAACAATCAGACATCTCCAATTAGCCATTTTCAGTATTTATGGTATTATCTCTGCGCAGGGATATTCAAGTCGTTTTCATGTAAAACACAGTATGGCTATCCATCTCTTCAGTTCAAGCACGTACCACCGGATCCTAACAATCAAACATCTCCAATTAGCCATTTTTTGTATTTATGGTATTATCTCTGCGCAGGGATATTCAAGACGTTTTCATGTAAAACACAGTATGGCTATCCGTCTCTTCAGTTCGAACACGTACCACCGGATCCTAACAATCAGACATTTCCAATTAGCCATTTTCAATATTTATGGTATTATCTCTGCGCAGGCATATTCAAGCCGTTTTCATGGAAAACATAGTATGGCTATCTGTCTCTTCAGTTCGAGCACGTGACACCAGATCCTAACAATCAGACATCTCCAATTAGCTATTTTCAGTATTTACGGTATTATCTCTGAGCAGGGATATTGAAGCTGTTTTCATGTAAAACACAGTATGGCTATCCGTCTCTTCAGTTCGAGCACGTACCACCGGATCCTAACAATCAGACATCTCCAATTAGCCATTTTCAGTAATTATGGTATTATCTCTGCGCATGTATATTCAAGCTGTTTTCATGTAAAACATAGTATGGCTATCTGTCTCTTCAGTTCGAGCACGTACCACCAGAACCTAACAATCAGACATCTCCAATTAGCTATTTTCAGTATTTATGGTATTATCTCTTCATAGGGATATTCAAGCCGTTTTCATGTAAACCACAAACATCTCTGATTAGCCATTTTCAGTATTTATGGTATTATCTCTGCGCAAGGATATTCAAGCTGTTTTCATGTAAAACACGGTATGGCTATCCATCTCTTCAGTTCGAGCATGTACCACCAGATCCTAATAATCAGACATCTCCAATTAGCCATTTTCAGTATTTATGGTATAATCTCTGCGCAAGGATATTCAAGCCATTTTCATGTAAAACACAGTATGGCTATCCATCTCTTTAGTTCGAGCTCGTACCACCGGATCCTAACATTCAGACATCTCCAATTAGCCATTTTCAGTATTTATGGTATTATCTCTGCGCAAGGATATTCAAGTTGTTTTCATGTAAAACATAGTATGGCTATCCGTCTCTTCAGTTCGAGCACATACCACCGGATCCTAACAATCAGACATCTCCAATTAGCCATTTTCAGTATTTATGGTATTATCTCTGCGCAGGGATATTCAAGCCATTTTCATGTAAAACATAGTATGGCTATCCGTCTCTTCAGTTCGAGCACGTACCACCAGATCCTAATAATCAGACATCTCCAATTAGCCATTTTGAGTATTTATGGTATTATCTCTGCGCATGGATATTCAAGCCGTTTTCATGTAAAACACAATATGGCTATTCGTCTCTTTAGTTCAAGCACGTACTATCGGATCCTAACAATCAGACATCTCCAATTAGCCATTTTCAGTATTTATGGTATTATCTCTACGTAGGGATATTCAAGCCGTTTTCATGTAAACCAAAGACATCTCTGATTAGCTATTTTTAGTATTTATGGTATTATCTCTGCGCAGGGATATTCAAGCCGTTTTCATGTGAAACACATTATGGCTATCCGTCTCTTCAGTTCAAGCACGTACCACCGGATCCTAATAATCAGACATCTCCAATTAGCCATTTTTAGTATTTATGGTATTATCTCTGCACAGGGATATTCAAGCCATTTCCATGTAAAACACAGTATGGCTATCTGTCTCTTCAGTTCGAGCACGTACCACTGGATCCTAACAATCAGACATCTCCAATTAGCCATTTTTAGTATTTATGGTATTATCTCTACGCAGGGATATTCAAGCTGTTTTCATGTAAAACGCAGTATGGCTATCCATCTCTTTAGTTTGAGCACGTACCACCAGATCCTAACAATCAGACATCTCCAATTAGCCATTTTCAGTATTTATGGTATTATCTCTGCGTAGGGATATTCAAGCCGTTTTCATGTAAAACATAGTATGGCTATCCGTCTCTTCAGTTCGAGCACGTACCACCAGATCCTAATAATCAGACATCTCAAATTAGCCATTTTCAGTATTTATGGTATTATCTCTGCGTAGGGATATTCAAGTCGGTTTCATGTAAAACATAGTATGGCTATCTGTCTCTTCAGTTCAAGCACGTACCACTGGATCCTAGTAATCAGACATCTCCAATTAGCCATTTTTAGTATTTATGGTATTATCTCTGCGCAGGGATATTCAAGCCGTTTTCATGTAAAACACAGTATGGCTATCCGTCTCTTCAGTTCAAGCACGTACCACCGGATCCTAACAATCAGACATCTCCAATTAGCTATTTCCATTATTTATGGTATTATCTCTGCACAGGGATATTCAAGCCGTTTTCATGTAAAACACAGTATGGATTTCCTTCTCTTCAGTTTGAGCATGTACCACCGGTTCCTAACAATTAGACATCTCCAATTTGCCATTTTCAATATTTATGGTATTATCTCTGTTGAGGGATATTCAAGCTGTTTTCATGTAAACCACAGACATCTCTGATTAGCCATTTTCATTATTTATGGTATTATCTCTATGCAGGGATATTCAAGCCGTTTTCATGTAAAACACAGTATGGCTATCTATCTCTTCAGTTCAAGCATGTACCACCAGATCCTAATAATCAGACATCTCCAATTAGCCATTTTCAGTATTTATGGTATTATCTCTGCGTAGGGATATTCAAGCCATTTCCATGTAAAACACAGTATGGCTATCCATCTCTTCAGTTCGAGCACGTACCACTGGATCCTAACAATCATACATCTCCAATTAGCCATTTTTAGTATTTATGGTATTATCTTTGCGCAGGGATATTCAAGCCGTTTTCATGTAAAACACAGTATGGCTATCCACCTCTTCAGTTCGAGCACGTACCACTGGATCCTAAAAATCAGACATCTCCAATTAGCCATTTTCAGTATTTATGGTATTATCTCTGCGCAGGGATATTCAAGCCGTTTTCATGTAAAAAATAGTATGGCTATCTGTCTCTTCAGTTCGAGCACGTACCATCAGATCCTAACAATCAGACATCTCCAATTAGCCATTTTTAGTATTTATGGTATTATCTCTGCGCAGGGATACTCAAGTTGTTTTCATGTAAAACACAGTATGGCTATCCATCTCTTCAGTTCGAGCACGTACCACCGGATCCTAATAATTAGACATCTCCAGTTAGCCATTTTTAGTATTTATGGTATTATCTGTCTGTAGGGATATTCAAGCCGTTTTCATGTAAAACACATTATGGCTATCCGTCTCTTCAGTTCAAGCACGTACCACCGGATCCTAACAATCAGACATCTCCAATTAGCCATTTTTAGTATTTATGGTATTATCTCTGCGCAGGGTCTCCAATTAGCCATTTTCAGTATTTATGGTATTATCTCTGCGCAGGGATATTCAAGCTGTTTTTATGTAAAACACAGTATGGCTATCCATCTCTTCAGTTCGTGCACGTACCACTAGATCCTAACAATCAGACATCTCTAATTAGCCATTTTCAGTATTTATGGTATTATATCTGCGCGGGGATATTCAAGCCATTTTCATGTAAACCACAGACATCTCTGATTAGCCATTTTCAGTATTTATTGTATTATCTTTGCGCAGGGATATTCAAGCCGTTTTCATGTAAAACACAGTATGGCTATCCGTCTCTTCAGTTCGAGCATGTACCACCTGATCCTAATAATCAGACATCTCCAATTAGCCATTTTCAGTATTTATGGTATTATCTCTGCGCAGGGATATTTAAGCCGTTTCCATGTAAAACACAGTATGGCTATCCGTCTCTTCAGTTCGAGCACGTACCACCAGATCCTAACAATCAGACATCTGCAATTAGCCATTTTTAGTATTTATGGTATTATCTCTGCGTAGGGATATTCAAGCCGTTTTCATGTAAACATAGTATGGCTATCCGTCTCTTCAGTTCGAGCACGTACCACCGGATCCTAATAATCAGACATCTCCAGTTAGCCATTTTTAGTATTTATGGTATTATCTTTGCGCAGGGATATTCAAGCCGTTTTCATGTAAAACACAGTATGGCTATCCGTCTCTTCATTTCGAGCACGTACCACCGGATCCTAACAATCAGACATCTCTAATTAGCCATTTTCAGTATTTATAGTATTATTTCTGCGCAGGGATATTCAAGCCGTTTTCATGTAAAACATAGTATGGCTATCCGTCTCTTCAGTTCGAGCACGTACCACCAGATCCTAATAATCAGACATCTCCAATTAGCCATTTTCAGTATTTATGGTATTATCTTTGCGCAAGGATATTCAAGCCGTTTTCATGTAAAACACAATATGGCTATCTGTCTCTTCAGTTCGAGCACGTACCACCGGATCCTAAAAATGAGACATCTCCAATTAGCCATTTTTAGTATTTATTGTATTATCTCTGCGTAGGGATATTCAAGCCGTTTTCATGTAAAACACAATATGGCTATCCGTCTCTTTAGTTCGAGCACGTACCACCAGATCCTAATAATCAGACATCTCCGATTAGCCATTTTCAGTATTTATGGTATTATCTCTGCGCATGGATATTCAAGTTGTTTTCATGTAAAACACAGTACGGTTATCCATCTCTTCAGTTCAAGCACGTACCACCAGATCCTAACAATCAGACATCTCCAATTAGCTAATGGCAAGTGTGTACTTTGTCTGGGCATTTCTATGTTAGTTTGTCATCCAAAGGTAACTCTTGTACAGGCTAACTGACATGACTTATCTATTTAATAAAAAAGGATTGCCTATTTAATACGGAAGTCTAAATCCAAAAGTGTAGTTTACAAAATTTTCTTGTAAAACACAGTCTGCCTGTCAGTCTCTTCAGTTCGTGTACAGCCTACCTGACATGACTTACCTGTTTAATCAAAAACAGGATTACCTATTTAATACGGAAGTCTAAATACATGCCTTTCTAGTATAGTCTGAATTGTGGACTTAGGCATCCCACGAGAGTCTTGTAAAACCATTTTTTCTTGAGTACATATGTCGTATGATTCTGGGTTTTGTTTTCTTAATAATATAGTGAAAGCTAAAATGGACAAATTCCACTATTTTTAACTATGTGGACCTTGTTTTTCCTTGGCTAGGTGAAAGATTGGTTTATATTATTGAAGGGCAACACAATGACCCTTCAAAATATTTAGAGTTTAAATTGAATAAATATCAATTATATGTAAGTGACCACTTTAGATATGTGATTTGAGTATGATTTTTTAACTGAAATAAGTTAATTCTCAATGTCATTGAATATATGCTAAATTGAAATTAAAAGGGATTTAGGTTTGTGTAGTATGTAATATAATTTTACTTAATGATATGTGGACAAAAGGATGTACATAATAAATTGGAACTAGATTATTGAATGGAATGTTGAGAGGATTGAATCTTGAAAATTCAAGTGTTGGGACAGAATTGCAACTATGATCTTATCTTCTTAGTGGTGTGACTGTCATTTTTTTGAATTTTGTCCAAAGTGGAGTTCGATTTTCGGTACTTGTAGAAAGTGCTTGTCTATTGATATTTGAAGTAGGGGAATTAGTGGTGGTGTTGAGGAGCATCTTGAGACTTGTTATGTAAAGGTTGAAGTTCAAGACTTATTTGAGCCTTAGGCAAGCCGCAATACTGAGTTAACAATAAAAGTGAAAAAAATAAGGTAGAATGAATGCTCATGTGTGGTGGTAGTGAATGTTGTTGAGTTGATCGTTGATTATTGATTGGTGATGTAAGTTGACGAATGCTTTGTATCAAAGAATACACTTTGAATGTACCTTGACAATGAATGTTGATTTTTATTTGTTGGAGTGATTGTTGATGCTTGACAAAGGGTGGGTGATGATTGATTGCTTGCAAAAGGAGAAGAGAATGTATTCTCTTTTTTTGAAGATACTATCTCATGATTCCATAGTGTACAAATGCCCTAGGATGGTGCCTTTAAAAACATAACTTTAGATGGATTTAGTTGGATGATATTGGATTTTTGGTGCCCATATTGATAGGTAATGGCCAAATCTTGGTATTGTTGGCCTTTAAATATAATTCAACAAGATACCATAGAAAGAAATAAGGTATGTATGCATATTTTATTTCCTATTTAATTGATGAGTTTTTAGCATGTAGTAGGATGATATTTGTAGTTTTGAACATAAATATACTAAGTGAATTTTTATTTTTTTCAATTGAATGTGTATTAGGGTCCTTCATAGGTTTGCACACTAGAAGTAAATTATACTTGTATTATTTAGTCATAAGTTCCTCTGTCTCTCTCTCTCTCTCTTGTGACAAGTACAAGTAGATTTTTACAGCTCTCTCTCTCTCTCTTGACTTAATTATTTTTAAAGCTCCTTCTTTCTCTCTTTACTAGGACTTCTCTAGATAGGTCTTCTATATCTCTCTTGACTTAAGTTTTTTAATGCTCTTTCTTTGGATCTCTCTTGACTTAAGTATTTTGTGTTTAGAACGGGCTCAACAAGCAGAAAGTTCTCAAGCAAGAGTCGAGCCAAATTTAGATATTAGGGCAAATGAGGCTGAAGATCACATAGTTGAAGATAGGGAGGAGGCTGGTGTAGGAGCACCAACACAAGGTGGCCTCCAGGAGGCATTTAAATTCATGTTTGTTTGGAAAATTTGGTTTTGTGTTGTAATAAGGTCTATTTAACCAATGCATGTCATTTCAGTTTGTGTCTAGGTTCATTTTGTAAGTCCCAAGTGACTTAGGGCACATTTGTCAAATTGTAACCGCATAATGCCAAAATATGATAGTAGGGCAGTTGGAGGTTTTTTTAGACAGTTGTCTCCCAGCCACTTGGATCGGTCTCCCAGCCGCTTGGAGTCAGTTTGGTACTCCTCTGGGCGAGTTTATAAAACCAGGGAAATGAACAAGATCAAGCATATATTGTAATAAGATCGAAGAAGAGATCGAATGTAATTTTGTGAATGTAATTTTGGATCATGTTAAGGAGAAATCAGTGTGTCATCAATTTGTTTTCCATTCTCTGTAATTACAAATTGCATAGCTGTAGTTTTCTTTTCCTTTCTATACTTCCATTGTTGCAAAATGTCAATGTGAAGCATTCCATTGGTGAGATTTCTATCGAAATCAGTGGAATGGCTTCATTGTACAATATTCGTTTGTTTCTTGTTTTGTTTTCCTGTTCGGCGGCGCAGAGGATCTAGATAGTGCGAGGTGCACAGTAGATCGCCTAGCATTTCCATGTGCTAGGGTTTGATTGGAGGAGTTGGAGTTGTTATGGTGACACAGAGGCCATCAGAAAAGCATTCCTCACTCAGAGTGACAAGGATAGTCTGGCCGAAGAAAGCTTCAAGCTGTTGAACAGAAGTCATGGTCTAAGATTCTTATCGGGGTGATAAGAACCAAGTGATACCTGTTGGTTTTTCTTCTGAATCAGCATTAGGGTTTGCCAGTTCTAATGCACAGGCAAATTCAGCCAACTGAATACAGGAGGTTGCGTGAGCTCCTCCCCTTCACTTCTAGTTCTTCCGCACCAAGGGGAGTGTCCCTATTTAATAAAAGTATGACCTTGACTAGCTCAATGACAGAAGGATATAACTTGATAGCAACAGGCAGAATACTCTCATGTAAGGACCAAGATTTGTGTAACAAATCACAAGGTTGGCAACATTCTTGGACATAATGTCTGGTTAGGTATGAGAGCATGCAGGGGTTTCCTACTCCTAATCCTACAACTAACAGGTGAAAGGATGAAATGAGTTGATTTGATGTTTGGATGCAAACCTGGACCTAGTGTATAACCTCAACACAGAGCTAGATTGGTGCCTATCCAAGGCTTGGAGTCAGTAGACATACACCTGTGAATGATCAGCATGAACAACTTGTTGGTGCCTGAATTGACTGTCAATTTCTGAGCAATTTTCATGCAAGCACCATCCTAAAATATCCAAAAAAGTTCTAAGTTTTGGCACCCCTTCAGTGTTTTTCAGTATCTGCATCTCAGTTCTTGAGGAAGGGGCCATCATGTTTTCTCCATTGGCATGAGTTTGTTTTTGTGTCTTCAAACTTCCGGTTTGAACTTGAACCCTTTGCTCAACGGTTCAAGGTTCAATAGTTCGATGCTTCAAGTTTCTTGGCCGCCGGTCAAGTGTTTTGCCAATGGGAGTATTTTTGATGTTTGAACCTCTCTTTTGAACCATCGGGTTGAACCGGTTCACGGTTCAATAGTTCAGAGCTTTGTGATTTTGGTCTAGGCGAGCGTCATTTTTGTTGTGCCGATGGCCTTTGTCTTGGCGACGGGTGTGTTTTGCTTGGCCATCAGAGAGACTTTGTTCATCGGTGAAAGTGTGAAATGTTTGGCTGACGGTGTTGGTCTGGCCGATGGCGGAGGTGTTGTCGGCGTGACTATTGAGATCGGCAAGAGAATTGTGGGGTATGCCGATGGTTCTTCTCTAGCCGATATGGAAGTTGGAGACTTTGGTGAAGGCTTGTTCGTCGGTGTGATTAAGGGTGTCGGCGGGAGGAATCTCATGTTGGCCGATAGTGTTGGTCTTACCGACAGGGGAATGTAATGTAGCGATTGGCCAGACTATTGATGTTGGGGTGAGTTCTGTGGGGTTGGCCAATGGTGTAGGTCTAGGCGATGGGCTTTTGGCGAAGGTTTGTGCATCGAGCACGGCAAAAGGCACTCGATACTTGGTATGCATGTAGCCCCATTTTTAAAATACTAAAGTGGTCTCCGCACCATGCATGTGGGACTATTCCTCCTACATATTTTAAACCTGCAGCGAAACGCGTTTTGGCGGGAAGTTCTTTTTGGATGCTGCAACTATTTTCTCGGTGGCTGCGGGTGGTTGAGCCATAAATGGCGACTGTGCTGAGGCGTGGGTGAGTTGTTGAACAGTCATGTACCCGATTTTTGGCATGAAGACTTCCAGATGGCAGCACAGGGCTCGAGGCCACCCTTGTCTACTTTCTATCTGATGCAGCAATAACTTCTGAGCGCCATTCCTTCTGAGGAATGTATCTGACAGATTTTTGTTAAGCCATGTAATTAATGCTACAGGTACACTTTCTGGCTGATATAGGCAGACTGTGTTACCATTGTTTTGGTTGTTGAAGCTTGGGGCATTTTTGTGTAAATAATGAAGAACAGCGCATGATCCTAGTTTATTTATCCCATTTTGGAGTTTATGTGTTGCAGCATGAGTGTATTTTGCACATATTTCAGTTTCAGTGTTGATTTTATATGAGAAATGCTTCATTGCATGTGTTTATTTGCTTGTCTCCATTTGCTGCATGTTATTTTCCTTCTTCTGAATCTAGTTGCTAAGGGTTTCTCAGATTCTAGGATATGGTTTTCTATATCACATGTTTGATCTCTAACTTCCATTCAAGGAGTGGATTAAATTGTTTTAGGTTGAGCATGGGGAAGGTTGCATGTCAGCAGGGATATCTATAAGTAGAGGCAGCTAGATACCCTTTCTTGGGTGATGTTTGTAAGGCAAGCATCAAGTCCAACCCCCTGAAACTTGAGTGAAAGTTGCAAACCATCTGCTGTATACATCTAGTTGACTCCTTGCCCAATGGATAGGCACCAGTCTGCTTCTGATTCAGTAGTTATGAGCCAAAACCCCTTGTCTTGCATCCAGGACATCATGTCCACCCATTTCAACACTTCCACCTATTAGTTGTAGGAGTAGGATTAGGATCCCTGCGTACTCTCATACCCAACCAGACATATATGTCCAAGAATGTTGCCCGCCTTGTGATCTGTCATGAAGATCTTGGTCCATACATGAGAGTATTCTGCCTGTTGTTGTCAAGTTAGATCTTTCTATCTTTGAGCTAGTCAAGGTTACATTTTGAGTTATAGGGACACCCCCCTTGGTGCAGTAGAACCAGAAGTGAAGGGGAGGAGCTCATGCAACCTCCTATATTCAGTTGGCTGAATTTGCCTGTGCATTAGAACTGGCAAACCCTAATGCTGATTCAGAAGAAAAACCAACACAACTAAAACTGGATTTCAGGGGGACACATGTGATATCTGCCTTACAGATATCTCCCAATACAGAGTGTTAAGTTATCTCTACTTATGGCATCCCTATTGCAGTATACCCTTCCCAATACTTAATCTGAAAAAACTTTAATCTACCCCTTGAGCAGAAGTTGAAAGATCAAGCATTCAATATAGGAATTCTATATTCTAGAATACCAGACACCCCTTAGATATCTAGATTCAGAAGAAGAACACATGCAATACTGGAGACAGAATTAACATAAAACATGCAAATATAGCATTACTCATATAAAACCAATCATGAAATCAGTAGATTCATGCATGAGACATACAACAAGTGATACATAAACTCACAAGACCTCCTGTACAGAGCAACCAAAACCAGTTGTATCTTATTACAGAGCCAAAATGTCTAGTTTTCAACAACCAAAAATGAGTAACACTTCATGCTTATATCGGCCAGAAAGTGTACCTCTAGCAATTAATTACATGGTTTGACAAAAAATCTGCCAGATACAGATCCTACAAAGGAATGGCGCTCAGAAGTTATTGCTGCAACAGACAAGAGAGACCTCGAGCCCTGCGCTGCCATCTGGAAGTCTTCACTCATAAATCGAGTAGCCTGATCATTTGTACCATCGCCCATACGCCTACTACAGTCGCCATTGATGGCTCAACCACCCGCGGCCGCTTGAAAACTGTCGCAGCATTCAAAAAGGAATTTCCCGCCAAAACGCTTCTTCGCAAGTTCAAATAATGTAGGGAGATTATTCCCACATGCATAGTGCGGAGACTCCTTTAGCATTTTAAAAACATGGTCACCAACATACTAAGTGTCGAGCACTTTTGCCGCGCTCGATGCACGCTCCTTCTCCAAACCCATCGCTCAGACCTAAGCCATCGGCCCAGTCGAAAATCTTCCTGCCGACATCAATAGTCTGGCCGATCGCTACATTACAATCCCCTCCATCAGCCAGAGATGCACCATCGGGCCAACCTTCCAAACCTTCGCCAATCTCATCAGTTACACCGATGAAGCCACTGCAATCCCCTGTTGGCCAGACCAATACCGTCGGCCAAGCAAAAAATCCCTCTGCCGATAGACCAAACTCTCACTGATGACCAGCAAGCTAGACTTTGCCCCTTTGTCGGCCAGACCCTCCACTGTCGGCAAGCCACAAAACACCTACGCTGACCACACAAGTCACCCCAATGGCATACCACATCCTTGGTCTTCGGCAAGACCACCATCCCTCGGAGCAACAAGAAAATCCTTGGCCGATAGCACAAGTCCTGCCGACACCACCTTGAACATCCCTCATCAGCCAGACAACCAACTGTCGGCCCAACATGAAACTGCTTCGCCGATAACAAACACTATGCTGATGACACCATCGGTGAGACCAAACACACGGTTCACCCGATGGCCATCCTCCATTGCTCCCGTCGGCCAGACCAACGCTATCGGCCAAACCAAAAGCTTCCCAGCCGATGAAGAGGGTTACGCCAATGCCTACTCAAATCCCTTGTCGGTGAGACCCACGCCGATGATATCGCATCGGCCAAACATTGCATATCGGCAACCCAAGAAAATACTTTGCCGATAGAGAAAGTGTTGGTGATGACCTTCCAAGACTCTCGTCGGTATGACTAACCCGATGAACCCGTTGAACCGATGAACCAGTTCAATGGCGAGGTTCAACATTGAGGTTCACCGGCGAGGTTCAAAACCTCAAAAACAATACTCCATCACGTCGGCCAAGTACCAAAAACACAAAGCCTTGAACTGTTGAACCATGAACCGGAAGGGTTCAATGCAGTGGTTCAAAGCGATGGTTCAACCATAATCTGAGCACTCAAAAAGAAGTTTTGCCGATAGAGAAAGTCACAGCGATGAACAAGGAAACTTAGGCCTCAAAAAGAAAAAACCCTCCAACATCTGTGCTTAGATCCAGACCAAAATTAGTGCCAACAATACCGACAGAGATCCATCGGAAGGAATCGGCTGGTGGCAAAAGATCTTAGAGTTTGGTCGAAGGCATTCATCACACCGATGAGTAGTTGGTCCATTGGCGCATCAGCCTAAGTGAATAAGCATTCGCTAATGACAAGAGTCTCACCGAAGACACTGGCATCGGTGTAAGTTTCACCGAATGTATATTGTGAATGCATATCGCAAAAGCATGTTGAGAATGGATGTGGAGAATGTATCTTTCATTGGATACAAATGGTGACTGGTCGTAATGGTGAATCGGGGTAAGAAACTTTAGTCCACTGGTAATAGCGAGTCATGCCAAGCATATACTAAGTTGGTGTATTGGCGTATCGATAATAGGTTGTAAGTGTTCCCTGATGGTAAAGGTCACAACGACAAGAGTTTGGCAATGGTTGAACTAACTATCAGCCCGAGCGAAGAGGGAGTAAGTCTTACCGACTGTGGCTTCCCATCATATTGGTATCAGAGCTAGCGAAAGCTCTAGGCGGAGGTGTTGTGTATTTGATTTCTGTCACTGAGAAGGCACATGATGAGTTGCTCGTGCCATCCAGTTGTGAGAAGGAATAGGATTCCTGTAGTGTGTGGGCAGACAATGATGAGGTCTGTCGTGACCATTCACCAATAGAGGTTTGGCTTGAAGAAGGTGCAGAGTGAGGCCACTAAGAGAGAGAGTGGTAGTGCATCTCCAGGATCTGCTATTAGACGAGAAGAATGGATCTGTGAAGTAGCGTGTAGGATGGACAGCTGATTGAGCATTGTGTTGTAGTTGAATTGAGGATTTGCAAAAGTGTTGGCATTGTCTGTGAATGTTTATGTCAGACAAAGAAAGTGAAGGAGAGGCTAGCGATATGCCTCCAAAGGGTATGATAGCAGAGATGCTTAAGAAGTTCCAAGAGATGGAAGAGATGACCAAAACTAGAGTCAGGGAAGCACTCCAAGAAGAGTTGAAGGCAATGAAGATAGGAAAAAGGATAGAGGAAGGTTCAGATGGAGAAGAAGAGAAAGAGGAACAAGAAGAGGTAGAGATACCTGCTAAACAAAAGCAATTCCTGGAAGCCATTAAGGCTATTAGCAAGGACTCTTCAGAGGCTCGGATAGATATTCCCATGTTCAGTGGAAAGATGAATGTTGATGAAGTTATGGAGTGGATTGAGGCTCTAAACAACTACTTTGAGTACAAAGAAGTTCCTGAACGTAAGAGAGTTAAGTTTGCAAAAACTAAACTCAAAGGTGCTACCCTTACATGGTGGAATTACACCCAAGGAAAAAGGGAAGTCTTACCGACTGTGGCTCCCCATCATATTGGTATCAGAGCTAGCGAAAGCTCTAGGCAGAGGTGTTGTGTATTTGATTTCTGTCACTGAGAAGGCACATGACGAGTTGCTCGTGCCATCCAGTTGTGAGAAGGAATAGGATTCCTGTAGTGTGTGAGCAGACAATGATGAGGTCTATCGTGACCATTCACCAATAGAGGTTTGGCTTGAAGAAGGTGCAGAGTGAGGCCACTAAGAGAGAGAGTGGTAGTGCATCTCCAGGATCTGCTATTAGACGAGAAGAATGGATCTGTGAAGAGCGTGTAGGATGGACAGCTGATTGAGCATTGTGTTGTAGTTGAATTGAGGATTTGCAAAAGTGTTGGCATTGTCTGTGAATGTTTATGTCAGACAAAGAAAGCAAAGGAGAGGTTAGCGATATGCCTCCAAAGGGTATGATAGCAGAGGTGCTTAAGAAGTTCCAAGAGATGGAAGAGATGATCAAAACTAGAGTTAGGGAAGCACTCCAAGAAGAGTTGAAGGCAATGAAGATAGGAAAAAGGATAGAGGAAGGTTCAGATGGAGAAGAAGAGAAAGAGGAACAAGAAGAGGCAGAGATACCTGCTAAACAAAAGCAATTCCTGGAATCCATTAAGGCTATTGGCAAGGACTCTTCAGAGGCTCGGATAGATATTCCCATGTTCAGTGGAAACATGAATGCTGATGAAGTTATGGAGTGGATTGAGGCTCTAAACAACTACTTTGAGTACAAAGAAGTTCCTGAATGTAAGAGAGTTAAGTTTGCAAAAACTAAACTCAAAGGTGCTGCCCTTACATGGTGGAATTACACCCAAGGAAAAAAGGGAAGTCTTACCGATCGTGGCTCCCCATCATAATGGTATTCGAGCTAGCGAAAGCTCTGGGCGGAGGTGTTGTGTATTTGATTTCTGTCACTGAGAAGGCACATGACGAGTTGCTCGTGCCATCCAATTGTGAGAAGGAATAGGATTCCTGTAGTGTGTGGGCAGACAATGATGAGGTCTGTCATGACCATTCACCAATAGAGGTTTGGCTTGAAGAAGGTGCAGAGTGAGGCCACTAAGAGAGAAAGTGGTAGTGCATCTCTAGGATCTGCTATTAGATGAGAAGAATGGATCTGTGAAGTAGCGTGTAGGATGGACAGTTGATTGAGTATTGTGTTGTAGTTGAATTGAGGATTTGCAAAAGTGTTGGCATTGTTTGTGAATGTTTATGTCAGACAAAGAAAGCGAAGGAGAGGCTAGCGATATGCCTCCAAAGGGTATGATAGCAGAGGTGCTTAAGAAGTTCCAAGAGATGGAAGAGATGATCAAAACTAGAGTCAGGGAAGCACTCCAAGAAGAGTTGAAGGCAATGAAGATAGGAAAAAGGATAGAGGAAGGTTCAGATGGAGAAGAAGAGAAAGAGGAACAAGAAGAGGAACAAGAAGAGGCAGAGATACCTGCTAAACAAAAGCAATTCCTGGAAGCCATTAAGGCTATTGGTAAGGACTCTTCACAGGCTCGGATAGATATTCCCATGTTCAGTGGAAAGATGAATGCTGATGAAGTTATGGAGTGGATTGAGGCTCTAAACAACTACTTTGAGTACAAAGAAGTTCCTTAACGTAAGAGAGTTAAGTTTGCAAAAACTAAACTCAAAGGTGCTGCCCTTACATGGTGGAATTACACCCAAGGAAAAAGGGTAAAGAATGGGAAGAGTATGATATCTTCATGGAGCAGAATGCTGGAAAAGATCAAGTCCCAGTTCCTTCCATCTGACTACGAGGTGCAGATTTACAGGAAAATGCAGAACCTTAATCAAAAGGATATGGATGTGGCTACTTACACCGAGGAGTTTCACAAATACACTCTTCTTTGCGGGTACATGGAGGATGAAAAATCCAAGGTAGCGAGGTATTTAAATGGTTTGAGGATCAATATTCAAGATGAGATAAGTTTATTTACACCTGAAACTGTGGAAAAATGCTTTCAAGTAGCATTAAGAGTTGAAGAGAAGCTAAAGAGGAAAGGTGAACAACAAAATAGAGGAAGAGGCGACAGAAATTTTAGAGGCAGTTTTAGAGGAAGAAGTCCTAACCAGAGGCCTAGTGGTGAGTCTATCCAAGAAGAGCAAGTTGGAGACTCAAGTAGCAGAGGAAGCTATCGAGGAAGAAGGCCAAATGAAAGAGGTGGGACAAATGGATCAGATAGAGGATCTAAGTTCTCCAACATGAGATGTTATAACTGCAATCATATAGGGTACCCAGCTTATAAGTGTCCAGAGAAGGCCTTAACTTCTCCTGGTAATGAGAGAAGAACCACATTGACTCAAGAGGATACAGAGAGTGTGACATCTCCTGAAGTGAATTTGACATCAAAAGTGGGAGAAAATCTGATGATCAAGAGGACATTGCTCAGAGAACCAGTGTAGACTGAACCATCACAGAGGAGAGCACTTTTCAAGATCAATTGCAAAAGCAAAGGTAAAAAATGCAAGGTAGTCATAGATTCTAGTTCAATAGATAATATGGTGTCTAGGGAAATGGTGGATAAATTGAACATAGAAAGGATTCCTCATCAAACTCCTTATAGAGCATCTTTGGTAAATGATAGTCAATCACTTTTGGTAGATGAACAAGTATATGTTGATTTTCAGATTGGAGAATATCAAGAGATAATTTTATATGACATTTTGCCCATGGAGTGTTGTCACCTACTTTTAGGTAGGCCATGGCAATTTGATAGGCGAGCATTATATGATGGATATACTAATGCATACACCATCAAGAAGGATGGAAAGACTTTTGTGATGACACCATTGCAGGAGGATGTTGAAGCAAAGAAGGCATCCAAGATCATTTTGGTGGGTAAGAAAGAGTTTGTGAAGATGCATGAAGAAGAGACAAGGAAAGTGGAGGATACCTCAAGGAGTGGGGTTGCCAAAGATCATGGTTTGAAGGTGATTTCAGTTTTGAATTATGGAGATTAGATGGTAATGTCTGAAATGGACCAGATGAAGGTCAAAGAGCAGGTCTGCAAGCAGCCACAAGTTGATTGGATAGAAGAGGATGCTATCATAGTAGGGACCATTTTTTGTCCTCTAGAGCCAATAAGCGTTGAAAGGCAAACATATTCTACCATAGCAGCAGTACATGAAGCATCAGACAAGGTTTGGAATGCAGGTGTTCAGGCAGAGATGACAGTAAGGAAGAATGACAAGCAAAGTATGGGTTTGGTTTCAAGCACTCACTCATGGCAAGATGTGAGTAGAGCCTACAATGTTAGGCATGAGTTTTTTATTCCATGGGACATGAGTTCTTTTCTAGGTGGGGTGTATCGTACAGGAGCACCTAACACAAGGTGGCCTCCATGAGGCATTTAAATTCATGTTTGTTTAGAAAATTAGGTTTTGTGTTGTAATAAGGTCTATTTGACCAATACATATCATTTCAGTTTGTGTCTAGGTTCATTTTGTAAGTCCCAAATGACTTAGGGCACATTTGTCAAATTGTAACCGCATAATGCGAAAATAGGGCAGTAGGACAGTTGGAGGCTGTTTTAGATGGTTGTCCCCCAGCCGCTTGGAGTCAATTTGGTACTCCTCTGGGCGAGTTTATAAAACCAAGGAAATGAACAAGATCAAGCATATATTGTAATCAAATCGAAGAAGAGATCAAATGTAATTGTGCGAATGTAATTGTGCATTGTGTTAAGGAGAAATCAAACCTTTCTGTGTCATCAATTTGTTTTGCATTCTCTGTAATTACAAATTACATAGTGTGAGGGGGAAATGTGGATTAATCAATTGAACAACAAAAACCCAAACACCAATGAAATGTGAAGGAAAAAGAGATTTAAAAACAACAAAGTGTGATACTTACAACCCTTTACCTTTCATTTTCCATTGCTCGCCTATCTATTCTTGATCTTGATAATGATGAAGCCCTCAGAAGCGTATGCTCTCTTGCTTGTTGAAGATGACAAGAATAGAATAGCTATGATACTTTGTGTGAATAAAGGTGAGCTTCAACACACTAATTGATGGATGATGTGAAGTGTTATGGAGATGGTTGTGCCAAAGGCGCGCTTGTGTTTCTATAGCATAAGTTTGCTCAAAACGATGGATATATGAAATAGAAGAATAGAAGGGTATTTATAGAATTGGGTGAGAGAGGATTAATGGTTGAGAAGAAATAAGAAGATCAACGGAGGAGGACGATTGAGGAACGTGCAACAAATAGGAGAAAGACACATGTCATTCAAAAAGAAGCTTTGTTGAGTTAAAAGCTTTCTTGATGAGGATGATCTTTTATTTCTTTAAATTAGAATATATTTTTCTAATTTAAGAGCAAAGATGCTTTAAAGTTGCTTTAACTTAGCTTTTGCTTTTGTATGACAAGAGGAATTTATTTTTAGAAGATTTGGAAGATAAGAAAGCAAAATTAAATAAATAAATTTATTTAATTTCTTTTTAGAAGATATGGAAGATAAGAAAGAAAATTAAATAAATAAATTTATTTAATTTACTTGCACATAATTTTGGAAGAATAAATAAAATATTTAATTATATTTTATTTTTGAAGAGTGAGAGGATTTAAATAAATTTTATTTATTTATTTAAATTTGGAGGAATAGACTTTGACTTAATTAAATAATTAGAAATTATTTAATTGTTTGGAAGAAATAAATTAAATAAAGAATTTTATTTAATTTTGACTTTAGAAGAGATAATTAAATATTTTGATATTTAATTAACTTAGAGGAAATATGAATCGAATAAGTAAATTTATTTATTTATTTATTGATAGAGGAATTTAGATGAAATAAATATTATGAATATTTATTTAGACATAGTTGTGTCATTTTTAGGTGTATACATTTTGCCCCTCTTTGATGCAATGTGTTTTATCACGTTGTTTCAAAGAATAAGATTGTCTGAAAATGATACCTGCCCCAGTTTGCCCCTGGTACAAGTTTAACGACATCATGCCCCCATGAGAGATTGGATGGGAAGAAGGTAGAAGGCGTGAGATGGACAATCTCATGACGAAGGTGGAAGACATGAGAAGAAGTGGTTGGATGCAGAAGAAAGAGGTGAATAATATGCGATGCAAGATAAAATGATAACACACACAAGCAAGTAAGCAAGTATGCACAAATGATACAAGAACAAACAAGGTATTGGCCTTGGCAAGTGGTAAACCAAGGATATAGATCGATGATGTCTGGTTTCAGGAATGAAACATGTCGTATAAGACTCTGGGTCTGGTTTCGACAATGCAACATCTTATCTAAGACATTTGATATGATAACAATATACGACAGTGTTGTCATGGCAGGGAATGATATATCCCTAGAGCAACATGAAGGATAGTTATGACTGATTGATATGGTTTATGACAAGATTAGGATCAAGACCACTGATTGTGATTGGATGATTTGACAAGATTGGCTCGACTCGATTGGTATGGATTAAGGATAGACTTGCATTTTGATCACTGCTCAGATTTGATAGCTAGAACTATTGACGAGAGATATGAAGACAAATGGAAATTTGATCGATAGAAGAAATTTGATTGAAGGACTGACAAGCTGCTGCAGGATTTTCTTATTACATGGGATATGGTTATGAATATGGATATGGATATGGATACGGATATGGATATGGATACAGATATACGATGTAATTGGATACGTTATGGATATGGATGTGAGATGCAATTGGATATGTTATGGATATGGATATGGATATGAACTGCAATTGGATACGGTATTGATATGGATATGGATATTTGTCATCTTGATATAGAAAGTATTTTGAAGTGCTTATTTCATCATTGGGCTTTATTATGTTGTAAGAAAATACAAGCACCTAGGTATAATTAAACTGAGATGACCTGAGTATTACTTACATGGATTTTGATATAGCAAGTTAATACAAGCATCTAGTCAAACTTGAATCTAGATAACCTGAGTATTTCTTGCGTTTCAACAGACAAGGATTGCCCCTTTTCATGTTTAGACCTCTGAAGTCCTCGAAGATCTTTTACTGATCATGTCATTAGACAAAAGTCATCACATTACTAAAGTTTAATCCACAAACAATAGACAAAGAAAAAGATTATGCCCCCATCATAGCATCTCTAGCTTTTTTGCATCTTTGAGTAACATAGGAAGACATAATGACAAAAATCCAAGACTTTGTTAAGTTAAACTATTTCACAAAACATTCTTGCATTAGATGTGTCTTTTTTCCATAATTGATATAGAATTGGTTTGAGTGTTTCAGTATGGTGCTCTTCTTTGTTTTGGATAGGATAATGTTCTGCGTCAAGATTTTTGTTTTGGGAAGCTTGCTTTGTTGTGCGCACTTTGTCTAGTGAAAGGTTCAGACGTGGATAGAGAGAAGGACATACGACAAGAAATGGAACGGATGGGAAGTGGAGCCTCAGGGGCACATTGATAATGGCCTTGACTACGTGACAACACAGAGGCAATGTAGTTCGGGGTGAACCCTGATGGACCTAAGATATGGATCAGATGAGACATTATATGGAACAGATATGGATCAAATATGGAATAGCTATGGATCAAATATAGAACAGATAATACTGATGACAGAGGCTATGCTAGGCTGACACTGTGGACATGATACTGGACAAGAATTTTGGATAGCCTTAATGCTAGATACTGATGACAAGGGAAACACCACAGATAGGTAGATGGATGGAAGATAGTAGATATGGATGGTTAGGTAGAAGGAAACATGGGTGTGATCTCCAAGGACTATGTCGTATAAGAATAACATGCCCCAATGTAGGTAGAATACTTAGGATTTTTCATGACAATGCTTAAGACGAAGGAGGAGGATGAGAGGATAATGAAGGATTTGCGTGGTTTGGAGTGATAAGGTATGTCAAGAGCCATTCAAAAACATTTTACAACATTGTGCCCCCAATCTTTATCAAGATCAAAGAAATAGAGGAATGGAAGATCAAGATGGATAGACTCGACAGTATAGGTATGTAATGGATAGAGGAATAGGATAGGAAATAGTAAGGAAAGGAATGATAGCAGAAGGTGATATGCCGATGAGACAAGGTACCCCCAAGTGTAGCTGACATAGGAGATCAACTTACACATGATGCCTGTTTGCTAGGTTTTCATCATGGTACTTACCCAAGGTGCCTGTTTGCCAAGTTTTCACCACTGGACGAAAGGATTTCTCTATTTCTTTTTTTGAATATTGAGATAGGAGAAGGTGGATATGGATAACGAGAGACTTAAGTATCTAGTTCCTTGAAAGGTGATATTCCTGCTAGATAGATGATGTCGAATGGACCATGTCAAGTGTTCTCATAGATGTTGGTAGGGGATTGCATGAAAGTGAGATATGGAGAAGGTAGATATTGGATAATGGAAGGTACGATAGTGGATGACGATGAGGAATTACGGATGGAAGGCTTATGCAAAAGCATGGACCATGGGAGTAGGATGGGGAAGATATGTAGAATAATAGTTGAAGGAAGGGGAGATGGAGGTCTATGGAAATGTTGTGGAATGAAAAGGAACCATGACCAACGGTTGCACATACTGTGATAAACATTGAAGCTTATGATAGGCAGGTGGTGTGGGTAGCAATGGAGATTTTTGCTTGGTGGATGAATGATTTATGAATTTAGGGACCCACATAGACTTAGTATACTTTTGATTTTTGTTTGTCATGTGGAATGGAAGGATTTGATACTTGCGGATGGCATGGGAGAAAGTGGATGGTTGGGATGCTTTAGAGGTGGATGCCTCATTTGACTTGATGGCTTTTTGCTTGGGTACCCAAACCATTTTGCTTGTAGATTGTACCTGTGAAGGTATGGGCTTGGGTATATGCAGCTTTTTTGCAGCTTTTGAGATAATTATTTGTTGCTTGGGGACCCACACCTTTTTCAGTTTGGCATTGAGGTGTGTGAGTGTATGCAACTTTTGAGATGGGTTTTTCTTTGATTCTCGGCTTTTATATCCTAGGTCATGAGGACTCTTCGGATTTTTGACTTTATAGGTAGAGGCATCGACATATTTGTCATTAAATTCCTGTGGGATGGTGGAAGTGAGGTTGGTGAAAGCTCCTTGTTTAGACAATATGTGCATTTGTCAGCCATGATTGGGATATTTAGAGGTTTTATAGATGGATGGATAAGGTGTTGGAAGAAGTGGTGGTAAAAAGTGCGGAGGGGTGTGTTGGGTTTTTCTTTTGAATCAGCAGATTCAGCCAACTGAATATAGGAGGTTGCGTGAGCTCCTCCCCTTCACTTTTGGTTCTGCCGCACCAAGGGGGGTGTCCCTATTTAATAAAAATATGACCTTGACTAGCTCAATGACAAAAGGATTTAACTTGATAGCAACAGGCAGAATACTCTCATGTATGGACAAAGATTTGTGTAACAAATCACAACGTTGGCAACATTCTTGGACATAATGTCTGGTTAGGTATGAGAGCATGCAGGGGTTTCCTACTCTTAATCCTACAACTAACAGATGGAAGGATGAACTGGTTTGAATTAGTGTTTGGATGCAAACCTGGACCCGGTGTATAACCTCAACACAGAGCTAGATTGGTGCCTATCCAGGGCTTGGAGTCAGTAGACATACACCTGTGAATGATCAGCATGAACAACTAAAACTGGATTTCAGGGGGACACATATGATATCTGCCTTACAGATATCTCCCAATACAGAGTGTTAAGTTATCTCTACTTATGGCATCCCTATTGCAGTATACCCTTCCCAATACTTAATCTGAAAACACTTCAATCTACCCCTTGAGCAGAAGTTGAAAGATCAAGCATTCAATACAGGAATTCTATATTCTAGAATACTAGACACCCCTTAGATATCTAGATTCAGAAGAAGAACACATGCAATACTGGAGACAAAATTAACATAACACATGCAAATATAGCATTACTCATATAAAACCAATCATGAAATCAGTAGATTCATGCATGAGACATACAACAATTGATACATAAACACACAAGACCTCCTGTACAGAGCAACCAAAACCAGTTGTATCTTATTACAGAGCCAAAATGTCCAATTTTCAACAACCAAAACAATGGTAACACAGTCTGCCTATATCGGCCAGAAAGTGTACCCACAGCAATTAATTACATGACTTCACAAAAAATCTGCCAGATACAGATCCTACAAAGGAATGGTGCTCAGAAGTTATTGCTACAACAGACAAGAGAGGCCTCGAGCCTTGCACTGCCATCTGGAAAATCCTCATTCTCAATTGGGCAGTTTGATCATTTGTACCATCACCCATACCTCTGCACTATCGCCATTAATGGCTCAACCACTCGCGGCCTACCGAGAAAACAGTCGCTGTGTTCAAAAAAAGATCTCCTGCCAAAACGCGCTTCCTGAAGGTTCAAATTATGCAGGAACATTAATCCCACATGCACGGTGCGGAGACTCCTTCAGTAGTTTAAAAGCATGGTCGCGAGCATAATAGGTGTCGAGCGCTTTTGCCACGCTCGACACATGCCTTTCTCTCCAAAAGCCCATCGCCAAGACCACTACCATCGGCCAACTCGAAAAACCTCTCACCGACCTCATCAGTCTCGCCGACCGCTACACTACACTCCCTTTCATCAGCCAGAGATTAGTCTATCGACCAACCATTCCACAGTTCACCCGACAATACAACTCACGCTGATAGACCCTGGCATCCTCCCCTCCGTCGGTGTGACACACACCATCGGGGCATCCAAAAAGTTTCCTGCCGATCTCAAAGGTCACGCCGACGACACCTTCGCCAGCTACATACCGCTCCTCCATTGGCCAGACCCACGCTGATGACACCCCATCAGCCAAACACTCTCCATCGGTGGACCCTCCAATGGCTAACCGATACACAAACTCACGCCGATGGCACTCCCCATCGGGGTGACTCCCCCCATCGGCGAACCACAAAATGCTGCTCCCGATAGCCAAAGTCACTCTGATGGCTAAACAAAACATAAAACTTTGAACCATTGAACCATGAACCAAAAAGTTTCAATGCGGTGGTTCAAAGCGACAGTTCAACCATAATCTAAGCACTCAAAAAGAAGTTTCACCGATAGAGAAACTTAGGCCCCAAAAAGAAAAAACCCTCCAACATCTGCGCTCAGATCCAGACCAAAATTAGTGCCAACATTGGCTCCGAATGGGGACGTACAGGTGAAAAACCTGTAGCGAGAACCAGATCTCTGGGATGCAGACCAGCGCCTTATCCATTGGGCACAGAGTCATGAAGTCACAATGATCTGCATCACCAAAAACACTTGATGGCCTAAGGCCACCAAGAAAAAGGAAAACCAATATTTCCCCTTGTCAAACACCTTGTTTTCATCTGCATGCACTGGGCCAAGCCTGGGAATGATGCCATGATCTGACCACAAACAAACCTGGTCATTTGCATATTCAACCCTCTGATTCAGTTTGTCACTGTCAACCTTATGCAAACAACCCTCAGCATTAGGCAACAAATGGATGCAGAATGTATCAGGCAATGCATACTCAAATGGTATGTAACACTTGTCATCATCTGCATCAGCAGTATGCATTTGCAAAATGATCTCCTAGCTGGACTGAGAATAGGAAGCACTCAGAGTCCACCACACAACTAGGAAAATCAGGGCTCATTGTATCATATGCTGGCACATCAAAAGAAAAGCCTTCAAATTCACAATTGTGCACATCATGCACACAATCATTTGGTACACCAAGCTGGAAAAGATCAGGCTCTAACACCTCTGTATAATCAGGCACATTTTTACAATCACTTACCTGATGTATGCTGGTTTCTCTTTCATCAAGATGAGAAACAGAATCCAAATCAAAAACTATGTCTAAATCCTCACCATACTCAGACAGATCCTCATCACCACATGTGTCATAAATGGGTGATCCAGGTGCATCAGTTTCATCATGGTATGCCATTGGTTCATGGGCAGTAGAACATGCATCTTCACCATCAATAGTTTGTGGAGGAGTATCAGCTTGTGTGTCATAAGCAAAACAGTCATCAAATAAAGAACAGTCATGCTCTGCACTAGCACTTGTTTCAATCTCTAATTGCTCTTCATCTCCATGTGTTTGAAAAGAAGGCAGTTGTTCACACATAGAACTATTTCTCTGTTTGCTTATATCTTCTTTGTCTTGAGTACAATACTCACAATTATCTCCACAGCTCCATTCCAAAAGTTGCTCGTTGCTGTCCACAACCTCATTATTGTTTTCATGGTCAGACACCTCAACCTTGTAATGGGAGTCCTCATTAGTCCTTTCACTGGCATCCTCAACTGATATCTTTTCATTTTCACTTTTATCTGCACATGATGCCTTAATTATTTGGTCATTTGCAGCTTCACAACCATTTCTCACACCAAGGCCTGGAGATAGGGATTTCTGCATATGCTCATTTCTAATTTTTTCTATGTTTTCTACGAACTTGTATGCCATCTGCATACTTGTCACCTTGAAATCCCTCAGTAATGCACTAGAGCCCTCCTCAAAAGCTTCAAAGAATATGCCAACACAGGCTGAAATATCAGGTCTGAAGACTTTTGGGATCTATGAAAGGGCTACTGCAAACCTATGACTGAAATCAATACATAGCTCTTTATCTTGTTTTCTGATTTTCATCAATTCTGCAACAAGATTAGCAAGTTCTTTTGCAAATTCCTTTTTGAAACAGTCAGTAAGCTCATCCCAACAGGCAAAAAATCTCTTTGGAAAGCTCAAATACCAGTCTTTTGCTTTTGCATCAAAGGATCTAACAAAAAACCTCATCCACATATCCTCATCTCTAAATGAATGTTTTCCCATGAAACTGTGAAAATTTTGGATATGTGCATTCCCATCACACACACTGTGACCACTAAATCTAGGCATTTGACAATAAATCATAGCAGGCATATTTTCTACTTTATAATCAACCCATGACAAATCTAACTGGTCATACAAAGGATCAAAAGGGCTGACAGGAGGTTTAGCTTTCTGACTGGTAGACACAACAGGGTTATCACTATTCAACTGAGCCTGCCTAGCCTCTAAGAATATCAACCTATTTTTTATCTCTTCTATTTTTTTTGTCGACATATCATCCCCTTCTTGACTAAGTATGGGATAATACATATTTGGATTCATAAAATTTTCCATCTTAGACATCTTATGATTGCCTAAGACCTAAGGTTTCCCCTGGCATCTAACTTATGCAGTAAACAACAAATATAAAGGAGGAGTTAGGTACCTTTTCTCATTCAGATGCAGAAATATGTACATCTTTGTCACATCACATACATCTATCTTTCATGTGCATTCAGATCTTTTTGTAGAGTCGCCACCTCTCCAGAGAGGACAAAATTTTCAACAACTGAAAGCTACTTTTCTAGGTTCATTCCACCAGCAGAGCATCATTTTGTTAGTGACTTGGATGGGCCACAAATATATCCGTTTTTATTATTCCATTCCAAGTAGAGTCGCCATTTTGTTGGGTTTTTCTTCTGAATCAGCATTAGGGTTTGCCAGTTCTAATGCACAGGCAGATTCAGCCAACTGAATACAGGAGGTTGCATGAGCTCCTCCTCTTCACTTCTGGTTCTGCCACACCAAGGGGCTTGTCCCTATTTAATAAAAATATGACCTTGACTAGCTCAATGACAAAAGGATTTAACTTGACAGCAACAGGCAGAATACTCTCATGTATGGACCAAGATTTTTGTAACAAATCACAAGGTTGGCAACATTCTTGGACATAATATCTGGTTAGGTATGAGAGCATGCAGGGGTTTCCTACTCCTAATCCTACAACTAACAGATGGAAGGATGAAATGGTTTAAATTGGTGTTTGGATGCAAACCTAGACCCGGTGTATAACCTCAACACAGAGCTAGATTGGTGCCTATCCAGGGCTTGGAATCAGTAGACATACACCTGTGAATGATCAGCATGAACAACTAAAACTGGATTTCAGGGGGACACATATGATATTTGCCTTACAGATATCTCCCAATACAGAGTGTTAAGTTATCTCTACTTATGGCATCCCTATTGCAGTATACCCTTCCCAATACTTAATCTGAAAACACTTTAATCTACCCCTTGAGCAGAAGTTGAAAGATCAAGCATTCAATACAGAAATTCTATATTCTAGAATACCAGACAACCCTTAGATATCTAGATTCAGAAGAAGAACACATGCAATACTAGAGACAAAATTAACATAACACATGCAAATATAGCATTACTCATATAAAACCAATCATGAAATCAATAGATTCATGCATGAGACATACAACAAGTGATACATAAACACACAAGACCTCCTGTACAGAGCAACCAAAACCAGTTGTATCTTATTACAAAGCCAAAATGTCCAGTTTTCAACAACCAAAACAATGGTAACACAGTCTGCCTATATCAGCCAGAAAGTGTACCCACAGCAATTAATTACATGACTTCACAAAAAATCTGCCAGATACAGATCCTACAAAGGAATGGTGCTCAGAAGTTATTGCTACAACAGACAAGAGAGGCCTCGAGCCTTGCGCCGCCATCTGGAAAGTCCTCATTCTCAATTGGGCAGTTTGATCATCTGTACCATTGCCCATACCTATGCACTATCGCCATTAATGGCTCAACCACCCGCGGCCTACCGAGAAAACAGTCACTGTGTTCAAAAAAAGATCTCCTGCCAAAACGCGCTTCCTGAAGGTTCAAATTATGCAGGAACATTAATCCCACATGCACGGTGCGGAGACTCCTTCAGTAGTTTAAAAGCATGGTCGTGAGCATAATAGGTGTTGAGCGCTTTTGCCACGCTCGACACATGCCTTTCTCTCCAAAAGCCCATCGCCAAGACTACTACCAGTGGCCAACTTGAAAAACCTCTCACCGACCTCATCAGTCTCGCCGACCGCTACACTACACTCCCTTTCATCGGCCAGAGATTAGTCTATCGGCCAACCATTCCACAGTTCACCCGACAATACAACTCACACCGATAGACCCTGGCATCCTCCCCTCCGTCGGTGTGACACACACCATCGGGGCATCCAAAAAGTTTCCTGCCGATCTCAAAGGTCACGCTGATGACACCTTCGCCAGCTACATACCGCTCCTCCATCGGCCAGACCCACGCTGATGACACCCCATCGGCTAAACACTCTCCATCGGTGGACCCTCCAACGGCTAACCCGATACACAAACTCACGCTGATGGCACTCCCCATCGGGGTGACTCCCCCCATCGGCGAACCACAAAATGCTGCTCCCGATAGCCAAAGTCACTCCGATGGCCAAACAAAACATAAAACTTTGAACCATTGAACCATGAACCAAAAGGTTTCAATGCGGTGGTTCAAAGCAATGGTTCAACCATAATCTGAGCACTCAAAAAGAAGTTTCGCCGATAGAGAAAGTCACAGCGATGAACAAGGAAACTTAGGCCTCAAAAAGAAAAAAGCCTCCAACATCTGTGCTCAGATCCAGACCAAAATTAGTGCCAACAGGGTGTTAGGATTTGGAAGTAGCGGAGATAGATTGGATGGTGGAAGGTGTATAGTCACATGCTTTTGACAATTGTAGGAAGGTGGAGGTGGAATGGTGACATATGTTTTGGGGATATAATAGGGCTTGCGATGGAAAGTGGTAGACTTAGGAGGAGTGGAGGAAGTACCAACATCTTGAGTTTGCTCACCTTGGGGTGTGTATCCAAGGCCATATGAACGAGGAGGAACATTGACATGGATAGGTTCCAAAATACCTTGTTCATGAAGGCCTAAGCCTTTACCTTGATAGTTCATATTCTAGAGTATGCGGTGGACCATGGGATTATGTATAGGTGCACTAGCAGTGAGTTCCTTATTGGATGAGGAAGGTGAGATAGCGGATAATGGTTGTTGGTGTTCTAAGAAAGAACATTCATACATGAAGGTAGTAAGCCCAAGGATATAAGACGATGGATTTGTAGCTTGGTCAATAATGGATGGTGAAGGATCATTTGGATCTTGATCATCATTATGCTCTTTAGGGTCCAAGTTATTGGGTTGATCATCCATGTGCACTTGGGAGGCAAGTGTCTCATCAGAGGAAGCGGAAGTTGTTGGATCATGGATGGGATTAGATGGAAGAGGGATAGAAGTAATGGAGGTTTCTTGCTCATGGATGGGTATGGGATCAAGTTGTTCAAGGACATATTCTTCATAGGGAATATCTTGATCATAGAATAGATAAAGGTTATGGATGGGTTGGAGTTGGATTTCCTTCTCATGGATAGGATCAAGTTGCTCATGGATAGCTTCTTCATCAAAAATAGTATCTTGATCATAGAAAAGATAAAGGTTATGCATGGGAAGGAATTGGATCTCTTGCTCCTGTATAGTTGTTGGGAGATGGATAGGATCAAGTGGCTCGTGGAGAGGTTTCATTATTATGGATATCATCTTGATCATGGAAAAGATACATGTTATGGATAGGTTGCATGAAAGTGATTTGATCTTGACTTAGACTAGGGCTTAATATTTCCTCATGTTTAGGATTACACTCTTGACATACCTCTTGGGTTGCTTGAATGGAAGTGGATAGCTCTTGGGTAGGCTTGATATGTTCTTGAGGGTTATTGACATGAAGGTACAATAGCTCTTGACTTGGGTTTATGGTAGGAGGTTCTTCGATAAGCTCAAGGGGTTGAGGATCACATGAAAGGGTTGTAGGATTTGACATGTTATTGGAAGAATCTTTTGTAAGGTCAAGGACCGGATTTTTGAGACATGGTTGACTCTTTGCTAGTAGTCCTTGAATCACATCCTTCGTAGGTGTATGGGTAGATGAATGAGGTAATGGATGAGTGGATTTGGCTTTCTCCATAGCTTTTCTTTTGCTGTATAAATTTGGAAAATATTTTCCCCAAAACTCATTTGATTCTTTTTTGGTTTTCCATTTAGAGTTTGAGGAACTAGATGGTGGTGTTGGGGTAGAACCGGTATGCTTTGGGATATGTGTCTTAGAAGATAGTGAAGGAGGACTAGTAGACGGGGTGGTATACAATTTCCAACTTGGCGTGGTGCTTTCCTTGTCATGAGTATGGGAAAAGGATATACGATTTTGGGGTGAGATGTAGCTAGTACTGGCACATTCAGCTTGCAAGATTGCCATTTCTTGTTGTAAGACTTGTATTTGTTTAGAAATTGCTACACAATCTTGGGGCGAGGGACTTAAGTTTATTTGTAATTGTAGCGATTAGAGTTTTTGACCAATATATTCTAATTGGTTTTCCATCTCTACAGAAATTGACACAAGACTAGAAAAGCTTACTGTGATAGATGCGCAGCTACAAATGCACCGTAATAGAGTGCAAAAGTACAGTAGGTAAAAGCATGTGCGTAGATCTGGCAAAGTTTGTTTTTGCAGAGTTTTTTGGCACATTTTTCAAAAATTTCTATTTTTGGGTGAAAACTTGGTTTGCTTTTGAATTTTGATTTTCAATTATGGCAAAGACATAGCAAACACATAGAAGTTTTCATGATTTTATCTTTTTGTTATTTTTTTGCATTTTTGGACTTTTTTGACAAGAAAACAAGTACACCCTAGGTTAGAAAGGACAGTATTTGTTGAATCCTCTAGCTGTGCATATTCAAAGCGTGTAGCTTTAGGATCTAGTAGCACTAACTCCCCTCCATGGTACTCACTTCTCATGCATACCAGATTTGGGTTTCCTTAGGCTCATACCCCCACTGAACCATAGAATTGTCCCTGCTACCTCTACTTAGAATCACATGAATCAAGGCCGCTTCAAGAGCTCAGCCCTTTGTGTCAATAAATAGGGGTTTTTGGTATACTACACAAATGGTTCCTAGTCAAGGCAACCATTTGAGTGGTTACACATGCGGCGACACTACTCTCCGTTATGGAGTCTCCTAGCCTCAAAGGGTTACACCTTAGAGGGTTTTGGGGGAGGTTAGCCATCAGTGTAACACATCAACACTCATTGTAGGAGGTTTTCACCTCAAGCACAATTTATTTTAAGTGGATTGGTAGGGCTTGGCTTTAGCTTGTTACCACTTAGGGTCGTTCCCACTTGGACAGGCGTGTATCCAAGGGCAGACCCTTGTAAAGGTTAAACAAATGGAATGACAAGTCTAGCATTTTGGTCACCCAATTAAGGGGAGAGCATAAGCCTATTGTCATTCACAGTCACAAAATACACTGATTAATCCAAACCTAGTTAAAAGTAGAAAAACTAAATGGGCTATTCTATTTGTGCACTCATGCGGTTGTTAACTTTGAAGTGTTTAAGACATAGCAATGTTCATTCCCGTTTGTTGAGATAACAATGATCTAATTTAGGAAAGAAATAAAAAATGCAAAGATAGCAATGGTTCAGTTACTCTCCTTCCTAGTTAAAGACTATGTGGACTTTGCATGCATACATTTTTTTTGTTACTTTTTCCCTTAATTAGTCTAAATGAACTAATCAATGCAGCTAAAATTATCTAATCTAGCCTCTAACCCTACAAAACAAATGTTAGCTTAAACACAAAAATTAGATGAAACCCAAAAACAATAGTGCAGAACAGAAGCGTCGCTATGCAGTCTGAATGCGCAGAAACAGAACTTGCATGCACCATTGTACAAAAGTGCTAGGACAGGTGTCAAAAGCGCATGAATATGATATAAATGCATTAAATAAATAAATGCACCGTGAAATAGAGTGTAAGCACCATCTGGTGAGGTATATCCACCGGTATGATGTAGGCGCCGGAACAAGACTCGGATGCGCCGTCTAAGAGGATGAATGCATCAGATTATCGCAGGCACCAGAATAGAAGACAGAAGCACGATTTAGAGAGTGTTTGCGTTGAACTTCTGCATGCATCGAAATAGAGAGTAGAAGCGCCGCGAGCTTGCTCAGATACATTGAAGTTAACCTGTCAAAAGCCTGTGCGACACCTGTATGGAATTTGTCTACAAGAAAACTTAGATTTTGATTAGATAAAGGGGCAAAGGCCCCATGGTGGGTGTTGGTTTTTCTTCTGAATCAGCATTAGGGTTTGCCAGTTCTAATGCATAGGCAGATTCAGCCAACCAAATACAGGAGGTTGCGTGAGCTCCTCCCCTTCACTTCTGGTTCTGCCGTACCAAGGGGGTGTCCCTATTTGATAAAAGTATGACCTTGACTAGCTCAATGACAGAAAGATATAACTTGACAGCAACAGGCAGAATACTCTCATGTAAGGACCAAGATTTGTGTAACAAATCACAAGGCTGGCAACATTCTTGGACATAATGTCTGGTTGGGTATGAGAGCATGCAGGGGGTTCCTAATCCTACTCCTACAACTAACAGGTGGAAGATATGAAATGAGTTGATTTGATGTTTAGATGCAAACCTGGACCTGGTGTATAATCTCAACACAGAGCTAGATTGGTGTCTATCCAAGGCTTGGAGTCAATAGACATACACCTGTGAATGATCAACATGAACACAATAAAACTGGATTTCAAGGGGATTTGTGTGATATCTGCCTTACAGATATCTCCCAATACAGAGTGTTAAGTTATCTCTACTTATGGCATCCCTATTGCAGTATACCCTTCCTAATACTTAATCTGAAAACACTTTAATCTACCCCTTGAGTAGAAGTTGAAAGATCAAGCATTCAATACAGGAATTCTATATTCTAGAATACCAGACACCCCTTAGATATCTAGATTCAGAAGAAGAACACATGCAATACTGGAGACAGAATTAACATAACACATGCAAATATAGCATTACTCATATAAAACCAATCATGAAATCAGTAGATTCATGCATGAGACATACAACAAGTGATACATAAACTCACAAGACCTCCTGTACAGAGCAACCAAAACCAGTTGTATCTTATTACGGAGCCAAAATGTCCAGTTTTCAACAACAAAAATGGTAACACAGTCTGCCTATATCGGCCAGAAAGTGTACCCCCAAAAATTAATTACATGATGGACATCAAAAAATGTCAGATACAGATCCCACAAAGGAATGGCGCTCAAAATTTATTGCTGCAATAGACAAGAGAGACCTCAAGCCCTGCGCTGCCATCTGGGAGTCTTCATTCACAATCAGGTACATGATTGTTCAACAACTCGCCCACACTTCAGCACTATCGCCATTGATGGCTCAACCACCCGCAGCCTACTTGAAAACTGACGCAGCGTTCAAAATGAAGCCTCCCGCCAAAACGTTTCGCTGCAGGTTTAAAATATGCAGGAAGAATAGTCCCACATGCATGCTGCCGAGACCACTTTAGCACTTTATAAACATAGCCGCATACATAATAAGCGTCGAGCGCCTTTTGCCACGCTCGATGCATAAGCCTTTGTCCAAAGCCTATCGCCAAGACCCGAGCCATCGGCACACTCCAAAAAACTCACCCCGACATCAAAGGTCTCGCCGACCGCACCATCACATTCCCCTGTATCGGCCAGAGATAGTCTATCGGCCAACCCAAAAGCTTCCCCGCCGATATCAAATGTTACGCCAACGCCTACTCAAATCCGGGTCATCGGCAAGACATACACCGATGACTCTTCATCGGCAAAACCCCTAATTGTCAGCCCAACCTAGAAATCATTCGCCGATCGCACAAGTTACGCCGATGAACAAGAAGACTAAAGCTTTGAACCATTGAACCGAACCGTTGAACCTTGAAGAAAAGGGTTCAAGCGGGAGGTTCAACCACACCGATTGGATCAAAAAAAATGAGCAAAGGATTCACTTAGTGAAAATATGGAACCAAAGCCCCTGAACCATTGAACCGTTGAACTGTTGAACCGGTTCAACCCGATGGTTCAATGGGGAGGTTCAACATTGAGGTTCGCCGGCGAGGTTCAAACCGAAAGTTCAAAGACACAATCGGAGCACTCAAAAAACAAAACTTTCACCGATGGACAAAACATGAAGACCACCTCCTCAAGAACTATGATGTAGATGCTGAAAAACACTGAGGGGGTGCCAAAACTCAAAACTTTTTTGGATTTTTTGGGAAGGTGCCTGCATGAAAAATTGCTCGTAAGCTGACAGTCAATTCAGGCACCAACAGTGGGTGCCAAAATGTGAGAGGGAAATGTGGATTAATCAATTGAATAACAAAAACTCAAACATCAATGAAATGTGAAGGAAAAGGAGATTTAAAAACAACAAAGTGTGATACTTACAACCCTTTACCTTTTGTTTTCTATTGCTCGCCTATCAATTTTTGATCTTGATAATGATGAAGCCCTCAGAAGCGTATGCTCTCTTGCTTGTTGAAGATGACAAGAATAGAATGGCTATGATACTTTGTGTGAATGAAGGTGAGCTTCAACACACTAATTGATGGATGATGTGAAGTGTTATGGAGATGGTTGTGCCAAAGGCGCGCTTGTGTTTCTGCAACATAAGTTTGCTCAAAACGATGGATATATGAAATAGAAGAATAGAAGGGTATTTATAGAATTAGGTGAGAGAGAATCAATGGTTGAGAAGAAATAAGAAGATCAACGGAGGAGGATGATTGAGGAATCTGCAACAAATAGGAGAAGGACACATGTCATTCAAAAAGAAGCTTTGTTGAGTTAAAAACTTTTTTATTGAGGATGATCTTTTATTTCTTTAAATTAGAATATATTTTTCTAATGTAAGAGTAAAGATGCTTTAAAGTTGCTTTATGACAAGAGGAATTTATTTTTAGAAGATTTGGAAGATAAGAAAGTAAAATTAAATAAATAAATTTATTTAATTTATTTTTAGAAGATTTGGAAGATAAGAAAGCAAATTAAATAAATAAATTTATTTAATTTACTTGCACATGATTTTGGAAGAATAAATAAAATATTTAATTATATTTTATTTTTGAAGAGTGAGAGGATTTAAATAAATTTAATTTATTTATTTAAATTTGGAGGAATAGACTTTGACTTAATTAAATAATTGGAAATTATTTAATTATTTGGGAGAAATAAATTAAATAAAGGATTTTATTTAATTTTGACTTTAGAAGAGATAATTAAATATTTTGATATTTAATTAACTTAGAGGAAATATGAATTGAATAAATAAATTTATTTATTTATTTATTGAGAGAGGAATTTAGATGAAATAAATATTAAGAATATTTATTTAGACATAGTCTTGTCATTTTTAGGTGTATAGACATAGCTGTAGTTTTCTTTTTCTTTCTGTACTTCTGTTGTTGCAAAATGTCGATGTGAAGCATTCCACTGGTGAGATTTCTGTCAAAATCAGTGGAATGGCTTCTGTTGGTGCCTGAATTGACTGTCAATTTCTGAGCAATTTTCATGCAGGCACCATCCCAAAATATCTAAAAAGTTCTAAGTTTTGGCACCCCTTCAGTGTTTTTCAGCATCTGCATCTCAGTTCTTGAGGAAGGGGCCATCATGTTTTCTCCATCGGCATGAGTTTATTTTTGTGTCTTCGAACTTCCAGTTTGAACTTGAACCCTTTGCTCAACGGTTCAAGGTTCAATAGTTCGATGCTTCAAGTTTCTTGGCCGCCAGTCAAGTGTTTTGTCGATGGGAGTATTTTTGATGTTTGAGCCTCGACGTCGAACTTCTCGGTTGAACCTCTCTTTTGAACCATCGGGTTGAAACGGTTCAAGGTTCAATGGTTCAAAGTTTTATGTTTTTGGTCTTATCGGAGTGATTGGCTTCATCGGCGAAGCAGTTTCATGTTGGGCCGACAGTTGGTTGTTTGGCCGATGAGGGATATTCAAGGTGGTCGTCGGCAGGACTTGTGCTATCGGCCAAGGATTTTCTTGTTGCTCCGAGGGATGATGGTCTCACCGAAGACCTGGGATG
Source organism: Cunninghamia lanceolata (assembly GCA_027924645.1). Lineage (NCBI taxonomy): Eukaryota > Viridiplantae > Streptophyta > Pinopsida > Cupressales > Cupressaceae > Cunninghamia > Cunninghamia lanceolata. Next base: position 9,130,981 of record BSBN01000568.1, read on the forward strand.
TGGTATGCCATCGGAGTGAGATTGTGTATCGGGATAGCTATTGAAGGGTCCGCCGATGGAGTATTCTCTGGCCGACGGGAGGATAGAGTGGCTATCGGGTAGATTTCGCGTTGGTCTCACCAATGAAGTATTATCGGTGAGAGTTGGTCTATCAGCTGGGGAGATTTTGGTTGCTCCGACGGTGTAAGTCACACCGATGGAGGTGGTCTTCGGCGTGACTTTTGCCTATCGGCGAGGAGGTTTTTGGGTTGGCCGATGGTAGTAGTCTGGTTGATAGGGGATTGCGATAGGCATCGGTGTGACTGTTGAGGTCGGCAAGAGTTTTGTGTGGTTGGCCAATGGTAGTGGTCTTGGCGATGGGCTTTTGGCGAAGGGCGTGTGTCGAGCGTGGCAAAAGCGCTCGACACCTATTATGCATATGGCCATGTTTTTAAAGTGCTGAAGGGGTCTCCGCACCAAGCATGTGGGATTAATGTTCCTGCATAATTTGAACCTTCAGGAAATGTCTTTTGGCTGGAAGCTCCATTTTGAACGCAGCGACAGTTTTCTCGGTGGTTGCGGGTTGTTGGGCCATCAATGGCGACTGTAGCAAGGGTATGGGCGATGGTACAAATGATCAAACTGCTCGATTATGAATGAGGACTTCCAGATGGCGGCGCAAGGCTCGACACCTCCCTTGTCTACTGCATTGATGACTTCTGAGCGCCATTCTTTCTGATGGATGTATCTGGCGAATTTTTTGACTTCTGGCTATGTAATTAATGCTGAGTATGCTTCGCTCTGGCTATTTTTAAGCAGGAAGTGCTACTCATTTTAGAGGTTGGATGTCTTTGGGCTTTTGGCTCTGGCTCTGAACATAAGGTGTTCACATTTTGAAAGGCATTTTTTGCTACAGATTCGGTCCTTAGTCTGGTGTACTAGTCTATTTTGGCTTGGAAATGATGATTTTCTCTATGATGATTTTCTATGCAGATTGATTTTAAATGAAAAACCCCTGTGTGTGTATTATTTCTGATTGTCTCCTGTATGTCATTTGTTTTCCTTTCAAACAAGGTTGTCAAGGGCTTCCAAGTTTTTCAGTATGTGCATACTGTGTGTCTGATTTATTGCGTCTGCTCAAGGAGTGGTTAAATAGGCTTTTGATCAGATATAAAGGAAAATAGATTGCATCATAGGATCTGTTAAGTATGATCATTAGTAATACTCTTGCTTGGACATGTTGCTGTTAGGCAGTAGCATTCTTTTGAGGTCCTCTGGATATGAATTTATGTTGTCATAGGGAGACATTTACATTCTTAGATACGACTCTGCTGCCTAGATAAGGCACTGGTTTGGGAGTCTGTCTGTTCAATGGGTCTAGGGAAGTCCCATAACTCTAAACATCATTTCAAACCATTTCATCCTTTCACCTGTTAGTTGTAGGATTAGGAGTAGGAAACCCCTGCATGCTCTTATACCTAACCAGACATTATGTCCAAGAATGTTGCCAACCTTGTGATTTGTTACACAAATCTTGGTCCTTACATGAGAGTATTTTGCCTGTTGCTGTCAAGTTATATCCTTCTGTCATTGAGCTAGTCAAGGTCATACTTTTATCAAATAGGGACACCCCCCTTGGTGCGGTAGAACCAGAAGTGAAGGGGAGGAGCTCACGCAACCTCCTGTATTTAGTTGGCTGAATCTGCCTGTGCATTAGAACTGGCAAACCCTAATGCTGATTCAGAAGAAAAACCCAACAAAAATGGCGACTCTGTTGGGGAGTCTTTCATGTGAATGATGATGCTCTGCTGGTGGAATGAACCTAGAAAAATAGCTTTCAGTTGCTGTAAATTTTGTCCTCTCTGGAGAGGTGGCGACTCTGCAAAAGATTCAAGTGCACATGAAAAGATAGATGTGTGTGATGTGACAAAGCTGTTTATATTTCTGTATCTGGATGAGAAAAGGTACCTTGCTCCTTCCTACTTGTAATTGTTGTTTTATTGCATAGGTTAGATGCCAGGGGAGGCTATAGGTCTTAGGAATGCAAATGATGTCTAAAAATAGAAATTTCATGAATCCAAATATGTATACACCCATACTCAGTCAAAAGGGGGATGACTTGTTGGATAAAAGAATAGAAGAGATGAAAAATAGGTTGATATTCTTAGAAGCTAGGCAAGCCCAGTTGAATCATGATAACCCTGTTGTGTCTGCCAGTCAGAAAGCTAAACCTCCTGTCAGCCCTTTTGATCCTTTGTATGACCAACTGGATTTGTCATGGGTTGATTATAAAGTAGAAAATATGCCTGCTAGGATATACTGTCAGATGCCTAGATTTAGTGGTCACAGTGTGTGTGATGGGAATACACATATCAAAAATTTTCACAGTTTCATGGGAAAACATTCATTTAGAGATGAGGATATGTGGATGAGGTTTTTTGTTAGGTCCCTTGATGTAAAAGCAAAGACTGGTATTTGAGCTTTCCAAAGAGATTTTTTGCCTGTTGGGATGAGCTTACTGACTGTTTCAAAAAGGAATTTGCAAAAGAACCTGCTGATCTTGTTGCAGAATTGATGAAAATCAGAAAACAAGATAAAGAGCTATGTATTGATTTTAGTCATAGGTTTGCAGTAGCCCTTTCACAGATCCCAGAAGTCTTCAGACCTGATATTTCAGCTTGTGTTGGCATATTCTTTGAGGCTTTTGAGGAGGGCTCTAGTGCATTACTGAGGGATTTCAAGGTGACAAGTATGTAGATGGCATACAAGTTCGTAGAAAATATAGACAAAATCAGAAGTGAGCACCTGCTAAAATCCCTATCTCCAGGCCTCGGTGTGAGAAATGATTGTGAAGCTGCAAATGACCAAATAATTAAGGCATCATGTGCAGATAAAAGTGAAAATGAAAAGATATCAGTTGAGAATGCCAGTGAAAAGACTAATGAGGACTCTTATTACAAGATTGAGACAGCTGGCCATGAAAACAATAATGAGGTTGTTGACAGCAATGAGCAACTTTTGGAATGGAGCTGTGGAGATAATTGTGAGTATTGTACTCAAGACAGAGAAGATATAAGCAAACAGAGAAATAGTTCCATGTGTGAACCATTGCCTTCCTTTCAAACACATGGAGATCATGAAGAGCAGTTAGAAATTGAAATAGGTGCTAGTGCAGAGCATGGTTGTTTTTCATTTGATGGTTGTTTTGCTTATGATACACAGGCTGATAATCCTCCACAGAAGGAATCTATTGGTGATGAAAATGCGTGCTCTGCTGCCCATCAACAAATGGCATATTATGATCAAGCTTATGTACCTAGATCACCCATTTTTGACACATATGATGATGAGGATCTATTTGAGTATGGTGAGGATCTAGACATTGTTTTTGGTTTGGATTCTGTTTCTCATCCTGATGAAAGAGGAACCAACATACATCAGGTAAGTGACTATGAAAATGTGCCTGATTTGAAAGAGATGCCAGAGCCTGATCTTTTCCAGTTTGATGCTGCTATTGGTTGTGTGCATGATGTGCACAATTGTGAATTTGAAAGGTTTTCTTTTGAGAGGCCAGCATATGAAATGAGCTCTGATTTTCCTAGTTGTGTTGTGGACTCTGAGTGTTTCCTATTTTCAGTCCAGCTAGGAGATCATTTTGTAATGCATACTGCTGATGCAGATGATGACAAGTGTTACATACCATTTGAGTATGCATTGCCCGATACATTCTGCATCCATTTGTTGCCTGATGCTGAGGGTTGTTTGCATAAGGTTGACAATGACAAACTGAATCAGAGGGTTGAATGTGCAGATGACCAGGTTTATTTGTGGTCAGATCATGGCAATACTCTCAGGCTTGACTCAGTGCATGCAGATGAGAACAAGGTGTTTGATAAGGGGAAGTATTTGTTTTCCTTTTCTTGGTGGCCTTGGGCCATCATTGGTGATGCAGATCATTATATCTTCATGACTCTGTGCCCAATGGATAAGGCACTGGTCTGCATCCCAGAGATCTGGGGTTCTCACTGCAGTCTTGCACCTGCATGTCCCCAATCAGAACCACTATTGGTGCCTGAATTGACTATCAATTTCTGAGCAATTTTCATGCAGGCACCATCCCAAAATATCCAAAAAGTTCTAAGTTTTGGCACCCCTTCAGTGTTTTTCAGCATCTGCATCTCAGTTCTTGAGGAAGGGGCCATCATGTTTTCTCCATCGGCATGAGTTTGTTTTTGTGTCTCTGAACTTTCAGTTTGAATTTGAACCCTTTACTCAATGGTTCAAGGTTCAATAGTTTGATGCTTCGAGTTTCTTGGCCGTTGGTCAAGTGTTTTGCCGATGGGAGTATTTTTGATGTTTGAGCCTCGGCGTCAAACTTCTCGATTGAACCTCTCTTTTGAACCATCGGGTTGAACCGGTTCAAGGTTCAATGGTTCAAAGTTTTATGTTTTTGGTCTTATCAGAGTGATCGGCTTCATCGGCGAAGCAATTTCATGTTGGGCTGACAGTTGGTTGTTTGGCCGATGAGGGATGTTCAAGGCGGTCGTCGGTAGGACTTGTGCTATCGGCCAAGGATTTTCTTGTTGCTCCGAGGGATGATGGTCTCGCCAAAGACCTAGGATGTGGTATGCCATCGGAGTGAGATTGTGTATCGGGATAGCTATTGAAGGGTCCGTCGATGGAGTATTCTCTGGCCAATGGGAGGATAGAGTGGCTATCGGGCAGATTTCGCGTTGGTCTCACCAATGAAGTATTATTGGTGAGAGTTGGTCTATTGGCTGGGGAGATTTTGGTTGCTCTGACAGTGTAAGTCACACCGACGGAGGTGGTCTTCGGCGTGACTTTTGCCTATCGGTGAGGAAGTTTTTAGGTTGGCCGATGGTAGTAGTCTGGCCGACAGGGGATTGTGATAGGCATCGGTGTGACTGTTGAGGTCAGTAGGAGTTTTGTGTGGTTGGCTGATGGTAGTGGTCTTGGCGATGGGCTTTTGGCGAAGGGCATGTGTCAAGCGTGGCAAAAGCGCTCGACACCTATTATGCATATGGCCATGTTTTTAAAGTGCTGAAGGGGTCTCTGCACCAAGCATGTGGGATAAATGTTCCTGCATAATTTGAACCTTCAGGAAATGTCTTTTGGCAGGAAGCTCCATTTTGAACGCAGCGACAATTTTCTCGGTGGTTGTGGGTTGTTGGGCCATCAATGGCAACTGTAGCAAGGGTATGGGTGATGGTACAAATGATCAAACTGCCCGATTATGAATGAGGACTTCCAGATGGTGGCGCAAGGCTCGAGGCCTCCCTTGTCTGCTGCATTGATGACTTCTGAGCGCCATTCTTTCTGATGGATGTATCTGGCAGATTTTTTGACTTCTGGCTATGTAATTAATGCTGAGTACGCTTCCCTCTAGCTATTTTTAAGTAGGAAGTGCTACTCATTTTAGAGGTTGGATGTTTTTGGGCTTTCGACTCTGGCTCTGAACATAAGGTGTTCACATTTTGAAAGGCATATTTTACTACAGACTCGGTCCTTAGTCTAGTGTACTAGTCTATTTTGGCTTGTAAATGATGATTTTCTCTATGATGATTTTCTATGCAGATTGATTTTAAATGAAAAACACCTGTGTGTGTATTGTTTCTGATTGTCTCCCATATGTCATTTGTTTTCCTTTCAAACAAGGTTGTCAAGGGCTTCCAAGTTTTTTAGTATGTGCATACTGTGTGTCTGATTTATTGCGTTTGCTCAAGGAGTGGTTAAATAGGCTTTTGATCAGATACAAAGGAAAATAGATTACATCATAGGATCTGTTAAGTATGATCATTAGTAATACTCTTTCTTGGACATGTTGCTATTAGGCAGTAGCATTCTTCTGAGGTCCTCTGGATATGAATTTATGTTGTCAGAGGGAGACATTTACATTCTTAGATATGACTCTGCTGCCTAGATAAGGCACTGGTTTGGGAATCTGTCTGTTCAATGGGTCTAGGAAAGTCCCATAACTCCAAACATCATTTCAAACCATTTCATCTTTTCACCTGTTAGTTGTAGGATTAGGAGTAGGAAACCCCTGCATGCTCTCATACCTAACTAGACATTATGTCCAAGAATGTTGCCAACCTTGTGATTTGTTAGACAAATCGTGGTCCTTACATGAGAGTATTCTATCTGTTGCTGTCAAGTTATATCCTTCTGTCATTGAGCTAGTCAAGGTCATACTTTTATCAAATAGGGACACCCCCTTGGTGCGGCAGAACCAGAAGTGAAGGGAAGGAGCTCACGCAACCTCCTGTATTTAGTTGGCTGAATCTGCCTGTACATTAGAACTAGCAAACCCTAATGCTGATTCAGAAGAAAAACCAACTGCTTCGTTGTACAATATTTGTTTGTTTCATGTTTTGTTTTTCTGTTCGGTGGTGCAGAGGATCTAGACAGTGTGAGGTGCACAGTAGATCACCTAGCATCTCCATGTGCTAGGGTTTGATTGGAGAAGTTGGAGCTGTTATCAGTGAGATAGAGGCCATCAAAAAAGTATTCCTCGCTCAGAGTGACGACTATTGAATGGAAGTAACAGTCTAAGATTCTTATCGGGGTGATAAGAACCAAGTGATATCGATGGAGATCCATCGAAAGGAATCAGCTGGTGGCAAGAGATCTTAGGGTTTGGCCGAAGGCATTCGTCACGCTGATGAGTAGTTGGTCCATCAGTGCATCGGCCTATGTGAATAAGCGTTCACCGATGACAAGAGTCTCACCGAAGACACTAGCATCGGTGTAAGTTTCACCAAATGTATATTGCGAATGCATATCACAAAAGCATGTTGAGAATGTATGTGGAGAATGTATCTTTCGTCGAATACAAATGGTAACCGGTCGTAACGGTGAATCAGGGTATAGAAACTTTAGTCCACTGGTAATAGTGAGTCACGCCAAGCATATACTAAGTGTATTGGCATATCGGCAACATGTTGTAAGTGTTCTCCGATGGTAAAGGTCACAACGATGAGAGTTTGGGGACGGTTGAACTAACTGTCGGCCCAAGCGAAGAGGGAGTAAGTCTTACCGACCGTGGCTCCCCATCAGAGGCCCAAGTTAAAGCAATGCATGTTGGAGAGGGGTCATGATCACTTCCTTCTATTGTTATGGATGAGCATATGAATCTATCTAAAGAGGCGAAGTCAAAACTTTCAAGTTATAGAAATTTAGATCATTTACTTGAAATGGATGTGGAGAAGTTGAAATCATATGCCAAACAACCTATAAATACTAGTAAGAGGTCAATGAATAAATCTGTAAAGGAAATAATCAATGCTTATTTCAATCATCTTGGTACACTTGAAAAAACCCAACTATTATCACTTTTACTTCTTCGTGATGAGTTGAAAGAGCCATTACAATTGTTGGGTGTAGATTCGACATTGAGTGAGAGGAAAACTTCATACGACCTAGGAAAAGATATTATTGAAAATGTAAAAAAAGGTTTAGATTCTGTTGGGAAAAAATCTCGATCAATGTGTAAGGCCACTACAAGAAGAGTGATGTTGGCAGGTATTCTAAATATAGATATATCAAGAAAAAGAAAACTCTCTTCACTTTCGACTGAAATTGGTATCAGTAGAAAGACACTAACAAAATATGTGAAAATGAGAAAGGGTAATTGGGCAATTATGTGTAGAGCTCCCCATTCTGACAGGATTGAAGATGCTGTTAGGAAATTGGTCTCAATTTTTTGGAATGATAATACTCGAGTGCATCATCAAATAGTAGAGATGTTATCAGACACAAGATTTGATGAAGGGGGTAAATTATAAAACACACAACAATAGAAATTGCACATAGAAAATAGAACTTTCTTTTATTGATTTGGACAACTTATTACATTACAAAAGCTCAAATACAATCAGAGGAATCAACCCTCCACAGGCTGTAACACATTACAGCTTCCTCTCACAAGACTTTGGAATCATCTGACTTCTATAACCCCAAATCTGCTAGGGTTTCTATTTTCTCGCCTATTCTTGACTCTACACTTTCCCCCTTAAATTTAATACTACCTCCGATTCCCAAAAAAAAGGTTATTAATAGCCTTTTTGGCGGCCAACAAGCTAATTTTGAAATTTGCATCTCCCTCCAAAAATAGGTCAACTTCCGGGAGCCATAACTTTTGATCTAGGTGTCCGATTGACGAACTGTTTTAAGTGCCAAAAATATCGCAGAGTGCTCTATGCACCAAGAACCCACTCTGCTGGTTCTGACAATTTTTAGTCCAGTACAGGGCCATTTTGTGCCTCAAACCTGAGTTTGAATAATTTTTAGGCATTTTTCAAGAAACAGAAACTTTAATATATTTCATCTCACAAATGATCTTTGCATGATTCCTTCGCCAAAGGTATTTTTTTAGTTAGGAAGCTTCCTGTAAATTTTTACTTCAATCTATGCCCAAATGCAAACTTTCCTAAAATGGCAGGTTGCTATTTTTAGTAGTTTGGAAAAACTTAAAGTTCTACATCATTATTCAAGTGATTATAGAACCAAAACCACAAATTTTGAATAGAAATGGAAAGAACATCAATGATTTTGAAACCCATATTTTTTTAGGTGATGCAAGATTTCCCTTACACTACTAGATGCTCCTACATCAGACACCCAAGGTAATTTGCGAAGTGACCCTGTCACGTGTCAGGTGTTTGTTTGAGGAAAACCCAAATAGTCAACCTCTGCCTTAGATAGCCAAGAAGAATCTTCCATAGGACTTCCTTTCCATTTCACCAGATATTCTTCATATTGCCTATTCTGAGTACTTCTTCCCACACGGCTATCCAAGATATCTTCTATCTCCTCCATTGAAGTAGATGCCGGAATACTCCACTGTTCTTCTATTGGTCCATCCTTTGTTCCACCTTCATGATATTCTAATAAATCAACAATGTTGAAAATAGGGGAAAAGTTTATCCCACTCGACATCTCTACCTCATATGCATTTCCTAAATCATGTTTCTTCAAAATTTTGCATGGTCTAAATTTCTTCATTTTTAGCTTATTATATGTTCCAATTGGGAACCTTTCTTTTCTCAAGTGAACCATCACTTCATGTCCTACCTGTAACTCCTTATATCTCCTCTTCTGATCTGCCTTAGCCTTGTATTAAATATTCATCTTATTAATGTGCTTTCTCACCTCTTCATGCAAATTCTTCATGTGTTCTGCAAAGTCTTCAGCCTTGACACTTGTCTTTTCTCCTTTGTCCAGATTCCTTAACTTTGAAGCATTTCTTAGTCTATTCCCATATACAATCTAGAATGGTGATTTACCAGTACTCCTATTGATAGAATTGTTGTAAACAAATTCTACTTGTGCTAAAATCAAATCCCATCCCTTGGGCTTATCTCCTACTAAGCATCGTAGCAGGTTACCCAAACTCCTATTCACCACTTCAATATGTGGATGGTGTGTAGAACTGAACTTCAAATCTATTTTCAACTTCTTCCACAATGTCCTCCATAAATAACCAACAAACTTGGTATCTTGATCTAAAACTATACTCTTTGGTAGATCGTGTAATCTCACCACCTCCCTGAAAAATAACTCTGCAATATGAACACCATCATTAATCTTCTTACAAGGAATAAAATGTGCCATCTTTGAGAATCTGTCCACCACCACAAAATGGAATCATGTCTTCTTTGTGTCCCTGGTAAACCAAGAACAAAATCCATACTAGTGTCATCCCATGGCTTCTTTGGTATAGGTAATGGCTAATACAACACTATATTCTAACTTGTTCCTTTTTCCATCTGACACACTCTGAAACTCTACACAAATTTCCTCACATCTTACTGCAACTATGGCCAATAATAATTTTTACCAATAATAGCAATTGTCTTATCTCAACAAAAGTGTCCAGTCAATGCCCCATTATGCTTCTCCTTAATTAGTTTCTCTCCCATGGAACTCCTTGAAATACACAAATGGCTTCCCCTAAAAAACATGTTATCTTGGATTATGAAATCCAACCATTTTATCATGTCCAAAGTAACAGGTTCTAGATAAGCTTTCCAAGCCTCTACAAAATCTGGATCTTCAGGATACAAACTTTTGAGGCCATCAAACCCAACAACGTCTATCTTCATTTCTATCAACAAATTTTTGCCTTCTACTCAAGGCATCTGCATCTCTATTGGACTTCCCACTCCTATGCTTCAAAACAAAAGTATAACTTTGCAAAAACTCAATCCATTTTAAGTGCCTCTGATTCAACTTTTCTTGACTGTTAAGATACTACAAAGCTTGATGATCAGTATATAAAACAAACTCTTTTGGCAACAAATAATGTCTCCATTTATTCAAAGCTTGAACTATTGCATAAAACTCCTGATCATAAACATAATACTTTTTCTTGGCATCATTAAGCTTCTCACTAAAATAGGCAATGGGCTTACCTTCTTGACTCAAAATAGCTCCTATAGCACTACCACTAGCATCACAATCTTCCTGAAATACCTTATTGAAATTTGGAAGTGCCAAAATAGGTTGCTCTGTGACTTTCTACTTCAATGTATCTGTTTAAGTGGAAAATTGAATTTGTTAATGTTGTAGTGTTTTGATGTCTAAATCCTCTTTTCCACTCTGCATTCAAGGACCAAGGGTCAAGTGGTGAGTACTATCATACCCTAGGGTCACTGTGCAATGTAGGGAAACTTGGATTAGGGTCTTTAATTGTTAAATTTCTCTCTCCTATGCTCAATTAACCATTAAAACCCTAATTATGCTAAAATAGAAGTAAACTGATGAATTACAGAAAATGCTGCTACATATGGAAGCAAAATACCAAATTACAAAGTACCTGTTTTTAGGGACTCAAGGAGGAAAAGTTGGGGACATGGGAGCAGGCGCCCAAGTCTAAGGCCCTATTTTCTATCTGGATCTAGCAACAAGATTTGCAACCTGAATCTTCTGTATCTGAGATTTTCCCACCATGGAACTTCGGGGACTAGGGAGCGGGCACCCTAGTCCAAGGGGTAGATTTTCTTCCTTTCTTGCACTTCAAACACTCCAATATGCTCCTCTTTAACTTCACTCAGACCAGCCCTACGGGGTGGGTTGGAGGAGGAGGGGCATCTCCCCTGCGCACTTCATGTGCTGATAAATACATAGCATGAGTTGGTCCTACTCCAACTACCCCTGCTCTACCGAATCGACTACTCAATCAACAACATCAACTCACTGAACAGGATCAGGATCGAGAGATGAATCACATGGATCGAAAGAATCAACCGCCAAATATGAGTGGGGCAATCGAACTACCATCACCCTCCAAGGCGGGAATATATATTATTGTGGGGGGAAACTATAATTGGAGCATTTCCCTAATAAGTTGGGGTTGTCTCGGTCCAGAGAATGGTAACCCTGATCCTACCTCGGGCTCATCAAGGTGCAGCAACTTCGATGCAACAAGTTGTAGGATCCTCTAGGAACAGAGAGTCTACAAGACACGGTTCAACTATATTATAGAGATTCGAGGACTAGCGCCTAAAGAAACAATTATAGAAAGGAGGGGGGACCCTTTTTTAATTAATTCACAATTCTTGGGTCATCTCAATCGGTTCCGTTCCAATAGAGGTACAGAAAATGATTCAATAGAGGTACAACTCTCACAGCAATTGGAGGCAATAATGAAAGAAAGCTGCTCCAACCACTGATAGATCGGCTGGTACCTATAGTTTCTTTAGGCCTAGCAAGAAACTATAGGCCCTGGCAATTGTGTACTTCTCACAACAATAGTTAGTGGATGGCCCGATTGGATCGACTATAACGTATAGAACATTGGTCGGCTGCCAGTCTCAAGTCTGGGAACTATAGGAATGATAGAGCCCCACACCCCACTTCTGTATCCCACCCAAATCTTATTGTGCCTCATCAATCCCAATTGGTCGTAGCAATTAGGACTAGGGTTTGGTCATCCGGGAGCATCATCCATACGAGAGAGTGAGGAGGGGTCCCCATTGATCCTTAAAACCCTTCCTGGACCTTAGGTACTATCTATACCTAGTAGTACTCCGGTCTTCCCGATAGGGTGGGGCTATATTAATTAACTTAGAAGGTTAGCTTAGAATGAACGGTTGCAAGTCATGATGACGTTGACAATGATTGCGACGCATGTTGGTTGGAATAAACCCTTTGTGGGTAGGCCCAGTAGTGGATGGGAAGGGTCCACCCACTTTATTGGCAATGCTGGGTTGGCCAGGTGGTCTAAAGCACGTAAGAAATTTTCCAGTGTGCCCCAGATTTGATCCATCATTTTGACTCCCACTCGGAACAACAACTAAATAAACCTCCCTAGAATTCCCCCCCCTCACCTGGGGGTTTACAAACTTTTTTAGGCATCTACCTCCCTATAATTCCCTCCCCCCCGGGCAAGTACACGTCTGGGATGGGTTGGGTCCAGTAGTTCCTGGGACAATTTAACCCCCCACCCATCCCCACACATAGGGTGAGGTAGGTACGATCTCACTGAACAGCTCTGAAACTCTCTATATACAAGTTAGCCAATCCATACCATAGTTGGTTTCATCTAGATAGAGTTAGGTCCTTCTCTCTATGAAAAAAATGGGAAGGACGATCCCCTAATTGATGACCTATATATCTCTATGGTCTAGCCACGGGATGGTATAAATGGATATCTGGGTGACCCGACCCCCATAGAATAGATAGGGTAGGGTAGGACAATAGGGGTGGGTGGGAGTTCTAGTTGAAGGGCAGGCGGGCCTATAAACCATTCTATTACAGTAGCTGTGATATGACTGATGCAGCTGGGAGAGCAGCCCCTACATATATATGAGTTCTCTCGGCTGCTGGGATTGGGATGGGATCGAAGCAAGAACATAACTCTAGATTTTAGAACCGAACTGGAGACGTAGCCCCTGAAGTGGGAGGGAGGATTGAGATTGGGTCGAGTGTCATATAGCCAAGCTGCGCTGGATCTCCTCCCCCTATCTATCGGTAGACGAGCTCATCGGTCGATAATGACACCCCCATATATAGAACCCACGAGGCTCTAGCTCTAGCTACAACAATAGGTCATCGGTCAATTAGATATAGGGCCTATGCTCAGTGAGAAACCCCAACTATATCCCACCCGGACCCCACCACAGCTTCATCATAGAGATGGCCTATATAGATAGGGGTCCTCTCCCGTTGCTTGGGTGCCCCATATCTATCTATCTATCTATCTATATGGGGGGGTGCCAACAACAATAGAATAGAGGGCCTCCACCATAGAATAGTAGGGGCCCACCCCAAACCCTTAGAATAGTAGGAGCCTCCACTTATAGTTGGCCACGCCCCCCGAAACTAGAATTCTTAATTAATCAGGCTTTCATTAATCCGTTCATCCCTTTAGCCCCCCACCTAACCCCACACATGGGAGAGCCACCCACCCACCTAGAAACAAAACAAGCTACTTCTATCTCTGATGCTCAAACTACGCACGCGGTGGCTCGAGATCAACCCGATGATACGGGCTATGGGTGGGTCTCAATCCCAATCTGTCCTATCTATCTATATCGGTGGTGACCCCCGAATGGAAACTAGCGGGGATGCGCTTCCTCCCACCCACCCACCCTTCTTTGCCCATACCGAGGGTTTGCCTAGAACCCTCGAGGGGAGTGGGGGGTTGACAGCAATCCAGTGCCTAGTGGGGGGCTAAAGTTGGGCTTCACCATCTTAGCTTCAGTAGCTCGCTTGTCCATACCATCTTCAGTAGTCTAGGATAGGGCCCGTCCTTGATTCCTTTTCTCCCCCGTCCTTGATAGAGGCATCCTTCCTGAGGTAGGGGCCATGGCCCCCCCACTATAGTCTATGGTAGGTATTCTTTCTCGTTACCACATCTACTCCATCGACTACTATAGTTCGACAGCTAAGGGGCAGGTCTTCTTTCTCCTTACCACAGCCCCTGTTGGTGGAGCCCCTACCATAGTTAGCTGTAGATATCAAAGTTAGTGAGTTATGAGTTGCTTAAATAGAAAGAGTTGTGTAGGTGTAAGTGTAGGTGTAAGTGTAGGTGCAAGTGTAGGTGTAAGTGTAGATGGTGTTAAGGTAGGTAAGATGAGTATTGGTGGTTGTACTTCCTTCCCTACTTGTTTCCATCCCTCGTTCTTTGTTTCCTTTGTTCCCTGCTTCCCTCCATCCTTCAATCATCCTTGTTGGATTCCTTGCTTCGGTGCTTCCCTGCATGGATCAATGCTTGGTGGCAACCTTCCCTACTTGCTTCCTTCATCCTTCATTCCATCCTTTGTTTTGACGTTCGGTTGTTACTGTCCTAACTGGATGGCTTGCATGTTAACTCATTGATCCTAAAGTTCCCAATGGTTGTTGTTACCCCCCGTGCATGCAGAGGGTGCCCCCATAGGGAACTTGTTTGGTGGTTTGGCTGAGTACATGGAATCTTTAGATTTGTTCGTACGAGCACTTTTGGTATCTATCCAATGCACAAGATCGCTTCTGGACCATTCTTCCTTAGGTCGGCTCGATCCATCCGCTTGTGATCGCTTTGACCAGGGGGGACAGAGAGCTAATAATTTGGTCTTGTATGAAATGAAGTTGCAAAAATTCTGTTGTCCCGGGGTTATTGGAGGTCATTTTAGTGCTTCTATACTTATTTTCTTTGCAAAAATTCTACTGTTAGTATCAGCCTTATCATGTCAGCAGTAGCAGTCTTAGCATGTCCAATTTGAAGTAGCAGTCTTATCATGTCTGCAGTACCAGCCCTATAAAGTGAAAAGATTTCAAAATGGATATTGGTCTTTAATTAATTGAATTAATTATATTGCCAGATTATATAGTAACCTCCACTGCGCTTAACCTTCACTTCCACATTGCCAGATTATATAGTAACCTCCACTGTCCTTAACTTTCACTTCCACATTGCCAGATTATATACGTAATATGAATAAGCCTACTTTCTTTAGAATTAATTGAATTAATTACAAAAAAAATGAAACTATTTTTTGGAGAAATGGATAATCTTTTAGGACTCCATTTTGAGGGGTAAAACTACCCGATTTTTGACAATCATGCAGAAATTTTCCCAAATTCACAATTCCACCAATTTTGTACCCCAAAACTTTCTACCTATCCATCCAATTGAATTCCCGCATAGGGCATATAAGATTTTGACTGTACATAAGTAGCTTCTTTTGAGTTGCTCTTTTCAAAATGATGGTCCCTTCTCTCTTTCTCGAGGTGGTGGTCCCTTCTATTTTTTTCAAAGTGGTGGTCCTTTCTCTCGGACAAGATTTGCTCGACAGATTGTATGATTATCCTCCCTCTTTGGTGGACAAGATTTGTTCATACATCGTATGATTAGATTTGAAATCTTTTGACTTGCTCGACCGATTTGTACTAATGATAAGACGCATAAAATATTTTGACTTGGTGGACACACGAAATCTTTTTAGTATTAGAATTGTCTGGTCCTCCCTCTCGACTCGAAAAATCTTTTTAGCATTAATTCAACCTGATAATTATGCTGGGGCTTGAATCTGTGGGTTTTATCGTGTGTGGGGATGGGTGGGGGGTTATGCCTCCTCCTGATATCGCGAGAGCCATATTTGGGTGGGAGCCATGTAACGTAGGTAAGAGATTTATCCCACCATTGATGTTGTAATTAATCTACCTCAACTATAACTGTTTTGTAAATGGCATCTAACCTGACCTCTGGTTGATTCTCTAGATAAAGAAGAAACCTTTCTCTCCACCGACAACTTTTGATCAATTCATTGATGGTCTATTTTACCTTCCTCCTCTTGGTTATTTTCCCAGACTGGATGCTTGTTCCCAGTTATCCCTACAAAGTAGCCATCATTGATCAATAGGATTCCTAGGCCAAGGGCCAACAGTATAGGAGATAGACTCTATAAATATCTTCTCTTCTTCTTTAGGCTCTGTAGAACCAAGGGGGGTATTCCCTACTCAACATCCATGAGATATGCTTGTGAATTGACTGGGATGTTGACACAAAGTAGATAAATCCTCTCTTATGCAGACCAAAACTGTGAGATAAGTGCAAAGGGGCTAGCTTTGGGCCTATTTTCAGTTATGAGACAGAGGATTTCGGATCCTAAAACTACATCTAAAGTCTTAATGGTTTGATTTAAATTTTAAGTTTGATTTTATGTTTGGATGCAAAACTAAGACTTTGGGTTGCAACCTCAATACAAGACTGGATCGGTGCCTATCCAGGGCTCGGAGTCAATAGACATACACATGTGAATGGCCAGCATAAACATATACCAAAGACTAGATATCAAGGGGATTTTTAATCTCTGCCTTACAGATACTTCCCAAAAATTAGGTGCTTAATCATTCATACTTAATGGTATCGCTGTTGCAACACATTTCCTCAATGGTTAACCTAAAACATTTAATTTGTTCCTTGAACAAAAGTAGGAGATTAAACATTCAATATAGAAAAGCTATATTTCTGAACCTTAACAACCCTTAGTTACCTTGATTCAAAAGAAAATATGCACACAGCTTGGAGACAAATGATTAAACACACACATAGAGCATTTCTCATATAAAACAGCATGAAACCAGTGAACTTATGCATGAAATATACAACATGAGACTCATAAACTTACAAGACATCAAGAATAGGGCCACCAATGAAGTTGTATTTTGTCACGGCACCAAAACTTGTCCAGTTTTCAACAACACAATGAGTAACACAGTTTGGCATTTATACCAAGACTGTATACTCAGCAAAAAATTAATTACAAGGCAAATAAAAAATTTGCCAGATTCAATGCATGAGGAATGGCGCCTAGAAATATTCAATGTATTGGGGAGACAAAGAAGAATGACCAAATGGAATCAGGATCTGCACCGCTGCTCAAGGACATTCATCTTCAATCAGGTTGTTGACCCGTCTATCATCGACCCATACCACTACAATTCCACCATTAATGCTTCAGCTACCCGCTGGATGCAGTAATGAACACACCTGAGGTTTTCCTGCTCAAAACAAGCCTGAGGAAGCAAGGAAAACCAACTCCACAACTTTAAAACCTGGCCGTTGATTTTGATACCATCGCTGAGATCTGACGGCCCAAAAACCTGCAGAAAAGCCAAGAACCAATGAAAATGTACCACATAGGCACTTCGCTCCTCAATTGTTGACCCCTCCAATCCTTATTTTTCCCTTTTTGCCTTTGTATATGCGTGAATGAGTACATATACAATCGCCACTGTTCGCCCTTCAAAATCCCTTGTATATGCAAAATGCATATACATGCAACAGTTCCTAGGCACGTGGCAAATTGTGATTCGTCCTCCGTCGCTGTGCATTTGATCTCCATCAGCGATCAAAATGACCTAAGAAAAGTCAGCCGATGCATATGGTCTTGGCGATAATCTCTTTGCATATAGGCCTTTGCACATACATACAATTGCTTATCATACAAGGCGGACCCCAAATGTTCATGAGGCAGATTAAAAACTTATTCAGGTCCGGCTTGTAACCCGTTCATTGTACCATGGCTTGCATATCAGCATATACAAGCACCTTATACAACTCACGGACCTCAAATTATTATTTGCTATATTTGACTCCTCCCTCGTGTCCGGGTTGTATAACCTTGTTTTGTATATCAGGTTGTATGCTGCATATACAAGATGAATATACATGCTGTGGACCCCAAACTTGTATGAAGCATCTTGGAATTCTACTTGGGTCAGGAATGCATCCTTTCACCTGTATGTTGCAAATGTATGTTAGCATACATACAACTACCATTGTATACAACTGGTGGGCTCGCCCCATTTTCTCTCTCCTCTGCACAGTTCATTGCACATCGCATATACAAATGCAATGTACAAGCTGGACTTTGCACCAATTAAAAGCACATCTGAAATATTTTGGAATCTGGCTTGCACATCAATGGATGCATAACTCCTTTGTATATCGACTAAATACAAGCTGACATGTACATACCCGCGGGCCCCACCAATTGTATCTTTGTTGCATTGTAGCAAAAGTATATGTGCCAGCCTTTGTACATTTCCTTTGTATGTCAAAATTTCCAAACGCAAACATACAAACCCCTGTATGCAAGCAGCGAATATTCCTAGAAGATTTCTGCTTGAATATTTCCTTTTGAGCCCGATATGCATTTGGAAATGCATACAACTGCAGAATATTCTCCGGAATCTGTGAAAGATTCAACCTTTGCATATGCAACTCAATATGCATCTAAAATGCATATAACTCCTTCTTTCAGGATTCTTGGACACCGACTGAGAATTTCATGAGCCCGCCAACATACAAAATTGCACTTGCATATACAAAAACTTAACATTTTTCTCATGTGCAACGGGAAAAGGCGGTAAAACACTGCATGTGGGTCGAGGAACAACCTAGCCTAAGGCACCAAGTGCTTGAAGTGACAAGAACAGATACCTACAACCTAATTTCAGAACCCTAAACATAGGTGATCACCACCAGTGGCTCCGACCGGGGACGTGCAGACGCAAGACTACAGCGAAAACCAAACTACTCTAGGGCAGACCAGACAAAACCCAAAACTCAAAACATGAACGACTATACAAGGCATGTACAAAATATTCACATCTAGTTTAGAGTGTGCACAAAAGTTACCCATTTATGAGAAGTAGGGTTTTAGGAACTATCCATGCATAGGCAATTCCAGTAGTTCACCAGTTAGGGCCTGGACAAAATAGGAATCTTCTCCATGAGTGTCGTTGATTTGGTACGGGCCCACCCATAACGGTTCAAATTTACCGTGCTTGCCCTTATCCTGGTTCCTTGCATTCCACACAAGGACCAAATCACCTATCTGAAACTTTCTTTCTATAGCCCTTTTATCAAACAAATATTTTACCTTTTGTTGTCTCTTGATATTTGTTTCATGTGCCTCCCTTCTCACTTCATCCAGTGCAACCAGCTAATTTATTCTTCTAGTCATTGAGTCCTCAATCTCCTCCTCATTTTCTTGTATGAATTTATAAACTGGCAGGAGGTTGTTCACATGCAATTTAGCTGCTGCACCATACACTAGTTCAAATGGCGACCTTCCAGTTGCTTTCTTCACTGTTATTCTGTCAGCCCATAATGCCATTTTCAGCTTTGAATCCCAAGCCCTTTTGTTTTTACCTACCATCATTTTGACAATCTTCATGAGGCTTTTATTGCTTGACTCTGCTTGACCATTTCTATGTGGATGATACGGTGATGCATGCAACAAATTTATTCCATAATTGCTGTAAAAATCAATAAATTCACCAAACCTGAAGCACATTGCATTATCTGTGATCAATTTGGCTGGAACTCCAAATCTGATAATAATATTTTCTAGAATAAAATCCATCACCACTCTGCTTGTAGCTTTTTTAGTTGGAACGACTTCAATCTATTTGGTGAAGTAATCAGTAGCAACCAGAATCCAACTGTGCCCTCCACTTGATTTTTCTAAAATTTCCCCTATAAAATCAATTCCCCATTGCTGAAATGGAGCTTCTACAATTATAGTCCTAAGGGGCAATGCACCTTCATATTTTATCTTTCCTGAGAACCTCTGGCAAGGATCACATTTTCTTATCATTTTTTGTGCATCTGAGAAAAGAGTTGGCCACCAATAGCCAGTTCTGAGAATTTTGTGGGTTGTTGTTTAGGTAGCATAGTGTCCACCACACACTCCATTGTGCATGTCACTTAGAATATCTTTTGCCTGATTTTCATCTACACATCTAAGTAATACACCATCAGAATTTTTCCAATGTAGTTCTCCTTGAACAAGGTCCTTATCTGATTATCACTGAGGTGGGTAGGACAGTTCAGGTTTTGCAAATAATATACAATGTCCTTGTACCACTCAGATTCTGACATATTTATAATTTCATTATGCACTACATTCACTTGGCATGTCTCTAGATTTGACTATGTCATCAATTTTGCCAAACCTTGTCCTCTTACCAATTTTGTGATCTGTATTTCAATGTTAAATTCTTGCAATTTATTTATCCATCTGCATCTTCTTCCAGTTACCTCCTGTTAAGTAAAGATATCTTTGACTGCTGCATGAGGCACATATGCAACTATCTGAGAGCTTACCAAATATGGCCTAAAGCTCTTGACTGCTCTAACCAGTGCATATGCTTGTTTCTCCATGATGTCATACTTTAATTTAGCAGTTTGTAATGACCTGCTAAAGAAAGCTATAGGTTGTTCAAACCCTTCTTCATTCTTCTGTAGTAAGCATGCAGCAATAGTATGGAAAGAAGCGAATGAGAATAATTGAAATGGCTTAGAAAAATTAGGAGATCTTAACACAGGAGCCATCTTTATAGCCTCTTTTATAATCTAAAATGATTTAGTCGCTTCATCTTCCCATTTGACAGTTGCACCTTTCTTCAACATCTTGGAAATATCTTTTGTAGTCTCTGCAAAGTTAGGGACAAATCTCCTAACAAAATTAATTTGTCCAAAGAAGGACTGAACACCTCTTACTATCTTAGGGATCTAAATTTTATCAATTGCAGCCACCCTTTCAAGATCAATCCTGACTCTATCCTTGGAAACAATGTGTCCAAGCAATTTTCCTTCCACTACCCCAAAAGCACATTTCTTTGGGTTGAGTGAGATGCCATATTCTAATGCTCTAATAAAAATCTGCTCCAAGTGCATACAGTGTTGTTCTTCCCTTTTTGAATAAGCTATCAGGTCATCTTGATATACAGCCAAGATTGAATCAATTAATCCTGCAAAGGCAACATCCATAGCCCTCTGAAATGTGGCACCTGCATTGGTCAGTTCGAATGGCATTCTCACATATACATAAGTTCGCCATGGAGTAGTGAAGGCAGTTTTAAACTGTTTAGATGCTTTTACTTTCACTTGATTGTACTCTGAAAATCCATCCATCATGGACAGAAGCTCACAGCCAGT
Source organism: Cunninghamia lanceolata (assembly GCA_027924645.1). NCBI lineage: Eukaryota > Viridiplantae > Streptophyta > Pinopsida > Cupressales > Cupressaceae > Cunninghamia > Cunninghamia lanceolata. The sequence continues at coordinate 9,151,916 of BSBN01000568.1, forward strand.
CACCTTTTGCAACATAGCTTCCATGTTTGGCAATGGATAATTGTCCTTCAAAGAAGATACATTCAGATTTCTAAAATCCACACAAAGTCTTATGTCACCATTCTTTTTTCTAACTGGGACAAGGTTAGATAGAGAAGTTGAGTGTCTGATGGGCATAATTATTCCAGCCTCCCTAAGCTTCATGAGTTCTTCTTGCATTTTAGGAGCTAAAGTTGGGTTGATAGGTCTCTATTTTTGTCTAAATGGTTTAGCTCCAGGCTTCAAAGGGATTTCATGCTGAAATAAATCCTCTCTATAAGCTTTCAGGTCCTTATACGACCAGGGAAAAACATGCTTATATTTTTTCAGTAGTGCAATCAGCATAATTCTGATATGTGGCTTGAGCTACTTGCCAATATATTCCCTTTTGGGGGCATGAGATGTCCCCAAGCTATCTCTTCTAAATCATTCTTGTTTTTTGGAGATGCCTTTGTAACAAATTGGTCCCTATTGTCAAAAGCTCTCTCTAAAGCAACCAACCCTCTAGGGATTTTATTTGTTTTGAGTTGAATTGAATTACCTCCTTCCCTAAGAGAGTCTCTTTTCCATCTACAACTTCTACAAAGTTCTGAAAATCTATTTCTTGGTTCTCATATTTATCAATACAATGTAGAAATCTCAGCAAATCTCTATCATCATCAAACACTTGCTAGTTGTATACATTATCTGGCACTACAGGTCTAAGTTTGACCTCAACATTTGTAACATCTGATAGAGTGATGTCATCTGGCCTTATGGCCACATTAGGTAGAAAATCCACTCTGACATTCTTCAATCTCTCTATCCAATTTATTGAGAATGCATCAAACAATTCAATTGTATCCCAAACCACATGCTTATATTATTTCAACCTTTTATTTTTTGATGCATACTTATCTCTAACTTGGGAAACAACTAACTCTGAATCACCAAATACCTTGAGCATCTTAATTCCATGCTTCAGAGCAACATTCAATCCTAACAACAGAGCCTCATACTCTGCAATATTATTTGTACAGGCAAACTTCAGCAAGAATGAGAATTTTAGAAGCTTACCAGTTGGAGACAGAAACACAACTCCAACACCAGAGCCTTCCCTTGAACAAGCTCCATCAAAATACATGGTCAAGCTCTTGAATGCACCTGTCTCTTCCTTTACCTCCTTTAACATCTGAGACAACTCTGAAATTGTCGCAGTCAGTGTCCACAAAACAAATATGCTCCTCTGACTCTTGGTCCTCAACTGTCTCCGATGATCTTTCTTCTCTAATCAATTTGACATCCCTGCCATTTATAGGGATCATAGCATATGACAGATCTAGTTGCATACTCCCACCAATCAATGCTGCCCATCTTCTTGACAACAACATACCATACTATGGCTTGATATCAACAACAGTTATGTTCATTTTGTAAGCCCTTTCTGGATATGTTGCCAGTCTAAAATCCACATCTTTCATGATTTCGATAACAAGTACTTCTCTAGCATCCATGGCATAGCATTTCCCACATGCCTTATCTATCTTTAACCCAGCATGCTGCATGATAGCCAAAGGCATGATATTTGTTGATGCTCCTGAATCAAGCATACAATTCTTAATCACCTTTCCATTTATGACAAGGGAGACATAAAATGGCTCAACCTGTGAAGGGCATTTTGTTATGGTCATCCCAAGATATACCTCAGGAATTTCATCCTCATCCATACACATAGCTTGTTTCCTACCCTGAGTCTCAATATTCTAATTAGCTCGACAGGGTACTCCTGAAATCAGGGATAATGTTTTATTTCTGAACTCTTCAACTTTCATCAATTCCATTAATGGAACATAAACCTTTACTTGGGATAAGACCTAAGTTATGTCAAATGGAGCATAATTTTGTATAATAGTTGTAGCCTGATCCACAGTTTTATTTTTATCTTGGCATGATCCATCTTTAATTTTTGTGGCTCTCTGACTGTCATTCTTAATCTGAAAATTTATGTTTTGATCTTCAACCTGGGGAATTCTACTTTCTAGTCCTTGGGAATCGTGACCTATTTTTTGCTTAAAATTTTGCCTATTATTGCTCCATTGCTTCTTTTGAGTTTTAGTCCCTTTATGATTATGTACTAGTTGGTTCACAAAAGTATTCTCTGGTTGGTGTGAGTTGCTTATCTAGGCTTTGCCCCTGAGATTGTAATTGCTTTTCACCTGAGCAACTGCTGCAGCTGTGAGGGCTCTAATTTCTTCATCAGAAGGCCTCCTTAAATTATTCAAAAAATTATGTGAGTCCTGAGCATAGGCATAATTATCTTCCTCATCTTCATCATAGGGGAACTACTGATAGGTCTGAATCTCATTATTCATGCTTGCATCAACATCATGAGAAGGATACTCTCTGTTTGTAGACAACATATTTACATTATCATCCTGCATGTATTGTGGCTTGTTGCACTCATCACAGGCAATCACATTATCATATAAGGATTGAGCAATCACACATTGTGACTGTGAGTGAGGCATTTGGCATATTATACACCATGGGGTGTCATTAACATTATTAACCACCTTCTTCAAAGGGTCAGGTGTTTCCTTAACATTTTGAGTCCTTTGACCTGGGTTGCTGTTTGGGAGGATGGGTTTACCATTATGCCAATTGGTATGATATGGCATGTCATGTAATGATGGTCTTCTTTCTTGCCTTTGGTAAACCAATCTGTCAGTACCAACCCGCTTTTCATTTTTAGCCATTCTATAGCTCAGGTCCTTGACAATAGTTGTCAATTTATCTAATTTATCCTCAGAAGTAGATGCATTACCTTGAACACTTTGAGATTTGGTGTTTGGATTTTGCAGAATTTTTAAATCATCTCTTCTGTTTGTCTTACCAGATGCTTTTCTGTTATTTTCATTATTTGTTGCAATCTTGAAAGCATCTCTGAGGCTGTGAGGACCCTTATCTCTTAACCCATAAGCTGTTTTGGCATCAAAAGAATTTATGTACAACACTATGCACATAGGTTCATTAGGCCTCAGGTGATGTGGCAATTTGTTCAGTACCTTAGTGAATCTAGCATTGAAATCAGCAACCTGTTCATTTGATCCTTTGGTGATTCCAGTGAATTCATTAATGAAAAAGCTAGGATCGGTTTTGTCACCATACTGTTCTTTGAATATTCTCCTAAATTCATCCCATGATGAAACGCTTCTGTCAGGCAGACCCTTGTACCATTCTCTAGCCTCATCAACTAAGGATTGCATAAATAATTTCATGAAAACATCTTCATGCTCAACCTCAAAGTTGTCCATGATATTCTGAAAAGCTTTTAAGTGGTCTTTTCCTGACATAGTATTGCTTCCTAAAAATTTAGGCACTTGCAGCCTCACATGTTTGTCAATAGGATTGGGATAACCAGGAATGCCATAAAAAACAAGCTGTCTGAATCTATCTAGCTGCATCGGCTGTCTACCAAACTGATTAGCATTTACATTTCTATTTGCATTATGATTTCTTACATTATTCAATGGTGCTCTAGCATTATTTGCATTCTATCTTTGATCATTCTGTTGATCCTGGACTTCATTTCTTTGTTGATTTCTCTGCATACTTGCATTTTCAAGGGTGGGAACTGAATCATTCTGAGCAACTCTCAGCACTTGCACTTTCTGTCTCATGTCATCGCTGATCTTTATTGCCTACAAATATTCTAATTTTGCCCTTAAGTTCTTAATTTCTTCAGCTAATTCCTCCTCCCTAGGCATAGAAGAGGAAGGCCTCATTACATTCTGATCATCATTATCATCCCTTGGGGATTCAGCTTCTTCAAATCTATCAGGGGAATCATGGAAAGGGCATTCTTGAAACACCTCTGATCTCATTCTTAATCCACTACCCTGCTGTCTTTCATATATATTCTGGACCTCAGCCTCAGTGTTTAAAAAATAAGGTATTGTTTGCTCTAAGGATCCTAGATTGTCCTGCACATTATCATTACTTCTGGGAGAACCCTCTTGACTAGCTTGAACAGTCCCCTTTTTTTTGTACATCATTTTCCTGGGTAATTCGTTAGACAGAGAATTATGCAGGGATCTTCTCCCTAGCATACAAATTTTTACTTTACCGGTTGGGAGATTAGTTTGGAGTTGCCACCTATAACTAGGAAATATTTTCTTTTAAAATCAGGGTTCTTTCACAAAGTTCCCCAGTAGAGTCGCCAAAATCTGTTGGTTATTTTCCTAGACTAGATGCTTGTTCCCAGTTATCCCTACAAAGTAGCCATCATTGATCAATACGATTCCTAGGCCAAGGGCCAACAGTATAGGAGATAGACTCTATAAATATCTCCTCTTCTTCTTTAGGCTTTACAGAACCAAGGGGGGTATTCCCTACTCAACATCCATGAGATATGCTTGTGGATTGACTGGAATGTTGACACAAAGCAGATAAATCCTCTCTTATGTAGACCAAAACTGTGAGATAAGTGCAAAGGGGCTAGCTTTGGGCCTATTTTCAGTTGTGAAACAGAGGATTTCGGATCCTAAAACTACATCTAAAGTCCTAATGGTTTGATTTAAAGTTTAAGTTTGATTTTATCTTTGGATGCAAAATTGAGACTTTGGGTTGCAACCTCAATACAAGACTGGATTGGTGCCTATCCAGGGCTCGGAGTCAATAGACATACACATGTCAATGGCCAGCATAAACATATACCAAAGACTGGATATCAAGGGGATTTTTAATATCTGCCTTACATATACTTCCCAAAAATTAGGTGCTTAATCATTCATACTTAATGGTATCCCTGTTGCAACACATTTCCTCAATGGTTAACCTGAAACATTTAATTTGTTCCTTGAACAAAAGTAGGAGATTAAACATTCAATATAGAAAAGCTATATTCTGAAACCTTAACAACCCATAGTTACCTTGATTCAAAAGAAAATATGCACACAACTTGGAGACAAATGATTAAACACACGCATAGAGCATTTCTCATATAAAACAGCATGAAACCAGTGAACTTATGCATGAAACATACAACATGAGACTCATAAACTTACAAGACATCAAGGATAGGGCCACCAATGAAGTTGTATTTTTTCACGGCACCAAAACTTGTCCAGTTTTCAACAACACAATGAGTAACATAGTTTGGCTTTTATACCAAGACTGTATACTCAGCAAAAAATTAATTACAAAGCAAATAAAAAATCTACCAGATTCAATGCATGAGGAATGGCGCCCAGAAATATTCAATGCTATGGGGAAACAAAGAGGAATGACTAGATGGAATCGGGATCCGCACTGCCGCTCAAGGACATTCATCTTCAATCGGGTTGTTGACTCATCCATCATCGACCCATACCGCTACAACTTCGCCATTAACGCTTCAGCTACCCGCTAGATGCAGCAACAAACATACCCAAGGATTTCCCGCTCAAAACAAGCCTGAGGAAGCAAGGAAAACCAACTCCACAACTTTAAAACCTGGCCGTTGATTTTGATTCCATCACTGAGATCTGACGGCCCAAAAACCTGTAGAAAAGCCAAGAACCAATGAAAATGTGCTACGTAGGCACTTTGCTCCTCAATCGCTGACCCCTCCAATCCTTATTTTGCCCTTTTTGCCTTTGTATATGCGTGAATGAGTGCATATACAATCACCATTGTTCGCCCTTCAAAATCCATTGTATATGCAAAATGCATATACATGCAATAGTTCCTGGGCACGTGGCAGCTTGTGATTCGTCCTTTGTCGCTGTGCATTTGATCTCCATCGGCCATTGGAATGACCTAAGAAAGGTCAGTCGATGCATATGGTCTTGGCGATAATCTCTTTGCATATAGGCCTTTGCACATACATACAATTGCTTATCATACAAGGTGGATCCCAAATGTTCATGAGGCAGATTAAAAACTTATTCGGGTCCGGCTTGTAACCCCTTCATTGTACCTCAGCTTGTATATTAGCATATACAAGCGCCTTATACAACCCACGGACCTCAAATTATTATTTGCTGTATTTGACTCCTCCCTCGCGTCCGGGTTGTATGCTGCATATACAAGCTGAATATACATGATGCGGACACCAAACTTGTATGAAGCATCTTGGAATTCTACTTGGGTCTAGAATGCATCCTTTCACCTATATGTTGTGAATGTATGTTGGCATACATACAACTACCATTGTATACAATTGGTGGGCCCGACCCATTTTCTTTCTCCTCTGCACAGTTCATTGCACATCGCATATACAAATGCAATGTACAAGCTGGACTTCACAGCAATTAAAAGCACATCTGAAATATTTTGGAATCTGGCTTGTACATCAGCGGATGCATAACTCCTTTGTATATCGACTAAATACAAACTGACATGTACATACCCGCGGGACCCACCAATTGTATCTTTGTTGCACTGTAGCAAAAGTATATGCGCCAGCCTTTGTACATTTTTCAATGTACATTTCCTTTGTATGTTGAATATACAAACGCAAACATACAAACCCCTGTATGAAAGCAGCAAATATTCCTAGAAGATTCCCACTTGTATATTTCCTTTTGAGCCCGATATGCATTTGGAAATGCATACAACTGCAGAATATTCTCCAGAATCTGTGAAAGATTCGGCCTTTGCATATGCAACCCGATATGCATCTAAAATGCATATAACTCCTTCTTTCATGATTCTTGGACACCGACTGAGAATTTCATGAGCCCACCAACATACAAAATTGCACTTGCATATACAAAAACTTAACATTTTTCTCATGTGCAACAGGAAAAGGCGGTAAAACACTAGATGTGGGTCGAGGAACAACCTAGCCTAAGGCACCAAGGGCTTGAAGGGACAAGAACAAATACCTGCAACCTAATTTCAGAACCCTAAACATAGGTGATCACCACCACCTCCCACCCACCAATTAATCTACCCCCTCTGGGAGCAGCCTCCCACTTTATTATTGTCAGGTCACTTTTCGCCTTCACTTCATACGGAAGAGTTCATGACTGACTACGATCCTTCACTCCCAACCAAAATAGTACATGACCAATGACCATCCTTCGCTAAACATAGAATCCTAAATGGGTACTCTTCATCCTTCCTGCTTCACTTCATCCTGAATCCTTCCTCCATCACCTCAGACTTCCGAGCCAGTGACTAATCTTCATAGACACATACAAAGGCTCTGAATCACCACTTCTATTCTATATGCAATACAACTGATAGCCACTGACCAAACTAAACCAACCACTTCAGCCTTCCTCCAGTACTTCATCCTTTCTACTGGTTGGAATCCTGAATGGGCACACGGAATCCTAAACCAACCACCCAATCCCCATCTATATAGATAGGGCAACCACTTCATCCGTCACTGGGCACCGATGTCAATCTCGGCACACTCCATCCTTCTGAGTTTGTGACCAATCTAAACAGCCAGTGACCAGGGGGTGGGGCCTAGCCAGTGACCAATCTTTTGAGCTGCTTCTATTATCTAGGTTATCCCACCTATATCGATAGTATAGACTGATAGAGTCGAGTATAGACTAATAGATTCAGGTAGAAACTTCTAGAGTGCTCAGGGTGGGTGCGAGGATATAGCTCAGAGCTAGTGAGCAATCTAAACACTGACTAGCAATCTCAATCGCCACTTACCAATCTCGATAGTCCTCTATAAACTAATAGAGTCGGGTAGAAATTGATAGAGTCGAGTCTAGATTGAAAGAGGACTATCTAGTTGGGCATGTTACGTATAGAATCTTCCACCTTGCCATAAGAAACAACTAATCTACAACTACTATGGGGGGGGCTATGGGGGACATCTTGGCCTATAGATATTTGTTGGGTTAATGGATGAATTTTTGTTTTGTGGGTTGGTGGATGGCCCAACTTTTCTCCTCCCACCCATCCCAGATTTAGATTAGTTGAAGGTGCCTAGGAGGTAATATTGTGACCCAACTTTGAGAAGTTCTCGCCTTCTAACCTTAGGACTATCCCTGGTGGGAAGGGACATTCTCTATTCCCTCTCCCGTATGGTCGAGTGACCTGAGGGGTCCGTTGGGTTTGAGGGGATTGATGGGAAAGATGGAGTTGGCCTATCGAAGCGTACATTGGGCCCCATTCGACCCGATCACAAGCTAGTTGATTTGGATGGAGTCCTGGAGGAGAGGGACACACATGACATAATAGGAATTTCCAATCGTTTGGTAAGCATTGGTAGGTACCAGCCAGTAAGCTATCCATCCAAACGATCAGACCAACCACCGGCTACCCAGGTTGCCCCCACTTCATCGCTACCTAAGGTCGAGTGAATCTGGTTCTTTCCCCACCCTCAATGCAAGTTTGTAATAGGTATATGAGTTGAGGCTGAGTCCCACTATCTCCTCTAGTCGTTTGCAGCCAATCAATCATGAATGAAGCAGCTCTATTCCCCCTCGTCTCTTCGGTGTCGTATCTCCTTTGTCCCTCCTCCCGGGGAAGACCTCATCTGAATGGAGTGAAGATGAGAGATCAGTCGGTTAGTGAAGGGAAAAATGTGTTTCTATCTATTGATTCCAACAATACCTCTCTATCCAAAAGGGAGGGACTGATCTCCAGCAAAAGAAATGGGAGTAGGAGTGCTAATGACCTTTCCATCCTTACCCCCTCCATCTTTTGATGCCAATTGATCCTTTTTACCTGGGACCATGACACAACAACCTCTCTGCGCCACCCATTGAATCTGTTGGATAGAATCCCTTTTCTTCATCACTCTAAACCCCGCTTCAACAGCCCCTTCGGCCCACCCACAGTGGATTCAATGAAATCGGATGCACCCTGATCGACTTCTCCGGTAGATAATGGGGATCGGACCCACTCATTAACCACTGGATACAGTAATTGCCCTAGATCAATTAGAAGGAAGTACCATCGACTATCGATCGATGTCCCGCAACAAGGAGATTGGATTCAGAAGGAGGATAGAAGAATGAATGACCATACAAATCAATGGGTGGGTGGGGATGAGCGGGCCCACCCAATATGAGTTGTTCATCCCCATACAGGCCTCACTCCCTAGGCCCTAACGGCGGGACTTGACCAAGGACCTACTTCTTGTCCGTTGTGGGAATGATTCCACTGTTCCTGATACGGAGTCGCTTGCTGGCATGGCTCTTAGGCAGGCATGGGCTGGAGTCTACCCCATGTCGTACCCTTGAGCCCTCCCCTTTCTGAGGCAAGGAGTTCTAGGTAGTCCCGAGTGAAGGAGTTAAACCAGCAGAATCTCCCAGCATGAAAGGCAGGATAGAGTCACCATCGATTACAAATGGGGCTCATCCCCGGGGCTGGACACCACTAGGAATAAGAAGTGGGGATGGGAGATGGATGCAGTTGCTTCTTGAATCTACTTCCCAAAGAAAGAAGCCTTTATAACATAACTCGGTAGGTGATGTTCAGGCCCCCCAATCCTGAAGGAGTCTGTCTATAACTAGCGCTTTTCAAGAAAGCTGCCATTTGTCTAGAGGAAGCATTCTTCAGAGGCTACCGGCTAGGCTTTGTTGGTGCCTGAATCGACTGTCAATTTCTGAGCAATTTTCATGCAGGCACCATCCCAAAATATCCAAAAAAGTTCTAAGTTTTGGCACCCCTTCAGTGTTTTTCAGCATCTGCATCTCAGTTCTTGAGGAAGGGGCCATCATGTTTTCTCCATCGGCATGAGTTTGTTTTTGTGTCTTCGAACTTCCAGTTTGAACTTGAACCCTTTGCTCAACGGTTCAAGGTTCAATAGTTCGATGCTTCAAGTTTCTTGGCCGCCGGTCAAGTGTTTTGCCGATGGGAGTATTTTTTATGTTTGAACCTCGGCGTTGAACCATCAGGTTGAACCAGTTCATCAGTTCAATGGGTTCGCGGGGTTGCTTTTATGTTGCCGACTGAGTTGGTATCGGCGTCGAACTTCTCGGTTGAACCTCTCTTTTGAACCATCGGGTTGAACCGGTTCAAGGTTCAATGGTTCAAAGTTTTATGTTTTTGGTCTTATCAGAGTGATCGGCTTCATCGGCGAAGCAGTTTCATGTTGGGCCGATAGTTGGTTGTCTGGCCGATGAGGGATGTTCAAGGTGGTCGTCGGCAGAACTTGTGCTATTGGCCAAGGATTTTCTTGTTGCTTCGAGGGATGATGGTCTCGCCAAAGACCTAGGATGTGGTTTGCCATCTGAGTGAGATTGTGTATCGGGATAGCTATTGAAGGGTCCGCCGATGGAGTATTCTCTGGCTGACAGGAGGATAGAGTGGCTATCGGGCAGATTTCGCATTGGTCTCACTGATGAAGTATATTATCGGTGAGAGTTGGTCTATCGGCTGGGGAGATTTTGGTTGCTCCGACGGTGTAAGTCACATCGACGGAGGTGGTCTTCAGCGTGACTTTTGCCTATCGGCAAGGAGGTCTTTGGGTTGGCCGATGGTAGTAGTCTGGCTGACAGGGGATTGCGATAGGCATCGGTGTGACTGTTGAGGTCGGCAGGAGTTTTGTGTGGTTGGCCGATGGTAGTGGTCTTGGCGATGGGCTTTTAGAGAGAGAGGCATGTGTCAAGCATGGCAAAAGCGCTCGACACCTATTATGCATATGGCCATGTTTTTAAAGTGCTGAAGGGGTCTCCGCACCAAGCATGTGGGATTAATGTTCCTGCATAATTTGAACCTTCAGGAAACGCGTTTTGGCGGGAAGTTCTTTTCTGAGTGTTGTGACTGTTTTCTCGATGGCTATGGGTGGTTGAGCCATAAATCGCAACTGTAGCAAGGGTATGGGCGATGGTACAAGCAATTAAACTACCCGATTGTGAATGAAGACTTCCAGATGGCGGCGCAAGGCTCGAGGCCTCCCTTGTCTGCTGCATTGATGACTTCTGGGTGCCATTCTTTCTGATGGATGTATCTGGCAGATTTTTGAATTTTGGCCATGTAATTAATGCTGAGTACGCTTCCCTCTGGCTATTTTTAAGCAGGAAGTGTTACTCATTTTAGAGGTTGGATGTTTTTGGGCTTTCGGCTCTGGCTCTGAACATAAGGTGTTCACATTTTGAAAGGCATTTTTTGCTACAGACTCGGTCCTTAGTCTGGTGTACTAGTCTATTTTGGCTTGTAAATGATGATTTTCTCTATGATGATTTTCTATGCAAATTGATTTTAAATGAAAAACACCTGTGTGTGTATTGTTTCTGATTGTCTCTTGTATGTCATTTGTTTTCCTTTCAAACAAGGTTGTCACGGGCTTCCATGTTTTTCAGTATGTGCATACTGTGTGTCTGATTTATTGCGTCTGCTCAAGGAGTGGTTAAATAGGCTTTTGATCAGATACAAAGGAAAATAGATTGCATCATAGGATCTGTTAAGTATGATCATTAGTAATACTCTTTCTTGGACATGTTGCTGTTAGGCAGTAGCATTCTTCTCAGGTCCTCTGGATATGAATTTATGTTGTCATAGGGAGACATTTACATTCTTAGATATGACTCTGCTGCCCAGATAAGGCACTGGTTTGGGAATCTGTCTGTTCAATGGGTCTAGGAAAGTCCCATAACTCCAAACATCATTTCAAACCATTTCATCCTTTCACCTATTAGTTGTAGGATTAGGAGTAGGAAACCCCTGCATGCTCTCATACCTAACCAGACGTTATGTCCAAGAATGTTGCCAACCTTGTGATTTGTTACACAAATCTTGGTCCTTACATGAGAGTATTTTGCCTGTTGCTGTTAAGTTATATCCTTCTGTCATTGAGCTAGTCAAGGTCATACTTTTATCAAATAGGGACACCCCACTTGGTGTGGCAGAACCAGAAGTGAAGGGGAGGAGCTCATGAACCTCCTATATTTAGTTGGCTGAATCTGCCTGTGCATTAGAACTGGCAAACCCTAATGCTGATTCAGAAGAAAAACCAACAAAAATGGCCACTCTACTAGGGATGGATTGATTAAAAAGGAATGTATTTGTGGCCCATCCGAGTCACTAACAAAATAATGCTCTACTGGTGGAATGAACCTAGAAAAGTAGCTTTTAGCTATTGAAAATTTTGTCCTCTCTGGAGAGGTGGTGACTCTGCAAAAAAGATCTCAATGCACATGAAAGATAGATGTATGTGATGTGACAAAGATGTTCATATTTCTGCATCTGGATGAGAAAAGGTACCTAGCTTCCTCCCCTTTATATTTGTTGTTTGTTTCATAAGTTAGATGCCAAGGGGAAGCCTTAGGTCTTAGGCAGACAAAGGATGTCTAAAAGTGAGATTTTTATGAATCCAAATATGTTTTATACCATACTCAGTCAGGATTTGTTGGATAAAAGAATAGAAGAGATAAAAAATAGGTTAATATTCTTAGAGGCTAGGCAGGCCCAATTAAAAAGTAGTAACCCTGTTGTGTCTGCCAGTCAGAAGGCTAAACCTCTTCTTAGCCCTCTTGATCCTCAGTATGACCTTGAGATCATGGCATCATGTGAAGATAAAAGTGAAAATGAAAAGATATCAGTTGAGGATGCCATTGAAAGGATCAATGGTGAATCCCATTGCAAGGTTGAGGTGTCAAGCCATGAAAATAATGATGTGGTTGTGGACAGCAATGAGCAACTTTTTGAATGGGTTTGTGGAGATAATTGTGAGTATTGTGCTCAGGATAGAGAAGAAATAAGCACACAGGTTGTCACTCCTCCACAAAGTGAATCCATGGATGATGAAGATGCATGTTCTACTGCCCATGAACCAGCAACACACTTTGAAGAGGCTGAGACACCTGGATCACCCATTTTTGACACATATGGTGATGAGGATGTATCTGAGTATGGTGAGGATCTTGACATGGTTTTTGACTTGGATTCTATTTCTCATCCTGATGAAAGAGAGACCAACATACATCAGGAAAGTGATTGTAAAAATGTGCCTGATTGTAAAGAGGTACCAGAGCCTAATCTTTTCTAGCTTGGTGTACTAGATGGTTGTGTACATGATGTACACAATTGTGATTTTGAAAGCTTTTCTTTTGATGTGCTAGCAAATGAAGAGAGCCCTATTTTTCCTAGTTGCATGGTGGACTTTGAGTGTTTTTAGTTTTCAGTCCAGCTAGGAAATCATTTTGCAATGCATAGTGATGATAACCTGTGTTCTATGCCATATGAATATGCATTGCTTGATACATTCTACACCCACATGTCACATGATGCTGAAGGTTGTCTGCATAGGGGTGACAATGACAAACTGAATCAGAGGGTTGAATGTGCAGATGACCAGGTTTATTTGTGGTCAGATCATGGCATCATTCCCAGGCTTGACCTAGTGTATGCAGATGAGAACAAGGTGTTTGATAAGGGGAAATATTGGTTTTCCTTTTCTTGGTGGCCTTGGGCCATCAAGTTTGATTGGTGATGCAGATCATTGTAACTTCATGACTTTGTGCCCAATGGATAAGGCACTGGTCTGCATCCCAGAGATCTGGGGTTCTCGCTACAGTCTTGCACCTGCACGTCCCCAATTAGAGCCACTGTTGGTGCCTGAATCGATTGTCAATTTCTGAGCAATTTTCATGCAGGCACCATCCCAAAATATCCAAAAAAGTTCTAAGTTTTGGCACCCCTTCAGTGTTTTTCAGCATCTGCATCTCAGTTCTTGAGGAAGGGGCCATCATGTTTTCTCCATTGGCATGAGTTTGTTTTTGTGTCTTCGAACTTCCGGTTTGAACTTGAACCCTTTGCTCAACGGTTCAAGGTTCAATAGTTTGATGCTTCGAGTTTCTTGGCCGCCGGTCAAGTGTTTTGCCGATGGGAGTATTTTTGATGTTTGAACCTTGGCATTGAACCATCGGGTTGAACCAGTTCATCGGTTTAATGGGTTTGCGGGGTTGCTTTTATGTTGCTGACTGAGTTGGTATCGGCGTCAAACTTCTCGGTTGAACCTCTCTTTTGAACCATCGGGTTGAACCGGTTCAAGGTTCAATGGTTCAAAGTTTTATGTTTTTGGTCTTATCAGAGTGATCAGCTTCATCGGCGAAGCAGTTTCATGTTGGGTCGACAGTTGGTTGTCTGGCCGATGAGGGATGTTCAAGGTGTCGTCGGCAGGACTTGTGCTATCAGCCAAGGATTTTCTTGTTGCTCCGAGGGATGATGGTCTTGCCGAAGACCTAGGATGTGGTTTGCCATCGGAGTGAGATTGTGTATCGGGATAGCTATTGAAGGGTCCGCCGATGGAGTATTCTTTGGCCGACGGGAGGATAGAGTGGCTATCGGGCAGATTTCGCGTTGGTCTCACCGATGAAGTATATTATCGGTGAGAGTTGGTCTATCGGCTGGGGAGATTTTGGTTGCTCCGACGGTGTAAGTCACACCGACAGAGGTGGTCTTCAGCGTGACTTTTGCCTATCGGCGAGGAGGTTTTTGGGTTGGTCGATGGTAGTAGTCTAGCCGACAGGGGATTGCGATAGGCATCGGTGTGACTGTTGAGGTCGGCAGAAGTTTTGTGTGGTTGGCCAATGGTAGTGGTCTTGGCGATGGGCTTTTGGAGAGAGAGGCGTGTGTCGAGCGTGGCAAAAGCGCTCGACACCTATTATGCATATGGCCATGTTTTTAAAGTACTGAAGGGGTCTCCGCACCAAGCATGTGGGATTAATGTTCCTGCATAATTTGAACCTTCAGGAAACGCGTTTTGGTGGGAAGTTCTTTTTTGAGTGCTGTGACTGTTTTCTCAGTGGCTACGGGTGGTTGAGCCATAAATTGCAACTGTAGCAAGGGTATGGGTGATGGTACAAGCAATTAAACTGCTCGATTGTGAATGAAGACTTCCAGATGGCGATGCAAGGCTCGAGGCCTCCCTTGTCTGCTGCATTGATGACTTTTGGGTGCCATTCTTTTTGATGGATGTATCTGGCAGATTTTTGAATTTTGGCCATGTAATTAATGCTGAGTACCCTTCCCTCTGGTTATTTTTAAGCAGGAAGTGTTACTCATTTTAGAGGTTGGATGTTTTTGGGCTTTTGGCTCTGGCTCTGAACATAAAGTGTTCACATTTTGAAAGGCATTTTTTGCTACAGACTCGGTCCTTAGTCTGGTGTACTAGTCTATTTTGGCTTGTAAATGATGATTTTCTCTATGATGATTTTCTATGCAGATTGATTTTAAATGAAAAACACCTGTGTGTGTATTGTTTCTGATTGTCTCCTGTATGTCATTTATTTTCCTTTCAAACAAGGTTGTCAATGGCTTCCAAGTTTTTCAGTATGTGCATACTGTGTGTCTGATTTATTGCATCTGCTCAAGGAGTGGTTAAATAGGCTTTTGATCAGATACAAAGGAAAATAGATTGCATCATAGGATCTGTTCAGTATGATCATTAGTAATACTCTTTCTTGGACATGTTGCTGTTAGGCAGTAGCATTCTTCTCAGGTCCTCTGGATATGAATTTATGTTGTCATAGGGAGACATTTACATTCTTAGATATGACTCTGCTGCCCATATAAGGCACTGGTTTGGGAATCTGTTTGTTCAATGGGTCTAGGAAAGTCCCATAACTCCAAACATCATTTCAAACCATTTCATCCTTTCACCTGTTAGTTGTAGGATTAGGAGTAGGAAACCCCTGCATGCTCTCATACCTAACCAGACATTATGTCCAAGAATGTTGCCAACCTTGTGATTTGTTACACAAATCTTGGTCCTTACATGAGAGTATTCTGCCTGTTGCTGTCAAGTTATATCCTTCTGTCATTGAGCTAGTCAAGGTCATACTTTTATCAAATAGGGACACCCCCCTTGGTGCGGCAGAACCAGAAGTGAAGGGGAGGAGCTCACGCAACCTCCTCTATTTAGTTGGCTGAATCATCCTGTGCATTAGAACTGGCAAACCCTAATGCTGATTCAGAAGAAAAACCAACAGGCTCAATTTTTTCTGGCAGCATACAACCTAGGATAGATAGTTCATGGCCCGATTTCATGTCCCAGTGGTATGCTCAGAAAAATAATATAGGGAATGGTGGGCCTACAGGTAGACCAACTAGTGTCATATAGTTTTCCCTATGAGGGGGTGAATAGAGAGAGAAGCGCTGGGGTGGGTGTTTTCCCTAAGTTCTAGTCCAGCCATTAGGTGGGAATAAGAAAATTATTTGAATCAGTTGCCTATAGATAGTAGGGCTGGCTGGGGACAACTAGAGTTAGTTACTTTCTCAACCTCCTTGAATGAAACGTGCTGATGATTATTTTGAGACAGTCATAACAATTAATTAAAATTCACATAAAATGAACCAAAACTGACTTGAAAGATATAAAGGAATCAGTTAAGATTTGCTTAATCCCAAGTTTAATATGGTTAGGTCTTGACCTGTTGGGCAAATTCAGTTGGTCGATGTGAAGCTCTAATGTTTAAGGGGCCTTACGCGATTTAGGGTTTCTTGTTGGTTAACTGGACTCAAACTATGCAAAAGGTCATAAAAATCAGCATGTTCTTCATTCTCTTGCATAAAAGTGTTATTGTGTTGCAAAAGCTTTAAAGGTATTCTTGAATTATTGCAGCTTTCTCCTCTTCAATATTTATGAAAACTGTCTACTTTTAACTCTGCTATGCATGCTTTTAAATATTGCCCCCAACTATTGCCTCCCACCCACCCACCCCATTAAAAACTTTAGTGCCAGAAAAAATGCCCCTCTCTCTAGTGCCGGAACACCCCCCCAACCTTAGCTAAGAAGGAATCCTGCAGTTCGCCATGCCACCAAATCCGGCGGGATCTCAGAAGGAATCAAGCACCTAGTAATAGCAGGAAATCTAGCAGTTAGGAATGGGCAACCCCTACAATCTCCACAGGGGCAGCTGACCACTTGCAGCGCAACAGCGGATATTCTCCACTACCAAATGCAACTCCACTCACTGTCATTTCCAAAGCTAAATACCCCTGCAAAACCCCCACTTCACTCACCCCCATTCACTTTTGTCATTGCCTAAAGAAACAATAGGGCCGCTGCGACCATGCCGATGTTAATAAGTAGACGCTTCAAGCAGTGGAGGACTAGACAATTCTAATACTAAAAAGATTTTGTGTGTCCACCAGGTCAAAAGATTTTATGTAGATTTCATCGGTACAAATCGATCGAGCAAGTCAAAAGATTTTATGCAGATTTCATCGCACTAGAGAGGGGCAAATCAAAAGATTTTATGCAGATTTGATGCCCTCATTAGAGTCGCACAAGAGAGGGGTAAATCAAAAGATTTGATTCCCTCAGTAGAGAGAGAGGGGCAAGTCAAAAGATTTCAAATCTAATCATATGCATGCAAGCCACCTGGTTAGGATAGTAACAACCGAACATGGAAACGAAGGATGGAACGAAGGATGGAATGAAGCAAGCAGGGAAGGATGCACACCAAGCATTGATCCATGCAGGGAAGCACCAAAGCAAGGAATCCAACAAGGATGATCGAAGGATGGAGGGAAGCAGGGAACGAAGGAAACGAAGAACGAGGGACCGATAAGATTTGATAAGATTTTGACAATACTTAGGCAGTAGGGAAAAATGCCCTCCAATGACCTCCCACAAAATGCCCTCCAATGCCCTCCCACAAAATGCCCTCCAACAATCCAAAATGCCCTCCAACCAACCCTCCAACCTTTAAGGTCCTCCACAAATTTCCTTAAATTTATGTGTTTTAAGCTAAGTATTTTTAGATGGGTTGGGAAAAGTTAGAAAGATCTAAACTAAATTTCATTCATTCTACCAAAGGATCTAATTGTTCTGTTATGCACTTTATAAATCATACAGCAAATTGATCAAATCCACAGATAAAAAACCTTAAATGTAAGTTCTAAGCATTTTCACAAACATACACTTAAGATTGCAAGCTCTAAGAGAAAATGTTTCAAATATAATGAAGAGCAGGAAAACACTCAGAAGATAGATGCATAATTCTAGATTTGACTGTATTAGAAACAGATAGTTATATAAGATTTACAATGTCTGAATGACTCTTAGCTTCATTGATCAAATTATAGAAAACTTACAAGCTTTACAGATACAACAAGGAGGCAGGATGTTCCACATGCTCCTTGTTGCAGACACAGACAACCTCCTTCTTCTACTCCTAAATGCTAATCTAAATTACTAAAATCCCTGTGTAGCCCTTGTGTAAAGTATTACAATGTAGAGAGGCACAATATATAGACTTTGATTGTCCTCAATATAGCTCAAAACCCTAGTTAAGCAATGGTTCAAACCTCTGGTTACAACAATAAATGCTGGAGAACAAGTCTCCCAAAATATCTTTGAGCATACATCAAATCTGGGTGAAATATGCCCTTCTGGAAACCTTAGCAGCTCAATAATAACTTCTGTTGTCTGCTGCAATGATGTCTTCAGCTACATTTTGTCTTCATCAATGAAGACCCTTGACTTCCTCGCCCTTCATTCTTATCTTCTTCTGCTCCTGAGATCGGATTTCCTTTCCATGACGTCATCGCCATCAAGTCTCAACTCCTTCTTCACCTGCAAACCTGCAAAAATAGACTAGCAATAAGTATCATCATTTAATAAACCTACAGAAAAATAGCTGCTAAATCCAGTTGTAACTGTGTGAACACAGAAATCAGGCCCCAAATCCGTGAAAATCGCGAGTCCAAAATGCATATACAACGCTAAAACCAATCAGGTCAACTATCGCTGACCAAAAAACATGCATTCGGGCTTGAAATGCCTCAAAAACCCTATCGCTTCACATTCCCGCTCATTTCCTTGTTTAAAACCCTGTACTTTCTGATATACAAGCCTGACGTGATACACTCAATATATCGGATTTGAATCTGTTTTAATTCCGACTTGTATATCGGAAGTAGTGTATGTTTGAAACATACAAGCAAGCTGGAATTATACAAGGGATTAACTCCATTTGATGGCTCCTTAAATCCGCGGAAAGTATATCTCACTTTTATGTTTTCAATATGCAAAGAACTAAATATACATTGACTTAACCACCTTTAATAAACCTTTCGGTTTCGCATTATATGTATGCATACTGGATATACATTAGGTTCGATGCATTGTTTATATTGAATTTAAAACTTCTTAGAAATCTGCCTTGTATATACCAAAATACATCTACCTTAACATACATACAAGCGAGGAATATACAAGGATTTAACTTCATTCCATAATGTTTTCGATTCTGGCGGTTGTATGTATGGCAATGTATCTTACAATGTATGCAAAAATATACAACCTGAAATCATACAACGATTTAGCTCCTCCTAACTTTCTTTCGCGTCTGCACAATGTACATTCGTATTGTATGTTACCGAAACATATAAGCCCGCAAAATATACAAGGGATTAACCTTGTTCAATAATCACTTCGAGTCCGCGGCTTGCATGTGGACAATGTATATCGGCAATGTATGTTCGATATACAAGCCGGATGCGATACAACAAATTTTCTACTTTTAATACTTCATCAATTCTGCGGCTTGCATATTGCCAATGTACCTTTTGCTTGTATATCAAAACATACAAGCATCGAATGTACATCGATTTAACTTTGTTTAACAACTTTTTAAGTCCGCGGCTTGCATGTAGCGCTTGTATATTTGCTTGTATGTTAATCAAACATACAAGCCTGCAGAGATACAACAAATTAACCTCGTTTCATAACTTTTGAATTCCGTGCCATGTATAAAGCCCTTTGTATATACAAATATACAAGCCCGAAATATACAATGATTTAACATTGTTTAACAAATCCTCAGTTCCGGCCCTTGTATAAGTGCATTGTATGATTCGACCTGCCAAACATACAAACGTGAGATACATGCAACGGACTTCAAACATTCATTCACTTTAACTCTAAAACCATTTCGGGTCCATCTTGTATGTATACATCAAAACTTTTACCAAATGCATACAAGATGAAAAAGACATACAATTAGCTTTGTACATGAAAGCGATATACAAAGGCCTTTGTATATGCAACATGCAAGTGACCCAACATGCAAACAACCTTGTATATGAACCCGATTGCAAAATGCGACTAAGTATAAAACAACCTTTGCACATACAAAGGACTTTGTATATGCAAACAACAAACCCTTTCCTTGTACATTTTACCAAAATGATCATAACTTGCAAAATATGGCAAATTTTAAGATGGTTCAAAAAGCAACCCTAGCTTATTTTTCATAAGGAATCCAACCATATTATGCCCTGGTACTGAAATGTAGTTTTTTTCTCTAGTTTTAACAAAGTTTACAATTTTCACCTTCTTTTTCCTTTACCACCAAACAGAACAACACACACACAAGCAAAAGCAACAACCACAGCAGGGGTCCTCATTTTGCTAAGGAGTAAAATGGGGAGTGTTGTGAACATCACAACAAAACGTTGTATCAAGGGCCCCATATATTGATGAAGGCCCGGCCCCTTAGAAGGGCAGAACCATTCCTCCCACCCCTCGCCCAACCTCCTAGTTCCCCGGCCGGCCCCATTTACAATACAACACTGGCCCTAAGAACACAGGGGAATAAGTCCAGCCCTATTGACGAAGGGCCCCAAGGGGATTGGCCCCAGATTGGCCCATTCTTCCAAATCCAGGGCCAACCATAGTTTGAACTCTGTTCAGATTATGGTTTCCCCTGGGGCCTCCCACCCAACAGCTATCTAATTCCCCCTAGTGGTGTTCACCTAGGGTTAGGGTTCTGAATTTGAGTCTGTAGGTTCCTGTGTTTATTCCTTCAAACCCTTAGTGCCTTAGTTTGAATTGTTCTTCGACCTACATGTGGTGTTTTACTGCTTTTTCTTGTCGTACTTCAGAAGAATGCTAAATTATGTATATGCAAAGGTGAATTATATGTTGGCAAGCTTGCAAAATCTCTATCGGCCTCCAAAAAATGATAAGGAATGGAGTTATATGCATTTCTGAATGCATATCAGGCTAAGGAATGTGCATATACAAAGTGGGAATACTTCACAGATTTCCAGAATATTCCTGATTTTTATATCGGGTTGCATGTGGATATACAAGGATGAAATATACATTGCAGATTCTTAGAATATTCGCTGCTTGTATATAGGGTCTGCATGTATATTTGGTTTGTATGTCCTGACATACAATGGTTAGATACAAGGGTCATGTGCAAGGAAAAATATGCAGGGGCCGATATACATTTGGTAGGGCCCACTATTGCATGCATCTCGAGTTTGTATATGGCGTTTGGGTGCATTCCTGGAATATTATGTTGCAGATTCCCTAGTTGTATCAAAGGGTTTATACATTGTGTTGTATGTTTAATATGCAATGAGCAACATACAACGCAGATTCCAAAGGGATTCAAATCAGGCTGTGAGCAGTAGTGGCATCCGCGGCTTGTACATTGCATTTGTATATGCGATGTGCAATGAAAAGTGCAAAGGAGAGAGAAAATGGGTCAGGCCCACCAGTTGTATACAATGGCAGTTGTATGTACGCCAACATACATTCAAAACATACAAGTGAAAAGATGCATTCCGGACCCGAATAAGATTCCAAGATGCTTCATACAAGTTTGGGGTCCGCAACATGTATATTGGGCATTTGTATGTGCCGATATACATTGCAATGATACAAATAGAGGATACAAGCCAGATTTCAAAGCAACTTCAACATGCTTTATGAAAATTTGAAATCCGCGCCTTGTATGTATAAGGTGAATGTATATGCAGATATACATTGCAACAGGTGCAATGAAACATATGTATTTCGGACCCGATGGGGAAATCAAATGCAGTAGGTAAGTGTTTGAGGTCTGGATTGTATATCAGATGATTGTATATGCATTTGAACATGCATATACAAGGGCGAAATGGCAAAAAGGAGAAAGCGAAAAGTCAGCGATAGGAACATGGAGTGCCTACGTGGCACGTAATCGTTGGTTGGTGACTTTTCAACATTTTTTGGGAGCCGTTGATCCTGGTGATGGGAGTGTGGGTAGGTGAGGCAATAATGGCGGACTTGCAGAGGATGATCGATAGAGTTGACAGGTCAACAACCTAATTGATGAAGAAAATCCCTGGGTGGTAGTGCAAATCCCAAGTTCACCTGCTCACTCCTCTTTGTCTCTCTGCTGCATTTACTATTTCAGAGCGCCATTTCTCATGCATTGTGTCTGGCAAGATTTTTGACTTGTGATGTAATTAATTTGTTGGATGTACAGTTTGGCTATATGAGGGGCAAACTATGTCATTCATTGGTTGTTGAAAACTGGATAAAAATTTTGGTGCTGTAATAAGATACGACTTCATTGGTGGCTCTGTCTTGGCTATCTTGTGAGTTTGAGTCTCATGTTGTATGTTTTTCTGCATAAATCTACTGATATCATGCTGATTTAAATGAGTAATGCTATACTGCATGCATTCTTTTATCTGTCTCCAAATTGAGTGTGTTCTTTTTATGAATCTAAGCATTTAAGGGGTGTTTATGATTCTAGAATATAGGTTTGATGTGTTGAATGCTTGATTTCTTACTTCTACTCAAGGAGTAGATTAAACGTTTCAGATCAAGTGTTGGCAAGAAGACATTGCAATAGGGATATCAGTAAGTAGAGATAACAAGATACTCTATTTTGGGAAGTATCTGTAAGGCAGATACTAAAAATCCCCTTGATATCCAGTCTTTGGTATATGTTCATGCTGGCCATTCACATGTGTATGTCTATTGACTCCAAGCCCTCGATAGGCACCGATCCAGTCTTGTATTGAGGTTGCAACCCAAAGTCTCAGTTTTTCATCCAAACATAAAATCAAACTTAAACTTTAAATCAAACCATTAGGACTTTAGAAGTAGTTTGAGGACCAAAATCCTCTGTCTCACAACTGAATATAGGCCCAAAGCTAGCCCCTTTGCACTTATTCCACAGTTTTGGTCTACATAAAAGAGGATTTATCTACTCTGTATCAACATCCAAGTAAGTTCATGTGCATATGTCATAGATGTTGAGTAGGGAATACCTCCCTTGGTTTTGCAGAGCCTAAAGAAGAAGAGGAGATATTTATAGAGTCTATCTCCTGTACTGTTAGCCCCTGGCCTGGGAATCTTGTTGATCAATGATGGCTACTTTGTAGGGATAACTGGGAACAAGCATCTAGTCTGGGAAAATAACCAACACCCCCAAGGGTTGGGTGGGAGGGAATATGCCGCTAGAATTTGGAACTACTAATCTACCTCACCTATAATTCTCCCCCCCACCCGCTCCCACCTACCCCAACCTTAATCCTCCCAAGGGCCCCTAGAGATAGAGGGGTGTTGGGGTCATTCAATTAATCTACCTCACCTAAAGAGCATCGAGGTGGGTGGGAGACTATATTGCCTCCCCACCCGTCATCATTCCCCCCCACCCGTTTCATTACCCCCAAAAATCTTCGTCTATCCTCCCACCCGTATAACCCCCCACCCATCCCCTATCACTTTTCGGGTGGGGGGAAGATATAGGGTGGGCGGTTAAGTTGGCATCTACCGGGGAACGACTTATTCAGGTGGGTGGGAAACTCTAGTTACGGTTCTAGAAGGGCGAATTCAGGTGGGTGGGAAACTCTAGTTCTGGTACTAGAAAGGTGAATTCAGGTGGGTGGGAAACTCTAGTTCCGCCACCTGGTGGGGATATTCTAGATGCCGTTATTGTGGGGGGTAATAGTAGATTCTAGTCGGGGCTGTTCTCCACCCTCTATCCCTTAAGAGTACCCCTAGTTTCAACTAGCAAATTCCCTATTCTTTTTTTTTTCCTTGTTTTGGTATGATTTCAGTTCGTAGGGTTTCTACCTTAAGAGTGCCTAGATAGGGTCTAGCTGTATTCATGAGAAGCGGATAGGTCTGTCCTCTCTCTGACAATAAAGCCAATTCCGTATTGGATCCTTCGATCAACGAGTCCCTTAATGAGCTCTATTGATGGATCTGTAGGTACCACCCGATGCATCCTCATTATTAAAATGAGCAATAGAGCGCTGCTTTAGCATCCCATTATGGATAATCCAACCGATGCGCGATAGAGATTTCACCTAAGGAAATAATAGGCCAGTGCTCGTTTGACCCCGTCTCCAATATCCAAGGCGGAAGCTATTCCCTATTCCTATGGGTATGGGATGAAAAAGGGTTCACATCCAGAAACCTACTGTCATAAACATCCTCATGGAAATCTTCCATTCAGGGTGGTCGGCCAAAATAAAAAGGTAGGGGTGGCACTAGAATCCCACCTACTCATCCCACCCAAATAGAATCCCCTACTCATCCCACCCAACTAGAATCCCCTCCCATAATTCTCTAGAGGGGCGGGGGGGCATGTTACGTATAGAATTTGGCCCCTTAACCTTCTATTCCCTAACTATGGGAGGGAATTTTAGAAGGGGTGGGCGCTTCAGCCCCTTTCCTATTTTTTGAGTTGGGCATGAAAGAGAAAGATCTAGCGGTCAATCAATTCTGTAAGCTGAAATTGGATAGTTCAGATAGTTAGCTAATGCTAATTCCTTGGAAGCCCTACTTTCCTAATCCTAGATCCGGGCCCTACTATATCTATCAAGATCTGAGCAACTATAGTTGATCCGAGTGAACCAAGCAAAGAGAGAGTGGTACAGCCTGCCGATACAGTGTTATGCCATCGCTATCCAGGTTAAAATGGATGAACGACAATAAAAGGTGATTCCTTGTCCTGTGGCCTACTTACCTCCAAACCTAGCAGGACTTGAACCAACCTACCTGCATCCATATTGGTTGGATTGGGCCCTCTCGATAGACTATCCCACCCAATCGACTAGACACTAGATGAAAGGACACCTTCTCTATCCAATCGACGAGATGCCTCCCTCACACTAGAAATGGGCTCGATGATGCTAACCCCCGGGGACCGATCGATGCTAACCACTAAAGGGACTAGAATACACCTACCTACCAAACAACTAGAATTCCCTCCCACCCCTCGACATGGTCCTAACCACATATCCATCTCCCACCCAACCTGGGTGGGAATTGTAGTTGTCGAGCGCACGTCGGTCGGTCTAAAGTGATCGATCAGTTGCTCAAGGAGTCGACCCCGATGAGGTTATGTATTCTATACGTAACATGATATCGTACCCCTACCTATATAGCCATCACATGACATTGCATTAGATAGACACTCGGGGGAGGAGAAGGAAGGACCAACTTTGAACTGACGATTCCCTCCCAACAAATTGAACTAACGATTCCCGGGGTTGGGTGGGAGATATAGTTGAGGTAGATTAGTAGTGGGGATTATAGTTATCGAATGACAGATTCAACAGCCCATAGAATAGTAGGGGACGACCCAAGTTCCCAATCTATAGCCTCTCACCCACCCCTGGGGGTTATTTGGCTATCCTCCCACCCACCCCAATTAATCAGCCTACTAGAATATACGACCACCCACCACTAGAATCCCCAGAACTTTACTGTTCCCAACCGAGTGGGGGGGACTATAAGGGGCGTTGGCCACCCAACACTAGATTAAGGTAGTTGGCACTCTACACGTAACATGCCCAGCCAATCTTGAATAGAACTTGGGGACCTCCAACTATATACCGACCAGAATTCCTGCATTAATCTACCTCCACTATAGTTCCCACCCACCTGCCGCCACCCAGCCCCAGATATAGTTTGATCAGCAGCAACTATCTCCTCCCACCCTGGCCGAAAAAACAACGGCAACAACTTAGCCCCCCACCCAAACTAAGGTTCCCTCCCTCCTAATTTATATCCTCCCACCTGCCTGCAACCTCCACCCACCTGAACTCTCGATTCTAAAATTCCCACCCGGAACAATAGCCACCCATGGGGTACCTTACTATTCCCACCCCACCTATAGATAGTTCTGATAGAGGGAAGCCTAAAGAAACAATAGGCTACCCAACCAGAATAGGATTCGGGAAGGAATTGACCCATTCCAACCAGAATAGGAGGATTGGCATCCCTCCCCACTATGATAGAGGGAAGCAAGAACAATAGAATAGAGGGCCAAACCAAACAACTGGAGAAACCTCAATTAATCAGGGGTCGGTGGGTGGTTAATGCTCTCCATTCACTTGGTTTAGGTTATGGGTTGGGTGGGAGATATAGGGAGGTTTCTCCAATTAGTTGCATTGGGCACTTCTAGTCCCACCCAATCTCGGCTATAGTTGGTCCCCCTCCAATAGTTAGTTCTGGGCATCCGGGATGAGGAGTGCCAGTATCAGTGATGGCACTGGGGGTGGGATTGAGAAATAGAGGTGCATCCCTTCTCCTTGGTCCCACAACTATAGGCGTGGGTGGGAGGAGGACACATCCAGACAAAGTGTCATCATTTATACAAGGTGAGTCCACCTACGATTGCTGCATCTCCATGCCATGCTCCTCCACTTCTTCGATACAACCACAATGCCCAAGCACTTCCATCACTACGTTGTAAATCGGTCTAGTTGGAATCTAGCATTCTGCATATCCCTCCGAGGCAATGGAATACTTCTTGGCCCAATATCTATAAAAGCGTGCGAATCAATAATGATGTTATAAGGTCACTAAGTCAGGAATCTAAATCATCTCGTAAAAGAGCTTGTATGTATCAGATAGATAATAAAGCTGCCTAGGGCAACGGCAAGTCCAGGGTGGGTGGTGAATATGGGTGTTTTAAGTGAACCCTCGGGGGGTGGGAATTTATAGTTGACGTTTCTTTAATTAGTACCATATAAGCAGCTGAGTGCCCAAGGGGCCAGAAACGCTGTACGTAGAAGTGTAGGGAGACCAGCCCTACGGGGTGGGTGGGAGGAGGGGCATCTCCCCTGCGCACTTCATGTGCTGATAAATACACAGAATGAGTTGGTCCTGCTCCAACTACCCCTACTCCACCTGCTCGATCAACTGCATAACCTGCTCTACCGAATCGACTACTCGATCAACAACATCAACACACTGAATGGGATTAGGATCGAGAGCTGAATCACATGGATTGGAAGAATCAACCACTAAATATAAGTGGGGCAATTGAACTACCATCATCCTCCGGGGAGGGAATATATATTATTGTGGGGGGAAACTATAATTGGAGCGGTTCCCTAATAAGTTGGGGTTGTCTGGGTCTGGAAAATGGTAACCCTGATCCTACCTTGGGCTCATCAAGGTGCAGCAACTTCGATGCAACAAGGTGCAACAACCTCTAGGAATAGGGAGTCTACAGGACGCGGTTCAACTATATTACAGAGATTCGAGGATTAGCACCTAAAGAAACAACTATAGAAAGGAGGGGGTGCCTCTTTTAACTAATTCGTAATTCTTGGGTCATCTCAATCGGTTTCGTTCCAATAGAGGTACAGGAAACGATTCAATAGAGGTA
Source organism: Cunninghamia lanceolata (assembly GCA_027924645.1). Lineage (NCBI taxonomy): Eukaryota > Viridiplantae > Streptophyta > Pinopsida > Cupressales > Cupressaceae > Cunninghamia > Cunninghamia lanceolata. The sequence continues at coordinate 9,179,242 of BSBN01000568.1, forward strand.
CAACTCTCACAGCAATCGGAGGCAATAATGAAAGAAAGCTGCTCCAACCATTGATAGATCGGTTGGTGCCTATAGTTTCTTTAGGCCCAGCAAGAAACTATAGGCCCTGGCAATTGTGTACTTCTCACAGCAATAGTTAGTGGATGGCTCAATTGGATCGACTATAACGTATAGAATAGTAGCCAGCTGCCGGTCTCAAGTCTGGGAACTATAGGAATGACAGAGCCCCACATCCCACTTCTGTATCCCACCCAAAGCTTATTGCACCTCATCAATCCCAGTTGGTCGTAGCAATTAGGACCAGGGTTCGGTCATCTGGGAGCATCATCCATATGAGAGAGTGAGGAGGGGTCCCCATTGATCCTTAAAACCCTCCCTAGACCTTAGGTACTATCTATACCTAGTAGCACTCTGGTCTTCCTGATAGCGTGGGGCTATATTCTTTATCTTAGAACGAATGGTTGCAAGTCATGATGACGTTGACAATGATTGCGAGGCATGCTGGTTGGAATAAACCCTTTGTGGGTGGGCCCAGCAGTGGATGGGAAGGGCCCACCCACTTTATTGGCAATGCTGGGTTGGCTGGGTGGTCTAAAGCACGCATGAAATTTTCCAGTGTGCCTCAGATTTGATCCATCATTTTGACTCCCACTCGAAACAACAACTAAATAAACCTCCCTAGAATTTCCCCCCCACCCGGGGGTTCGCGAAATATTTTAGGCATCTACCTCCCTATAATTCCCTCCCCCCTGGGCAACTACATGTCCAGGATAGGTTGGGTTTGGTAGTTCCCGGGACAATTTAACCCCCCACCCATCCCCACACACAGGACGAGGGGGGTACGATCTCACTGAACACCTCTGAAACTCTTTATATACAAGTTAGCTAATCCATACCATAGTTAGTTTCATCTAGATAGAGTTGGGGCCCTCTCTCTATGAAAAAAATGGGCAAGACGATCCCCTAATTGATGACCTATATATCTCTATGGTCTAGCCACGGGATGGTATATATGGATATCTGGGTGACCCAACCCCCATAGAATAGATAGGGTAGGGCAGCACAATAGGGGTGGGTGGGAGTTCTAGTTGAAGGGCGGGCGGGCCTATAAATCATTCTATCACAGTAGTCATGATATGACTGATGCAGCTGGGAGAGCAGCCCCTCCATATATATGGGTTCTCTCGGCCGCTGGGAAAGGAATGGGATCGAAGCGAGAACAGAACTCTAGATTTCATAACTAAACTGGAGACGTAGTCCCTGGGGTGGGAGGGAGGATTGAGATTGGGTAGAGTGTCATATAGCCCAACCACGCTGGATCTCCTCCCCCTATCTATCGGTAGAGGAGCTCGTCGATCAATAATGACACCCCCATATATAGAACCCACGGGGCTCTAGCTCTACCTATAGCTATAGGCTGTCGGTCGATTAGATATAAGGCCTATGCTCAGGGATAACCCCCAACTATCTCCCACCCGGGCCCCACCCTAGCTTCATCGTAGAGGCGGCCTATATAGATAGGGCTCCTCTCCCGTTGCCCGGGTGCCCCATATCTATCTATCTATCTATCTATATAGGGGGCCCCAATAACAATAGAATATCTCCAAAATGATGAACTGGGTATAGACAACTTTTTGGATATAATTTAGATAACTAGGTCGTGCACCATATATCAAAAATTTGGAGGAACCCGGTTTGTAAAATGAAAGTTATGGCTAACAATACAGTCTGCTAAAACAGAGATGAAATGGCTGAGAGATAGACAGTCGCAAAACATTCATATCTCCAAAACGACAAACTGGGTATAGACAAATTTTGTATATAATTTAGATAACTAGGTTGTGCACCATATATCAAAAAGTTAGAGGAACTCAGTTCGTAAAATGAAGGTTATGTCTACCGCAATAGACTATAAAAACAGAGATGAAATGGGCGAGAGATAGACAGTCACATCAATCAGTGATTCCCAGAAATGCAATGATACAGACATGCACAATTGGATCTGATAACAAGGTTTCTAACCACTCAAGCAAATTACAATCAATAGGAAAAATTATAAATCAAACATTTGCTTCAACAGAAAAATGAGACAGAAATTAGAACCAAAGGAACCTGATTTCGCATGCTTGACTGGCTAAAGATTCGATGCCGGGTTCAACTGTTGCAGCCACAAACCATTCTCTTCCCCCCAAAAGTTCTATCTGCTGAAGATTCTTATGAGAGAGAAATCCCCCCTAAATACAGCTGAAAAACTCCCTATTTAGAGAAAGAAATCCCCTAAAATCTTCCAGAAGATTCCCCCCACAAGAGGCAATAACTCGTGCATGAACAATATCTTATAGTTTGTTATTTTTAACATTTTACAACTAGACCAAGATAAATATATTTTATGGCAACACAAAAATATTATTTATTTAACTCTGGTTGCAATTACATTTATTACCATTATTATTATTATTTATTACTTAACTTCTAGAATAATATATTTTTCATAAACTAAATTTACATAAGGACATTTATATATTTATTTATTTAGCAAAAATGCTTCATAACTAATTATTTTATTTTAAAGCAACAATAACCAAAACAATACCAACAAAATAACCCAACTATCAAACCATACCTGACTACTATGTAAGATCAGAAAACAAGACCACCACAACAATGACTGACTATCATGACCAAACCGACAACACTAACAGGGTACACAATCGGATACTCATCCTCTTCAAGGATGATGGCTAGGATAGGCTAGGGGACCATATGTTATCTCCATTTAACAACTTCCATTGGTATGAAGGCATGCTCAGACCTACCAATTCAGGTGGAGTCGATACCTGGTACCTGCAACCTATAGCAAACAAAGGTGTCGAATACATACATATAATCATCCAAGTAGGCACATAGTGACAGGGAATCACAGCGTAGTAGGGTACTCATTATGAGTAATACTACATTGTCCCTTCACAAAACACATCACAAGTATCCACATTAAACAATTCATTAGTAACTAAACAACCAGATAACACATAGACAGATAATCACATTAATCATGTAGTAAAACTAATTTACATAATCAATTAACCTATAACTGATCACATCATAAGCATAATGTATTAATCATAAAGTATCAACAATGTCATCATAATAAACACCAATGAGTGTCATCAACTATATCATAACGGTAAGCTTACCATCAACATGTCTATCATACCCTACGTATTCCAAGTATTTTACCTTCTTCTTCATGCTCCTTAGACCGACCACCTACTCATCCAGGGTGAGAATGGAGGGGCACTACAAAGCCGAGATTTATAGTGCAACTGGGAGTTTGAATTCTTCCCCCTCTTCAGCCTCCTCCCCCTCCTCCACCACATTAGATTGTTCTATGCATCTTTGTGTATATGATATTAAAGTATATTTAGTAATGTTATAGGACATAAGAACAATATCTAGTTTTAAGCAGCTTTGCAACACTTTTTGCACATTTTCCTCTAGGGTGGATTTTTTATGAATGTAATGAGGACTTAATGCAGACAACAGATGATGAAGGTTGATACATTTTTGTCTTATTAAATAATGTTGTAGATAACATTATCATACCATACCATAAATACCATACCAGAAGTTTGGGCTCTAAACTATTCATAATATTTAAGTGACATTTTGTACTCTTAATTGCACTACAAATCTCAACTTAACTAGAGCTTCATTATATTTAAATGAAGAATTCGCACTCTCAGTCGCCCTACAAATCTTAGCTTGATCGGAGCTTCATATTTAAGTGAAGCACACTTAAAAAATAATTCTTCTAAAGACCACTCGATCTGACCCTAGCTTGGATAGAAAGATTTCTCTTTTGAAGATTGCAAGGTGGCCAAGGAATAGGAGGCATTTCTTTTGGCCTTGTTAAAATAATTCTGATTCTTGTCAAAGAAACAATTGAATGAATTTTTTGTATGTGAGATTCAAATATTTTTGTATTTCTCTCCAATTTTTTTCCAAATGGAAGGGGAAATACAATAAATATTTATCTCTGATTTTTATCAATTGGAAGGAAAAAATACAAAAATTTTGAATCTCACACACAAAAAATATTATTCAAATGTTTCTTTAACAAGAACAAGAATTATTTTGACAAGACCAAAATAATGTCTCATGTTCTTTGGTCGCCTCGCAATTCCCAAAATAGAATTCTTTTATCTAGGCTGGGACCAAAACAAGTGGTCTTTAGAAGAAAAAAAATTTAGTCTACTTCACTTAAATATGAAGCTTCCGTCATGCCGAACTTTGTAGTGTGACTGGGAGTGCGAATTCTTACCCCTGTTCATAATCCTTCCGCTCCTCCTATTCAACGTCCCCTCTCTCCTCTGCCTCACTAAATTCTACTATGCATCTTTGAGTATATGATGTTGAAGCATATTTGGTAAAGTTGTAAGACAGAAGAGAAAGATCTAGTTTTAAGCAATTTCGCATCACTTTCTGCACATTTTCCTCTAGAGTAGATTTTCTCTAAATGCGATGAAGACTCAATACAGATAGCAGATGAAGTAGATTTTCTATGAATGTGATGAAGATTTAATGTAGACAATAGATGAGGAAGGTTGATACATTTTTTCATTATTATTGTTGAAAGACAAAGTTACCATACTAGAAATTTGGTCGAAGCTTGATTTAATGTGTATTATTTTGTATGGAATGTGTATTATTTTTTACTCACCTGTATTTCCTTCCATCCTACTAAATTCTATTGTGGCATAAGATTTTTTTATGTGAAATAGATCACATGTATTATCATTTTCTTGGCTTGGCTGGTTGTTCAAAATAGATGTCTTACTTTGAAGAATTTGAGGAAGAGAGGCTTCCAGGGCCCTTCTGTTTGTGTGCTTTGCCACAACAATGAAGAATGTGTCTCACATCTCTTCTTCTAGTGTCCTTTCTCTCAGGAGCCTTGGTACCTTTGGTGGGGTGTGGAATCATGCTTGCATTCATGCCATTTCCTTAGTTGAATTTTGGCAAAGTTTGGGTAGGGCTCCAGCTCGGACATCATTTCTCCAAACTGTTTTGAGTATTGGGCCTACTTTTATTATTTGGCACCTTTGGTTAGACTAGAATATGAGGTTTTTTAGGATGTGAGGCTAGGGGTAGTTCAATTATGGAAAAAGATTTGTAGTAGAATTCAGGAGACTACTTCAGCAAAATGTGACCTCTCGATCAATGTGGATCCTAATGAATTGGCTATTATTATTGGGTCCCTCTGCTGGTAGATGGCCTTAACAGCCCAAACAAAAGCTTTGAGGGGAAGGTTAGTGGACCCATCCTCCCCAAGGAATTCTGAAGGTTAATACTGAAGGGTCTTTTAGAGGGAATCCTGGACATTCAAGGATTGGGGGTGTTGGTAGAGATAGTGTGGGGGATGTCTTTTTCTTCTCAACTTATAAAGGGTTCCATACTAACAATTCTATGGAAACCCTTGCTATTGTTAGTGTTGTTGAATGGGGTTGCTCCCTTGGTTGGAAAAAAATAATCTATGCATCTGATTCATAGATTTTGGTAGATATGTTGTCGTGAGTGTAATAGAGTGGCAGATTGTCTAGCCAAGTGGGCCTTAGAGCACCTGGAGAGATGGGATGTTGGAGATTGGGAACTTTTATCACTAGAGTATTTTATGGTTTTAGAAAATTTAATTATTAAGGACAAAAATAGGTAGGTGGCTTTCTTGGGGCTCCTGGTGGAACTCTTATTGTTTCTTTGTGGGCCTAGGGCTTTTTGTTTTGTATTCTTTCTTTGCTAATCAATAAATTTTTATGCCCTCTTTAAAAAAATATGATGATAAATTAATTTAATAAATATGATTTATTTAATTAAATTGGGTAATAGCATAAAATGGATTAATTAATTAATTTGGGATAAAGGGAGACAATAGGACAAATGTATCACAAGGTGTCATGAGGTGTTGTTGACAAGGTGTCAAAAGTGGGTTAGGAGGTGTTGAAAGTGATGTGGGATGTTTTGCTAGGACATGGTAAATTTTAGGTGTCTACATTTAGCCCCTCTTTGATACAATGTCACGACTAAAAGAAGTGGTGCTGTGTCAAAAAAGTTTAAAACACATTGCTTGGGTTGGAAAGGGAAGATGGTAGGATTAGGGATGATGATGCCCCATCCACTTAGATGAGTGACGAGGAGGAACGATGGACATATGGTATGGCCCCTCGAGAAGTTAGGTGAGTTAAAAGCACAAGGTATGCTATCGAGATTGATGAAACAAAATTGTTAAGGAGATGGAGGAAAGATAAGGTATGGATGAAATGGATAAATGTTACATTATGTTGTATTGGGTGAGCAATCATGAAGTTTGATATAGTACTAGACATTATGCACCAAGGTATAAAGACTAGGGTGATGATGTGTCTCATGCATAAAGGACTAACTCAAAAAGATAAAACATCACAAGAAAACATATGTCATTACGCACCATGATATGGAAGACCATGATGTTGTTGTGATAATGTGCAACAAGGACTGATACAAATGAGATAATATGATAACACACACAACCAAGCAAGCATGCACCAAAGATTAAAAATAAATAAACAAGGTTGTTGCCCCTGTCAAGCTGAAAATCAATGATTGATGGATTGGATTGACTGGTGTTGTTGGCCATGTAAATTAATACCAAGATGGATATATGATGATGATTGATTTCTATACTTAATATAGCCTTACATTTTTAAGCAAGAGTTGATTGATTGGATGGATGATGATGATTAGGTTTGCAACAAGGTTGAGAACAAAACTATTGGATATTTTTTGATGATTAGCTAGATTTATTGTTTAGGTTGGCATAGATTAAGTATGGTTTGCAATTGGATTTACTGCTTGGATTTTTGGATATATTATGGGATGGTATTGGATTGCAGTTTTGATAGCCTGGATGCTATATACCAATGACAATGGAAAACCAAGTTGAAGGACAAGGATGAAAGGATTAGAGATAATGGATGGAAGATTGTATGATGGATGTATGGAGAGGTTTAGGACGTGATCTACAAAGACTATGTCACATAAGAATAACATGCCCCACTCTAGGTAATATGCTTAGGACTTTGCGTGACAAATCTTATGATGAGAGGGTGATAGGATTGGTTGGAAAAGATTAGATATATCAAGAGATGTCAAAGCATTTTTCAATATTTTACCCCATGTCCTTATCAAGATAAAAGCAGGAGGGGAGGATGGTTATGCAGATTTGATGGTTGAGGATGATAGGTATGAGGATATGGTGGATGCAGATGATAGGAGAAAAGTGATAGGAGGGGACAGATGAGACAACTTGCCCCCAAGTGTAAGGTACATAGATAACCAATCTACACACAATGTCTATTTGTCAGGTTTTCATCATGGTACTTATCCAAGGCACCACTGAGGTAGTTTTCACCATTGGACGAATGATTTTTCTCGTTAGGAAATTTTTTTATTTTTTTAATTATTTTTATTTAAAATATTTGGATGGGATGGGACTCCAACATTTGTTTCCATAGTAAGGCGATAATGTCCCATGTTGGATGTTTGTCGCACATGGACCATGTCAAGTGTCATTATGTGATTGGATGAGATTTATAAGGGATAGTGGATTATGGATGACTGAAAGATAGTGGATTATGATGTGGATTATGGATGGATGGAAGATAGTGGATAGATGGACGATCGATGAAAGGATTATGAAAAATCATGGACCATAGGGATATTATGAGGGATATATACAGGATAGTGAATGTAAGATGGGAAGATGGAGGTATGTGGGAATGTCATTGCATCAAAGGGAACCAAGACCAATGTTTGCACACACCATTTTGGATTTTCAAACTTTTGATTGGGATGGGTTGTTGGCAGTAATGGAGATGTAGATTGCTGATTTGGGGATTTAGGACCCCAAATGGACTTAGGATTTCTATGCTTATTTGATGGGGAGTGAGATTTTTGTGAGTTAGGGGTGGAGTGGGATGTGGATGCTCCTTTTGGATTTAATGCTTTTTCTTGGGTACCCACACTATTTTTGTTTTTACTTTTAGGGGTGTGGGATTTGGTAGCCTTTTGGATTTTGAACTTTACTTAGATTTTGTGTATCCATCTAATAAAACATGATAGTCCTTAGGGTTTTGTGGATTTTTCATTTTATTTAAGTAGGCATTCAAATTCTTATTTTGGAATCCCATGGGTTTTGTGATAGCATAATGTTTAGGTGATGTGTGCATTTGTTGATCTTGATTACCAATTTTAGGGGATTTAAGGGAATGAGATGTGTGGATGGAAGGATTAGTGGACATATGGATGAAGGGATGAGGGGATTTGAGGATGGAGTTATTAGGAGTTGGGAGGACTGGAGGTAGAGTGGATGGAGCGATATGTATGGTCACATGCTTTTGATATTTGTAGGACGATCGAGGGGGGTTGGCAGCATACGATTTGGAGGTACAATGAGGTGCACCAGGTTTGGGATTAGAAAAAGATGTTATATGAGTTATGCACGCAGTACCAACATTTGTTGATTGTTGTCCTTTGGATGTATAGCCAAGTCCATGTGATTGTGGATGGGTTTTGACATGGATAGGCTCCAAGATACCTTGTTCTTGAAGGCCTGAGCCTTGTCCTTGATAAATTATGTGTTGGAGCATGCAAGTTGCAATGGGATGTTTGTTGTTTTAGAAATAAGATGTGAGTCCATTATTAGATGGGGGAGGATGGGTGGTGGATAGAGTTTGTTTCTCACCTAGGAGAGAAACACCATGGATGAAGGTAGTTGGACCAAGAGGATAGGATGATGGAATTTGGAATAGGGTCAATAGGCGATGGTGAAGGATCAATGGGAGATTGAGATGGAATGCTTGGATCTTGATTATCATTATTCTCATTAGGATATGTTGTAATATGATTCGAGAAGATCCTTCATGAATTCATGCGTTGATAGATTAGTGCTTGGACTAATGGGTTTGGATTAAAAGGGTTGGAGGGATACTGTGATGGAGGGACTATAGGGATTAATTGATTGGAAGGTGGAGGATTTGCATAGGATACAAAAGCTATAGTGGTATTTCCCTTGTCAAGGTAGGTATGAGGAGGAATTATGGACATTTGAATTGGATGAGAGGGATAGCTTGTGCTTGGATAATTGGTAGACTCCTCTTGATCTACAAGGCTATCATTATTGGTGGTAAATTGAGGACCTCCTAGGATTACAACTTTAGGTTTGGGATTGTCAATTTGAGGAACTCTTAGGAGTGAGACTTTAGGCTTAGGATTGTCAAGTGGAGGAGCTCCTTTGAGTGTGGCTTTGGGTTTGGCAATGTTAAAGTGAGGGGCTCTTTGGAGTATGACTTTTGGTTTAAGATCCATGTTGTTGGGGAGGGGAATAGGAGATGATATAGGATAATGGATGAATGTGATGTAGGTTGGGGATCAACCGTCAAGTCCTTAAAATGATTTGATTTCATTGGAAAAATGGATGGTTATCTATACTTAAGATAGACTAACATTCTTAAGAAAGAGGGTTGATTGGATTTGATTTGATATCTACTTAAGATAGCATTACATTCTTAAGTAGGAATTGATGAGATTTGATGACTATACTTAAGACAGACTAACAATCTTAAGCAAGTTTCGATGATGATAATAAGATCAACTAATGTCTTGATTTTTTATTTGAAGGTTGGATTTGAAATGGATGTTGTGGATTAGGGCTAGGATCCTTGGGATGGGAGATTTTGATGATGACTTGGATAGATTGTGATTAGGGTTTGGATGAAAGATTTGATGAGATATGGAAGTTAAGTCCTTAACCAAATTTTGATATTCAAAGGATTGATTTTGATTAAGGATTGAATACTTGATGGAAATGGATAATGGATGATTGGCTTGGGATGAGGGATCAATGGATTAGATTAGGATGTGATTAGGTGGATAAACCAACTGGATTAAGATGATGAAGGATTGGGTTAAGGATCATAATGGAGTTGGATTATGATAATGATGAATGATGAAGTTGGATAAGGAAATGATTAAAATGGTGATAGGTTGGATTAGGCTCAATGATCATATTATGATTAGGATGATGGTTGTGATTAGGAAGTGGATGTTAGGATCTTGATTGGATAGGATAGCTTGATTATGATTAGGGTCCTAAATGATAGATTAGGGGTGGATTAGGGATAGTTTGGGTTGATGTGATCGAATGATTAGGATGATGTTGGACTGGATTAGGATGAGGATGAAGTGGACTCGGATAATTGGGATGAGGTGATTGGATGATTAGGGATATGAGATGGATAACATGGATGATTAGGATGGTTAAAAATAGTTTGGATAAAGTGATTGGATGATTAGTGATGATAGGATGAAGTGCCCTCTGAATAAACATAAATTCTTGTTATATGAATCAGACATACATATTATGAGTTATATGGCAGTAAAAGATTGGACTTCCTTTAAATGTGACAACCCTATTATCACATTTGAAAACCATGTTAACAAATTAAAGTTACTTGATGATCAATATTGTTGATTTCATCATCACATCCACTATTATTTGACGGCAATAATAAAGGTTGATGGGAAATTTGATGCAAGCTCTCTAGGTTATTTAAGTAATGGGAACACATAATAGACATGGATGAAGAATTATAAATAGGATCTGGCCCAAATTCTTATGTTATGAAACCTGAATAATTGGATTGATTCTAGAAACATCAGATAAAATAGAACCTCCAAAGCTTGCAATCAAACATAAATCAGAAGTAAGCCGGAGCAACACATACTAATGATAAAAAAGAAAGCCACAGTGCCAATGTTGACATTCGTAGCAATAGGAAAGGGACTGTGGTCAATCTTAGCACTCTAAACATAGATCAAATTTCCACCAGAGATGCTTGAAACTATCATGGACTAACAAGGATTTATCATATTTGGTAAGATAAGCTAGAGATAAAGATAGCAATAAAATCTATTATTCATAATGGGAAAGATAAGATTATACAAAACCTACCTCCAAGAGCTCCAAATGATAGTCCATACATTTTGCAAGAATAAAGGTAAATAGGTTGTTATTTATAATGACAAAGATATGGTTAAAGAAAAGCTACCTCTAAGAACTCCAAAGCATGGTCCATCCCTTTTGCAAGATGCCATACAATGACGTCCATTCCAATGCCCTTATCTCCACTATTTTAATTTAAGTTTTCTTTTGGGCCTTGATATAAGTCACTTATAATAAACTGTCTAACTTAAATAAAAAAATTAATTAAATATAAATTGTTCGTAAAATGAATAGTTTTAGACAACTTAATCTAATTGATAATTATTTCCTTACCATATTCCCAATTAGCCTAGGGGAATTAAAATAGGCTAAGGGTCTCCGCCAATCACTCATGGTTGCGAAGGGAACATTACAAATTAGTACGAGAAGCTAACTAAAAATGATGTGTTTTTTGTTCCATTTTCACTTTTATATATTCATAGTTTGTAGCTTTACTTTCTTGTTAAAATATAACAACAATCTCCATTTCTTTTGCATATATATAGATGGTGAATGGTGTGGATGGATTTGGGACCATGAATATTGGTCTCTCCATCTCTTTAGAAATAAATTGAGACTTGTTTTTGAGTCCATTCCAATATTTTTGCTTTCTTTAGATCTCTAATAATAGATTTACTATTTTGGACAATCCATGTACATCATGGATAATCCTAGAAATATTCTTATTTCCTGGATACTTGGTGGTGTTTTCCAGATTGAAAACTTCAATTACCTATAGATACATTGATAGGCCTTTATCTGAGATAATGACTTAGGCAATTGAATTGCAGTAAAAAAAAATATGCATTTGAAAAGTTTGGAATATGAATGGACTTCTCTAAAGGTTTTAGGTTCATTTTAAGATGTTTTGTGTTATTTGTTTTTACTATATATTAGGATGTTTTCCAAGAAGAATTCAACAATGAGTTTACCTAATATGGTTTCAAAATGGTCACCATTCTCACTAAGGTGATTGATAGGTATGTAAAACTGAAGAGCATCTAGGAATTCATAGTGTTTATTTGTTGACTCGAAGTTTGCCTTGGGATCTATTTCTCCAATAAAAAGCACCATCTATAAAGATGAGGTAATCCTCCAACAACAAAATGTTAGGAGGTTATAGAATTGTGGTGTAAAAGGAACTAATTGGTTGTGTTGACTCCTAAGACATTGGAATATAGCTTAGTTGAGGATTCATAGACTTATTTCCAATTGTGTTGTTACCAATACGAATGGTCCTAAAATATAGCCCAACTTTCCAAGATTTGAATCGCTTTTATGGTGAGCCATTATTCATCCTATTTCCTGCATTTTTACTGATATTTAGATATCAAAACTTGGAAGTTTGTTTATTAAATATGACTAGTCATTGATTAATCAAGATTTAAAAATTATCATTTTGATTTTTTGACTTGAGAGGAAGAAATGATTATTTTATTATAATACATCCCAAAGAAAATGATTGAGCAATAAAAGTTAAATTTGTCAATGAGATTGGAGATAATTTGGGACAATGATTTTTTTTTTGGTACAAAAATCATGTTGATAAATATCTGTTACTACCCAAGTTGCAAGACGTTTGACCTATCACTCACATTTATGTTTCTTGCTCTGCAAAATGTATCACACATTGCAATAGGTTTTATCTTGAATGTATTACATGTTTTTTAGTCTGGCAGGTGTTTCTGATATTTTCTAGCTATGAGTTGACTCCTCGCTTGGCTTTCTGAGACGTTGCTAAGTCCAACTTTTGTGACTTTTAAATCTTTGAACCATTAGCAATCTGCAAGATTTATGACGCTCTTTAAAACTTGTAAATTTCATATAGGTAGATGTAATTATACATAAATACATCTCTTCCTTTGAAACCTCCAACCTTGTATCCCATCACATTTTTCTAGTTGTTATGACTTGAGTTTCTAGAATCGTAGATTTCTTTGTCATTTAAAAATAAGTTGTTATTCTTTTGGAATGATAGAAAAAGTTTCCTAACCGAATCAAGGCTTCTGAACTTATTTTTAAAAAAATATTTTGCTTCTTTGTATTAAATTTTAATCTAGTTGAGAAGATGTGGTCTTTTCTTATCATTTACTTAGTTCTAGTAATCTATCATTCTAAGAATTTAAGTTTTTTCTGGTAAAAATTCCATACATGTGTTATTAGATGATGTCTAGTTTTTAGTTCAATATTTCCTGCCTTTTTCTATACTTTCTTCAAAATTACAGTTATGAAAAGTCATGTATGTCTATTTATGAATGTTCAGCGTAAATCATTATGTAAGACAAATCTATGGATGGGACTTCCATTCCTCGGGACTAGGAATATCCCAATATAGTTAAACTGAATGCTGGTTTTATATGTATTGAGTTCTCTTCTGCTTATTAGTTTGTTGAATGGCAACCAATATCTCCTTCATGTTAAAACTTTGCACTCATTTCCATTGTTGGTTTGCAGTTTTCCTGAAGGCATAAAAGATCCTGCTAGCTTAGAGAAAAAAATAAACCTGATACCTGGTGTCATTGAAAATGGTAAATTTGCTTAATATGGAAACCCATTCATGAATTACAAGTCATTTCTGTTGGCAACTGCATGTAATATAATCCGATCCCATGTTTTGCAGGTCTTCTGACAGGAGTTGCGAGCTCTGTTTTGGTGGCAACACAAGATGGGGATGATATTACAGTTATAGAGCTAGATGAATTTGTCAAGAGTCTGAAGAGTCTCACTGAAGAAAACTCCAAAACATAAACAATTGGAGGTTTATGATTGTTATAATGATTAATAAGGGGTTATTGAAATAAACATATAAATACAGTTTTATTATTGGTTAATGGATGATTGTTGTAGTCTGATTCTGGTTGGGCGATTTTCATCATCCAGGTAACCAAGAAATCATGTTGTAAATACAACAATAAAGTTTATAATAATCACATGAAGCTTGTGCTGTCAGATTGTCAGATTGGGACCCACCAGGCTTCGATCAAATCCTGAGACACTTGTGAAATGTTGCACAAGAACAGAACGTAATCTGCATCCAGTTTTCTTTGTGCAGATGATCATTGAATCAACTACCAATCTTGAATTTTGGGACCTAGTGTTTGAATTTTTGTCAATTTTTATAATGTTTGTAATCTTCTCTTGTGCAGTTGCTTTAAGCTCTTATTCTAACATTTGCATCATCCTCTTTTATTTTTTAATGCCTTGGATATCAGTGCTATATTAATATCCGGATATTTACTAACAGGCCCATTTCAGACATTCCCGAGAGCTGGACTTAGGTCTCAATTGAATCCACAAACCAATTGCCTTCCAGCCACAGAGATTCTATCCTCTCTTTTTGAGGATAGGAAAGTTTGCAAAACATTGCAAAAAAGTCACTTAAGAGTTGCTGGGAGAACATTTAATCATTGTAAATTTGCAACTAATTACATCATGTTGATCCAAGGATGCTGCTTCTCATTGCTTATTAAATTCAGAACGATCGAATGAAGATTTGTCCATTTCATGGCCTGTTTTGTGTTTTTCTGGTAGGGCAGATTATTATCATTAAATCCTTGTATATTCAATCATTTATTATAGCTTCGTCTCTGACATCAAGAAAATAAATGGTGCATCCTCTAATTCACTATTTTATGAAATGCTTCATCTGACTTTTCTTGAGAAATCTGGAAGTATGTACATTGGCATGGCTACCAAACCTCTATTTTAGTAAGGGTTAGAATTGTTTATTTTTAACATGGGAAGTAAATTTTTTTGAAGATGCAGAAATTGCTTGCTTTGATGCAATTGCATCTATTCCTTGAGAGGGTCCTAAATTATTTCTGAAAGCCAGATAGTTCTCACTTCTGTGACAAGTAATTATGTTTAGCTGTGAAGTAATATATATTCTACCAGAGGGGGTAGATCCCTTTATATATATGGAAAAACAGAAATTACATTGCTTTTGAAATAGTGTTAATGCCGTCAACAAGAATATTGATTCGTTCAAGCTGCTCAGCAGAGAACAAATCACCATACAGACTCACAAAGTTTGCAAATGCTGTCATATCACAGCACTCCAGACCCTCCCTAAAAATCTTTAAAGCTTCATACACCTTTTGTTTCTTCTTAACTGCCTCCGCATCAAATACACAACAGATGAAGCCTATCCGTGGATTGGGAGTTACATGCTGCCCTGCCATAATGATATCATCCCTTATCTCGTCCTTGGCCAAGAAGCCGATGAACCTTGAAGCTCTGGCAACGGAACCCGTGGCTTGGGCCACCATCACGTAGAATCGCTCGATCAAAACTCCATCATGGATGTGACTGCCCTGAGCAGACCCGACCCCTGCAATAGCTTTTATGGCCCTTCTCAGTTCCTCCTCCTCTGTCTTGTACAATAGGTGGATTTGCTGATCCACTGTCTCAGTCACACAATTGCACCGCACTCCGAAATGCCTTCTGCCTGCCATTGTTACCATTTGCTACCCGAGCTTCTCTTAAGTAGGAAAAACACAGTCTGGGTGTCCGTCTCTTCATTTCCATTGGATCAGACAAAAAGAACAATGCCCATGCTAAAAACGCTCAAATGGCCCTGTGTACACATCCACATAGTACGTGTATAATATTTGGCTCTGTGCCAAACAATAATAATGACTAAACACGTATTAGCCCTGCAGACATCTCCAATTAGCCATTTTTAGTAAACCCCAAACATCTCTGATTAGCCATTTTCAGTATTTATGGTATTATCTCTGCGCAGGGATATTCAAGCCGTTTTCATGTAAAACACAGTATGGCTATCCGTCTCTTCAGTTCAAGCACGTACCACCGGATCCTAATACTCAGACATCTCCAATTAGCCATTTTCAGTATTTATGGTATTATCTCTGCGCAGGGATATTCAAGTCATTTTCATGTAAAACACAGTATGGCTATCCGTCTCTTCAGTTCGAGCACATACCACCGGATCCTAATAATCAGACATCTCCAATTAGCCATTTTCAGTAATTATGGTATTATCCCTGCGCAGGGATATTCAAGCCGTTTTCATGTAAAACACAGTATGGCTATCCGTCTCTTCAGTTCAAGCACGTACCACCGGATCCTAACAATCAGACATCTCCAATTAGCCATTTTCAGTATTTATGGTATTATCTCTGCATAGGGATATTCAAGCCGTTTTCACGTAAAACACAGTATGGCTATCCGTCTCTTCAGTTCGAGCACGTACCACCGGATCCTAATAATCAGACATCTCCAATTAGCCAATGGCAAGTGTGTGCTTTTTCTGGGCATTTCTGTGTTAGTTCACCATCCAAAGGTAACTCTTGTACAGCCTACCTGACATGACTTACCTGTTTAATAAAAAAAGGATTGCCTGTTTAATACGGAAGTCTAAATCTGAAAGTGTAGTTTACAAAGTTTCCTTGTAAAACACAGTCTGCTTGTCCGTCCCTTCAATTCGTGTATAGCCTACCTGACATGACTTACCTGTTTAATCAAAAAAGGATTACCTGTTTAATACGGAAGTCTAAATCCGTGTCTTTCTAGTATAGTCCGAATTGTGGACCTAGGCATCCCACGAGAGTCTTGTAAAACCATTTTTTTCTCGAGTACATATGTCGTATGATTCTGGATTTTGTTTTCTTAATAATATAGTGAAAGCTAAAATGGACAAATTCCACTATTTTTAACTATGTGGATGTTGTTTTTCCTTGGCTAGGTGAAAGATTGGTTTATATTATTGAAGGGCAACACAATGACCCTTCAAAATATTTAGAGTTTAAATTGAATAAATATCAATTATATGTAAGCGACCACTTTAGATATGTGATTTGAGTATGATTTTTTAACTGAAATAAGTTAATTCTCAATGTCATTGAATATATGCTAAATTGAAATTAAAAGGGATTTAGGTTTGTGTAGCATGTAATATAATTTTACTTAATGATATGTGGACAAAAGAATGTACACAATAAATTGGAACTAGATTATTGAATGGAATGTTGAGAGGATTGAATCTTGAAAATTCAAGTGTTGGGACAGAATTGCAACTATGATCTTGTCTTCTTAGTGGTGTGACTATCATTTTTTTGAATTTTGTCCAAAGTGGAGTTCGATTTTCGGTACTTGTAGAAAGTGCTTGTCTATTAATATTTGAAGTAGGGGAATTAGTGGTGGTGTTGAGGAGCATCTTGAGACTTGTTATGTAAAGGTTGAAGTTCAAGACTTATTTGAGCCTTAGGCAAGCCCCAATACTGAGTTAACAATAAAAGTGAAAAAAATGAGGTAGAATGAATGCTCATGTGTGGTGGTAGTGAATGTTGTTGAGTTGATCATTGATTATTGATTGGCGATATAAGTCGACAAATGCTTTGTATCAAAGAATACACTTTGAATGTACCTTGACAATGAATGTTGATTTTTAATTGTTGGATTGATTGTTGATGCTTGACAAAGGGTGAGTGATGATTGATTGATTGCAAAAGGAGAAGAGAATGTATTCTCTTTTTGTGAAGATACTATCTCATGATTCCATAGTGTACAAATGCCCTAGGATGGTGCCTTTAAAAACATAACTTTAGATGGATTTAGATGGATGATTTTGGATTTTTGGTGCCCATATTGATAGGTAATGGCCAAATCTTGTTATTGTTGGCCTTTAAATATAATTCAACAAGATACCATAGAAAGAAATAAGGTATGTATGCATATTTTATTTCCTATTTAATTGATGAGTTTTTAGCATGTAGTAGGATGATATTTGTAGTTTTGAACATAAATATACTAAGTGAATTTTTATTTTTTTCAATTGAATGTGTATTAGGGTCCTTCATAGGTTTGCACACTAGAAGTAAATTATACTTGTATTATTTAGTCATAAGTTCCTCTCTCTCTCTCTCTCTCTCTCTCTCTCTCTCTCTCTCTCTCTCTCTCTCTCTCTCTCTCTCTCTCTCGTGACAAGTACAAGTAGATTTTTACAGCTCTCTCTCTCTCTTGACTTAATTCTTTTTAAAGCTCCTTCTTTCTCTCTTTACTAGGACTTCTCTAGATAGGTATTCTATATCTGTCTTGACTTAAGTTTTTTTAAAGCTCTTTCTTTGGATCTCTCTTGACTTAAGTATTTTGTGTGTAGAACGGACTCAACAAGCAGAAAGTTCTCAAGCAAGAGTCAAGCCAAATTTAGATTTTAGGGCAAATGAGGCTGAAGAGCACATAGTTGAAGATAGGGAGGAGGCTGGTGCAGGAGCACCTAACACAAGGTGGCCTCCATGAGGCATTTAAATTCATGTTTGTTTGGAAAATCAGATTTTGTGTTATAATAAGGTATATTTGACCAATGCATGTCATTTTAGTTTGTGTCTAGGTTCATTTCGTAAGTCCCAAGTGACTTAGGGCACATTTGTCAAATTGTAACCGCATAATGCCAAAATAGGGCAGTAGGGCAGTTGGAGGTTGTTTTAGATGGTTGTCTCCCAGCTGCTTGGATCAGTCTCCCAGCCGCTTGGAGTCGGTTTGGTACTCCTCTAAGCGAGTTATAAAACCAGGGCAATGAACAAGATCAAGCATATATTGTAATAAGATCGAAGAAGAGATCGAATGTAATTGTGCATTATGTTAAGGAGAAATCAAACCTTTCTATGTCGTCAATTTGTTTTCCATTCTCTGTAATTACAAATTGCATAGCTGTAGTTGTCTTTTCCTTTCTGTACTTCTATTGTTGCAAAATGTCGATGTGAAGCATTCCACTGGTGAGATTTCTGTCGAAATCAATGGAATGGCTTCATTGTACAATATTTATTTGTTTCTTGTTTTGTTTTCCTGTTCGGCGGCGCAGAGGATCCAGACAATGCGAGGTGCATAGTAGATCGCCTAGCATTTCCATGTTCTAGGGTTTGATTGGAGGAGTTGGAGCTGTTATCGGTGAGACAGAGGCCATTGAAAAAGTATTCCTCACTCAGAGCGACGAGGATAGTCTGGCCGAAGAAAGGTTCAAGCTGTTGAACGAAAGTCATGGTCTAAGATTCTTATTGGGGTGATAAGAACCAAGTGATACCGACGAAGATCCATGGGAAGGAATTGACTGGTGGCAAAAGATCTTAGGGTTTGGCCGAAGGCATTCGTCACACCGATGAGTAGTTGGTCAATCGGTGCATCGGCCTAAGTGAATAAGTGTTCGCCAATGACAAGGGTCTCGCCGAAGACACTGGCATCGGTGTAAGTTTCACCGAATGTATATTGTGAATGCATATCACAATAGCATGTTGAGAATGTATGTGGAGAATGTATCTTTCATCGGATACAAATGGTGACCGGTCGTAACGGTGAATTGGGGTATAGAAACTTTAGTCCACTAGTAATAGCGAGTCACACCAAGCATATACTAAGTTGGTGTATCGGTGTATTGGAAACAGGTTGTAAGTGTTCGCCGATTGTAAAGGTCACAGTGATGAGAGTTTGGTGATGGTTGAACTAACTGTCAAGCTAAGCGATGAGGGAGTAAGTCTTACCGACTGTGGCTCCCCATCATATTGGTATTAGAGCTAGCAAAAGCTCTTGGCGGAGGTGTTGTGTATTTGATTTCTGTCACTGAGAAGGTAGATGACGAGTTGCTCGTGCCATCCAGTTGTGAGAAGGAATAGGATTCCTGTAGTGTGTGGGCAGACAATGATGAGGTCTTTCGTGACCATTCACCAATAGAGGTTTGGCTAGAAGAAGGTGCAGAGTGAGGCCACTGAGAGAGAGAGTGGTAGTGCATCTCCAGGATCTACTATTGGATGAGAGGAATGGGTTTGTGAAGCAGCGTGTAGGATGGACAATTGATTGAGCATTATGTTGTAGTTGAATTAAGGATTTGCAGAAGTGTTGACGTTGTTTGTGAATGTTTATGTCAGACAAAGAAAGTGAAGGAGAGGCTAGCGATATGCCTCCAAAGGGGATGACAACAGAGGTGCTTAAGAAGTTCCAAGAGATGGAAGAGATGATCAAAACTGGAGTCAGGGAAGCACTCCAAGAAGAGTTGAAGGCAATGAAGATAGGAAAAAGGATAGAGGAAGGTTCAGATGGAGAAGAAGAGGAACAAGAAGAGGCAGAGATACTGGTTGAACAAAAGCAATTCCTGGAAGCCATTAAGGCTATTGGCAAGGACTCTTTAGAGGCTTGGATAGATATTCCCATGTTCAGTGGAAAGATGAATGCTGATGAAGTTATGGAGTGGATTGAGGCACTAAACAACTACTTTGAGTACAAAGAAGTTCCTGAACGTAAGAGAGTTAAGTCTGCAAAAACTAAACTCAAAGGTGTTGCCCTTACATGGTGGAATTACACCCAAGGAGAAAGGGTAAAGAATGGGAAGAGTATGATATCTTCGTGGAGCAGAATGCTGGAAAAGATCAAGTCCCAATTCCTTCCATCTGACTATGAGGTACAAATTTACAGGAAAATGCAGAACCTTAAGCAAAAGGATATGGATGTGGCTGCTTACACCAAGGAGTTTCACAAATACACTCTTCATTGTGGGTACATGGAGGATAAAAAAGCCAAGGTAGCGAGGTATTTAAATGGTCTGAGGATCAATATTCAAGATGAGATAAGTTTATTTACACCTAAAACTGTGGAAAAATGCTTTCAAGTAGCATTAAGAGCTGAAGAGAAGCTGAAGAGGAAAGGTGAGCAACAGAATAGAGGAAGAAGTCCTAACTAGAGGCCTAGTGGTGAGTCTAGCCAAGAAGAGCAAGTTGGAGACTCAAGTAGCAGAGGAAGCTATCGAGGAAGAAGGCCAAATGAAAGAGGTGGGACAAATGGATCAGATAGAGGATCCAAGTTCTCCAACATGAGATGTTATAAGTGCAATCAGATAGGGTACCCAGCTTATAAGTGTCCAAAGAAGGCCTCAACTTCTCCTGGTAATGAGAGAAGAACCACATTGACTCAAGAGGATACAAGGAGTTTGACATCTCTTGAAGTGAATTTGACATCAGAAGTGGGAGAAAATTTGATGATCAAGAGGATGTTGCTCAAAGAACCAGTGTAGACTGAACCATCATAGAGGAGAGCACTTTTCAAGATCAATTGCAAAAGCAAAGGTAAAATATGCAAGGTAGTCATAGATTTTGGTTCAATAGATAATATGGTGTCCAGGGAAATGGTGGATAAATTGAACATAGAAAGGATTCCTCATCAAACTCCTTACAGAGCATCTTGGGTAAATGATAGTCAATCACTTTTGGTAGATGAACAAGCATATGTTGATTTTCAGATTGGAGAATATCAGGAGATAATTTTATGTGACATTTTGCCCATGGAGTGTTATCACCTACTTTTAGGTAGGCCATGGCAATTTGATAGGCGGGCATTATATGATGGATATACTAATACATACACCATTAAGAAGGATGGAAAGACTTTTGTGATGACACCATTACAGGAGGATGCTGAAGCAAAGAAGGCATCCAAGATCATTTTGGTGGGTAAGAAAGAGTTTGTGAAGATGCATGAAGAAGAGACAAGGAAAGTGGAGGATACCTCAAGGAGTGGGGTTGCCAAAGATCATGGTTTGAAGGTGATTTCAGTTTTGAATGATGGAGATGAGATGGTAATGTCTGAAATGGACTAGATGAAGGTCAAAGAGTAGGTCTGCAAGCAGCCACAAGTTGATTGGATAGAAGAGGATGCTATCATAGTAGGGACCATTGTTTGTCCTCTAGAGCCAATAAGTGTTGAAAGACAAACATATTCTACCATAGCAGCAGTACATGAAGCATCAAACAAGGTTTGGAATGCAGGTGTTCAGGCAGAGATGACAGTAAGGAAGAATGACGAGCAAAGTATGGGTTTGGTTGCAAGCACTCACTCATGGCAAGATGTGAGTAGAGCCTACAATGCTAGGCATGATTTTTTTATTCCATGGAAGCAAGTTCCAGTCCAGAGGTCATGGGGAAGGCATGATGTAACAAAGGATATAGGTGGAGCAAGCCAAAGAATCAAGTCATGGGACATGAGTTCTTTTCCAGGTGGGGTGTATGGTATAGGAGTACCTAACACAAGGTGGCCTTCATGAGGCATTCAAATTCATGTTTGTTTGGAAAAGTAGGTTTTGTGTTGTAATAAGGTCTATTTGACCAATGCATGTCATTTCAGTTTGTGTCTAGGTTCATTTTGTAAGTCCCAAGTGACTTAGGGCACATTTGTCAAATTGTAACCGCATAATGCGAAAATAGGGCAGTAGAACAGTTGGAGGCTGTTTTAGACGGTTGTCTCCCAGCCCCTTGGACCGGTCTCCCAGCCGCTTGGAGTCGGTTTGGTACTCCTCTGGGCGAGTTTATAAAACCAGGGAAAGGAACAAGATCAAGCATATATTGTAATCAGATCGAAGAAGAGATCAAATGTAATTGTGCGAATGTAATTGTGCATTGTGTTAAGAAGAAATCAAACCTTTCTGTGTCATCAATTTGTTTTCTATTCTCTGTAATTACAAATTACATAGTGTGAGGGGGAAATGTGGATTAATCAATTGAATAACAAAAACCCAAACATCAATGAAATGTGAAGGAAAAGGAGATTTAAAAATAAAAAAGTGTGATACTTACAACCCTTTACCTTTCGTTTTCCATTGTTCGCCTATCTGTTCTTGATCTTGATAATGATAAAGCCCTTAGAAGCATATGCTCTCTTGCTTGTTGAAGATGACAAGAATAGAATAGCTATGATACTTTGTGTGAATGAAGGTGAGCTTCAACACACTAATTGATGGATGATGTGAAGTGTTATGGAGATGGTTGTGCCAAAGGCGCACTTGTGTTTCTAAAGCATAAGTTTGCTCAAAACGATGGATATATGAAATAGAAGAATAGAAGGGTATTTATAGAATTGGGTGAGAGAGGATCAATGGTTGAGAAGAAATAAGAAGATCAACGGAGGAGGATGATTGAGGAACGTGCAACAAATAGGAGAAGGACACATGTCATTCAAAAAGAAGCTTTTTTGAGTTAAAAGCTTTCTTGATGAGGATGATCTTTTATTTCTTTAAATTAGAATATATTTTTATAATTTAAGAGCAAAGATGCTTTAAAGTTGCTTTAACTTAGCTTTTGCTTTTGTATGACAAGAGGAATTTATTTTTAGAAGATTTGGAAGATAAGAAAGCAAAATTAAATAAATAAATTTATTTAATTTATTTTTAGAAGATTTGGAAGATAAGAAAGCAAATTAAATAAATAAATTTATTTAATTTACTTGCACATGATTTTGGAAGAATAAATAAAATATTTAATTATATTTTATTTTTGAAGAGTGAGAGGATTTAAATAAATTTAATTTATTTATTTAAATTTGGAGGAATAGACTTTGACTTAATTAAATAATTAGAAATTATTTAATTGTTTGGAAGAAATAAATTAAATAAAGGATTTTATTTAATTTTGACTTTAGAAGAGATAATTAAATATTTTGATATTTAATTAACTTAGAGGAAATATGAATCGAATAAATAAATTTATTTATTTATTTATTGATAGAGGAATTTAGATGAAATAAATATTAAGAATATTTAATTAGACATAGGCATGTCATTTTTAAGTGTATACATTTTGCCCCTCTTTGATGCAATGTGTTTTATCAGGTTGTTTCAAAGAATAAGATTGTCTGAAAATGATACCTGCCCTAGTTTGCCCCTGGTACAAGTTTAACGACATGATGCCCCCATGAGAGATTGGACGGGAAGAAGGTAGAAGGCATGAGACGGACAATCTCACGATGAAGGTGGAAGACATGAGAAGAAATGGTTGGATGCAGAAGAAAGAGGTGAATGATATGCGATGCAAGATAAAATGATAATACACACAAGCAAGTAAGCAAGTATGCACAAATGATACAAGAATAAACAAGGTATTGGCCTTGGCAAGCGGTAAACCAAGGATATAGATTGATGATGTCTGGTTTCAGGAATAAAACATGTCATATAAGACTCTGGGTCTGGTTTCGACAATGCAACATCCTATCTAAGATATTTGATATGATAACAATATACGACAGTGTTGTCATGGCGGGGAATGATATATCCCTAGAGCAACATGAAGGATACTTATGACTGATTGATATGGTTTACGACAAGATTAGGATCAAGACCGTTGATTGCGATTGGATGATTTGACAAGATTGGCTTGACTCGATTGGTATGGATTAAGGATAGACTTGCATTTTGATCACTGCTCAGATTTGATAGCTAGAACTGTTGACGAGAGATATGAAGACAAATGGAAATTTGATCAATATAAGAAATTTGATTGAAGGACTGACAAGTTGCTGCAGGATTTTCTTAGTACATGGGATATGGATATGGATATGGATACGGATATGGATATGGATACGGATATATGATGTAATTGGATATGTTATGGATATGGATGTGAGACACAATTGGATATGTTATGGATATGGATATGGATATGAACTGCAATTGGATACGGTATTGATATGGATATGGATATTTGTCATCTTGATATAGCAAGTATTTTGAAGTGCTTATTTCATCATTGGGCTTTATTATGTTGTAAGAAAATACAACCATCTAGGTATAATTAAACCGAGATGACCTTAGTATTACATACATGGATTTTGATATAGCAAGTTAATATAAGCATCTAGTCAAACTTGAATCTAGATGACCTAAGTATTTCTTTCGTTTCAACATACAAGGATTGCCCCTTTTCATGTTTAGACCTCTGAAGTCCTCGATGATCTTTTACTGATCATGTCGTTAGACAAAAGTCATCACATTATTAAAGTTTAATCAACAAACAATAGACAAAGAAAAAGATTATGCTCCCATCATAGCATCTCTAGCTTTTTGGCATCTTTGAGTAGCATAGGAAGACATAATGACAAAAATCCAAGACTTTGTTAAGTTAAACTGTTTCACAAAACATTCTTGCATTAGATGTGTCTTTTTGCCATAATTGATATAGAATTGGTTTGAGTGTTTCGGTATGGTGCTCTTCTTTGTTTTGGATAGGATGATGTTTTGCGTCAAGATTTTTGTTTTGGGAAGCTTGCTTTGCTATGCGCACTTTGTCTAGTGAAAGGTGTGGATGCGGATAGAGAGAAGGACAGACGACAAGATATGGAACGGATGGGAAGTGGAGCCTCGGGGGCGCATTGATAATGGCCTTGCCTACATGACGACGCAGAGGCAACGTAGTTCGGGGTGAACCCTGATGGACCTAAGATATGGATCGGATAAGACATGATATGGAATAGATATGGATCAGATATGGAATAGCTATAGATCATATATGGAACAGATAACACTGATGACAGAGGCTATGCTAGGCTGACACTGTGGACAGGATACTGGACAAGAATTTTGGATAACCTTAATGCTAGATACTGATGACAAGGGAAACACCACAGATGGTAGATGGATGGAAGATAGTAGATACAGATGGTTAGGTAGAAGGAAACATGGATGTGATCTCCAAGGACTATGTCACATAAAAATAATGTGCCCCAATGTAGGTAGAATACTTAGGATTTTTCATGACAATGCTTAAGACGAAGGAGGAGGATGAGAGGATAATGAAGGATTTGCGTGGTTTGGAGGGATAAGGTATGTCAAGAGCCATTCAAAAACATTTGTCAACATTGTGCCCCCAATCTTTATCAAGATCAAAGAAATAGAGGAATGGAAGATCAAGATGGATAGACTCGACAATATAGGTATGTAATGGATAGAGGAATAGGATAGGAAATAGTAAGGAAATGAATGATAGCAGAAGGTGATATGCCGATGAGACAAGGTACCCCCAAGTGTAGCTGACATAGGAGATCAACTTACACATGATGCCTGTTTGCTAGGTTTTCATCATGGTACTTACCCAAGGTGCCTGTTTGCCAAGTTTTCACCATTGGACGAAAGGATTTCTCTATTTTTTTTTTTTGAATATTGAGATAGGAGAAGGTGGATATGGATAACGAGAGACTTAAGTATCTAGTTCCTTGAAAGGTGATATTCTTGCTAGATAGATGATGTCGAATGGACCATGTCAAGTGTTCTCATAGATGTTGGTAGGGGATTGCATGAAAGTGAGATATGGAGAAGGTAGATATTGGATAATGGAAGGTACAATAGTGGATGACGATGAGGAATTACGGATGGAAGGCTTATGCAAAAGCATGGACCATGGGAGTATGATGGGGAAGATATGTAGAATAATAGTTGAAGGAAGGGGAGATGGAGGTCTATGGAAATGTTGTGGAATGAAAGGGAACCATGACCAACGGTTGCACATACTGTGATAAACATTGAAGCTTATGATAGGCAGGTGGTGTGGGTAGCAATGGAGATTTTTGCTTGGTGGATGAATGATTTATGAATTTAGGGACCCACATAGACTTAGTATACTTCTAATTTTTGTTTGTCATGTGGAATGTAAGGATTTGATACTTGTGGATGGCATGGGAGAAAGTGGATGGTTGGGATGCTTTAGAGGTGGATGCCTCATTTGACTTGATGGCTTTTTGCTTGGGTACCCAAACCATTTTTCTTGTAGATTGTACCTATGAAGGTATGGGCTTGGGTATATGCAGCTTTTTTGCAGCTTTTGAGATAATTATTTGTTGCTTGGGGACCCACACCTTTTTCAATTTGGCATTGAGGTGTGTGGGTGTATGCAACTTCTGAGATGGGTTTTTCTTTGATTCTTGGCTTTTATATCCTAGGTCATGAGGACTCTTAGGATTTTTGACTTTATAGGTAGAGGCATCCACGTATTTGTCATCGAATTCCTGTGGGATGGTGGAAGTGAGGTTGGCAAAAGCTCCTTGTTTAGACAATATGTGCATTTGTTAGCCATGATTGGGATATTTAGAGGATTTATAGATGGATGGATAAGGTGTTGGAAGAAGTGGTGGTAAAAAGTGAGGAGGGGTGTTAGGATTTGGAAGTAGCGGAGGGGTGTTAGGATTTGGAAGTAGCGAAGATAGATTGGATGGTGGAAGGTGTATAGTCACATGCTTTTGACATTTGTAGGAAGGTGGAGGTGGAATGGTGACATATGTTTTGGGGATATGATAGGGTTTGCCATGGAAAGTGGTAGACTTAGGAGGAGTGGAGGAAGTACCAACATCTTGAGTTTGCTCACCTTGGGGTGTGTATCCAAGGCCATATGAACGAGGAGGAACATTGACATGGATAGGTTCCAAAATACCTTGTTCATGAAGGCCTAAGCCTTTACCTTGATAGTTCATATTCTGGAGTATGTGGTGGACCATGGGATTATGTATAGGTGCACTAGCAGCGAGTTCCTTATTGGATGAGGAAGGCGAGATAGTGGATAATGGTTGTTGGTGTTCTAAGAAAAAACATTCATGCATGAAGGTAGTAAGCCCAAGGATATAAGATGACAGATTTATAGCTTGGTCAATAATGGATGGTGAAGGATCACTTGGATCTTGATCATCATTATGCTCTTTAGGGTCCAAGTTATTGGGTTGATCATCCATGTGCACTTAGGAGGCAAGTGTCTCATCAGAGGAAGTGGAAGTTGTTGGATCATGGATGGGAATAGATGGAAGAGGGATAGAAGTAATGGAGGTTTCTTGCTCATGGATGGGTATGGGATCAAGTTGTTCAAGGACATCTTCTTCATAGGGAATATCTTGATCATAGAATAGATAAAGGTTATGGATGGGTTGGAGTTGGATTTCCTTCTCATGTATAGGATCAAGTTGCTTGAATGGAAGTGGATAGCTCTTGGGTAGGCTTGACATGTTCTTGAGGGTTATTGACATGAAGGTATAATAGCTCTTGACTTGGGTTTATGGTAGGAGGTTCTTCAATAAGCTCAAGGGGTTGAGGATCACAAGAAAGGGTTGTAGGATTTGACATGTTATTGGAAGAATCTTTTGTAACGTCAAGGACCAGATTTTTGGGACATGGTTGACTCTCTGCTAGTAGTCCTTGGATCACATCCTTCGTAGGTGTATGGGTAGATGAATGAGGTAATGGATGAGTGGATTTGGCTTTCTCCATAGCTTTTCTTTTGCTGTATAAATTTAGAAAATATTTTTCCTAAAACTCATCTGATTCTTTTTTGGTTTTCCATTTAGAGTTTGAGGAACTAGATGGTGGTGTTGGTATAGAACCGGTATGCTTTGGGATATGTGTCTTAGAAGATAGCGAAGGAGGACTAGTAGATGGGGTGGTATACAATTTTCAACTTAGCGTGGTGCTTGCCTTATCATGAGTATGGGAAAAGGATATACGATTTTGGAGTGAGGCATAGCTAGTACTAGCATGTTTAGCTTGCAAGATTGCAATTTCTTGTTGTAAGACTTGGATTTGTTCAGAAATTGCTACACAATCTTGGGGCAAGGGACATAAGTTTATTTTCAATTGCAGCGATTAGAGTTTTTGACCAATATATTCTAATTGGTTTTCCATCTCTACAGAAATTGACACAAGACCAGAAAAGCTTATTGTGATAGATGCACAGCTATAAATGCATCGTAATAGAGTGCAAAAGTGCAGTAGGTCAAAGCATATGCGTAGATCTGGCAAAGTTTGTTTTTGCAGAGTTTTTTGGCA
The DNA here is from genome assembly GCA_027924645.1 of Cunninghamia lanceolata. NCBI lineage: Eukaryota > Viridiplantae > Streptophyta > Pinopsida > Cupressales > Cupressaceae > Cunninghamia > Cunninghamia lanceolata. The sequence goes on from BSBN01000568.1 coordinate 9,207,882, forward strand.
CGTTTTTCAAAAATTTCTATTTTTGGGTGAAAACTTGGTTTGCTTTTGAATTTTGATTTTCAATTATGGCAAAGACATAGCAAACACATAGAAGTTTTCATGATTTTATCTTTTTGTTATTTTTTTGTATTTTTGGACTTTTTTGAAAAGAAAACAAGTACACCCTAGGCTAGAAAGGACAGTATTTGTTGAATCCTCTAGCTGTGCATATTCAAAGCATGTAGCTTCAGGATCTGGTAGCATTGGCTCCCCTCCACGTCACTCACTTCTCACACATACCAGATCCAAGTTTCCATAGGCTCATACCCCCACTGAACCATAGAATTGTCCCTACTACCTCTACTTAGAATCACATGAATTGAGGCCGCTTCAAGAGCTCCACCCTTTGTGTCAATAAATAGGAGTTTTTGGTATACTACACAAATGGTTCGTAGTCAAGGCAACCGTTTGAGTGGTTACACATGCAGTGACACTACTCTCCGTTATGGAGTCTCCCAGCCTCAAAGGGTTAGACCTTAGAGGGTTTTGGGGGAGGTTAGCCATCGGTGTAACACAGCAGCACTCGTTGCAGGAGGTTTTCACCTAAAGCACAATTTATTTTAAGTGGATTGGTAGGGCTTGGCTTTCACCTGTTCCACTTAGGGTCATTCCCACTTGGACAGGCATGCATCCAAGGGTAGGCCCCTCTAAAGGTTAAACAAATGGAATGACAAGTCTGGCATTTTGGTCACCCAGTTAAGGGGAGACCATAAGCCTATTGTCATTCACAATCACAGAATACACTGATTAATCTAAACCTAGTTAAAAGTAGAAAAGCTAAATGGGCTATTCTATTTGTGCACTCACGCGGTTGTTAACTTTGAAGTGTTTAAGACATAGCAATGTTCATTCCCGTTTGTTGAGATAGCAATGATCTAATTTAGGAAAGAAATCAACAATGCAAAGATAGCAGTGGTTCAGTTACTCTCCTTCCTAGTTAAAGACTATGTGGACTTTGCATGCATACATTTTTTTGGTTACTTTTTCCCTTAATTAGTCTAAATGAACTAATCAATGCAGCTAAAATGATCTAATCTAGCCTCTAACCCTGCAAAACAAATGTTAGCTTAAACACAAAAATTAGATGAAACCCTAAAACAACAGCGTAGAACAGAAGCACCGCTATGCAGTATGAATGTGCAGAAACAGAACTTGCATGCGCCGTTGTACAAAAGTGCTAAGCCAGGTGTCAAAAGTGCATGAATATGATATAAATGTGTCAAATAAATAAATGCACCGTGAAATAGAGTGTAAGCACCATCTAGTGAGGTATATGCACCATTATGATGTAGGCGCTAGAACAGGACTCGGATGCGCCGTCTAAGAGGATGAATGCATCGGATTATCGTAGGTGCCATAATAGAAGATAGAAGTGCTGGTTTAGAGAGTGTTTGTGCCAAACTTCTGCATGTGTCAAAACAAAGAGGAGAAGCACTACAGGATTGCTTAGATGCGTCAAATTAAGTTGTCAAAAGCCTGTGCGACACCTATACGGAACTTGTCTACAAGAAAACTCAGATTTTGATTAGATAAAGGGGCAAGGGCCCCACGGTGGGTGCCAAAATGTGAGGGGGAAATGTGGATTAATCAATTGAATAACAAAAACCCAAACATCAATGAAATGTGAAGGAAAAGGAGATTTAAAAACAACAAAGTGTGATACTTACAACCCTTTACCTTTCATTTTCCATTGCTCACCTATTTGTTCTTGATCTTGATAATGATGAAACCCTCAGAAGCGTATGCTCTCTTGCTTGTTGAAGATGAAAAGAATAGAATGGCTATGATACTTTGTGTGAATGAAGGTGAGCTTCAACACACTAATTGATGGATGATGTGAAGTGTTATGGAGATGGTTGTGCCAAAGGCGCACTTGTGTTTCTGCAGCATAAGTTTGCTCAAAATGATGGATATATGAAATAGAAGAATAGAAGGGTATTTATAGAATTGGGTGAGAAAGGATCAATAGTTGAGAAGAAATAATAAGATCAACGGAGGAGGATGATTGAGGAACGTGCAACAAATAGGAGGACACATGTCATTCAAAAAGAAGCTTTGTTGAGTTAAAAGATTTTTTGTTGAGGATGATCTTTTATTTCTTTAAATTAGAATATATTTTTCTAATTTAAGAGCAAAGATGCTTTAAAGTTGTTTTAACTCAACGTTTACTTTTGTATGACAAGAGGAATTTATTTTTAGAAGATTTGGAAGATAAGAAAGTAAAATTAAATAAATAAATTTATTTAATTTATTTTTAGAAGATTTGGAAGATAAGAAAGTAAAAATTTATTTAATTTACTTGCACATGATTTTGGAAGAATAAATAAAATATTTTATTATATTTTATTTTTGAAGAGTGAGAGGATTTAAATAAATTTAATTTATTTATTTAAATTTGGAGGAATAGACTTTGACTTAATTAAATAATTAGAAATTATTTAATTGTTTGGAAGAAATAAATTAAATAAAGGATTTTATTTAATTTTGACTTTAGAAGAGATAATTAAATATTTTGATATTTAATTAACTTAGAGGAAATATGAATCGAATAAATAAATTTATTTATTTATTTATTGATAGAGGAATTTAGATGAAATAAATATTAAGAATATTTATTTAGACATAGTCGTGTCATTTTTAGGTGTATAGACATAGCTGTAGTTTTTTTTCCTTTCTGTACTTCTGTTGTTGCAAAATGTTGATGTGAAGCATTCCACTGGTGAGATTTCTGTCAAAATTAGTGGAATGGCTTCATTGTACAATATTCATTTGTTTCGTGTTTTGTTTTCCCGTTTGGCGGCGCAGAGGATCTAGACAATGCGAGGTGCACAGTAGATCACCTAGCATCTCCATGTGCTAGGGTTTGATTGGAGGAGTTGGAGCTGTTATTGGTGAGATAGAGGCCATCAGAAAAGCATTCCTCGCTCAGAGCGACGACTGTTGAACGGAAGTCATGGTCTAAGATTATTATCAGGGTGATAAGAACCAAGTGATATCGATGGAGATCCATCGAAAGGAATTAGCTGATGGCATTCGTCACACCGATGAGTAGTTAGTCCATCAGCGCATCGACCTAAGTGAATAAGTGTTTTCCGATGACAAGAGTCTCACTGAAGACACTAGCATCGGTGTAAGTTTCACCGAATGTATATTGCGAATGCATATCACAAAAGCATGTTGAGAATGTATGTGGAGAATGTATCTTTCGTCGAATACAAATGGTGACCAATCATAACGGTGAATTGAGGTATAGAAACTTTAGTCCACTAGTAAAAGCGAGTCACGGCAACCATATACTAAGTTAGTGTATTAGCGTATCGGCAATAGGTTGTAAGTGTTCGCTGATGGTAAAGGTCACAGCGACGAGAGTTTGGCGACGGTTGAACTAACTGTCGGCCCGAGCTAAGAGGGAGTAAGTCTTACCGACTGTGGCTCCCCATCAGAGGCCCAAGTTAAAGCAATGCATGTTGGAGAGGGGTCAAGTTCACTTCCTTCTATTGTTATGGATGAGCATATGAATCTAGCTAAAGAGGTGAAGTCAAAATTTTCAAGTTATAGAAATTTAGATCATTTACTTGAAATGGATGTGGAGAAGTTGAAATCATATGCCAAACAACCTATAAATACTAGTAAGAGGTCAATGAATAAATCTGTAAAGGAAATAATCAATGCTTATTTCAATCATCTTGGTACACTTGAAAAAACCCAACTGTTATCACTTTTACTTCTTCGTGATGAGTTGAAAGAGCCATTACAATTGTTGGGTGTAGATTCGACATTGAATAAGAGGAAAACTTCAGATGACCTAGGAAAAGATATTGTTGAAAATGTTAAAAAAGGTTTGGATTCTATTGGGAAAAAATCTCGATCAATGTGTAAGGCCACTACAAGAAGAGTGATGTTGGCAGGTATTGTAAATATAGATATATCAAGAAAAAGAAAACTCTCTTCACTTTTGACTGAAATTGGTATCAATACAAAGACACTAACAAAATATGTGAAAATGAGAAAGGTTTTGGATGATAGTCCAGAAGGCAATTGGGCAATTATGTGTAGAGCTCCCCATTCTGACAGTATTGAAGATGCTGTTAGGAACTTGGTCTCAATTTTTTGGAATGATAATACTCGAGTGCATCATCAAATAGTAGAGATGTTATCAGACACAGGATTTGATGAAGGGGGTAAATCATAAAACACACAATAATAAAAATTGCACACAGAAAATAGAACTTTCTTTTATTGATTTGGACAACTTATTACATTACAGAAGCTCAAATACAATCAGAGGAATCAACCCTCCACAGGTTGCAACACATTATAGCTTCCTCTCATAAGACTTTGGAATCATCTGACTTCTGTAACCTCAAATCTGCTAGGGTTTCTATTTTCTCACCTATTCTTGACTCTACAATTTCCCCTTTAAATTTACTACTGCCTCCAGTTCTCAAAAAAAATGGTTATTAATAGCCTTTTTGGCGGCCAACCTAATTTTAAAAATTGCATCTCCCTCCAAAAATAGGTCAACTTCCGGGAGCCATAACTTTGATCTGGGTGTCCGATTGATGAACTGTTTTAAGTGCCAAAAATCTCACGCAGGGCTCTATGCACCAAGAACCCACTCTGCCGGTTCTAACAATTTTTAGGCCCGTATGGGGCCATTTTGTGCCTCAAACCTGAGTTTGAATAATTTTCAGGCATTTTTCGAGAAACAGAAACTTTAATATCTTTCATCTTACAAATGATCTTTGCATGATTCCTTTGCCAAAGGTATTATTTTTCAGTTAGGAAGCTTCTTGTAAATTTTCACTTCAATCTATGCCCAAATGCAAACTTTCCTAAAATGGCAGGATGATATTTTTAGCAGTTTGGAAAAACTTAAAGTTCTACATCATTATTCAAGCGATTATGGAACCAAAACCACAAATTTTGAAAAAAAATGGAAATAACATCAATGATTTTGAAACCCATCTTTTTTTAGGTGATGCAAGATTTCCCTTACACCACTAGATGCTCCTGCATCAGACACCCAAGGTAATTTGAGAAGTGACCCTGTCACGTCTCAAGTGTTTGTTTGAGGAAAACCCAAATGGTCAACCTTTGCCTTAGATAGCCAAGAAGAATCTTCCATAGGACTTCCTTTCCATTTCACCAGATATTCTTCATATTGCCTATTCTGAGTACTTCTTCCCACACGGCTATCCAAGATCTCTTCTATCTCCTCCATTGAGGTAGATGCCGGAATACTCCACTGTTCTTCTATTGGTCCATCCTTTGTTCCACCTTCACGATATTCTAATAAATCAACAATGTTGAAAATAGGGGAAAAGTTTATCCCACTCGACATCTTATTACAGAGCCAAAATGTCTAGTTTTCAACAACCTCAAAAGAGTGACACAGTCTGCCTATATCGGCCAGAAAGTGTACCCACAACAATTAATTACATGGTTTAACAAAAAACTGCGAGATACAGTCCTCAGAAGGAATGGCGCTTAGAAGTTATTGCTACATCAGACAGAAAGTAGACAAGGGTGGCCTCGAGCCCTGTGCTGCCATCTGGAAGTCTTCATCCAAAAATCAGGCAACTTGATCATGTGTACCATTGCCCATACCCCTGCTACAATCGCCATTTATGGCTCAACCACCCGCGGCCTACTTGGGAACCGCCGCAGGATTCAAAAAGAATCTCCTGCCAAAACGTGTTTTATCGCAGTTTCAAAAATGTAGGGAAATTAATCCCACATGCATAGTGAGAAGACCACATTAGCACTTTATAAATGCGGCCACATGCATATCAAATGTCGAGCGCCTTTTGCCGCGCTCAACGCACAAGCCTTCTCCAAAAGCCCATCAGCCAAACTTAAGCCATCGGCCAACCCCACAAAACTCCTGCCGATCTCAACGGTCACACCGATGCCTATCTTCGCATTCCCCTTCATCGGCCAGAGATGGACCATCGGGCCAGCTCTCCAGACTTCCACCGATAGCAAGAGTCTCTTCGATCGCTACTCCAAACTACCCTATCGGTGTAACCGACACCATCGGCCAACATGAAATTCCTCCCGCCAATAGAACAACTCCTACCGATGGCCTTGCTATCGCCAAGACAATCTTCCCTGTCACCCCGATACCAGCTCCACACCCCTTGTCGCCGAGACAAAGACCATCAGAGTAACCAAAAGCTCCTCTGCCGATCACAATAGTCTCACTGATGCACCAACGAGCTACACTCTGCTCCTCCATCGGCCAGACACACACCGACGACTCCCCATCAGCCAAATCAAAACAATCAGAACACTCAAGAAATCTTTCACCGATGAAGCCGATCACTCCGATAAGACCAAAAACATAAAGCTTTGAACCATTAAACCTTGAACTGGTTCAACCTGATGGTTCAACGCCGAGGTTCAAACATCAAAAATACTCCCATCAGCAAAACACTTGAATGGCGGCCAAGAAACTCAAAGCATCGAACTATTGAACCTTGAACCGTTGAGCAAAGGGTTCAAGTTCAAACCGGAAGTTTGAAGACACAAAAACAAACTCATGCCGATGGAGAAAACATGATGGCCCCTTCCTTAAGAACTAAGATGCAGATGCTGAAAAACACTGAAGGGGTGCCAAAACTTAGAACTTTTTGGATATTTTGGGATGGTGCCTGCATGAAAATTGTTTGAAAATTGACAGTCAATTCAGGCACCAACAGTGGCTCTGATTGGGGACGTGCAGGTGCAAGACTGCAGTGAGAACCCCAGATCTCTAGGATGCAGATCAGTCCCTTATCCATTGGGCACAGAGTCAAATACTGCACTGACCTGCATCACCAAACATACTTGATGACCTAAGGCCACCAAGAAAAGAAAAACCTGTATCTCCCTTTGTCAAACACTTTGTTTTCATCTGCATACATTGGATCAAGCCTGGAGATACTGTCATGACCTACCCACAAACAAATCTTGTCATCTGCATATTCAACCTTCTGATTTAGCCTGTCACTGTTACCCCTATGCAGACAACACTCAGCATCATGTGACATGTGGGTGTCAAATTTATCAAGCAATGCATACTCAAATGGTATGTAACACTTATCATCATCTGCATCAGCAGTATGCATTGTAAAATGATCTCCTAGCTGGACTAAAAAATGAAAGCACTCAAAGTCCACCACATAGCTAGGAAGATCAGAGCTCATTGTATATGCTGGCACATCAAAAGAAAATCTTTCAAAATCACAATTGTGTACATCATGTACACAACCATCTGGTACACCAAGCTGGAAAAGATCAGGCTCTGGCACCTCTTTACAATCAGGCACATTTTTACAATCACTTACCTGATGTATGTTGGTCTCTCTTTCATTAGGATGAGAAATAGAATCCAAGTCAAAAACCATGTCAAGATCCTCACCATACTCAGATACATCCTCATCACCATATGTGTCAAAAATGGGTGATCCAGGTGTCTCAGCCTCTTCAAAGTGTGCTGCTAGTTCATGGGCAGTAGAACATGCATCTTCATCATCCATGGATTCACTTTGTGGAGGAGTATCAACCTGTGTGCTTATTTCTTCTCTATCCTGAGCACAATACTCACAATTATCTCCACAAACCCATTCAAAAAGTTGCTCATTGTTGTCCACAACCACATTATTATTTTCATGGCCTGACACCTCAACCTTGCAATGGGATTCATCATTGATCCTTTCAATGGCATCCTCAACTGATATCTTTTCATTTTCACTTTTATCTTCACATGATGCCATGATCTCAAGGTCATACTGAGGATCAAGAGGGCTGAGAAGAGGTTTAGCCTTCTGACTGGCAGACACAACAGGGTTACTACTTTTTAACTGGGCCTGCCTGGCCTCTAAGAATATCAACCTATTTTTTATCTCTTCTATTCTTTTATCCAACAAATCCTGACTGAGTATGGGATAAAACATATTTGGATTCACAAAAATCTCACTTTTAGACATCCTTTGTCTGCCTAAGACCTAAGGCTTCCCCCTGGCATCTAACTTATGCAACAAACAACAAATATAAAGGGGAGGAAGCTAGGTACCTTTTCTTATCCAGATGCAAAAATATGAACATCTTTGTCACATCACATACATCTATTTTTCATGTGCATTCAGATCTTTTTTGCAGAGTCGCCACCTCTCTGGAGAGGACAAAATTTTTAATAGTTGAAAGCTAATTTTTCAGGTTCATTCCACCAGCAGAGCATCATTTTGTTAGTGACTCGGATGGGCCACAAATACATTCCTTTTTAATCAATCCATCCCCAGCAGAGTCGCCATTTTGTTGGTGACTCGGATGGGCCACAAAAATATTTCAGTTTGTATCAATTCTCCCCAGCAGAGTCGCCATTTTGTTGGTTTTTCTTCTGAATCAACATTAGGGTTTGCTAGTTCTAATGCATGGGCAGATTCAACCAACTGAATGCAAGAGGTTGCGTGAGCTCCTCCCCTTCACTTCTGGTTCTGTCGCACCAAGGGGGGTGTCCCTATTTAATAAAAATATGACCTTGACTAGCTCAATGACAGAAGGATATAACTTGACAGCAGCAGGCAAAATACTCTCATGTAAGGACCAAGATTTGTGTAACAAATCACAAGGTTGGCAACATTCTTGGACATAATGTCTGGTTAAGGATGAGAGCATGCAGGGGTTTCCTACTCCTAATCCTACAACTAACATGTGAAAGGATGAAATGGTTGATTTGATGTTTGGATGCAAACCTGGACCTGGTGTATAACCTCAACACAGAGCTAGATTGGTGCCTATCCAGGGCTTGGAGTCAGTAGACATACACCTATGAATGATCAGCATGAACACAATAAAACTAGATTTCAAGGGGATTTGTGTGATATCTGCCTTACAGATATCTCCCAATACAGAGTGTTAAGTTATCTCTACTTATGGCATCCCTATTGCAGTATACCCTTCCCAATACTTAATCTAAAAACACTTTAATCTACCCCTTGAGCAGAAGTTGAAAGATCAAGCATTCAATACAGGAATTCTATATTCTAGAATACCAAACACCCCTTAGATATCTAGATTCAGAAGAAGAACACATGCAATACTAGAGACAGAATTAACATAACACATGCAAATATAGCATTACTCATATAAAACCAATCATGAAATTAGTAGATTCATGCATGAGACATACAACAAGTGATACATAAACTCACAAGACCTCCTGTACAGAGCAACCGAAACCAGTTGTATCTTATTACAGAGCCAAAATGTCCAGTTTTCAACAACCTCAAAAGAGTGACACAGTCTGCCTATATCGGCCAGAAAGTGTACCCACAGTAATTAATTACATGGTTTAACAAAAAACTGCCAGATACAGTCCTCAGAAGGAATGGCGCTCAAAAGTTATTGCTACATCAGACAGAAAGTAGACAAGGGTGGCCTCGAGCCCTGTGCTGCCATCTGGAAGTCTTCATCCAAAAATTAGGCAACCTGATCATGTGTACCATCGCCCATACCCCTGCTACAATCGCCATTTATGGCTCAACCACCTGCGGCCTACTTGGGAACCGTCGCAGCATTCAACAAGAATCTCCCGCCAAAACACGTTTTATCACAGTTTCAAAAATGCAAGGAAATTAATCCCACATGCATAGTGAGAAGACCACATTAGCGCTTTATAAACACGGCCACATGCATATCAAATGTCGAGCGCCTTTTTCCGCGCTCAACGCACAAGCCTTCTCCAAAATCCCATCAGCCAAACTTAAGCCATCGGCCAACCCCGCAAAACTCCTGCTAATCTCAACAATCACACCGATGCCTATCTTCACATTCCCCTTCATCAGCCAGAGATGGACCATCGGGCTAGCTCTCTAGACTTCCACCGATAGCATGAGTCTCTCCGATCGCTACTCCAAACTACCCTGTCGGTGTGACCAACACCATCGGCCAACATGAAATTCCTCCTGTCGATAGAACAACTCCTACCGATGGCCTTGCTGTCGCCAAGACAATCTTCCCTGTCACCCTGATACCAGCTCCACACCCCTTGTCGCCGAGACAAAGACCATCGGAGTAACCAAAAGCTCCTCTGCCGATCACAATAGTCTCACTGATGCACCAACGAGCTACACCCTGCTCCTCCATCGGCCAGACACACACCGACGACTCCCCATCGGCCAAACCAAAACAATCGGAACACTCAAGAAATCTTTCACCAATGAAGCTGATCACTCCGATAAGACCAAAAACATAAAGCTTTGAACCATTGAACCTTGAACTGGTTCAACCTGATGGTTCAACGCTGAGGTTCAAACATCAAAAATACTCCCATCAGCAAAACACTTGACCGGTGGCCAAGAAACTCGAAGCATCGAACTATTGAACCTTGAACCATTGAGCAAAGGGTTCAAGTTCAAACCGGAAGTTCGAAGACACAAAAACAAACTCATGCCGATGGAGAAAACATGATGGCCCCTTCCTCAAGAACTGAGATGCAGATGCTGAAAAACACTGAAGGGGTGCCAAAACTTAGAACTTTTTGGATATTTTGGGATGGTGCCTGCATGAAAATTGTTCGGAAATTGACAGTCAATTCAGGCACCAACACCTTCTTGACTCAAAACAGCTCCTATAGCACTACCACTAGCATCACAATCTTCTTGAAATACCTTATTGAAATCTGGAAGTGCCAAAATAGGTTGGTCTGTGACTTTCTGCTTCAATATATCTATTTAAGTGGAAAATTGAATTTGTTAATGTTGTAGCGTTTTGATGTCTAAATCCTCTTTTCCACTCTGTATTCAAGGACCAAGGGTCAAGTGGCGAGTACTATCATACCCTAGGGTCACTGTGCAATGTAGGGAAACTTGGATTAGGGTGTTTAATTGTTAAATTTCTCTCTCCTATGCTCAATTAACCATTAAAACCCTAATTATGCTAAAATAGAAGTAAACTGATGAATTACGAAAAATGCTGCTACATATGGAAGCAAAATACCAAATTACAGAGTATCAGTTTTCAGGGACTCGAGGAGGAAAAGTCGGGGACATGGGAGCAGGCGCCCAAGTCTAAGGCCCTATTTTCTATCTAGATCTAGCAACAAGATTTGCAACCTGAATCTTTTGTATTTGAGATTTTCCCATCATGGAACTTCAGGGACTAGGGAGCGGGCACCCTAGTCCAAGGGGTGGATTTTCTTCCTTTCTTGCACTTCAGACACTCCAATATGCTCCTCTACAACTTCACTCAAACCAACCCTACGGGGTGGGTGGGAGGAGGAGGGGTATCTCCCCTGCGCACTTCATGTGCCGATAAATACACAGCATGAGCTACCCCTGCTCCACCCGCCCGGTCAACTGCATAACCTGCTCTACCAAATCGACTACTCAATCAATAACATCAACGCACTAAACAGGATCAAGATCGAGAGATGAATCACATGGATTGAAAGAATCAACTGTCGAATATAAGTGGGGCAATCAAACTACCATCACCCTCTAGGGCGGGAATATATATTATTGTGGGGGGCAACTATAATTGGAGCGGTTCCCTAATAAGTTGGGGTTGTCTTAGTCTGGAGAACGGTAACCCTGATCCTACCTCGGGCTCGTCAAGGTGCAGCAACCTCTAGGAACAGGGAGTCTACATGACGCGGTTCAACTATATTGTAGAGATTCGAGGACTAGCACCTAAAGAAACAATTATAGAAAGGAGGGGGGACCTCTTTTAATTAATTCACAATTCTTGGGTCATCTCAATCGGTTCCATTCCAATAGAGATACAGGAAATGATTCAATAGAGGTACAACTCTCACAGCAATCGAAGGCAATAATGAAAGAAAGTTGCTCCAACCACTGATAGATCGACTGGTGCCTATAGTTTCTTTAGGCCCAACAAGAAACTATAGGCCCTGGCAATTGTGTACTTGTCATAGCAATAGTTAGTGGATGGCCCGATTGGATCGACTATAACATATAGAACACTGGTTGGTTGCCGGTCTCAAGTCTGGGAACTATAGGAATGATAGAGCCCCACATCCCACTTCTGTACCCAAAGCTTATTGTGCCTCATCGATCCCAATTGGTCATAGCAATTAGGACCAGGGTTTGGTCATCTGGGAGCATCATCCGTACGAGAGAGTGAGGAGGGGTCCCCATTGATCCTTAAAACCCTTCCTGGACCTTAGGTACTATCTATACCTAGTAGCACTCTTGTCTTCCTGATAGGGTGGGGCTATATTCTTTAGGTTAGAAGGTTAGCTTAGAATGAATGGTTGCAAGTCATGATGACATTTACAATGATTGCGAGGCATGCTGGTTGGAATAAACCCTTTGTGGGTGGGCCCAGCAGTGGATGGGAAGAGCCCACCCACTTTATTGGCAATGCTAGGTTGGCTGGGTGGTCTAAAGCATGCAAGAAATTTTCCAGTGTGCCCCAGATTTGATTCATCATTTTGACTCCCACTCAGAACAACAACTAAATAAACCTCCCTAGAATTCCCCCCACCCACCTGGGGGTTCGCAAAGTTTTTTAGGCATCTACCTCCCTATAATTCCCTCCCCCCCGAGCAACTACACGTCTAGGATGGGTTGGGTTTGATAGTTCCCGAGACAATTTAACCCACCACCCATCCCCACACACAAGGTGAGGGGGGTACGATCTCGCTAAACAGCTTTGAAACTCTCTATATACAAGTTATCCAATCCATACCATAGTTGGTTTCATCTAGATAGAGTTAGGCCCCTCTCTCTATGAAAAAAATGGGCAGGACGATCCCCTAATTGATGACCTCTATATCTCTATGGTCTAGCCACAGGATGGTATAAATGGATATCTGGGTGACCTGACCCCCATAGAATAGATAGGGTAGGGCAAGACAATAGGGGTGGGTGGGAGTTCTAGTTGAAGGGCGGGCGGGCCTATAAATCATTCTATTACAGTAGCCGTGATATGACTAATGCAGCTGGGAGAGCAGCCCCTCCATATATATGGGTTCTCTCGGCCGCTGGGACTGGGATGGGATCGAAGTGAGAACAAAACTCTAGATTTCAGAACTAAACTAGAGACGTAGCCCCCAGGATGGGAGGGAGGATTGAGATTGGGTCGAGTGTCATATAGCCCAGCCGCACTGGATCTCCTCCCCCTATCTATTGGTAGAGGAGCTTGTTGGTCGATAATGACACCCCCATATATAGAACCTGAGGGCTCTAGCTCTAGCTACAGCTATAGGTCGCCAGTCGATTAGATATAGGACCTATGCTCAGCGAGAACCCCCAACTATCTCCCACCTGGGCCCCACCACAACATCATCGTAGAGGTGGCCTATATAGATAGGGGTCCTCTCCCATGTCCCGGGTGTCCCATATCTATCTATCTATCTATCTATATGGGGGGGCCAACAACAATAGAATAGAGGGCCTCCACCATAGAATAGTAGGGGCCCACCCCAACCCCTTAGAATAGTAGGGGCCTCCGCTTATAGTTGGCCACCCCCCCCCCCGGAACTAGAATTCTTAATTAATCAGCCTTTCATTAATCTGTTCATCCCTTTAGCCCCCCACCTAACCACTCACATGGGGGCCCACCCACCCACCCAGAAATGAAACCAGCTACCTCTATCTCTGATGCTCAAACTACGCACGCGGTGGCTCAGGATCAACTCGACGATACGGGCTATTGGTGGGTCTCAATCCCGATCTGTCCTATCTATCTATATCGGTGGTGACCCTTGAATGGAAACTAGTGGGGATGTGCTTCCTCCCACCCACCCACCCTTCTTTGCCCATACCGAGGGTTTGCCTAGAACCCTCAGGGAGGTGGGGGGTTGACGGCAATTCGGTGCCCAGTGGGGGGCTAAAGTTGGGCTTCACCATCTTAGCTTCAGTAGCTCGCTTGTCCATACCATCTTCAGTAGTCCAAGATAGGGCCCGTCCTTGATTCCTTTTCTCCCCCGTCCTTGATTGAGGCATCCTTCCTAAGGTAGGGGCCATGGCCCCCCCACTATAGTCTGTGGCAGGTCTACTTTCTCATTACCACAGCTACTCCATCATGCTCTTGACCATAGCTACTCCATCGACCACTATAGTTCCACAACTAAGGGGCATGTCTTCTTTCTCGTTACCACAGCCCCTGTTGGCGGAGCCCCTACCATAGTTAGCTATAGATATCAGAGTTAGTGAGTTATGAGTTGCTTAAATAGAAAGAGTTGTGTAGGTGCAAGTGTAGGTGTAAGTGTAGATGGTGTTAAGGTAGGTAAGATGAGTATTGGTGGTTGTGCTTCCTTCCCTACTTGTTTCCATCCCTCGTTCTTCGTTTCCTTCGTTCCTTGCTTCCCTCCATCCTTCGATCATCCTTGTTGGATTCCTTGCTTTGGTGCTTCCCTACATGGATCAATGCTTGGTGTGCATCCTTCCCTGCTTTCTTCCTTCATCCTTTGTTCCATCCTTCATTTCCACGTTCAGTTGTTACTGTCCTAACTGGGTGGCTTGCATGTTAACTCATTGATCCTAAAGTTCCCAATGGTTGTTTTTACCCCCCCCCCGTGCATGTAGAGGGCGCCCCCGTAGGGAACTTGTTTGGTGGTTTGGCTGATTACATGGAATCTTTAGATTTGTTCATATGAGCACTTTTGGTATCTATCTAGCGCACAAGATTGCTTCTAGATCATTCTTCCTGAGGTTGGCCCAATCCATCCGCTTGTGATCACTTTGACCGGGGGGGACGGAGAGCTAATAATTTGGTCTTGTATGAAACGGTATTGCAAAAATTATGTTGTCCTAGGGGTATAGGAGGTCATTTTAGTGCTTCTATACTCATTTTCTTTGCAAAAATTCTATTGTTAGTATCAGCCTTATCATGTCAGCAGTAGCAGAAGCAGTAGCAGTCTTAGCATGTCCAATTTGAAGTAGCAGTCTTATCATGTCTGCAGTACCAGCCCTATAAAGTGAAAAGATTTCAAAATGGATATTGGTCTTTAATTAATTGAATTAATTATATTGCCATATTATATAGTAACCTCCACTACGATTAACCTTCACTTCCACATTGCCAGATTATATAGTAACCTCCACTAGCCTTAACTTTCACTTCCACATTGCCAGATTATATACGTAATATGAATAGGCCTACTTTCTTTAGAATTAATTGAATTAATTGCAGAAAAAATGAAACTATTTTTTGGAGAAATGGATAATCTTTTAGGACTCCATTTTGAGGGGTAAAACTACCCGGTTTTCAACAATCATGCATAAATTTTCCCAAATTTGCAATTCCACCAATTTTGTACCACGAAACTTTCTACCTATCCATCCAATTGAATTCCTGCTTAGGGCATATAAGATTTTGACTGTACATAAGTAACTTCTTTTGAGTTGCTCTTTTCAAAATGATGGTCCCTTCTCTCTTTCTCGAAGTGGTGGTCCCTTCTCTTTTTTTCAAAGTGGTGGTCCTTTCTCTCAGACAAGATTTGCTCGATAGATCATATGATTATCCTCCCTCTTTGGTGGACAAGATTTGTTCAGACATCGTATGATTAGATTTGAAATCTTTTGACTTGCTCGACCGATTTGTACTGATGATAAGACGCATAAAATATTTTGACCTGGTGGACACATGAAATCTTTTTAGTATTAGAATTGTCTGGTCCTCCCTCTCGACTTGGAAAATCTTTTTAGCATTAATTCAACCCGATAATTATGCCGGGGCTTGAATCTGAGGGATTTATCGTGTGTGGGGATGGGTGGGGGGTTATGCCTCCTCCTAATATCGCGAGAGCCATATTGGGTGGGAGCCATGTAACGTAGGTAAGAGATTTATCCCACCATTGATGTTGTAATTAATCTACCTCAACTATAACTATTTTGTAAATGGCATCTAACCCAACCTCTGGTTGATTCTCTAGATAAAGAAGAAACCTTTTTCTCCGCCGGCAACTTTTGATCAATTCATTGATGGTCTATTTTACCTTCCTCCCACCCACCAATTAATCTACCCCCTTTATTATTGTCAGGTCACTTTTTGCCTTCACTTCATACGGAAGAGTTCATGACCGACTATGATCCTTCACTCCCAACCAAAATAGTACACGACCAACGACCATCCTTCGCTGAACACGGAATCATGAATGGGTACTCTTCAGTCTTCCTCCTTCACTTCATCCTGAATCCTTCCTCCGTCACCTCAGACTTCCAAGCCAGTGACCAATCTTCATAGCCACATACAAAGTCTCTAAATCGCCACTTCTATTCTATATGCAATACAACTGATAGCCACTGACCAAACTGAACCAACCACTTCAGTCTTCCTCTAGCACTTCATCCTTCCTACTGGTTGGAATCCTAAATGGGTACACGAAATCCTGAACCAACCACCCAATCCCCATCTATATAGATAGGGTAACCACTTCATCTGTCACTGGGCACAGATGTCAATCTCGGCACACTCCATCCTTCCGAGCCAATGACCAATCTAAATAACCAGTGACCAGGGGGGTGGGGCCTAGCTAGTGACCAATCTTCTGAGCCACTTCTATTATCTTTGTTGGGTTGATGGATGAATTTTTGTTTTGCGGGTTGGTGGATGGCCCAACTTTTCTCATCCCACCCATCCTAGATTTAGATTAGTTGAAGGTGCCTGGGAGGTAATATTGTGACCCAACTTTGAGAAGTTCTCACCTTCCAACCTTAGGACTATCCCTGGTGGGAAGGGACATTCTCCATTCCCTCTCCTGTACGGTTGAGTGACCCGAGGGGTCCGTTGGGTTCGAGGGGATTGATGGGAAAGATGGAGTTGGCCTATCGAAGCGTACATTGGGACCCATTCGACCTGATCACAAGCTAGTTGATTTGGATGGAGTCCTGGAGGAGAGGGACACACATGATAGAATAGGAATTTCCAATCGTTCGGCAAGCATTGGTAGGCACCGGTCAGTAAGCTATCCATCCAAATGATCAAACCAACCACCGACTACTCGGGTTACTACCACTTTATCGCTACCTAAGGTCAAGTGAATCTGGTTCCTTCCCCACCCTCAATGCGAGTTTGTAATAGGTATATGAGTTGAGGCCGAGTCCCACTATCTTCTCTAGCCGTCTATAGCCAATCAATCATGAATGAAGCAGCTCTATTCCCCCTCATCTCTTCGGTGTCGTATCTCCTTTGT
This sequence comes from Cunninghamia lanceolata, assembly GCA_027924645.1. Lineage (NCBI taxonomy): Eukaryota > Viridiplantae > Streptophyta > Pinopsida > Cupressales > Cupressaceae > Cunninghamia > Cunninghamia lanceolata. The sequence continues at coordinate 9,225,067 of BSBN01000568.1, forward strand.
CCCTCCTCCCAGGGAAGACCTCATCTAAATGGAGTGAAGATGAGACATCAGTCGGTCAGTGAAGGGAATAATGGGTTTCTATCTGTTGATTCCATCAATACCTCTCTATCCGGAAGGGAGTGACCGATCTCCAGCAAAAGAAATGGGAGTAGGAGCGCTAATGACCTTTCCATCCTTACCCCCTCCATCTTTTGATGCCAATCGATCCTTTTTACCTGGGACCATGACATAGCTACCTCTCTGTACCACCCATTGAATCTATTGGACGAAATCCATTTTCTTCATCACTCTAAATCCTGCTTCGACGGCCCCTTCGGCCCACCCACAGCGGATTCAATGAAATCGGATGCACCCTGATCGACTTCTCCAGTGGATAATGGGGATCAGACCCACTCATTAACCACTAGATACAGTAACTGCTCCAGATCAATCAGAAGGATGTACCATCGACTATCGATCCATGTTCCACAACAAGGAGATTGGATTTAGAAGGAGGATAGAAGAATGAATGGCCATACAAATCAATGGGTGGGTGGGGATGAGAGGGCCCACCCAATATGAGTTGTTCATTCCCGTACGGGCCTCACTCCCTAGGCCCTAATGGAGGGACTCGACCAAGGACCTACTTCTTGTCCCTAGTGGGAATGATTCCACTATTCCCAATAGGGAGTCGCTTGTTGGCATGGCTCTTAGGCAGGCATGGGCTGGAGTCTACCCCACCTCGTACCCTTGAGCCCTCCCCTTTCTGAGGCAAGGAGTTCTAGGTAGTCCTGAGTGAAGGAGTTAAATCAACTAAACCTCCTAGCATGAAAGGCAGGATAGAGTCACCATCGATTACAGATGGGGCTCATCCTTGGGGTTGGACACCACTAGGAATAAGAAGTGGGGATGGGAGATGGATGCAGTTGCTTCTTGAATCTACTTCCCAAAGAAAGAAGCCTTTATAACATAACTCGGTAGGTGTTGTTCAAGCCCCCCAACTGCTGAAGGAGTAAGTCCATAACCAGTGCTTTTCAAGAAAGCCACCGTTTGTCTCAGATTTTTCTGGCAGCATACAATCTAGGATAGATATTTCATGGCCCGATTTCATGTCCCAGTGGTATGCTCAAAAAAATAATATAGGGCATGGTGGGCCTGTGAGTAGACCAACTAGTGTCGTATAGTTTTCCCCGTGAGGGAGTGAATAGAGAGAGAAGCGTTGGGGTGGGTGTTTTCCCTGAGTTCTAGTCCGGCCATTGGGTGGGAATAAGAAAATTATTTGAATCAGTTGCCTATAGATAGTAGGGTCGGCTGGGGACAACTAGAGTTAGTTAGTTTCTCAACCTCCTTGAATGAAACGTTGTATCAGGGGCCCCATATATTGACGAAGGTTCGGCCCCTTAGAAGGGCAGAACCATTCCTCCCACCCCCCCACCCAACCTCTTAGTTCCCCGACCGGCCCCATTTACAATACAACACTGGCCCCAGGAACACAGGGGAATAAGTCCAGCCCTATTGATGAAAGGCCCCAATGGGATTGGCCCCAGATTGGCCCATTCTTCCTAATCTAGGGCCAACCATAGTTTGAACTCTGTTCAAATTACGGTTTCCCCTGGGGCCTCCCACCCAACGGCTATCTAATTCCCCCTAGTGGTGTTCACCTACGGTTAGTGTTCTGAATTTGAGTCTGCAGGTTCCTGTTTATTCCTTCAAACCCTTAGTGCCTTAGTTTGAATTGTTCCTCGACCTACATGTGATGTTTTACTGCTTTTTCCTGTCGCACTTGAGAAGAATGCTAAATTTTGTATATGCAAAGGTGAATTGTATGTTGGCAAGCTTGCAAAATCTCTATCGGCCTCCAAAAAATGATAAGGAATGGAGTTATATGCATTTGTGAATGCATATTGGGCTAAGGAATGTGCATATACAAAGTGGGAATCTTTCGCAGATTTCTAGAATATTCTCGATTTGTATATCGGGTTGCATGTGGATATACAAGGATGAAATATACATTGCAGATTCTTGGAATATTCGCTACTTGTATATCGGGTCTGCATGTATATTTGGTTTGTATGTTTTGACATACAATGGTTAGATACAAGGGTCATGTGCAAGGAAAAATATGCAGGGGCCGATATACACTTGGTAGGGCCCATTATTGCACGCATCTCGAGTTTGTATATGGCATTTGGGTGCATTCCTGGACTATTCTGTCATAGATTCCACAGTTGTATCAAAGGGTTTATACATTGTGTTGTATGTTTAATATGCAATGAGTAGCATACAATGCGGATTCCAAAGGGATTCAAATCAGGCTATGAGCAGTAGTGGCGTCCGCGGCTTGTACATTGCATTTGTATATGCGATGTGCAACAAAATGTGCAAAGGAGAGAGAAAATGGGTCAGGCCCACCAGTTGTATACAATGGCACTTGTATGTACGTCGACATACATTCAAAACATACAAGTGAAAAGATGCATTCTGGACCCGAATAGGATTCCAAGATGACTCATACAAGTTTGGGGTCCGCAACATGTATATTGGGCATTTGTATGTGCCGATATACATTGCAATGATACAAATAGAGGATACAAGTCAGATTTCAATGCAACTTCAACATGCTTTATGAAAATTTGAAATCCGTTCCTTGTATGTATAAGGTGAAGGTATATGCAAATATACATTGTGACAGGTGCAATGAAACATATGCATTTCGGACCCGATGGGGAAATCAAATGCGGCAGGTAAGTGTTTGAGGTTCGGCTTGTATATTAGACGATTGTATATGCTTTTGAACATGCATATACAAGGGCGAAATGGCAAAATAGAGAAAGTGAAAAGTCAGCGATAGGAACATGGAGTGCCTACATGGCACGTAATCGTTGGTTGGTGACTTTTCAACATTTTTTGGGAGCCATTGATCCTGGTGATGGGAGTTGATCGACGACCATGTTTTGAACCTGCAACGAACATTTTTTCCTATATATTTGCAATCATTTTTTAGCGGGAAAACAACAGGTACATCCGCTGCTACATTTCAAAGGGGCCTGTGGGTAGGTGAGGCAATAATGGCAGACTTGTAGAGGATGATCGATAGAGTTGATAGGTCAACAACCTAATTGATGAAGAAAATCCTTGGGTGGCGGTGCAAATCCTGACTTCACCTGCTAACTCCTCTTTGTCTCTCTAATGGATTTACTATTTCAGAGCACCATTTCTCATGCATTGTATCTGGCAGGATTTTTCACTTATGATGTAATTAATTTGCTGGATGTACAGTTTGGCTATATGAGGGGAAAACTGTGTCATTCATTGGTTGTTGAAAACTGGACAAAAATTTTGGTGTTGTAATAAGATATGACTTCATTGGTGGCTCTGTCTTGGCTATCTTGTGAGTTTATGAGTCTCATGTTATATATTTTTTTGCATAAATCTACTGATATCATGCTGATTTAAATGAGTAATGCTATATTGCATGTGTTCTGTTATCTGTCTCCAAATTGAGTGTGTTCTTCTTATGAATCTAAGCATTTAAGGGGTGTTTATGATTCTAGAATATAGGTTTGCTATGTTGAATGCTTGATTTCTTACTTCTGCTCAAGGAGTAGATTAAATGTTTTAGATCAAGTGTTGGGAAGAAGACATTGCAATAGGGATATCAGTAAGTAGAGATAACAGGATACTTTGTTTTGGGAAGTATCTGTAAGGCAGATACTAAAAATCCCCTTGATATCCAGTCTTTGGTATATGTTCATGCTGGCCATTCACATGTGTATGTCTATTGACTCCGAGCCCTAGATAGGCATCGATCCAGTCTTGTATTGAGGTTGCAACCCAAAGTCTCAGTTTTGTATCCAAACATAAAATCAAACTTAAACTTTAAATCAAACCATTAGGACTTTAGAAGTAGTTTTAGGACCAAAATCCTCTATCTCACAACTGAATATAGGCCCAAAGCTAGCCCCTTTGCACTTATCCCATAGTTTTGGTCTACATAAAAGAGGATTTATCTGCTTTGTATCAACATCCAAGTAAGTTCATGTGCATATGTCATAGATGTTGAGTAGGGAATACCTCCCTTGGTTCTGCAGAGCCTAAAGAAGAAGAGGAGATATTTATAGAGTCTATCTCCTATATTGTTGGCCCCTGGCCTGGGAATTCTGTTGATCAATGATGGCTACTTTGTAGGGATAACTGGGAACAAGCATCTAGTTTAGGAAAATAACCAACACCCCCAACGGCTGGGTGGGAGGGAATGTGCCACTAGAATTCAGAACTACTAATCTACCTCACCTATAATTCTCCCCCCCACCTGCTCCCACCCGCCCCAACCTTAATCCTCCCAGGGGCCCCTGAAGATAGAGGGGTGTTGGGGCCGTTCAATTAATCTACCTCACCTAAATGGCATCGGGGTGGGTGGGAGACTATATTGCCTCCCCACCCGTTATCATTCCCCCCCACCCGTTTCATTACCCCCAAAAATCTTCAGCTATCCTCCCACCCGTATAACCCCCCACCAATCCCCTGTCACTTTTCGGTTGGGGGGGAGATATAGGGTGGGCGGTTAAGTTGGCATCTACTGGGGAACGACCTTTTCGGGTGGGTGGGAAACTCTAGTTCCACCACCCTGTGGGGATATTCTAGATGCTGTTATTGTGGGGGGCAATAGTAGATTCTATTCGGGACTGTTCTCCGCCCTCTATCCCTTAAGAGTACCCTAAGTTTCAACTAGCAAATGCCCTATTCTTTTTTTTTCCTTGTTTTGGTACGATTCCGGTTCGTAGGGTTCCTACCTTAAGAGTGCCTAGAGAGGTTCTAGCTGTATTCATGAGAAGTGGACCGGTCTGTCCTCTCTCTAGAAATAAAGCCAATTCCATATTGGATCCTTCGATCAACGAGTCCCTTAATGAGCTCTGTTGATGGATCCATAGGTACCACCTGATGCATCCTCATTACCGAACTAAGCAATAGAGCACTGCTTTAGCATCCCATTATGAAGAAACCAACCGATGCGCAATAGAGATTTCACCTAAGGAAATAATAGGCCAGTGCTCGTTTGACCTCGTCTCCAATATCCAACGCGGAAGCTATTCCCTATTCCTATGGGTATGGGATGAAAAAGGGTTCACATCCAGAAACCTACTGTCGTAAACATCCTCATGGCAATCTTCCGTTTGGGGTGGTTGGCCAAGATAAAAAGGTAGGGGTGGCACTAGAATCCCACCTACTCATCCCACCCAACTAGAATCCCCTCCCACAATTCTCTAGAGGGGCGGGGGGGGCATTTTACGTATAGAATCTGGCCCCTTAACCTTCTATTCCCTAACTATGGGAGGGAATTTTAGAAGGGGTGGGTGCTTTAGCCCCTTTCCTATTTTTTGAGTTGGGCATGAAGAGAAAGATCTAGTGGTCAATCAATTCCGTAAGCTGACATTGGATAGTTCAGATAGTTAGCTAATGCTAATTCCTTGGAAGCCCTACTTTCCTAATCCTGGATCCAGGCCCTACTATATCTACCGGGATCATAGCAACTATAGTTAATTTGATTGAACCAAGCAAAGAGAGAGTGGTACCGCCTACCGATACAGTGTTATGCCATCACTATCCAGGTTGAAATAGATGAATGACAATAAAAGGTGATTCCTTGTCCTGTGGCCTACTTACCTCCAAACCTAGCAAGACTCGAACCAACCTACCTACATCCATATTGGTTGGATTGGGCCCTCTCGATAGACTATCCAACCCAATTGACTAGACACTAGACGAAAGGACACCTTCTCTATCCAATCGACAAGATGTCTCCCTCACACTAGAAACGGGCTCGATGATGCTAACCCCCGGGGACCCATCGATGCTAACCACTAGACGGACTAGAATACACCTACCTACCAAACAACTAGAATTCCCTCCCACCCCTCGACATGGTCCTAACCACATATCCATCTCCCACCCAACCCGGGTGGGAATTGTAGTTGTCGAGCGCATGTCGGTCGGTCTAAAGTGATCGATCAGTTGCCCGAGGAGTCGACCCCGACGAGGTTATGCATTCTATACGTAACATGATATCGTACCCCTACCTATATAGCCAGCACATGACATTGCATTAGATAGACACTCAGGGGAGGAGAAGGAAGGACCAACTTCAAACTGACGATTCCCTCCCAACAAATCGAACGAATGATTCCTGGGGTTGGGTGGGAGATATAGTTGAGGTAGATTAGTAGTGGGGATTATAGTTTTCGAACGGCAGATTCAACGACCCATAGAATAGTAGGGGCCCACCCGAGTTCCCAATCTATAGCCTCCCACCCACCCCTTGTCCTCTATTTGAAGGGGCAAATCTATAGCCTCCCACCCACCCCTGGGGGGTTATCCGGCTATCCTCCCACCCACCCCAATTAATCAGCCTGCTAGAATATACAACCACCCACCACTAGAATCCCCAAAACTTTACTGTTCCCACCCAGGTGGGGTGGACTATAAGGGGCGTTGGCCACCTAACACTAGATTAAGGTAGTTGGCACTCTACACGTAACATGTGTGGCCAATCTTGAACAGAACCTAGGGACCTCCAACTATATACTGACCAGAATTCCTGCATTAATCTACCTCCACTATAGTTCCCACCCACCCGCCGCCACCCAGCCCCGGATATAGTTCGATCAGGGGCAACTAGCTCCTCCCACCTTGGCTAGAAAAATAGCGGCAACAACTTAGCCCCCCACCCGAACTAAGGTTCCCTCCCTCCCAATTTATATCCTCCCACCCGGCTACAACCTCCACCCACCCGAACTCTCGGTTCTAAAATTGCCACCCGGAACAATAGCCACCCACAGGGCACCTTACTATTCCCACCCCAACTATAGATAGTTCTGATAGAGGGAAGCCTAAAGAAACAATAGGCTGCCCAACCAGAATAGGATTCAGGAAGGAATTGACCCACTCCGACCAGAATAGGAGGATTGGCCTCCCTCCCCACTATGATAGAGGGAAGCGAGAACAATAGAATAGAGGGCCGAACCAAACAACTAGAGAAACCTCAATTAATCGGGGGTGGGTGGGTGGTTAATGCTCTCCATTCACTTCGTTCAAGTTATGGGTTGGGTGGGAGATATAGGGAGGTTTCTCCAATTAGTTGTGTTGGGCACTTCTAGTCCCACCCAACCCCAGCTATAGTTGGCCCCCCTCCAATAGTCAGTTCTAGGCATCCGGCATGAGGAGTGCCAGTATCAGTGATGGCACCGAGGGTCGGACTGAGAAACAAAGGTGCATCCCTTCTCCTTGGTCCCACAACTATAGGGGTGGGTGGGAGGAGGAGATTGCACATCCAGACAAAGTGTCATCATTTATATGAGGTGAGTCCACCTCTACTTGCTGCATCTCTGTGCCATGCTCCTCCACTTCTTTGATACAACCACAATACCCAAGCACTTCCATCACTATGTCATAAGTCGATCTAGTTGGAATCTAGCATTTCGCATATCCCTCCGAGGCAATGGAATACTTCCTGGCCCAATATCTATAAAAGCCTACAAATCAATAATGATGTTATAAGGCCACTAAGTCGGTAATCTAAATCATCTCGCAAAAGAGCTTGTATGCATTGGATAGATAATATACCCACCTGGGGCAACGACAAGTCTGGGGTGGGTGGTGAATCCGAGTGTTTTAAGTGAATCCTTGGGGGGGGTGGGAATTTGTAGTTGGGGTTTCTTTAATTAGTACCATACTAGCAGCCGGGTGCCTGAGGGGCCAGAAATGCTATACGTAGAAGTGTAGGGAGACCAGCCCTACGGGGTGGGTGGGAGGTGGAGGGGTATCTCCCCCGCGCACTTCATGTGCTGATAAATACACAGCATGAGTTGGTCCTGCTCCAACTACCCCTGCTCCACCCGCCCGGTCAACTGCATAACCTGCTCTACCGAATCGACTACTCGATCAACAACATCAATGCACTGAACGGGATCAGGATTGAGAGCTGAATCACATGGATCGGAAGAATCAACAGTCGAATATAAGTGGGGCAATCAAACTACCATCACCCTCCAGGGTGGGAATATATATTATTGTGGGGGTCAACTATAATTAGAGCAATTCCCTAATAAGTTGGGGTTATCTGGGTCTTGAAAATGGTAACCCTGATCCTACCTCGGGCTTGTCAAGGTGCAGCAACTTCGATGCAACAAGGTGCACCAACCTCTATGAATAGGGAGTCTGCAGGACGCGATTCAACTATATTACAGAGATTCGAGGACTAGCACCTAAAGAAACAACTATAGAAAGGATGGGGGGCCTTCTTTCAATTAATTCACAATTCTTGGGTCATCTCAATCAGTTCTGTTCCAATAGAGGTACAAGAAATGATTCAATAGAGGTACAACTCTCACAACAATTAGAGGCAATAATGAAAGAAAGCTGCTCCAACCACTAATAGATCGGTTGGTGCCTATAGTTTCTTTAGGCCCGGCAAGAAACTATAGGCCCTAGCAATTGTGTACTTCTCATAGCAATAGTTAGTGGATGGCCCGATTGGATCAACTATAACGTATAGAACACTAGCCAGCTACTGGTCTCAAGTCCGGGAACTATAGGAATGACAGAGCCCCACATCCCACTTCTGTATCCCACCCAAAGCTTATTGCGCCTCATCGATCCCAGTTGGTCGTAGCAATTAGGACCAGGGCTCAATCATCTGGGAGCATCATCCATACGAGAGAGTGAGGAGGGGTCCCCATTGATCCTTAAAACCCTCCTTGGACTTTAAGTACTATCTATACCTAGTAGCACTCTAGTCTTCCCGATAGGGTGGGGCTATATTCTTTAGCTTAGAACGAATGGTTGCGAGTCATGATGATGTTGACAATGATTGAGAGGCATGTTGGTTGGAATAAATCATTTGTAGGTGGGCCCAGCATTGGACGGGAAGGACCCGCCCACTTTATTGGCAATGCTGGGTTGGCCGAGTGGTCTAAAGCATGCACAAAATTTTCCAGTGTGTCTCAGATTTGATCCATCATTTTGACTCCCACCCAAAACAACAACTAAATAAACCTCCCTAGAATTCCCCCCCCCACCTGAGGGTTTGAGAACTATTTTAGGCATCTACCTCCCTATAATTCCCTCCCCCCCGGGCAACTACATGTCTGAGATGGGTTGGGTTTGGTAGTTCCAGGGACAATTTAACCCCCCACCCATCCCCACACATAGGGCGAGGGGGGTACAATCTCACTGAACACCTTTGAAACTCTTTATATACAAGTTAGCCAATCCATACCATAGTTAGTTTCATCTAGATAGAGTTGGGCCCCTCTCTCTAAGAAAAAAATGGGTAGGATGATCCCCTAATTGATGACCTATATATCTCTATGGTCTGGCCACGGGATGGTATAATGGATATCTAGGTGACCCAACCCCCATAGAATAGATAGAGTAGGGCAGGACAATAGGGGTGGGTGGGAGTTCTAGTTGAAGGGTGGATGGGCCTATAAATCATTCTATTACAGTAGTCGTGATATGACTGATGCAGCTGGGAGAGCAGCCCCTCCATATATATGGGTTCTCTCGGCCGCTGGGACTGGGATGGGATCGAAGTGAGAACAGAACTCTAGATTTCATAACTGAACTAGAGACATAGTCCCTGGGGTGGGAGGGAGGATTGAGATTGGGTCGAGAGTCATATAACCCAGCCGCGTTGGATCTCCTCCCCCTATCTATCAGTAGAGGAGCTCATCGGTCGATAATGACACCCCCATATATAGAACCTGCGGGGCTCTAGCTCTAGCTACAACTATAGGCTGTCAGTCGATTAGATATAAGGCCTATGCTTGGAGAGAACCCCCAACTATCTCAAACCTAGGCCCCACCCCAGCTTCATCGTAGAGGCAGCCTATATAGATAGGGGTCCTCTCCCGTTGCCCAGGTGCCCCATATCTATCTATCTATCTATCTATATAGGGGCCCCCAACAACAATAGAATATCTCAAAAATGAAGAACTGGGTATAGACAAATTTTGGATATAATTTAGATAACTAGGTCGTACATCATATATAAAAAATTTGGAGGAACCCAGTTTGTAAAATGAAAGTTATGGCTAACACTATAGTCTACTAAAACAGAGACGAAATGGCTAAGAGGTAGATAGTCACAAAACATTCATATCTCCAAAACGACAAACTGGGTATAGACAAATTTTGGATATAATTTAGATAACTAGGTCATGCACCATATATCAAAAATTTAGAGGAACTCAGTTCATAAAATGAAGGTTATGGCTGCTACAATAGACTATAAAAACATAGATGAAATGGGCGAGAGATAGACAGTCACATCAATCGGTGATTCCCAGAAATGCAATGATACAGACATGCACAATTGGATCTGATAACAAGGTTTCTAACCACTCAAGAAAATTACAATCAATAGGAAAAATTATAAATCAAACATTTGCTTCAACAGAAAAATGAGATAGAAATTAGAACCAAAGGAACCTGATTTCGCATGCTTGACTGGCTAAAGATTTGATGCCGAGTTCAACTGTTGCAGCCACAAACCATTCTCTTCCCCCCAAAAGTTCTATCTGCTAAAGATTATTATGAGACAGAAATCCCCCCCTAAATACAGCTGAAAAACTCCCTATTTAGAGAAATAAATCCCCTAAAATCTTCTAGAAGATTCCCCCCACAAGAGGCAATAACTCGTGCATGAATAATATCTTAGAGTTTGTTATTTTTAACATTTTACAACTAGACCAAGATAAATATATTTTATGGCAACACAAAAATATTATTTATTTAACTCTAGTCACAATTACATTTATTACTATTATTATTATTATTTATTAACTTAACTTCTAGAATAATATATTTTTCATAAACTAAATTTACATAAGGACATTTATATATTTATTTATTTAGCAAAAATGCTTCATAACTAATTATTTTATTTTAAGGCAACAATAACCAAAACAATACCAACTAAATAACCCAACTGTCAAACCATACCTGACTACTATGTAAGATCAGAAAACAAGACCACCACAACAATGACTGACTATCATGACCAAACTAACAACACTGACAGGGTACACAATTAGATACTCATCCTCTTCAAGGATGATGGCTAGGCTAGGCTAGGGGACCATATGTTATCTCCATTCAACAACTTCCATTGGTATGAAGGCATGCTCAGACCTACCAATTCAGGTGGAGTCGATACCTGGTACCTGTAACCTATAGCAAACAAAGGTGTCGAATACATACATATAATCATCCAAGCAGGCACATAGTGACAGGGAATCGCATCGTAGTAGGGTACTCATTATGAGTAATACTACACTGTCCCTTCACAAAACACATCACAAGTATCCACATTAAACAATTCATTAGTAACTAAACAACCAGATAACACATAGACAGATAATCGCATTAATCACGTAGTAAAACTAATTTACATAATCAATTAACCTATAACTGATCACATCATAAGCATAATGTATTAATCATAAAGTATCAACAATGTCATCATAATAAACGCCAATGAGTGTCATCAACTATATCATAACGGAAAGCTTACCATCAACATGTCTATCATACTCTACGTATTCCAAGTATTTTACCTTCTCTTCATGCTCCTTAGCTCGACCACCTACTCATCCAGGGTGAGAATGGAGGGGCACTACAAAGCTGAGATTTGTAGTGCAACTAGGAGTGTGAATTCTTCCCCCTCTTCAGCCTCCTCCCCCTCCTCCTGTTCAGCCTCATCCCCCTCCACCACACTAGATTGTTCTATGATTCTTTGTGTATATGATATTAAAGTATATTTAGTAATGTTATAGGACATAAGAACAATATCTACTTTTAAGTAGCTTTGCAACACTTTTTGCACATTTTCCTCTAGGGTAGATTTTTTATGAATGTAATGAGGACTTAATGCAGACAACAGATGAGGAAGGTTGATACATTTTTGTCTTATTAAATAATGTTGTAGACAAAATTATCATACCATACCATAAATACCATACCAAAAGTTTGGGCTCTAAACTATTCATGATATTTAAGTGACATTTTGTACTCTTAATTGCACTACAAATCTCAACTTGACTAGAGCTTCATTATATTTAAATGAAGAATTCGCACTCTCAGTCACCCTACAAATCTCAACTTGATCGGAGCTTCATATTTAAGTGAAGCAAACTTAAAAAAAATTCTTCTAAAGACCACTCGGTCTGACCCTAGCTTGGAGAGAAAGATTTCTCTTTTGAAGATTGCAAGGTGGCCAAGGAATAGGAGGCATTTCTTTTAGCCTTGTTAAAATAATTTTGATTCTTGTCAAAGAAATAATTGAATGAATTTTTTGTATGTGAGATTCAAATATTTTTGTATTTCTCTCCATTTTTTTCCAAATGGAAGGGGAAATACAATAAATATTTATCTCTGATTTTTGTCAATTGGAAGAAAAAAATACAAAAAATTTGAATCTCACACACAAAAAATATTATTCAAATATTTCTTTAACAAGAACAAGAATTTTTTTGACAAGACCAAAAAAAATGTCTCATGTTCTTTGGTTGCCTCGCAATTCCCAAAATAGAATTCTTTTATCTAGGCTGGGACCAGAACAAGTGGTCTTTAGAAGAAAAAAAATTTAGTCTGCTTCACTTAAATATGAAGCTTCCGTCATGCTAAACTTTGTAGTGTGACTAGGAGTGTGAATTCTTACCCCTGTTCATAATCCTTCCCCTCCTCCTGTTCAACCTCCCCTCTCTCCTCTGCCTCACTGAATTCTACTATGCATCTTTGTGTATATGATGTTGAAGCATATTTGGTAAAGTTGTAAGACAGAAGAGCAAGATCTAGTTTTTAGCATTTCGCATCACTTTCTGCACATTTTCCTCTAGAGTAGATTTTCTCTGAATGTGATGAAGACTTAATACAAATAGAAGATGAAGTAGATTTTCTATGAATGTGATGAAGATTTAATGTAGACAATAGATGAGGAAGGTTGATACATTTTTTCATTATTATTGTTGAAAGACAAAGTTACCATACTAGAAATTTGGTCGAAGCTTGATTTAATGTGTATTATTTTGTATGGAATGTGTATTATTTTTTACTCACCTATATTTCCTTCCATCCTACTAAATTCTATTGTGGCATAAGACTTTTTTATGTGAAATAGATCACATGTATTATCATTTTCTTGGCTTGCCTGGTTGTTCAAAATAGATGTCTTACTTTGAAGAATTTGAGGAAGAGAGGCTTCCAGGGCCCTTCTGTCTGTGTGCTTTGCCACAACAATGAAGAATGTGTCTCACATCTCTTCTTCTAGTGTCCTTTCTCTTGGGAGCCTTGGCACCTTTGGTGGGGTGTAGAATCATACTTGCATTCATGCCATTTCCTTAGTTGAATTTTGGCAAAGTTTGGGTAGGGCTCCAGCTTGGACATCATTTCTCCAAACTGTTTTGAGTATTGGGCCTACTTTTATTATTTGGCACCTTTGGTTAGACTAGAATATGAGGTTTTTCAGGATGTGAGGCTAGGGGAAGTTCAGTTATGGCAAAAGATTTGTAGTAGAATTCAGGAGACTACTTCAGCAAAATGTGACCTCTCAATCAATGTGGATCCTAATGACTTGGCTATTATTATTGGGTCCCTCTACTGGTAGATAGCCTCGACAACCCAAAAAAAATCTTTGACGGGAAAGTTAGTGGACCCCTCCTCCCCAAGGAATTCTGAAGGTTAATACTGAAGGATCTTTTAGAGGGAATCTTAGACATTCAAGGATTGGGGTGTTGGCAGAGATAGTGTGGGGGATGTGTTTTTCTTCTCAACTTATAAAGGGTTCCATACTAACAATTCTATGGAAACCCTTGCTATTGTTAGTGTTGTTGAATGGGGTTGCTCCCTTGGTTGGAAAAAAATAATCTGTGCATCTGATTCATAGATTTTGGTAGATATGTTGTTGGAGCAGAGGGTGGATAGAGCTAATTGCCAGTTGGCCACTATGGTTAAGTAGATATTAAATCTTTATTGCTCTTTGGATTATGTTTCCTTTGGCCATATTCCTCGTGAGTGTAATAGAGTGGCCGATTGTCTAGCCAAGTGGGCCTTAGAGCACCTGAAGAGATGGGATGTTGGGGATTGGGACCTTTTATCACTAGAGTATTTTATGGTTTTAGAAAAATTATTTATTAAGGACAAAAATAGGCAGGTGGCTTTCTTGGGGCTCTTGGTGGAACTCTTATTGTTTCTTTGTGGGCCTAGGGCCTTTTGTTTTGTATTCTTTCTTTGCTAATCAATAAATTTTTGTGCCCTCTTTAAAAAAATATGATGATAAATTAATTAAATAAATATGACTTATTTAATTAAATTGGGTAATAGCATAAAATGGATTAATTAATTAATTTGGGATAAAGGGAGACAATAGGACAAATGTATCGCAAGGTGTCATGAGGTGTTGTTGACAAGGTGTCAAAAGTGGGTTAGGAGGTGTTAAAAGTGATGTGGGATGTTTTGCTAGGACATGGTAAATTTTAGGTGTCTACATTTAGCCCCTCTTTGATACAATGTCACGACTAAAAGAAGTGGTGTTGTGTCAAAAAAGTTTAAAACACATTGCTTGGGTTGGAAAGGGAAGATGGTAGGATTAGGGATGATGATGCCCCATCCGCTTAGATGAGTGACGAGGAGGAATGATGGACATATGGTATGGCCCCTCGAGAAGTTAGGTGAGTTAAAAGCACAAGGTATGCTATCGAGATTGATGAAACAAAATTGTTAAGGAGATGGAGGAAAGATAAGGTATGGATGAAATGGATAAATGTTACATTATGTTGCATTGGGTGAGCAATCATGAAGTTTGATATAGTACTAGACATTATGCACCAAGGTATAAAGACTAGGGTGATGATGTGTCTCGTGCATAAAGGACTAACTCAAAAAGATAAAACATCACAAGCAAACATATGTAATTAGGCACCATGATATGGAAGACCATGATGTTGTTGTGATAATGTGTAGTTAGGACTAATACAAATGCAAGATAATATGATAACACACACAAGCAAGCAAGCATGCACCAAAGATAAAAATAAAAAATAAACAAGGTTGTTGCCCTTGTCAAGCTGAAAATCAATGATTGATGGATCGGATTGATTGGTGTTGTTGGCCATGCAAATCAATACCAAGATGGATATATGATGATGATTGATTTCTATACTTAATATAGCCTTACATTCTTAAGAACGAGTTGATTGATTGGATGGATGATGATGATTAGGTTTGCAACAAGGTTGAGAACAAAACTATTGGATATTTTTGGATGATTAGCTAGATTTATTGTTTAGGTTGGCATAGATTAAGGATGGTTTGCAATTGGATTTATTGCTTGGATTTTTTGATATATTATGGGATGGTATTGGATTGCAGTTTGGATAGCCTGGATTCTATATACCAATGACAATGGAAAACCAAGTTGAAGGACAAGGATGAAAGGAGTGGATGGATGGATGAAAGGATTAGAGATAATGGATGGAAGATTGTATGATGGATGTATGGAGAGGTTTAGGACGTGATCTACAAAGACTATGTCACATAAGAATAACATGCCCCACTCTAGGTAATATGCTTAGGACTTTACGTGACAAAGCTTATGATGAGAGGGTGACATGATTGGTTGGAAAAGATTAGATATATCAAGAGATGTCAAAGCATTTTTCAATATTTTGCCCCATGTCCTTATCAAGATAAAAGCAAGAGGGGAGGATGATTATGCAGATTTGATGGTTGAGGATGATAGGTATGAGGATATGGTGGATGCAGATGATAGGAGAAAAGTGATACGAGGGGACAGACAAGACAACTTGCCCCCAAGTGTAAGGTACATAGATAACCAATCTACACACAACGTCTATTTGCCAAGTTTTCATCATGGTACTTATCCAAGGCACCACTGAGGCGGTTTTCACCATTGGACGAATGATTTTTCTCTTTAGGAAATTTTTTTATTTTTTTAATTATTTTCATTTAATATATTTGGATGGGATGGGACTCCAACATTTGTTTCCATAGTAAGGTGATAATGTCCCATGTTTGATGTGGGGGATGGCACATTCCATGATGTTCTTTGTGTGCCCTCATTATCAACCAATCTTCTGTGAGTATATCAGATCACTCACACGAGTTCAAGAAGGTGGGTTGAGTTCACTCTTGATTCAGTGGAGATTCATGAGTTGCACAATGGTTCTATAGTTGCAGTTGGGAGAGCAGATCATTAGTCACAACTATATTTGTTTTCTCAATTTGTTTCTGATCCTTCTTTGTCTATTTTTCTCTCATTCAAATGATGTGAGTAGATTATGGCATGAGCAGTTTGGCCATTTTAACTTCTATTACTTGTAATAGCTCAACCAACAGAGCATGGTAACAAGGTTGCCTTTAGTTTAGTTTTCAGGTGGTGTTTTCCAAGGTTACATTCTTGGTAAGCATCCTAAGGAAAAAATTGACAAAGGTAAGGCATAGAGAGATTCACAGATACTGGAGTTAGTTCACAGTGATTTGGTTGGTCCATTTCCTCATCCATCATTCTTCAAGGTTATATTTGTTCTAACTTTCATTGATGAATTTTCTCAATATACTTAGGTGTACTTTCTCAAATAGAAGTCTGACGTATTTGATCACTTTCAAGACTTCAAGAACTTTTGTAGAGAAGTAATCCGAGAAAGCCATCAAAGATTTGTGCACTAACAATGGTGGTGAATATGTCAACCATCGTTTTGAGTAGTTTTGCACTTCAGAGGGGATTGATTTGCAGCATTATGTTCCATACACCCCTCAGCAAAATGGTGTTGCAAAATAGAAGAATAGGTCCTTGAAGGAAATTGTGAACTGCATGATACACTCCAAATCTCTTGCACCACAATATTGGGCAGAGGCCATTAACTATGCTTGTTATATACGGAACCGTGTTTCTCACCAAGCCTTGAATGGATTTGCTCCTTTTGAAGCTTGGAGTGGTCAGAAACCATTAGTTAAGCACTTTTGAGTTTTTGGTTCTCCTACATGGGCCCACATTCCTGTAGAGAAATGTAAGGCCTTGGATTTGCAGAGCAGACCTTACATATTTGTAGGCTATCTCGATGGTGTGAAGGGTTATTGGTTACTCCACCCTACTACACATGAGTTGTTCATTGAAAGGAGTGTTCAGTTTGAGGATGGATCTTCAAGATTAAATCCTATCACTTCTCCACCTCCTTCTACTTTGACATTGGAGTCACTTGGGCTACATGACAGATCTTCTGATGAGTCAGATTCACCTGAGCAGATTCTTGATGATGAGGAGTCTTCTACCTCCACTTTTGATGTTGACAGTGATTTAAAGGATTCACATCCTTCCTCTCCAAGTCATCATTCAGAGGGTGATGATTCTCCTCTAGATTCTTTGACTTCTGGTCCACTTTCAGCGAGACAGACCTTGTAGTCTGTAGGCGATTGGGTTGGGGATCCATCAAACACCAGGCAAACTCATTCACAATTCCAGGATGCTCCACATGTATTCATTGCTACTGCCTTTGATTCATAGTCCTTTCGAGAGGCTTCTACTATTCCTGAGTGGGATACAACTATGCAGGAGTAGTATAGTTCTTGGATGAGGAACCACACTTGGGATCTTGTCCCTCTTCTTATGGGAAGAAAACTTGTTTGATGTAAGTGGATCTATTAGACAAAATTTGTAGCAGATGGGTCAGTTGATAAGCATGAGGCTTGTCTAGTCACCAAAGGATTCTCCCATGTTCTTGGGATTGACTACTCTAAGACTTTTGTGCCAGTTTCCAGAATGAACTCCATCTAACTTGTTCTTTCATTTGTTGTAGCCAATCATTGGTAATTACACCAGATGCATGTGAAGAGTGTTTTTCTTCATGGTGACCTTCAGGAGGAGATCTACATAGAGTAGCCATAGGGGTTCGTTCAGGATTCTTCACTTGTGTGATACCTTCAAAAGTCTCTCTATGGCCTTAAATAGGCTCGTTGGGCCTGGTATGCCAAGATGGACTCCTTCCTTCTGACAGTTGGGTTCACTTGGTGCCATTCTAATCCGAATGTCTACATTTTGCAATAGCATGATTCATTCCTATTTCTAGTTCTGTATATTGATGACTTGTTGATCATAGCGAGTTCGTCATTCACCATTGGGGTAGTCAAAATTACCCTTCATGACATGTTTTTGATAACTGACTTAGGCTTGTTGAATTACTTTCTCGGGATTGAGATCTATCGGTCTACTTCTAGGATCATTGTCACACAATCCAAGTATGCTCTAGATTTTCTCTCACAGTTTCATATGGCTGACTATAAGCCTACTCTGACTCCCTTTCTTCTTGGAGTCAAACTTGAGGCTCATTGTTCTTCACCATTTGCTGATGGCACCTTGTACCGACAACTTGTTGGGAATCTCATTTTTCTAACTCATATAAGACCCGACATTTCATATGTTGTAGGCATGGTTTATCGATTCATGCAGGAGCCCCATGAGTTACACTAGAAAGCAAACAAGTGGATACTTCACTACATTCAGGGTACTCGCAAATTTGGGATTTACTACACAGTGGGCATTGATCTTGACTTGGTGGGCTACATAGATTTAAATTGGGCAGGTGATTCTTAGGATCACAAGTCTACTTCAGGTTATAACTTCTCACATGGTTCATGTCCTATTTGTTGGTCAAGCAAGAAGTAATCTGCTATTGCTCTATACTCTACTAAGGCCAAGTATCAGGGGTTGTGAATGCCTCCATTGAGGCCATCTAGCTTTAGAATCTTCTCATTGAGTTTGGGATCCATATCAGATGACCATCAGTCATATTTGTGACAACTAGAGTGTCATTTAGATCTCATGGAAGCCAATCCATCATCAACAGACCAAACACATTGAGGTTCATATGCACTACATCCGAGAGCTCATTCATGGCCACGTCATCAACCTTCACTATTGTCTGACTTCTGAGCAGGTTGTCGATATCTTCACCAAACCCTTTAAAAAAATCAAGTATCTTCATTTACGAGCTTTGCTAGGGTGTGGGAGGCTTCATCTTCTGGGGGGCTTCTTAGTCCTCTCACTCGGAGTCCTGACTCTCTCTACTCTACAGAGTCTCTTCTCTCTCTATTTGGGATGAGGGATTTTATGTCTTCTCTAAGGGTGGCTTCTTCTCTTTGGGGGATTTTTATGTACATAGGTACCTCATCAGGCTTCATTTGTCAGGACCCACCTTTTCACCCACCTAAGCTATGCTTAAGGGGGGGTGTTATTGTAGGTTTTTATTTTCCTCGTGGGTTATTTTATTTCCCTATTTCTGAGGTTTTTCCTATAGTTTTATTAAGCTTGATTAGGTTAAATAAAGTGAGTTTAATTAGTGAGTGGGTGATGTCAACATCCTATAAGGGAGGTGGCATTTGCTATATTGGGAAGATGTTCTTGCTATCTTTAGCCCGTATGGTGGCATCTCCCTATTGGTCAGTTTTGCCACCTCTCCCCTCTTCCTGGTCTATATAAGCTCACTACCTAGCTTGTATTTTGCATCTTTTGCTTTTCTATCCTCTTAATGTTATTTTGCTTCTGGAGCATTTGCATTACTCTCATGGAGACTAACTCTATGATGCTATTTTGATTTTATATCATTTTCATTCATAGTTTAATATTTATTCATTTGCACTAGTTTTCTGGGCTAATCATCTTTTCAGATTCTAACAACTCATGCTCTAAATGCTAGTGTCTCAAAGTACATTTTTAGGGACTTATTTTGAATATCTAAAAGAACCACTCGAAGATCTACCAAAATTCAAAGGAGAGGCTGACCCAAATTTGCACATCAAATCTTACAACATAGGCATAAGAGAACTCCTCCCTTAGGATGGAGTTGTAGCAAGAATCTTCTCCAAAACTCTTGAAGGAATTGCATTGGACTAGTATTATTTCTTACCTGATGCTTCAATTCATTCCTTTTGTCAACTCATTAGTGAGTTCGTAACAACATTGAACATGAACAAGTTAATAAGAACATGAATATGATAATTCTTGACCATGAAACAAGACACAAATGAATCGATGACATATTTTTTCACATGATGGAGACAAGTGCTTTATTCATAAAAAATCACCCCAAACATGGATCACATAAAATTTTATGACCTCTTCTTACACTCCCTTAATAGGGATACTAGAGAGGAAGTACAAAAGCTAACATATCAATGCTACAAGGAAGCATTAGAAAGTGCGTTAAGAATTGATGAATCTACAATTGACAATGGGCAAAGGATTTACAACTTAAATGGATGATTGATAGCCCCAATGAACAACCATGTGAATATAATCTTACCAAAACTTCAAAGGATGGAAAAAATTCAACAACAAACAAAAATGTTAACACCATTAGGAATCAATCAAGCAACGAAAAGCCCTACCAAAAAACGTAAACAAGAAATTAAGGATCAAGTCATTTTCCCTACGATCCTAACACATATTTCTTATTCATAGAGTGAAAGAACATGATACAAAGACTTGCTTTCATTTCAATAAAGATGTTTCAAAACTTTCTGACAAACAATGGTTTATGACTTTCCTTTAATCCCAACAGAAATATAAACAATTGCAAAACCACCAAACTACTTTTGATCAAAACACCCTGAGCCATGAGGAGTTAGACTAAAATTATAAGTATGTGTCATTCAAGAATTAGAACAATTAAATCACACTGAGAATGCTTTCACACAAGTGTCGGGTTTACTTAGAAATTCTCCTACACATCAAAAAACCTTGATGTTTTGGAAGCAGGACATGCTACTCAGGAAAAACGTGATGCTTTTACTTTTGATCCTATGAAGTTGCCATCATATGATACTATAGCCCAAAAAGGAGATTCTCCTCTCTACCTACAAGTTTAAGTCCACAAAATCACTATTAAGTGTATCATCATAGATGAAGAAGCTGCAGTCAATCTTCTCCCACTTTCTCTACTCTAAAGGATGGGTTATGACAAAACATGTATTGCACAAGGCACTACAACCCTGAGGGTCTACAACAATCAAAATATCCAAACCATGGGAAAGGTTAGTCTTTTAGTCACATTAGGTCCCAAGACTCTCCCAACTCAGTTCTATGTGATAAATGAGGAAACCATCTATAACATGATCTTGGGAAGACCTCGAGTCCATAGGATGAGGATTGTTGCCTCTACCGTATTTCAAGAAATTCACTTCAATCATATGGGACAAACCTACATTATCAAAGGAGATCCAAATCCTTTCAATATTTATAGAATGGAGCAAGAGAGGAAAGGAAAGGATATGAAAATGATTCTAGAAGCAAAAATCATTGAAAATGGAGAAATGTCCAAAGAAATCATGAGTATTATTGAAACTTCATGCAATAGCTTAGACATGGCAAAAGAGTTTCCCTTTGACCCACGATCATAAAAGTCATACACTCCTTTTAGTGTAGTAACTATCCCTTGTGACAAAAACTTGAATGTTTGCACGGACAAGAACACCAAAAGCTTTCATGTCAATACAGTCAAGATCATTGAGAAAGGAAAGAAGATCGAAGGAGGATCAGAGGAACAAAAGTCAACTTATGAACTAGGAGAAACATCAATGTCATCAAATGTTAGTAGCCTTTGGAATCTCCATTTTGATGGAGGAAGTTGCAAAACAAAAACGAAGGCTGGAATAGTCCTCAACTCATCAACATGTAAGGTTTTTCCCTTTGCTTTTAGGTTATATTTATTTTGCACCAATAACATTGTTGAATACAAAGATCTATCTTTGGGAATTATGCTTGCCATGAAGCTAAGAGTCAAGAATATCTCAATCATTAGAGACTTGCAGTTAATAATCATTCAAATCTTAGATAATTATGAGACAAAGTTGGAGTGATTACGTCCTTACAAAGATGATATCTAAAAGTTAATTCACTTCTTCAACTTCTTCACGATGAAAGCCATACCTAGGGAAGAAAACCAAATAGCAAATTCAATGGCCATCTTATCCACAATGTTCACACCTCATGCCCAATTAAAAAATTGAATTCATTATATCAGTACATGGTGTTCCATTTTTGGAGAGTGGAGACTTACCGAGCATCTTAAGCTATGCTAAAGATAAAATAGAAATACCCACCAAATATTATGATGAAAATGATGATGCTATCTTAGAATACTCGCATGCTTATGATGGTCTCTCAAAGGGTTTATCACAAGAAGGAATATATGCTTCTCTCTCATCCTAGTGATTACTTTCAGAATGAACTAGAAATCCCACAAATTGATAAGAACCCAGATTTAGCCCTAGCTCCCCAAAAATTTGAAGGACAT
This sequence comes from Cunninghamia lanceolata, assembly GCA_027924645.1. Taxonomy (NCBI): domain Eukaryota; kingdom Viridiplantae; phylum Streptophyta; class Pinopsida; order Cupressales; family Cupressaceae; genus Cunninghamia; species Cunninghamia lanceolata. The sequence continues at coordinate 9,247,410 of BSBN01000568.1, forward strand.
CCCTCATTGATAGGTGACCCCATCGATCTCAACATAGGAACTCCAGAAAAGAAAAAAATGCTTAAATTAGGAGCAGAGTTTGATGACGAAGAATTGGAGGAATACACTAAGTTTCTTGGTGAAGTCTTTGGCATGTTTTCATGGACGCACATAGACATGTCCAACTTGTATCTAAAATCTTTTGTACATACTTTGGTGACAAAACCTGAGGCAAAACCCATAAAATAGAAGCTAAGACCCATGAAACTCCAAGTGATAGAATTTGTGAAAGAGGATTTGATGAAATTGCTAAATATTGGATTCATCAAGCTGGTAGATTATTCAAATTGGGTTTCAAACATAGTCCCAGTCCTTAAAAAGAATGGAAAATTTTGTATATGTCTTAATTTTAGGGACATCAATCAGGCCTGCCAACAAGATGACTTCCCTCTGCCATATATATATTAAATCGTGGATTCAACTCCTAGATATGAAATCATTTCCTTTATGGATGGGTTTTCAGGTTATAATCAAATCAAGCTTACAAAGGGTAATCAAAACAACATTCACAACACCTTGGGGAACCTTCTATTATATAGTAATGTCGTTCGATTTGAAAAATGTGGGGGCCATGTACCAGAGAGCCATGACTCGCATCTTTCATGACCTCATCCATAAAAATAGTTGAGACATACATGAATGATTTACTCACAAAATCCAAACAACGATCAACACACACTGAAGACCTTCAAAAGATCTTCACTCAATTACATGAATGCAAGGTTAAGCTAAGTGTATAGAAATGTGTCTTTAGGGTGACTATAAGGAAACTACCCAATTTCATCATTTCTTGAAAGGGAATTGATGTAGACCCGACTAAAGTGAAGGTAACGCTAAATGCCACTCCTCCAATGAGTGAATCCGTAGTAAAAACTTTCTTAGGGCAGTTGGGCACTATACGATATTTTATACCTAATATGACCTTCAAAATTCACCCAATCAATCAATTGTTAAGAAAACAAGCAAATATAACTTGGATCGTGGAATATCAAAATGCCTTTGAACAAGTAAAGAAGTTCCTTGTTGCCCCACCAATGCTCATGCCACCAAAACATGACATGCCTTTCATCCTTTACCTTAGAGTGACTGAAGTATCAATAGCCTGCATGTTGGCTTAGAAATATGATGATGTAAAAGAAAGAGCAATATATTTTATTAGTCAAACTTTTCTCGATTATGAAAAAGAACTAAACTCAAGCTAAAAAAGAGTGTATGGTCATAGTCTTTGCTACAAGATGATTATACCACTACATGTTGAACCAAGAAACAAAAGTCATAGTACGATCTGAACCACTGAGAGTTTTCTTAAACTAGTCAATGTTGTCTAGAAGAGCAATATGATTTTTGACATTCCTGAGTGAATTTGACATAACATATGTTAACCAAAAGTCTATTAAAGGACAAGTAATTGCTCACAAGTTAGCCAATAACCTTGTTCCACAAAATGAGCCTGTAAATGAGGATTTCCTGAATGAGGAAGTTTATGCAATTGACCTTGAAAAATATGCCTCATCTTATTGGTATAGAGATATTGTTAACTGCTTAGAAAACAAAGCTTATCCTAAGAACATGACCCCTTTGGGAAAATGATGATTGCATGTCTTAGCTGCCAAATATGTTTTGATTGATGATACTTTGTTGGCATTAGACAATATCATGCTTTGATGTGTGGATAAAGAAGAAGTGCATAAATTTTTAGAAGAATGCCATAGTGGAATTTGTGGGGGACACTTATGTGGTCATGCTATTGCAAGGATAATACATCGACTGGGATATTTTTGGCCTTTCCTAACAGGAGACGTAATTAAATTCATGAAAAGGTGCCCAAAATGTCAAATCTGCATGCATGTCCATCACACACCTACAAGGGATCTTTAACTAATTGTCACTCCTTGGCCATTCCCCACATGAGGATTATACCTAGTTAGGAAGATCTCCTCACCCTCGACTAATGAACACATGTACATCATAACAACAATTAATAGTTCACCAAGTGGGTAGAGGCAATGCCTTTAACCATAGTTTCGGGGACAATCATTGCTAAACTCATTATCAATCAAATCATATTTAGATTTAGAATCCCTCAAGCGAGTCACTGACAATACCCCTTCATTCAAAAATATGCAAGTACGAGAATTATGTGAAAGGTTTCATATCAATCACAACTCAACATCAGTATATTATCCTCAAGGAAATAGGCAGGTAGGAGTGACAAACAAGACATTGAAAGCAATTCTGGTCAAAATCATGAATGATTCTAAAAGGGATTGGCACTTACAATTATATCCTACCCTTTGGGCCTATAGGACCACTATTCAGATCCCATAGGAATGACTCCATATGCCCTCACATTTGGTTCAGAAGTAGTGTACCATTAGAAGTTGAATTGCTAAGCTTGAGGGAATCCTTACAGGGGTTATTAGACAACGAAGAATATCACGTAATCAGATTGGTAGAATTATAAATGATAGTTGAAAGAATACTAAGAGCAGTACAATGGCATGATTCCTACCTCGCATAGGTAAAGAAGCTTCACATAATAAAAAGATTATTTTAAGACCTTTTCAAGGTGGAGATCTAGTACTTAGAATCAATAATTTAATTGATAAAAGGGTCAGGGAGGGCCACAAATTGGAGAGGTTCATATGTGATTAAGGAAGATGTTAGAAATGGTGCTTATCTCTTGTGAACAATGGAGAGTGAGAAATATAGTGAAATGGTTAATGCCTTTAATTTGAAGAAGCATTACATCTAAAAAATTATAATTTTTTTTTTAAATGTCAAAAATAGAAACAAAAAAATTATTACAAAAGTCCAAAAAAAGAATAAAAAATATGCATTTTTATTATGTTTGCCATGCACGTATTAGTGATTTCCTCTTTTTGATTTTTGCCCTAGTAAGAAATTTAAGGTTTCATAGGTATAGGTTGACCCTTAGAGCCTCTGAGATTCCCTAAAATCATCTTCACCATTTGTCCTTCCCCTTTACATTCCCAACAAATTCCAAATAAATTCAAGCTCTTAGCTTCATACTAATCTCAGTCTTAACGAATCATGATGTCAAGTAAGTATTCAAACCTCTAGTACTCAATAGAATCTTGCAAGTAGATCTTCTCCATTCCTCCTTAGCGAAAGGGAAGTTCAACTAGAAAGTGACAACTCTTGGTGGCATCCAACCCCTTATCTTTCCTAGCCAAAACGTTAGGGGGATAAAAAATTTGCTAAGCAATCAAAAAAATAAGAGTGCAAAAGAAAAGAGAGATCATTTGAAAAAAATAAAAAGCAAAAAAAATACAAAAAAATATGAATTAAAAAAAAGAGAGAATCAGGAAAAGAGACTGCAAAATACAAATAAAAAGAGAGAAGAAGCAAAAAGAGAAAAACTGAAAAGAGAGGATTGTCGATGTCCATACTCTCGAGTGGAGATAAGTCTAATCTTGAAGCTACGAGGGTGGAATCTATCAAAGAAAATAAAAAAGAGGTACAAAGCACACACACGCACTCGTTGGGTAAAGCCATGTGTCTAACTATCTTTAGGACCATCTTTTTCTCTGGAGACTGTCCTTTACCCCAAGTCTATCTTGTTGGCCATCTTTGATCTAAGTATAGAAGGTGCTAATAAGATTTGTTACTTGTCTAAGTTGAAAATGGGTCAAAGTGTTTTGTCTATATAAGGATCGCTATTTAGCCTTTTGCAAAGCTAAATTTAGAAATTGTTCTATTTCCCTCATGTTCCCAGTTGAGTCCTTAATAAAATTCCATCCCAACACTTTAGTAGATCTTCCTATACTAGGTCAATTGGCAAACCCCTAAGTAAAAAATCCTACTAAAGAGTAGTCACAATGTTTGTTCCGTTTGCTTCATATTATCAAAAAATCAAAGCAATAACTTATGTCATAGCTCATGTAATGCATATAAGTAGAAAGTAGGTAATGGGTTACATTTGCATCAACATGTGTTTTGCATCCATACATTTTGTGCTACATCATATTCCTTTAAAAAAGACAAAAACATAGCATAATCATAATAATTGTAAAGATCATTCTAGATCTTGTTTGGACAAGTTGAGCATTTTTGTGATAGTATGCTTTTACATTTAATTTGAGCATGATGAAATCATGTTGACCAACTTATCTATAATGTTGATGATATTCTATTATTTTAAGTTAGGATCATCTTCTTATGAATTAATGTTATTAATCTTCATATGTTTGATGTTGATCTAGCGTTTTGAATGTTAATACTTTCCTTTGGTTAGTGTTGATATTCTTTTGTAATTAGTCGTAATATACTTTCTAGTGATGATGAAAAGTAGAATGGGATGCTTGTTTATTGTCACGGTTGGTATTGAATTAGGGATAACTATGGCCTAGTTACAAACAGTAAAAACAATGAAGTTGTTCATATATGTTCAGGTGTTGCATACGGGTAGGTATGTATCACTAGATGAACATATTCAATGTTTATATATGTCCAGGGGTTGTAAATGGGTAGGTATGTATCATGAGATGAACATATTCATTGTCCATATATGTTCAGGTGTTGCATACAGGTAGGTATGTATCATGTGATGAACATAATTATTCTTTTCTTATATGTGTGTTGTGATTTCTTGATATAAACACTTAGTTAGTGATGACTGTTGGATGACATATGTGAGTAGGCATGAATGACAAAATGAACTTATTGGTTATTATATTTTATAGGTGTGCCAATGTGTGAAATTGCTCATAGACCCTAATGAGATAGTTTGTCTCTCACCTGATTGAAGATGAATGCTTTAACTCTAAACAAATAAAATTTGTGGAACACTTAAATTGATTGTTTACTAATGAGCTAACACCAGTTTGAGGTTCGATGGATGACCAGACCTTGTTGGTTTTTTCCTAGACTGGATGCTTACTCCCAGATTTCCCTACAAGGTAGCCATCAATGATCAACAAGATCTCTGGGCCAAGGGCCAACGGTGTAGGAGATAGACTCTATATTTTATCTCCTCTTCTTCTTCAGGCTCTGCAAAACCTAGGGGGTATTCCCTACTCAACATCCATGAGGATATGCATACAAAGGCTGGGATGCTGACAGAAAGCAGATAAGTCCTCCTGTAAGTAGACCAAAACTGTAAGATAAGAGCAAAGGGGCTGGCTTTGGGCCTATTTGCAGTTGTAGACAGAGGACTTGGATCCTAAAACTAATTCTACTGTCCTAATGGTTGTTTTGGAGTTTGATTTTGATTTTATATTTAGATGCAAAGCTGGACATGGTATATAACACAAACACAAAGCTAGATCGGTGCCTATCCAGGGCTTGGAGTCAGCAGACATACACCTGTGAATGATCAGCATGAACAACTAAAACTAGATTTCAGGGGGACACATGTGATATCTGCCTTACAGATATCTCCCAATACAGAGTGTTAAGCTATCTATACTTATGGCATCCCTACTGCAGTATATCCTTCCCAATATTCAATCTGAGAACAATTTAATCTACCCCTTGAGCAGAAGTTAAGAGATTAAACATTCAACATAGGAATTCTATGTTCTAGAATCTTAGATATTCCTTAAATATCTGGACTCAGAAGAAAGATACATGCAACACTGGAGACAGAATTAGCACAACACATGCAAACATAGCATTACTCATATAGGATTAACCATGAAATCAGTGGATTCATGCAAAAACATACAACAAGAGATACATAAACTCACAAGTTTTGCTGCACAGAGCAACCAAAACCAACTGTATTGTATTACAGAGCCAAATGTTCAACTTTCAACAACCTCAAAAATGGTAACACAGTCTACCTATATTAGCCAGAAAGTGTACCTCTAGCAATTAATTACATGGCTTCTGACAAAAATCTACCAGATACAGTCCTTAGAAGGAATGGCGCTCAGAATTTATTGCTGCAACAGACAAGAGAGTAGACAAGGGTGGCCTCGAGCCCTGTGCCACCATCCGGGAGTCTTCATGCCAAAAATTAGGTACATGACTGTTCAACAACTTGCCCACGCCTCAGCACAGTCGCCATTTATGGCTCAACCACCCGCAGCCACCGAGAAAATAGTTGGAGCATCCAAAAAGAACTTCCCACCAAAACGCGTTTCGCTGCAGGTTTAAAATATGCAGGAAGAATAGTCCCACATGCATGTTGTCGAGACCACTTTAGTATTTTAAAAACGGGGCCACATGTATAATAGGTGTCGAGCGCTTTTGCCACACTCGACACACGCTCCTTCACCCAAAGCCCATCACCCAGACCTAAGCCATTGGCCAAGCCCATAAATCTCCTGCCGATCTCAACAGTCTCACCGATGACCACAAACTACACTCCCCTCCATCGGCCAGAGATGAACCATCGGGCCAACTCTCCAGACCCCCACAGATAACACGAGTCTCTCCGATGGCCACCAAAACACACTTCGTCAGCCAGACAACAACCGTCGGGCTAGCCAAAAACTCATCCACCGATAGCTCATGTCACACCGAAAGCACCGCCTTCGGCCAGACCAGCACAAAGTCTTCCTGATGGCCAAACTCCTCGCTCCCATTGGCCAGACACACACCATCGGAGCAACTAAAAAAACACTGGCTGATACTCCATGTCACATCGACGAAGGCTCAAAACATACTCCGTCGAGGAGACCTGCACCATTGTCACCCTGACAAGTCGAACACTAATATCACCGTCAGCCAAACCTTCAACTATCAGCCCAACATGAATTTCCCTCGCCGATGATACCACTCACTCCAACAGGACCAAAAATCATAAAACTTTGAACCATTGAACCTTGAACTGTTGAACCGGTTCAACCCGATGGTTCGCCGGCGAGGTTCAACACTGAGGTTCGCCGGCGAGGTTCAAACCTCAAAAACAATACTCCATCGGCAAGACACTTGTCTATCGGTGCCACAAAAAACTCGTCGGCTGACAATACCGCTCTCGCCGATAGACATCCAAATCCTCATCAGCCTGACCAACTCCTTCGGTGGAACAAAAATTTCCTTTGCCGATAGCACAAAGTCTTGGCGATGGAAGAAGATATGACTACTACCATCATAATCACCAAGACAAATACAAACTCATGCTGATGGAGAAAACATGAAGACCACCTCCTCAAGAACTATGATGCAGATGCTAAAAAACACTGAGGGGGTGCCAAAACTTAGATTTCTTTGGATTTTTTGGGAAGGTGCCTGCATGAAAATTGCTCGAGAACTGACAGTCAATTCAGGCACCAACAGTGGCTCTGTTTGAGGATGCATGCCTCTTGTAGGCATGGCAAGAACCACAGAACTCTGGGATGCAGACGAGTCCCCTATCCATTGGGCACAGAGTCAAACTTGCACCAATCTGCATCACCAAACACATTATTTTAAAATAAACATGGTGGCCCAGGGCCACCAAAAAGGAAAAACTAGACTTTTCCTTTGTCAAACACATGATTTTCTTTTGATTTCTTCAAATGAAGCCTAAAAGCATTTAACTGTCTGCAGCAAGCCCCTTGGCAATTATTTGTGTTGCTGCTCATTTCTTTTTCTTCAACAAATCTACAACTAGCTTCATCAGCATATATTATTATCAGTTGTAGAATGTCATCATCATATGAGTCACTAATGTTGCTTGGAAAAATAACCGACTCACATGAAACAAATGAATCCACATCAGAATTTTGCCCTTCCTCAAAAAATAAGAGCTCCTCTGTATCAAACATGCAATATTCAGGCACAAGCAACATCTCATAATCAAATTTATCTTGATGAACATACAGATATCCATCATCATCATGCACGGCAGTTTTGTCACTAACGTCCACCTGAAATGTCTCAAGAGAAGGCATAAAAAGCTCAAAGTGTAGCCCTTCATCAAAAGCTTCATAGTTACCCCTGCAATCAACACTATCCCCGACTGTATGAGCATATACATCAACAACTTGTCTATCCACTTTTGAATAGTGACCCTGTCTTTCCTCTTCACCAATGCACTGATATCCAAAAGCAAATTTTTTAACCTCTGCATTGTGAAAATGGTTAGAATCTTCAAGGAAACATTCATATTCAACATCCAAATATATTTCATTATCTGAAAGGCTCACACATACATCTGAATGCTGACAATCACTAGCATATTCACTACCATCCCTTGAATCAATGTTTTGTATATTCAGAGTGAAGCTTTGCATATCCACCTTATACAAATAGTCAGGAATAACTGGGATATGCCTATTGCTACAGGATGCAACCTCATGTATATCTTTCATTTCATCATCTGGAGAGCATCTTGCACCTGCAGGCTTTTCTTCTAGAGGCAGACAATAATCTTTGTCCACATCATTATAGGATGTGCCTACATTTTTAGCAACATTTTCTTCATGCATGACATCATGGCTGCACACATTATTCTGAAATATATTTCCCTCTACACAATCATCTTTTAAGGCACATACTGGGAGAGCTGAAATATATTCACTTTGATAACTGCTTTGACAACTTGTAGCCATGAAACCTACTGGCATTCCATATTTCTCATTGTTTTCTATGTCCATAGCAAATTGGAAAGCCTGGTGAAGTGTGACTGGTTCTTTATCTCTCAACAGATAACTCATTTCTTCATCAAATGCAGCCAAATAAATTGTCAAGCACAATGCATTATTAGGTCTCATATATTCAGGGATCTGCCTGAGCAATTTAATAAACCTAAGATTAAAGGCTGGAACCAGTTCCTAATCTTCCCTTTGGATATTCATAAAATGTATGATCAATGAGGCCACATCAAACCTTTCACCAAACTGCCCTAAGAATGCAACTTCTAAATCTATCCATGAAGAAACTGAACAAACAGGCAGGTCTGAAAACCATATCCTAGCATCATCTTCCAATGACTGAACAAAGAGTCTCATTACTACATCTTCATCCTCTACCTCATAATCTTCTATTAAATTACAAAATCTTTGCAGATGTTTGTTTGCCGATTCAGAATCTGATCCACTATATTTTGGCAAACATCTTCTAATTTTATTGGGAATAATATTTGGGTAACCATATATCCCTGTGAAATTTAGGGCTTTATATCTTTCAATAAAGAATGGTCTTCTCTAAGAGCACGACCAGGCTTGTTGTTCTAAACTCAATATTTTGAATCAAAGATGAATACCTAGATATATGTTGCAGCACTGATAGGTTCTTTCAACAGAGTCACCACCTCTCAGAGAGAGGACAGAATGTCAGCAAGGCACTTTTGTTTTCTGGATTCATCACCCCAGCAGAGCACCACATGGTTCCTTTTTGCTGCAACAACTTATTTGGAAACTAGATTTTCCAGCCCTCAAGTTACTTGACTCTCTCTCTCCCTGGTAGAGTCACCAATTTCTGTTGGTTTTTTCATAGACTGGATGCTTACTCCCAGATTTCCCTACAAGGTAGCCATCAATGATCAACAGGATCTCTGGGCCAGGGGCCAACAGTGTAGGAGATAGACTCTATATTTTATCTCCTCTTCTTCTTCAGGCTCTGCAAAACCTAGGGGGGTATTCCCTACTCAACATCCATGAGGATATGCATACAAAGGCTGGGATGCTAACAGAAAGCAGATAAGTCCTCCTGTAAGTAGACCAAAACTGTAAGATAAGAGCAAAGGGGCTAGCTTTGGGCCTATTTGCAGTTGTAGACAGAGGACTTGGATCCTAAAACTAATTCTACTGTCCTAATGGTTGTTTTGGAGTTTGATTTTGATTTTATATTTGGATGCAAAGCTGGACATGGTATATAACACAAACACAAAGCTAGATCAGTGCCTATCTAGGGCTTGGGGTCAGTAGACATACACCTGTGAATGATCAGCATGAACAACTAAAACTGGATTTCAGGGGGACACATGTGATATCTGCCTTACAGATATCTCCCAATACAGAGTGTTAAGATATCTATACTTATGGCATCCCTACTGCAGTATATCCTTCCCAATATTCAATCTGAGAACAATTTAATCTACCCCTTGAGCAGAAGTTAAGAGATTAAACATTCAACACAGGAATTCTATGTTCTAGAATCTTAGATATTCCTTAAATATCTGGACTCAGAAGAAAGATACATGCAACACTGGAGACAGAATTAGCACAACACATGCAAACATAGCATTACTCATATAGGATTAACCATGAAATCAGTGGATTCATGCAAAAACATACAACAGGAGATACATAAACTCATAAGTTTTGCTGCACAGAGCAACCAAAACCAACTGTATTGTATTACAAAGCCAAATGTTCAACTTTCAACAACCTCAAAAATGGTAACACAGTCTACCTATATCAGCCAGAAAGTGTACCTCTAGCAATTAATTACATGGCTTCTGACAAAAATCTGCCAGATATAGTCCTTAGAAGGAATGGCGCTCAGAATTTATTGCTGCAACAGACAAGAGAGTAGACAAGGGTGGCCTCGAGCCTTGTGCCACCATCCGAGAGTCTTCATGCCAAAAATCAGGTACATGACTGTTCAACAACTTGCCCACGCCTCAGCACAATCACCATTTATGGCTCAACCACCTGCAGCCACCGAGAAAACAGTCACAGCATCCAAAAAGAACTTCCCGCCAAAACGTGTTTCACTGCAGGTTTAAAATATGCAGGAAGAATAGTCCCACATGCATGCTGCCGAGACCACTTTAGTATTTTAAAAACGGGGCTGCATGTATAATAGGTGTCGAGCGCTTTTGCCATGCTCGACACACGCTCCTTCGCCTAAAGCCCATCGCCCAGACCTAAGCCATCGGCCAAGCCCATAAATCTCCTGTCGATCTCAATAGTCTCGCCGATGACCACAAACTACACTCCCCTCCATCAGCCAGAGATGAACCATCGGGCCAACTCTCCAGACCCCCATCGATAACACGAGTCTCTCTGATGGCCACCAAAACACACTTCGTCGGCCAGACAACAACCATCGGGCTAGCCAAAAACTCATCCACCGATAGCTCATGTCACACCGAAAGCACCGCCTTCGGCCAGACCTAGCACGAAGTCTTCCCGATGGCCAAACTCCTCGCTCCCATCGGCCAGACACACACCATCGGAGCAACTGAAAAAACATTGGCCGATACTCCATGTCACATCGACGAAGGCTCAAAACATACTCCGTCGGCCAGACCTTCAACTGTCGGCCCAACATGAATTTCCCTCGCCGATGATACCGCTCACTTCGACAGGACCAAAAATCATAAAACTTTGAACCATTGAACCTTGAACCGTTGAACCAGTTCAACCTGATGGTTCGCCGGCGAGGTTCAACACTGAGGTTCGCCGGTGAGGTTCAAACCTCAAAAACAATACTCCATCGGCAAGACACTCGTCTATCGGCGCCACAAAAAACTCCTCGACTGACAATACTGCTCTCGCCGATAGACATCCAAATCCTCATCGGCCTGACCAACTCCTTCGGTGGAACAAAAATTTCCTTCGCCGATAGCACAAAGTCTTGGTGATGGAAGAAGATATGACTGCTACCATCATAATTGCCAAGACAAATACAAACTCATGCCGATGGAGAAAACATGAAGACCACCTCCTCAAGAACTATGATGCAGATGCTGAAAAACACTGAGGGGGTGCCAAAACTTAGATTTCGTTGGATGTTTTTGGGCTTTCGGCTCTGGCTCTGAACATAAGGTGTTCACATTTTGAAAGGCATTTTTTGCTACAGACTCAGTCCTTAGTCTGGTGTACTAGTCTATTTTGGCTTGTAAATGATGATTTTCTCTATGATGACTTTCTATGCAGATTGATTTTAAATGAAAAACACCTATGTGTGTATTGTTTCTGATTGTCTCCTATATGTCATTTGTTTTCCTTTCAAACAAGGTTGTCAAGGGCTTCCAAGTTTTTCAGTATATGCATACTGTGTGTCTGATTTATTGCGTTTGCTCAAGGAGTGGTTAAATAGGCTTTTGATCAGATACAAAGGAAAATAGATTGCATCATAGGATCTGTTAAGTATGATCATAAGTAATACTCTTTCTTGGACATGTTGCTATTAGTCAGTAGCATTCTTCTCAGGTCCTCTGGATATGAATTTATGTTGTCATGGGGAGACATTTACATTCTTAGATATGACTCTGCTGCCCAGATAAGGCACTGGTTTGGGAATCTGTCTATTCAATGGGTCTAGGAAAGTCCCATAACTCCAAACATCAATTCAAACCATTTCATCCTTTCACCTGTTAGTTGTAGGATTAGGAGTAGGAAACCCCTGCATGCTCTCATACCTAACCAGACATTATGTCCAAGAATGTTGCCAACCTTGTGATTTGTTACACAAATCTTGGTCCATACATGAGAGTATTCTGCCTGTTGCTGTCAAGTTAAATCCTTCTGTCATTGAGCTAGTCAAGGTTATACTTTTATCAAATAGGGACACCCCCCTTGGTGCGGCAGAACCAGAAGTGAAGGGGAGGAGCTCACGCAACCTCCTGTATTTAGTTGGTTGAAATTGTCTGTGCATTAGAACTGGCAAACCCTAATGCTGATTCAGAAGAAAAAACCAACAGACCTAAGGACCATGCTAGGTACATTTTGGAGATTACCAACAACATGGCCAAGTATTCAAACTAGAAATGTAGGTTAAGCATAGGTATGAAGAAGAACTATAAAACTTACCAATTTTGCATTGGTGAAGATGTGGAATAAGATTTGGTTTTGAATGTTTGATAAAAGGAGACTATCTCTTCATATTATAGTCATTGGAACGATGACCAATCTTAGAGGGGAAGGATGTCACATCCGGTTGTTTTGCCTATTTAAATATTTATTTTTTTGAGGATTATTTGTAATCCATGGGAACCCATTTCACATACGTCCTTGGCTTGGTTTAGTAAATCAGAGCATTGAACTCTAACCCTTGCAAAGGACTAAATAGAATAGTTGAAGAATGACGGTTGATGATGAGGCCATTGTCTCATCATTTCATACATATTGGAATGTGAAGAAATCCAATATGCATTTAAAAAATATTTATATCCTTTTTAGTCACCAATTTTCTACATTGTGAATGTGCACTCCTAGTGAAGATCATGTCAAGCAAGGTAATTATACCAATTCATTACCTAGAGTTACTTGATTTGTCAAATTTTCCTAATGGACAAAAATGCTTGAGGACATCTTATAATAATTTAGAGATATAATAATTATAGTGTATAACTTTTGAACACGTATGTCATACGCATTGGCATTCATGCTTACATATTTATGCATAAATTATTAGTCCCTGCCTTAGCAGAGGACTATTGTTTTTGGCTAACAAAAAACGCATTTGTTTTCCTCGGGCTGTGTGAATATTGGGAAATATTGTGGACAAACCTAAGGTTTTGTTTTTTTAAATTTTTTTCCTGTCACGGATGCCCTTTTCCTATTGGGGCTTTAATATACCCCTGGTATTTTAATCTTGGTTGTTCGATGCTTCGAATATTTTAATCTGCTTGGCTTATTGTTGGCATTTTGTTGTTCTGCATGGCACTGGAAGGTAAACAGGTGTTAGCAGCTTCTGGGTGGGCGTCTTCCCAGAAAAGGGGGTAACAAGTATTTTTACCATATGGGCGCCCAAGATAATTTTACCTGCGTGTTGCTGCTGCCTAGAAAGAACTGTGGTGAGTTTTTAAATTCTCTGCGTGTTGCTTTTTTACCATTTTTCCTTGTCGTGTTATGGCCGGCGTAGCAGGTTTTTTGTTTCTTTTGTCTGTGGTTTTCATTTAATCTTTTTATAGGGTTTCAAAACAAGTGACTGTATTGCAGATGTCGATGGAATTTGCATTTCGCTGTATTTGTTGCCAGTGCATTTTTTCAGGGTTTTAGTTTGTCAAGGACCATTGCCAGTGTAAAGAACAGGGATTCAAATTTAAAATGGGTTTCTGCTAATAAAAAAATGAGTTTTGTGTGCATTACAATGGGTCTCTATCATAAATTTTTTTATTGGGACAAATCTTCCCGACAGAAAAATTGTTTCTGTTGCCATATTTGTGAGCTTCAGTTTGGCTGACATGTCTGGCATGAATCATAAGATTCAAGAGAGGCCTGATGCCCTTGATGCAACCTTCAATTGTGTCATATTTAGAAAAATTCATTTGTTTTGAATAGAGCCAACATTTTTGTTTGCAATCAGAACCTCGTATATTTTTATCGTTTGTACGTGTTCTTTAGTATTTATTCACTATGTTGGTTGCCTCTGCTTTGGGATGTTTCATTCCATATGATTGTCTAGAAGTGCTTCTGTTCGATGATGTAAACATAAAACTGAATAGGTGCTATTTGGTGCCATCTTTCTATGTCTCAGTGCATATATCACTTTTGAACTTCACTTCCTCTCTATGCCCCTATGCTGCCAATGATGGCTGCACTATGAGAAATGAGGACAGTTGCTCTGAATAATTCTTGTTTTACATTTATTTGCCTTGTTATCAAGTTTCCTTTTTAAGCTGATGATTCCTGATTTCATTATTAGTCCTGCATCATTCTGTGAGTATTAGGTGCAGCCAAGGTGACATTGTGAGCTTACCTTCTTCTTGGAGTAAGTTGGGCATGGTGTTCATAAACTATCTACTGTTCTCCAGCAACATAAAGGCCCTGTTCATTCTGCAACTGACATTGTGCAACAAAAAGGTTCGTTTAGCCTTTGAGCAGGTGCAGCAATGCTCAACTGCTCAGGCACCTGATGCCTTAGAAGACATTGGCTATTAGTCTCCATCTCCTCCATGCATTTTCATTATATCTGATGTAGCCCACTCAACATGGTCTGCAGAAACTTAAAACAAACTATAACTTCATTATTATTAATCAGTTGCACATAACCTCAACAAAAAATGCACTCCATATTCTTCCCACGCTCTATGCTGGCAGCCTTTGGCAGGGACTTCTGCTGCATTGCAGCCCTTGTTTTAATATGGATTTTCAAGATGAATCTCATAGGTGCCTAGAAAAATTTGAGACTTGATGTGTAATTGTTACCTTTAAACTAGTCCACGTGCCTTGTTGGTTCTTCCACATTTTGCACACTTGTCTATCGTGGCATTACAATTTCAACATCGGATGAAATTCCTCTATCCTGTCTACGCAGTGAGGATGTGAGGAAAGGTTGTGAAATCTGGCCTCACACCTGTAAGTTGCTTAATTTATATATATTATATATTCCTTGACTGTGTAAAGGTGGCGAGAGTTTTAACATGCTCTTACTTTATAACTACATCTCATCTTTGAGAAAGAGTCGACTAGTATTGGGCGATTTAAATTTTAGCAAATCCTTAAATTTAATTTACTAATATGAATGGCTAAGGGATAATTTGGTTTTAAAACTTTTTGAGCATAATCTCCAATCTCAAATTTGGGACAACCCGTCTTCATGAGGTTGCGCCTAACAAGGAAATGTGTTTATGTGGGATGAAATCTCGAACACTATATGGATTGTAATAGTTTTGTTTTATATTCTTATATTTATTTTTTCTTTATCTTCTCCCTGTTTACAAGACTTTAGTGCTAGATTTAAAGAGTTTTATTATAGTGAATTAATATTGCCATAAAGAAGGAATCATATCTAAAGATGTAGTATTAAATGGATTTTTTTTGAATCTCTGGGTAGCAGGCGCGGCTAGGTAGAGGTGGATTTTAGATTTTGTGAACTCTGTTTTCTTTTAAAATTATGCCAACACTTATTTGGGGCGGCCAGGATATGGGTGCCTGGAAGCTTTTTTTTTTTGAAAACTTTTAAATTGTATATATTTACCTTTTAATGGGCCACCAATCCAAGCTTGATTGCACCTCATTTGGAGGGCAATTCCTCTATACACTGATTGTTGATCTTTGCACAACAATATCAATGATATAAACAATTTATTGATAATTTTTCTTCAACCTGCTCAAATAATCAATAGCCCATGAAGTGTTTAATTTTCACTTAAACTTACTTTCCTCTATATATCATCGGCACTACATTTTGAAATGATCCAGAGTTGTTTTATGTATGTATATCAATATGATAATAGTTCAGGGTTGGGTTGGTGTACTTAGAACCATGACTCAATGTTATTATCAATAAGAAATTCTCATATAATCATGGGCTATTAGTAGTAAGGATTTATGTTATAGTTCATACCTTTTGACATAAGCTTATGGATCAATTAGTTTTATTTGAATATGTGTGTGTGTGTGTGTATCTTTGTGTGTGTGTGTGTGTATTTGTGTGTGTGTGGGTTTTTCTTAATCAATACCATGTCGTGTTTATATTCAGAAGGGTAATATGACTTTTTAAGTCTCAGTGAATACCAAAATACTTAATGATTATGATAGATCTACAAGGCATCCTTGCATGTAGAATGATTCTATTCATTAAATATATGTACATTACCGTTAGAGAAATTAGTATGGATCAATTTGGCAAATCAGAGGAGGATTATGTTCAATTACCAATGTCAACTTTCCTCTTTTAAATTATTAATTATCCTTGGAATCTAAGGACCATATTAATGGTTTAGTGGATTATTTAATCTTTAGAAATTCCTAAGTGATTATTTATATGGCAAGATTCATAGTCAATAATAAAATAATATATGCTTAACAATAAATGTCATTCTGTTGTTATGCCTAATTTAAGGATTTGGATAGTCAGAGATAGGCTTAACTTGTATTTTTACTCTATTTATTTTATTCTAAGATGGAAATATTATGACATCTTAGTTGGTATAATGATACCTTACTATGTTTGAATGATGTTAAACCAAGACCTTGCTTAGAATCCAATGTTGGTAGTTATGCCTTTAAAGTCAAATACTTTTTAGTGGTTAAGCAGAAGTCTTTAACATTGGAATATCACTGATCTATCTAAGATGATTATGATGCTATTGGAGTGAAAAGATGATCATACTAATTGAACGACCAAGAGGTTACAAATATATAGAACCTAGAATGATGGTTGTGTATGATACCATTCATATTGGACTTTAGTGTTTTAGCCAATTTTTCTTAGGAAATATAGATTGTAATTGAAATAACACATTTTGTTGCCTTGGGTGTTTTCCATTATTAGAAAATGAATTAGTCCCTTTAATCTCATGTAAAAACATCCTAATGATATGATAGGACATGATTACCCTATGTTCATGATGTGGATTAGTGTCCTTGGTGGACTAATTAGTAAACATTATTACTCGAAAACAAATATATATATTTTTAATTAAACTTAAAAGATTGAATGTCAGATATGGACTTTGCCTCCTGGATATATATATCCATCATGTTGAATGACAAGATATCATGGTGAGATGATTAGGACATTCTTATGGTGTGGGCCTTGATGACCATTGATATGTGTAACATGATTTCATAGATCTATTAAAACTAAATGTGTTGAAAACTAGTTTGTTTAAAAACATTGTGTAACTTGATGAAGGGTTGTGTTGATGAACTATGGAGTCTCTGATCTCAATATGTAGGCAAGGCCATTTCTTATGAGCCCCTGAGGCATAGGTCTAGCCTCTAGGATGGGACCATATTTGTGTTTGTGAATTCTTAAGGTCCTTGGTGAGATAATGCACCAGATTAATTATTCGGGTAGAGTAAGATGTGGGCTAGTTTGTCTAACCTTATTATATTATTGAATATGAGTTATTCTTACATTATCGGATTATTAGTGTAATTGTTGATGAGATAATATATTACGACATTACTATTTTAGGGAAGCATTATGCAATTATTGTTTTCATAGTGTATTACTTGTATGGAGTCAATGAAATAACAAATACTTTCTTTGATATCCTTTTGATTGATGGTCATGTGTTGATGTAAATCATCATCTAATGAGTGCATTGTTGTAATTCATATATTTAGTTATTAAGATCTTTGTGTATTATATGGGGTGATGTTACACCTTGATTACTACCAAAGAGTCTCCTTCAATCTAGAGTTTTGGTAGTTAAAAGATGAGGTTAAAGAGATCCCATGAATAACCACCTCTCACTCCACCTAATTATTCATCTTAACCACAAGGAGAAAGATGCCCCTTTGATAAAGATACTCAAAGAGTTGTGAATCACCATCCCAACACCAACCTCACTTGGATTACCAAGTGTCACCCATCAAAATTTAACTTAAGAAAACCTTCTAGAGGAGAAGACTATTTTACTAAAAAATGGTTCATCTTAGGTCCCATAATCCCTGTTGAACATAATGGGGTGCTAAGAGGGGGGGGGGTGAATCAGCGCACCTAAAAACCATAGCAAGGATTAGCTCACAATATAATATGTTCACTGCAAAAGTATTACAACTTTGTTTTAGGGCTTCAACCCAAGGAAGCTGTACTACTCCCTAATTTATAACTTTGATTTAGGGTTATAACCCAAGGAAGATACTACTCCCTAAATGCTTAACTCACAACTATTACAATGATAGTATAAATACAAGGACTGCTAGGGAAAATACATCTGTTGTATGCTGATGGTGCGGTTTGTTGTTTATACTCAATATCTTTCTTCAAACTAAATCTGCGCATTTCATATTTGCTTTGATATCTTCATATTCACCTTAATTCCCTTTCAAATGAATTATATCTTCTATATATATATCCTCCACAACACCTTGAAACTTTGATTAGGTCAACATCCAAAACAATATTGAGTGTAATGTGTAGCAAGTCACAGGTCGGCCACAACACATGCAAATTGACAACAAACCTGTTGCGGACCTCATGGATTTATGAGGAACATCAGGACACACCTTTCCACACCTTTCAGACTTGAAGATACTAGTCAGGAGCCTCCGCATGCACTAGGTATTTAACCAGTCGGCTCATACTGCTTAACACTGTCAACTGTTCATCTTTCAATTATCGGGGAGAAGCCAAAACCTTAATGTGGATCAAGGATTCAATCATATGCCAACTCAAAAACATCCATACATCTTCCTAGAGAAGTAACATACTAAGTTATGTATCCACAAGATAAGAAATGTATTACTCTGTAGAGAACATAGTCTTCCGGTCCTTATGTAATCCTTCATAACCCAAAGTATAAAGTTGCGATGAAGTATAGGGCCTGAAACCTTTTGAGAATGATCAAAGATGTCAATGTGTTGTAACTCATCAGATTCACACATCCTTTTATGGAGATTCCAGAGGAATTCAAAAATGGCTTAAGTACTTGTAGTTCCAGAAGACAATTATACTTGAATTCTACTTGCAGACAAGAATGCTTGATGTGGTACCAGAGAATAAAGAATGTTTGCATGCAAATCATACTTGATGTATTTTGGACCATCTGAAACCTCCACATAAGCTCTGATAATAGAACTATATATGTTTCATCCTCTATAGAACTTAACTTGTATATTCAGGCTCTGGAGTACAGTGTGATGCCTCTATCTCTTGAGTAATGTCTTTACGGACTACTAAAACACATGAAACGTCATCATAGCAAATAATATACTGATCTTAGTCATTCTTTAGAGCTACATGATGAACAGATCTCTTCCGGAGGAATGCAGAGCATTCCATTGTCTCCCCATTACTACTCTACTCTGTCTAATGACTAATGAACTAATCCTTGTAACTTTTCATGCTGAGTAAGTGAGTGGTTGAAACTTTGGATATGTCATGTCAATTCATGTCAGAAGTTGTCATTAGAACCGCATGGCCAAAAATTGCTTTGCAGATAAATGCAGACCAATTCAAGTCAACTCTACCTTAGAATGTGCACTGTGAATGCCTTAGGCACTTTTGAACTTCTTACCCTTGAGTGCGGTACTGCCAATTGATGAGATGTGTATGTGTGTGTAGGAATCATGCTAGGATATGAGTGTTTGCCTTCGCATCATGTTAAAACCCAAAAATGATCCATACTTAGATTATTTCTTCTTCTCCCTGACTGGTTTGTCTTGACCATACTGACTCCTTTATACAAGTCTTGTCTATACATTTCCATCTGATATGTTGACATCAATGACAACACATATGGCCAACAAATACCATTAATGGGTGGGTCAAAACTTGTATTGTTATTTTTAGGTTACAATCTAATTCAATGCTACACCCTTAATCCTTTAGTGTGAATAGGGTTATGAGTAGTTAGATTGTGGCTACCTTAACTCTTAATTAAGTTATATAATCATTAATATAGTCTTATATAGGTAGTTAAGTCAGCTTAGGTGGCATCCAAGGCATAAGTAGGGTATATATAATCATCATATTGTGAATTGTGTTCTTCTTGTAGACTTTTGGAGGTTTACCCCCTTGAAGTGACTTAATATTCTCAAGTATTATGATGTATTTGCAACATATTTCCTATTATATTCTTCTCTTGTGCAAGTTATTTCATTACAAGTGATATTAGGGCATGATCTTGGTGCCCAAAGGATAAGAAACAAGGCAACTTTTTTGATTCAAGAGGTCAACTTGTGAAGCGCATATCTCTCTCAATTTGGTGATTTTTTCTCTAATTTTTGGATGGTTGATCAAGGATATATTAAATCTACTATAGTCCATATTTGAGGTCATTTGGAGCATATTTAAGGGAGTTATTACAAAATTAGGGTTTCCACCTAGTTCACTCCTAGGGCTATAAAACAATGACTTTTTTTTTCTAAATTTTGGAGGGTCGAACGAGGGAACATGGATACATCTACAATCCTTAATTGAAATCATTTTGAGTAAGTTATTGAAATTCTAGGCTTTTTCATAAATTTTCTCTATAGGCAGACACTTTTTTAGAAATTTTCATATTTTTTTACTTTTTTGGAAAAAGTGGACAAAATTATTAAGCATTTGCTCTTTGAAATTTTTATTTTGTGGCCAAAAAATAGATTTTGCATTGTCAAGCAAGAATTCCTACGCTCCTAGAAAGACTATTGAAAAATATGATTCACCAATAGAGGAGATGGATACCATTTCCATGGAAGATGTAAGGGAAGAAACCAACAAATATGAAGGAGGAAATCTTGTTGGTGGTTAAGGAAGTGAAAGGAGAAGTAACTAGTATGAAAGAAAACATGATATCTTACATCAAGGACATAATGTTACGACTCCATGGATCTATACCTCAATCAAAGGAGAAACATGATGTTTCAACCAATCAGGTTGGATCTTCTTGGCCAAGCAATCTAGATCCAAATGTTAGCACTCATACAGGATCTAGGATGCTGCTAACTGAGGTGGATATGTACAAGTTTAGTGACAAGGATCCACTAACTAGGATAAATCAAATGGATATTTAGTTTTGTGTTCATCAAATTCCATGTGGGTAAAAGGTAACAATGGCCTCTTATATCTAGAACCAGAGAAATTCATTTGGTATTGATGGCTATGTGCTCAAAGGAAGAAAAATGCTCTCACTATCACATGGTTAGTTTCTATAGAGGACCTATAGTCATACTATAGAAAATAGTGTGTTAGACAACTACTTCAGCCATTTAGCTAAACCATGACAAAATGCATCAATCAAGGATTATATTTAGCAATTATAGAACCTATCCTTGCAAGTAGAGATAATTATAGAGGAGAACTTGAATGAATTATTTCTAGATGGGCTCAAGGATCACATTAAACATGGGTTACATATGTTTAGACCTACTTCTATATTTGATTCTTTTGTCCTAGCACACATGGTAGATGAGAGGTTTTTAGTTCCTAAAAGGTAGGGGTTTAATGGCATAAGAGAGAAGATATTTTTAGCACAACTTCAACCCACTAGATTGACTCCTCAATAAATTGAAGAGAAAAGGGCAAAAGATGTTTTGGTGTGGAGCCTGATCAGTCTCCAAGTGGGAGATTGTTGGTATGTGGCAACTGATCATGCAAGTACTATACACATTTTTTTTCTTTTTTGCCCATTTAGAGTCGGTTGTTATTTTTCTATTAACCGACAAAAGAAAAAATGACATTGTAAAACCCTAATTCTAGAAGCTTCCAAAAAGCTTGTTATAAGTAGTTGGGATATATGTTGCGGGTGGGATTTTGAGATGTATTGTAGCATTTTGCAGTGGTATTGAGTTGCAAGGATTGTTGGTTGTAATTGGTTTGACTTACTGGATAATAATATTGGACTCTCTGTTGGTGGATGTAGCCCGGGTTTGGGTGAACCACCTTAAAACTTGTCTCTCACCGTTATTATTTCTATGTATTTTAATTCCTCTGTTTAATCTTTATTTACAATTAATTGATATCTTATGCATGCAACTCCTAACAAAAGAGTTATGTTTTAAATGTGATAGCAAATATAACATAGGACATAAATGTGTAGAAAAGAGAGTGTTCTACATTGAAGGGCCAAGTGAGGAAGAAGATGAAGAAGAAGAGATATTAGAGTTTGACAATGAGACAAATGAGAAATCAAGAGATACCCAACCAACCATTTCTTGTGATGCACTTTCCAGTAGTAACATACCACAAACTCTAAAGGTAGTGGTTTTCTTGAAGAAGGAGAGAGTAAAATTATTGAGAGACTTAGGAAGCACTCACAACTCATTAACAAGAAGTTAGTTTCTTGTCTAAATTGTTTCATCTATCTAGGTCTAAAATTTTAGGTCTGTTATGGAGTAACATGTGTACCCTTGCTAATCAGGACCTATTTTGACACCTTTTGGAACAATAAACAATTAAATCTTGATCCTGATGAATAAACCCGACAAAATAAACTTAGGACTGGTCTAACACTTCATTTAACACTCTTTAGAGTTTGGGGGGCTAAAGCTCCCTGGTCCCAAATGTTAGCCCCAACCCTATTTTTGTAGTGTCAACTTAGAACACCTCCTTGGCTTATCCTTGTTGGCCCCATTTGGTTTTATTCATTTTTAGTGAGCAGGAATGCATATAAGAAGGAGTCTTGTTATTCAATTTATACCTAGCTTGTTATGAGAATATTAGAAGTACTTACCTTATGCTTTGATGAATTGATCTCCTATGCTCAAGTGTTCTTCATGGTTGGAAAATATCTTTGTGTGGATGTTATGATGCTTATTTGCAGGTCTTGAAGGAAGTTCAAGCCTTCATCTTCTATCTCCTTGTTGGTGCATGGTCTTGAGTCACCTACTCCAACAAGGGTTTCATATCTTGTGGTAATATTTATCATTTACATTCATCCTTTTATCATTTATTGTACATGTTGCCTCTGCCCTCCTAGGGAACACACTCTTTGATCTCTAATCATTGTTGTAGTGGAGGTGGAAACACCAACATGGGGTTTGACTAAGGCAAGCCCCTAAACACAACACAACCCTTTTCCCTTCTTGTTTGTGTGCAAGTCGCATCCAGAAAAATCAAACGACAAGCTATAGGAAGGAAGAAGACTGATAAAGGAAGGCACCCAAATTTGAAGATCCTACAAAACCCTAATTCGGGTCTAGGGTGCCCAACGCCCTAGTACTTCTCTGCTCCCGAACTCAAGTTCCTATTCTACACTGTCTCTTGATCTCTACTAGCCTTTCTGAATCTCTGTATCTTTTTCTAACAATTGTTTATTGGTCAATCTTGATCAATTAGGGTTTCATGTTTTTTCCTAGTTTGGTTGGTTGAATTTGGTTGACACTCCTTTATACAACAAAGGGACAAAACCCTTGTAGTTTGGCTCTCCTTCACAAGGTAGAAGCTAAACTCGATTTGTGTTCCAAGTTGATAGAAGAGGGTATGATCTATTTTAACCTTTTAGGCTAAGTCTCCCTTTTCCATCTAATATTTTGGTGAACCCAACATGTCTTGCACTCTTGCATCCTTCTTGCTTTAGATCTGAGTTATTTGCTTCCCTGGATCTGATCAGGTTGAATTCATTGATCATTTTACATAGTTGTTGTTATGTTGTAAAAAGTATCCCTATGACTTTTTATCACCTAGTTTAGCTCCTAGTTCCCCTTAATTTCATTAGGCATGTTTAAAACTTATCCTAGAGCAATTTCCCTCGAAACCCATGTCAAATGGGGCCTAAGGGTCCACTTTAATGTTAATCATGACTCAAAAAGCACCCCTGGACTTAGGCACCCGTGCCCTAGTCCAGACATATTTTACCGATTGGATGTCAGCTTATGACCATCCAAATGGTTTCCTTTGTCAACCTCTTCAATTTGAATTTTGAAAGTTTAGCGGGAATGCATATATAAACATGTTTAGGACTTCATTTTAACTAGAGATGGATAATGCAAACTTGTGATATTGAGCTAAGGGATTCTAAAGCATTCATTGTGTTGTAGAGCAGACTTGTGTTGTTATTGTGTTTGTTTGTTGCAGATTTGGCTTCATTAATCCATCTCCTTATGGTGGGAAAGATTTTCATTCTCCCATGAGGGTTTCACCTCCAAGGTGATATCTATTTGTGTTTCAATCAATCTATCTTATCATTTTGATTTTGCCTCTGTCCACCAACGACACGCACTCTATCTAACAATGGTGTTGGAAGACTTGAATGCCATTCTGAGGCTTGATTGAGGCAAGCTCCTAAACACCACAAACCCCCCAACCCCTCTCTTGTGATTGCAAGTTACAGGTGTGGGATCTTGCAAAGTGGAGTTGCAAAGAAGCTGAGCAGAAGATAAAGATTTGGGATCTGAGAAGAAATTGAAGAAAACTAGCCTACTGGACTAGGGTGCTTGCTCCGTAGTCCTCCCAATTGTTAGTGCTAGAAACTCTGAAGTACGTTGCAGTCTTCATCACCTCATTGTTCCCTGAGAAAAAGTGACCTATTAGACTAGGGCGCCTGCCCCAGTGTCCCCGAAGTTTCCACGTTCAAAAATCTAAATCCTAGTATGTTTCTAATCTATATTTAGTGCATTCCTGTGTGATCATTTGTCATATCTTATTCATTTGTATTTGAAATCACATAATTAGGGTTTATGTAGATGAGTCATCTCCATCTGTAGTGACTCAGCTCGATTGTTGTCCTTGAATGTTATTGGTCAAAAGGAGGATTTTATTGATTTTACCTTAACTACACTTCAACCTCATCCGCCTCTTTTCCTACATAACATTTTGGTGAACCTGTGTTTTTACTAAACTTGCATCTTTCTAAGTGTTGTAATCAATCTTTGCATTAATTCATATCATATTTATCATCTTACATTCAAAAATCTTGCATGATTTTGTTTAAAAAAATAAGCATTCTAGGCTTGCATTAAGGCATAGTTTTGCATAGTTTGTGTTGCATATCATTGAAAGCATTTAATTTTCTATTAGTTACATCATATTTGAGATAAATTACAGTGTTTCATCATCTTTTACCTTACATTTTCATATCTTATTTGCTTGAATTTTGCTTAAAACGTTGCATTTTTCATATAACCTAGTCTTAGCAAAAAAAAACTAGGGTTTGTAGACACATTTTCATTTTTAGATTTTGCTACTTATTTTCAACACTCTTTCAAATCTTATTTTGGATTGTAGTGTTGCTGCATTGTAAGTTTTTTCATTTACATTTGCATCATTAGCACATTTACATTGGAAAAAGTGAAAAAAATTGAGCATTTTAGATTCATAAACAAGCATAGTTTTGCATTGTTCCCTTACATGTGTCATAAACATCTTTTAGATCAGATATTGCATTCATCTTAGGCATATTTTCACTGCTCATTTAAAAATTTTGCATCATTTCACACTCTTCCTTGAAAATTTGCATATTTTTAATTACACGTTGTGTATTTCAACACCAAGGGTTGTATACACTTTCTTCAAATTTTCTTAATCAAACTTTCAAACATGTCATCTTGCCTTGTTGTGTAGCACTATTTCCACCTTATTCACTTTGTTTGTTGTGAACTCCGTGTGTCTTTTAGAACCCGTTTTCCTCAAAGAAGTGCTTTGGTGTGAAATAATCTCATGTACATGGCTTCTCATCACAAAAACACTATGTTCCCTCCTACGGTTTATATGAAGAGGAAACTTCCTGAACCTAAATTAGCCTTTACACCACATGATAGAACAACGGGAAGTGTTGAAGGACCTCTTTACATTGTGGTGAAAATAATGAACAAATCCACAAGAGGAACCCTTATTGATCCTAATTGTGCAACTAATGTGGCTACTGAAGAATTCATTTATTCATTTGATTTGATGCAAGAATCTTATGAACCAACCGACATGATGATTAAAATACATATTGGAGCTTTCCTCCTATCCATAGGGAAGATTACATTATTGATCAGGGTATTTGATAAAGCTGTGGAACAATCATTCGATATCATACCTACATCCGACCTCTTTCGTATAAAATTAGGCCATCCATGACTCAAGGCTATGAGATTTGTCTCCTCAACAATTCACAAATGTGTAAAATTTCCTCTCAATGGAAGTGGGCATACTATTCATCATAGGAAGTGGCAACCTATGGTTACTCGAAAGAACTTCAATCTTGATTACTTTTGGCCATGACTACTAAACCTCCTGAACCACAACAAGATCAAATGTTCTTGGTATACCAATGATACAAAGCAAAACTAATAACAAAATTGGTTGGACCTCCTCCCAAACAAATCATAAGTGAAGAGCCACCTGAATTGAAAGAACCCCCTAGACCAAAAGGTAAGGGAGTCTTTTTCGAGGTCCCTCCTCTGTCATCCTTACAAGGATCATTCCCCCATAATGTGTTATGTGTTGTTTGGGTCTCTTGGAATAACCCTTGATAATCTTGTAAGGTCAAGGATACTGGGAGACCGCCTCTATTGTGACCATTCCTCTATTTGTTTCATCATTCTTCTATATTCCCGTTATGTGGAAAAAGGGGGATGAGGTTGAAATGTGGATAAGGTAAAATCAATCAAACCCTCCTTTCACCAATAACATTCAAGGACAACAATCGACTCGAGTCACTATAGATGGAGAGGACTCAACTACAGGTTGATATCACTTAGGAATGATATGGAAAGATAGATTAGATTGCTAGATATGTCAAACCCTAGTTCAATTAAGCCTTAAACCCTAATTATGTAATTCTAGATATAGACAAGCAAGACAACAAATGATCGCACAAGAAGGAACAAAATATAGATTACAAACATACCAGGATTCAAATTTCTGAAGGTAGAAACTTTGGGGACACTAGGGCAGGAACCCAAGTCCAACAAGTCCCTTTTTCTGTAGATCTGAAATAGTGAGGTGATTAGACTGCAACATGCTTCAGAGTTTCTGACACTGATAGTCGGGAGGACTACGACATGGGTGCCCTAGTTCAGTAGGCTAGGTTTTCTACAATTTCTATTCAGATCCTGAATCTTTATCCTCTACTCTGCTTCTCTGAAACTCCACTACGCAAGATCCCACACCTGTAACCTGCAATCACAAGAGAGGGGTTGGGGGGTTGTGGTGTTTAGGAGCTTTGCCTCGTTCAAGCCTCGAAATGGCATTCAAGCCTTCCAACATCATTGTTAGATAGAGTGCATGTCCTTGGTTGATAGAGGTGAAATCAAATGATAAGATAGATTGATTAAAACACAAATAGATATCACCTTGGAGGTGAGACTCTCACAGGAGAATCAAGCTCTTTCATGCCATGAGGAGATGGATTGATGAAGCCAAATCTACAACAAACAAACACAATAACAACACAAGTCTACTCTGCAACATAATGAATGCTTTAGAATCCCTTAGTTCAATATCACAAGTTTGCATTATCCATCTAGGAGTAAAATGAAGTCCTAAACATGTTTATAGATGCATTCCGGTAAACTTTTGTAATTTAAATTGTAAATTTCGACAAAGAAAACCATTTTAATGGTCATAAGCTAACATTCAAATTTTAGGTCCTAACAAAATAGGCGTGGGTACCCAAGTCCATGGGTGCATTTTGAGTCTTGATTAAGCATTAAAGTGGACCCCTAGGCCGCATTTGACATGGGTCTCGAGGGAATTTGCTCCAGGATAAGTTTTACACATGCATGATTAAATTAAGGAGACTTAGGAGCTAAACTAGGAGGTAAAAGTCCTAGGGGGACATTTTACGACATAACATTTAGCCCCCACTTTAATGTATGTATGATCTTACAAACCATACATGCATTAAAGTACGGTAAAAAACACATCAAACATGCCAAGCACATGAAGCTAAGGCATACACAAAGATTGAGGAACTATTTCTAGCCCCCAATCTCAGGTAAGCACTAGAAGACACATTGAAGACATGCAAGACACAATGCAGATAGTAATAAGCATGCAAGACACAATGCAGATAGTAAGAAGCACGCAAAACACAGAGAAGATAGTAGGAAGCACGTAATACACAATGAAGACATGAGAGTGGTCACACAAAACATGATGAATACATTGATATAACATTTTTCATATAAGAAATAAAATCCTAAGGGGCAGGCGGAGCTCATCGCTACGCCCTTGAAACCACACTAGGGGGAAGACACATGAAGAAGACACATGGAATACATGAGTGTCGTATAGAATGCCATAGACATATTATACATCTTATCACAAAAAACACGAGCAATGGAAGGAGCTTATTGCTAAGTCCCGCCATCTAAAACATGTTGCAGACACACTTGATGGTTGAGCTTATGCTACAACAACTACCAAAGACACGCTTAAGGGAGGATAGCTCAAGATCCAACCCCACCTCCCAATGAGAGCTTTGCATAAAAGGATGTGCACTAGCTCAAGAGATACACCATCCTACCTTCCATAGAAGGGCTTTTGTATAAAAGGAAATGCACTAGCTCAAGAGATACGTAATCCTACCTTGCGTAGAGGGCTTTCTTGCTTGCAATTTAAATAAGGATGTGCACTAGCTCAAGAGATACACCATCCTGCCTCACAGAGAGGGCTTACAAACACGCTTCATTAGTGCCAAAATAATCAGACAAATACCATTATATATGCCCCCACCTTAAGGTGGTTGATGTCACTTACCAATATCAAGTACATTAAGGTAGAGTGAAAACACGCAAGGGAACAAAGGGCTCTCACAAAGTCCATGCCCCTAGAGGTGACATGTGCCACGATCACCGAATGTTCCCACAAACACATTGATAAGATATGCTAAGATGACAAGATAACAATCATATCACATTATGAAAGCTATGCATTTATTAGATCAAATTCAAGAAACCAAGGCTACACTAATGGGTTCGGATCTGAGTATAGCCGTTGGGCTTATACTATAGGCATCTCAAGACTGAGTGCAACAACAAGGTGAGATATGAAACACCAAAGTACACGAAGCAACTATATTGCAAAGGTTTGTTAGAAGAGATAAGACAATATGATACATCACATGGAGTGATTCTACTTGTCAAGCGTCAGATATATATCAACCCCATCTTCATGTATGGACTAGGTCCATTTTTGCTTACTTGTTGAAGCGACACGTGGTTCGTATCAGTATTTGTTTGTTTTCGTCATCTGCCGACTAGGTAGAACCACTGAAGAAGGTAAATAATAAAAATGAGAGAGGAGAACAAGTGTCATAGGAACAACATGTAGGAGGATGCCCCCAAAACACCCTCTGCAATGCTATGCCCCTAAGGCATGACACACAACAATAAAATAGAGGAGAAGGAAATATAGAAGAATTATGAAACAAATAGAATAATGGTCACAATAGAGGCAGTCTCTCGGTATCCTTGACCTTACAAGAGTATCAAGGGTCATCCTAGGAGACCTAAACAACACATAACACATCACGGGGGTGTTGGTTTTTTCCCAAACTGGATGCTTACTCCCAGATTTCCCTACAAGGTAGCCATCAATGATCAACAGGATCTCTGGGCCAGGGGCCAACAGTGTAGGAGATAGACTCTATATTTTATCTCCTCTTCTTCTTCAGGCTCTGCAAAACCTAGGGGGGTATTCCCTATTCAACATCCATGAGGATATGCATATAAAGGCTAGGATGCTGAAAGAAAGCAGATAAGTCCTCCTGTAAGTAGACCAAAACTGTAAGATAAGAGCAAAGGGGCTAGCTTTGGGCCTATTTGCAGTTGTAGATAGAGGACTTGGATCCTAAAACTAATTCTACTGTCCTAATGGTTGTTTTGGAGTTTGATTTTGATTTTATATTTAGATGCAAAGCTGGACATGGTATGTAACACAAACACAAAGCTAG